>JAZKJV010009792.1:0-682693 GCA_037367405.1 Ottelia alismoides
GGGTCTAACTATGAGCTATGGGCTATGCAGTTCATGAGCCTCATGAAATCTAATGGTAAGAAGCACATTCTTACCGAGGATGAGCCTGCGGAGAAGACAGGGATCTATGCCTCATGGGAGGCTGATGACGCCTACACGAAAGTCTGGTTGTCTGGTACGTTGACGATGGAGATAGCTAACGACATACTCCATCAGCCCACTGCTAAGGCAATGTGGGACATCCTTGCTGCTACGTATTCGCAGGTGCGAAATGAGACAAAGATGTTGCAGCTTCAACATGACATTTTTACGATGAAGCAGGCCGGCAGACCTCTCCATTCTCTATACACATCCCTAAGAGGGATGTTCGAGAAGTTATACAGTACCATTCCTCTCACTGCTACTCCTGAACAGCAGAAGACGTTTCGGAACGCCACCATGGTGGGCGTTCTACTTGCTGCTCTCGATCCTGAGTACGATGCTGCCCGGTCACAGATTCTAGCAGATGCAGTAATTCCTCCAGTGGAGGATGTCTACAGAAGGCTCAGTCGCATTCCAGTTTCCTCCAGCTCTTCTACTCCATCCCCATCAGCGATGGCAGCTTCGCATGGGAGAGGTGGACCGCCTTCTGGACGTGGTCGTGAACGTGGTCGTGGACCTCAAGGAAGAGGTCGTCGCTTCAGTCAGATGTGCTCGTATTGTCACCGAACTGGACATTCGGAGGAGACATGCTACTCTAAGCATGGGTTCCCAGCATCGGCACGGGTTGCAGAGCATTCACAGTCTCCATTACCGTCTACTGCAGATCATAGATTTGACGAGCCCGTCTCCGTGATATTATGCCACATTCATCTGGTGATTCATCTGGTGGTTCTTCAGATATTGCTGCCACAGCCTCTGCCAGTTCATCCGCCGCTGCTAGTAGCTCAGGTAGATCATCAGCACTCATGCCATCTCATGATATATCTGACTGGGTTATAGATTCCGGAGCCACACATCATCTCTGTCGAGATAGAGGTAGATTACAGGCCCAGAGGATATTCCTCCTGGCCGTTCAGTACAGATAGCAGATGGTACCCACTCACCCCTTGTTGGCCAGGGGGAGGTTTTCCTATCCTCCACTATGCAGCTACAGAACGTTCTACATGCCCCTGAGTTCTCAATGAATTTGCTCTCTATTAGTCAGATTACAAAGGATTTGAATTGTCGTGCTATATTTGACCCGTCTTCTCTCATTTTTCAGGACATACTCACAGGCAAGGTGATTGGTTGTAGCTCTGAGCAGAATGGTTTATATCGGCTGGTTCGGGAATCCTATGCTGGCGTCTCCTCTCACTCCGCTGGACCAGTCTCTCCTTACATTTGGCATCTTCGATTTGGTCACCTTCCGCTCCAGAAAATGTGCCATCTTCTGCCCCAGATCTCTCCAAGTTCGTCGTTTCGCTGTGAAACATGTTAGTTGGGAAAGCATCATAGGTCGAGCTTTCCAGGTCGTCAGAGTCGGAGCAGTAGCTCCCCATTTGAGTTGTTACATATAGATATATGGGGTCCGAGTCGTGTTCCCGATCACCAGGGACACAGGTTTTATCTTGTGGTAGTGGATGATTTTTCTCGTGTCTCATGGGTATTTCTTTTGAAGAATAAATCTGAAGCAGGAGATGTGGTCAAAATTTTGATTAATGAAGTGCAGAATGTTTTCTCTTCCTCAGTCAAATATGTTCGGACGGATAATGCCCTGGAATTTTGTACACGCTCTCTTTCTCAATTTCTTTCATCAAAGGGTATTATTCACCAAACCACTTGCGCATATACATCCCAACAAAATGGTGTGGTGGAAAGAAAGCATCGCCATCTCTTGGATATTACTCGAACCCTGTTGATTCAAAGTTGTGCTCCTATTTCTTTCTGGGGGGATGTTGTCCTTACTGCATGCTATCTGGTCAATCGAATGTTGTCCTCTGTCCTTTGTGAGAAGATACCCATCTCTCTTATTTTTCCAGACAAGGAGCTATTCTCACTGCCTCCGCATGTCTTTGGCGTTGTGGCGTTCGTTCATCGTCTATCTCCTGGACTTGACAAGCTCTCTCCTAGAGCAGTCAAGTGCGTCTTTGTTGGCTATTCCAGAACCCAGAAGGGATACCGGTGTTATGATCCTACAACCAACAGGTACTTCGTCAGTGCTGATGTCACTTTCTTCGAGTCGGTTGTGTATTTCTCGCCAGCTGAGGACAGAATGGTACCATCCACTACCACTGATGATATTTATGTTCCACGACCACCTACATGGAGTTCGCTTGAGTCGTCCCCTGTGTCAGTTCCTATGCCAGCACCACCGCCACCACCACCTCCACCTCCACCCATTCCACGGCCAATCATATCACCGTTTCCTAGACATTATACGCGTCGGTCAGGTCCTGCTCAGACGACATATCAGCCAATCACTACGCCTCGGGTATGTTCAGATGGCGTTACTACTGACGGGTCAAGTTTGGTACATATGCATGATTCCTCATTACATGAAGACACAGATGATGATCTTGATGTTCCGATTGCTATTCGGAAGCAGAGGAGGCAATGAGCATCCTATCCATTTGCTTCACAGGTTTCCTTCCACCGGCTCACAGGTGATTTTCAGAAGTTTGCCACAGCATTGTCTTCCGTGGATATACCACGGACATACCAGGAAGCCTTGAAGAGTGAGTGCTGGAAATTAGCTATGGAAGAAGAGATGAGGGCCTGGCAGTCCCGTGGCACATGGTCTTTGGTTCCTGCACCTCCTGATGCATCTGTTGTGAGCTGCAAATGGGTCTTCACAGTCAAATATCATGCAGATGGCACGTTGGATAGGTACAAAGCATGATTGGTCGCCCGTGGGTTTACACAAACATATGGCGTGGATTACATGGATACATTCTCTCCAGTGGCGAGACACTCGACTCTCCGTATTCTCCTATTCGTTGATGTAGTTCGTGATTGGAGCATTTCTCAGCTAGATGTCAAGAATGCCTTTCTGTACGGGGACTTACAGGAGGAAGTCTACATGTAGCAGCCACCCGGGTTTACTGCTGAGGGGGAGAAGCATATGGTCTGTAGACTTCACAAGGCGATATATGGCCTCAAACAGAGTCCGCGAGCATGGTTCCAGAAGCTGTCCAACCTAATTGAGCACCAGGGATTCAAGAGGTCAAATATCGATCACTCGTTGTTTGTCCAGAAGTCCTCGGCAGGTACGGTTGTCATTATGGTCTATGTGGATGATATTCTTGTTACAGGAGATGATGTTCAGGGCATAGAGAGGGCGAAGGCATTCCTAGGCCGTCAGTTTGTTACAAAGGACCTTGGAACCCTAAGATATTTTCTGGGGTTGGAATTTGCAAGGAATGCACATGGCTTGGTGATGACACAATGGAAGTACATTACAGACTTCCTGGTTGAGACTGGCATGGATGGGTGCAAACCATCAAGCATCCCCATGGACCCCAGCATGAAGTTGTATGATGGTGATACTGATGAAGTAGATAAGAGGAGATATAGAGAAATGGTGGGAAAACTCCTCTACATTACCATAACCCGTCCAGACATTGCATTTGCAGTTAGCCGGGTAAGTCAGTTTATGGAGCAGCCAAGACAGGTTCACATGGATGCTATACACATGATACTGAGGTACCTGAAGTCTTCTCTAGGATCAGGGCTACTATTCAAAAAGGGCACAGACTTATCCATCTCAGCATGTGCAGACGCAGATTATGCAGGATGTCCTAAGGATAGAAAATCAACCTCATGGTTCACAGTGTTTGTTGGAGGCTCTCTGGTTTCTTGGAAAAGCAAGAAACAAACTGTGGTGGCAAGGTCCAGTGTGGAATCCGAATATAGGGCCATGGCTCAAGCCAGCACGGAAATGATGTGGGTTCGCTCCGTATTAGAAGATCTACATGTAGCTGTGCCTCTACCTATGAAGCTTCAGTGTGACAATCAGGCAACATTGTTCATTGCCAACAATCCAGCTTTCCATGAGAGGACCAAGCATATTGGAGTTGACTGCCATTACACCAGGGACCTGATCCAGAGAGGATTGATATCTACTGCACATGTTAGCTCAGGAGATCAAACTGCAGATGTATTCACCAAGCCACTGCTCAGAGGACCTTTTCAGAGATGTTCATCCAAGCTGAGCATGATAGACATCTATGCTCCACCTTGAGGGGGAGTGTAGAGATAGTTTCGAGATTTATTATTAGTTTATGTATCTTGTTGCTATTTCTTTCTCTTATTTAGACGTCTCTGTAATTTACCCTTAGGGCCTCTCCCTATATAAGAGAGCCTAGGGTTTTCCCTGAATGAATATCGAAGACTCTTTTTTCTTAATAATACTAAGAGGCCTACCACAAGATATTGCATGTGTAAGCAATCTTATGATTTAGAGGAGAAAATGGCAATCCATTTGTGTGAGGTCCCATGAAGCTGAATACAAAAGCTATCGTAATGTGAATTGCAGAGATGTTAGTGCTTGAGATTATTTTCACTGATATTGGAATAGATATCAAGTTACCTATGAGATTAGTCTATGATAACAATGCTGCAATAAATTTGTCGAGTAAGTAAGAATAATGAGTTGTCTGATTATTCGAGTTAATAGGTCATTAGTGAGAATCCACTTGACCGTGTAGGAGACTATGTGCAATTCACCCCCCCCCTCTTCAATCATGGAAAAAAAGAAAAAAACCTAGATGCGTGTACATTAAGTCATCTCCTCCCTTAGTTTTTCCTTCTATGAGAAAGGTTTTCTGTAAATTCGTGTGCTCATGGTTATAGTATATTTCAACAACAACAACAAAGCCTTTTCCCACAATTAAGTAGGGTCGGCTACATGGATTCTTCGCCTCCATTCAAATCTATCTTGGGTCAATCCCGGGCTTATATCCACGGTTATAGTATATTTCACAAGATGAAAATAATTGTTCTTCGTATGAACACCATGTTCAGGATTCATCATGTTCTACAGCCTGCACATTTTAAATTCACAATCCATGGAAACACACGTATAAAACTGTGATAACCAGGTCATCTTAAGGACCAGTTATTGATAAAAAGAAATTTAAAAATTAAATTTTTAATAAGGTTTGAAAAAGATGTATACTCACGTTCCATGCCCGTCGCCATCAAAAGGAGAAGGAAAATCCAGGCTAGCATTAAAAATCCCCCTTGTAACCGCGGAAGACGCAAAGTGACGAGCACCAACAAGCTTCCGGTTGCAAGAACCAGACGGAAAATCATGTGTGACTTCACATATGCCAGAAAAATGAGATGGAACTGGATAAGAACCAAATGAACTATCATCTGAGAAGCTTGGATGAGTTGGATCGATGCCAGTATCTATAAAACCAATAACAATTCCTTCCCCTGCACCATTTGGTCCTCCATCTTGCATCCATGCACCATCAGGTAGACCTAAGAATTCTGGGGTGTGAGTTGTGGCAGTCCGAACAGAATAATCCAAGACAATATTTGCCACTTCTCGCCTACTTGCTAGTTTCCAAGCCTTGAGAGAGCAGAAATACAAGAATTAGACATTTGTTTTAAAATAAAGCAAGAATTAGACATGTTAGGAATGATAAAGGCTTAATAAGATATATGAAACCAGTACAAATTAATATAATAATATTAGATGTCATGGGCCAGAAAGTTAGTAGGAGATACCATTCAGTAAGTCCTTTATATGCAGACAAAAGCACGAGGATCACAATGTAATCAATAGCTTCTAGTTCTTGTACTGAGGAAAAAGGAATTCTTATATGATGGCATCTCATATACCATTTATTCTTTAACTTGAGTTGCATACACAAGTACGCATCTGTATGAAAACTTTATATAGAAATCTCATTTCTGAAGGATCCTTGAAAATTTTATGGAAACAACTTTATTGAGATGGGAATTTGGCGCTTTCAATCATTATACTTTTGAAAGTTGAAACTAATATTCCAGGTAAGAACAGCATTGAGATTCCTATGTATAGGGGAAAAGAAAAGGGTGGTTTTCTTATTTCATTATTCTTCTTGGCTTGTTCTATAATTGTTCCTTGCGACCTTTTCTATGTTCGGGATACGATTCTCTCTTTCAAATATTTCACAATAAAATTACAAAGCAAAAGGATGACCATTAAAAAATATCGATAATCCATGTAATTTATTTTCAGCTAATAAGGCGCAGCTTGTTTTGCCAGAATTAAGAGACCCACTTCCCAAGAGCTCCAAGAGCAGGATACAGACACAGCACCAAATTCTCTGTGGTCAAGCAGAAAGACACCAGTCCTATGTAGTCACATAGCCCCGTCATAGCAGAGGGGCAGGAGCAGTCCACCCTTCACATATAGGCTGCTCCCAACTTATCTCTATAGCCCACCCTGAAAAAGATTAGAATGTATTCATAAGAGGTGATGTCTAGGCATGGTAGGTTGATTGCATCCAAACCTGCCTGAGAATGGACATTAGAAGCAGAGGTGATCAGCATCTTCCTGCTCAACCAAACAAAAAGGGTGGCTAATGTCTGCTTACCAAAATTCGGTCGAATTTCAATTTCGACAAGTGACAGAAATTCAACCGAAAACCGTTGCTTTGATGGAGGACTCGTCGCTTGGAGTCCGGGGGGAGGGGGCAGGCGATCATGTTGGGAGCCACCCTCCAGAGAACCCATCTAGGGTGTTGTGGCGTCATCAGGGGGGAAAGGCTCCTCTACTGCAGAGTTCGGCCCATGGTGGGACCTCTGCGAGTAGGGGGCGGGGGACTGCAGTTGGCGATGGTGCTTGCTGAAGAAGGCAGTGTGCTACGGTTGTCGCGAGGAGGGGCACATCCGCAGGGACTATCCTGGGGTGTCTTCCGATCGTTCTAGAGGTGGAGATGCGGGGACAAAAGACATGGAGGTCGAGGAGGTCCTTTCGGACCCAGTTGATGGTGTTCCCATTGCTGAGGGACCCAAAGATGATCTGCAAAAGGTGTTGGAGGTGTTGGAGCTCGGTCGATCGGTTGGATGTGTTGAGGATGGAGTATGGTTGTCTGAAACGGCGTTGTGTGTCCGTGGGGTGGAGAGGGCAAAGATGCACGAGTTCCTCTCCAATGGTAGCGTGGTGTTCCCTCAGTCGATTTGATGGCATCGTCCCCGTCTGCGCTATGGGGCGTTGGGTTCTCCTCCGGTGTGGTACGTTGAGATCGAAGGTCTTCCGATTAGATGCCGGAGGCTTGATATTGTGAGGACGGTGCTTGGGGAGTTCGGCAAGGTGCAGTCCATCGTTCAGTCGAGCTTGCGTCCTGGTAAGGGCTAGGGTTTGGTGGCCTCGATCGTGGGCGATGGGTGTCAGGTCCCCCCGATGAAGGTTTTCAGAGTCGACAGGGCGGTGTTTCATCTCTGCCTCGCCCTTGTGGAGGAGCCGACTTCTTCGGTGGTGGGGCGGTTGCCGGACAGGCTAGCCTCACCGCTGAAGGGGTCTTAGTCGACGGTTGGGATTCCTCGAGATACGCGCAGATTGCGGGTGGGACAGCGCTCGATTCCGCAGGATTGCGTAGCGACGGTTTCGGCGGGTGTTTCGTCTACCGCATTGATTGGTGGCGAAGCGGTACTCTCTTCAGATTTGACAGTTGGATTTTGCCGGACTTGTGATCAATTTGGTGAGGATTCAGGTCAGGTTACCCCGACTTCGGATACGAGGGCTGGCGGCTTTGTTGGGCTCGACTCGGGCCCGGTTTTTGGTTTTGTGGCAAACCCTGGTAATGCTCGAGGGTCCGATTAAGGCCCGTTGGATCTACCAGTGGGGAGTGGGTTGCAGATCCCCTTACGGGTTGCGATCTGCTCAGGGCAGGAAGTGGGGATTGGCGTAGGCACGCGTTGTGGCGTTAACCCAGCGGTGCCGGCATCGACTTCCTTGCCTGAGCATGCATCGAGGGGACTTCATTTATCTCTGGAGGCAAAGGGGAGAGGTCGGGAGGAGACTCGCAGGCTCGTTTCGGCTGCCCTTCATTCGGGCCCGTTGGAGAGGGGAGGTTCACTTCCGCCTCCTATTATTTCTTTTTTTTTTGACGCTCGCCTCCTATTATTTCTTGCCCAGTGGGACTGCTTACGGAGGCTGGATCACTCGACTATGACAGCGTGCGAAGCGACATTATTGTTCCGGGTGCGGCTACACTGGCCCGGAGCCGTAAGATGCAAGAGCATATTCTCGTCGCGAAGAGGAAGCGTAGAGAATGGAGGCTGGCTTTGGGTGGGAGCGACTGGAGGGTGCGAGTTGACCCGCTCGTGCTATTCACACGGAAGCGTCGTAAACCTGAAGCCAGGTTGTGGCTAGAGCGAGAGTTGGAGGACAAAGGGGAGGACCACATCTACAAAGCGGTTGCTGGTGGATTTTCATGCCCTCCTCAGGGGGAGATTCCCGGTAGTGGGGGGGCATCTCAGATCTGGCTACTTTGAAGGCTGACATTCACGTGTGGGTTGCGGGATGTCTCGGGGTATTTGCACCTAGCAAAAACCCTCCGAGTGGATCCAAATGAAGATCGTCTCTTGGAATGTGCAGGGGTTGGGGGATAGGGAGAAGAGGACGGTTGGAGAGCTCTTGCGGTCTTGGGGTGTAGATGTAGCCTTCTTGCAGGAGACGAAGTTGGCGCGATGGGAGCCAACTTCTTGGAGAGCGATTGGGGGCTTAAAGCTATCGGAGTTCAGAGCGGTGGCTTTGGTGGGTTGTGTTGGTGGTCTGATCCTCACATGGGATGGTGAAATGTGAGTTCGTGGACTCCAGATCTATCTCGGTTCTCCTTGACTGCAAGTCAAGGGAGGGCAGATTTTTGGCTACCTCAGTGTATGGGGAGCCTGGAGGCGTCTGCAACGAGGCCCTGTAGGAGGAGTTGCACGCGGCTAGAGGACGATTCTCTGACGCACCTTGGGTGGTCGGCGGGGATTTCAATATGACTTTGTTTGCACGAGATCGCCCAGGTCAGAGGGGAGGGACAGACCCCGGTTCGGTTGGTTTTGCGGAATGCGTGAGTTGTTTGGGGCTGCAGGTGGTGGATGTTGATAACAGGAAGTTCACCTGGCAGGCAAAGGGGAGAGGTCGGGAGGAGACTCGCAGGCTCGTTTCGGCTGCCCTTCATTCGGGCCCGTTGGAGAGGGGAGGTTCACTTCCGCCTCCTATTATTTCTTTTTTTTCTGACGCTCGCCTCCTATTATTTCTTGCCCAGTGGGACTGCTTGCGGAGGCTGGATCACTCGACTGTGATGGCGTGCGAAGCGACATTATTGTTCCGGGTGCGGCTACACTGGCCCGGAGCCGTAAGATGCAAGAGCATATTCTCGTCGCGGAGAGGAAGCGTAGAGAATGGAGGCTGGCTTTGGGTGGGAGCGACTGGAGGGTGCGAGTTGACCCGCTCGTGCTATTCACACGGAAGCGTCGTAAACCTGAAGCCAGGTTGTGGCTAGAGCGAGAGTTGGAGGACAAAGGGGAGGACCACATCTACGAAGCGGTTACTGGTGGATTTCATGCCCTCCTCAGGGGGAGATTTCCGGTAGTGGGGGGGCATCTCAGATCTGGCTACTTTGAAGGCTGACATTCACGTGTGGGTTGCGGGATGTCTCGGGGTATTTGCACCTAGCAAAAACCCTCTGAGTGGATCCAAATGAAGATCGTCTCTTGGAATGTGCAGGGGTTGGGGGATAGGGAGAAGAGGACGGTTGGAGAGCTCTTGCGGTCTTGGGGTGTAGATGTAGCCTTCTTGCAAGAGACGAAGTTGGCGCGATGGGAGCCAAATTCTTGGAGAGCGGTTGGGGGCTTAAAGCTATCGGAGTTCAGAGCGGTGGCTTTGGTGGGTTGTGTTGGTGGTCTGATCCTCACATGGGATGGTGAAATGTGAGTTCGTGGACTCCAGATCTATCTCGGTTCTCCTTGACTGCAAGTCAAGGGAGGGCAGATTTTTGGCTACCTCAGTGTATGGGGAGCCTGGAGGCGTCTGCAACGAGGCCCTGTAGGAGGAGTTGCACGCGGCTAGAGGACGATTCTCGGACGCACCTTGGGTGGTCGGCGGGGATTTCAATATGACTTTGTTTGCACGAGATCGCCCAGGTCAGAGGGGAGGGACAGACCCCGATTCGGTTGGTTTTGCGGAATGCGTGAGTTGTTTGGGGCTGCAGGTGGTGGATGTTGATAACAGGAAGTTCACCTGGCGTAGCTCCTCCGCGAGATTGAGGCTGGACAGGTTCTTGATCTCTACTGAGATGTTAGGGAGATTCCATCTTGTCGTGGCTCGGGCTCTCCCTAGGTCACGGTCAGATTACACGCCCATTTGTTGGAATTCCGGTGGGGGGTGATCTCTCAATCGTTGTTCAAGTTCGAGAAGTCCTGGATCTTGGATGACGGCTTCAGGGACTTGGTTTCTCATATTTGGAGCTCCTTGAGGGTGGAGGGCTCGGCAACGTAGAGATTGGTCGGGAAATTAAAGCTGTTGCGCGAAAGATTGATGGCCCACAAGAAAGAGTTGAGACGAAGCAGAGCAGAGAAGCGCGAGGGGGTGGTGGCAGAAATTGCGAGGCTGGACGAGCTGGAGGACTCTCGTGCATTGAACAGTGAGGAGAGGGTAGCGCTTGCGGCTTCGCACAGAGTGGTGATTGAGGAAGACAGACGTAGGGAGGTAGAATGGAGACAGCGTTCTAGGCAGAAGTGGGTAAAAGAGGGGGATGCGAATACTCGTTTCTTCCACGCAGTGGCGAGTGGAAGGAGAAGGAGAAATATGATTCATGAGCTCATGACGGATGATGGTATTGTTCTTGTGATGGGGAGATCGGGAGGGAGCTGGTGGAGCATTTTCGGAGCTTCAGCAGGCATCTGCCATCGGCAGGGGCTACTTGGTCCGGGAGGGGTTCTAGATGTCTGTCAGATGTGCAGCGGCAGGCGTTAGTGGCAGAGTTTTCGAGTGTGAAGGTCCGTGAAGTGGTATTCGATCTCAACACTGATGGTTGCACGGGGCCGGATGGCTTCCCGGTCTGTTTCTTTAGGGAGTTTTGGGGTTTGTTGGATGGTGATGTCATAGTCATGTTGAATGAGTTTAGGGGGGAGAACATGAGGCTGGAGAAAATTAACAAAGCGTTGTTGTTCTTGTTGCCGAAGAGGGGAGGGGTTGTCAAGGTTGGGGATTTTCGTCCCATCGCCTTGTCGAATGTGATTTACCTCATCTTGGCCAAAATGTTGGCCAATCGGCTTCGTAGTGTGCTAGATGACCTTGTCCTTCCGCTGCAATCCGCATTTATTCCTGGACGTCAGCTCCTGGATGGGGGTGGTTATGGCATCGGAGATGGCTGCTGACTGGAAGAGGGACCACGGGCTTTCTCTGGAAGGTTGATTTCTCAAAGGCGTATGACAGTATGTGCTGGAAGTTCATTTGAGCCTCTTTGGTGCGGAGAGGATTCCCGGATATCTGGATAGACTGGATGAAGAGATGCGTCACTACCACTTCGTTGTCGATTTTGGTGAATGGGAAGCAGGAGGATGGCTTCTTCCAGCCACAGAGGGGTGTGAGACAGGGGTGTCCTCTGGCCCCTCTATTGTTCGTTCTTGCGGTTGATGCTTTGGCGGTTATGACCAGGGTGGCGGAGAAGGGTGGCTTCTTCAGAGGGTTCTCCAGAGATGGTCTTTCTGTTCCTCTTCTGCAGTATGCAGACGATACCTTATTCTTTGTGGAGGGAGGAGTGGAGGAATGCAAAGCGGTAAAGGCGGTGCTTTATCTTTGGCGATCTCTCGGGTCTGAGGGTAAATGGTGCCAAGTCGGCATTCGTGCCCTTTAGCATGTCGGTCGTGGACTCGGTGGCGTGCAGTGTGGTTCTTGATACACCGGTGAAGTCGCTGCCTATCTCTTACCTGGGGCTACCTCTTCTGACGAGTAGACTGCGTCAGGTCGACTGGTCGCCGCTGGTGGAGAAGTTGGAGAAGAAGCTTTCGGGGTGGAAGGCGGCTTTCTTATCTAGCGGCGGTCGCCTGGTTCTGACTAGGGCAATTCTTTCGGCCATTCCTACTTTCTTCATGTCCACGAGGGCCTTGCCGGTGGGGGTCCGGTCCAAGCTGGAGTCTTTGATGCGTAGATTTTTCTGGTCGTCTCCACAAGGAGATAGGGGCATGGCTTTAGTTGATTGGTCGTCGGTTTCTACGCCTACCAGAGAGGGCGGCTTGGGTGTTCTGAATCTGGGAGTTATGAATAAAGTGTTACTGGCAAAGTGGGTGCTAAAGATTTGGGGTCTTGGAGTGGATCTGTGCTCCACTCTTATCAGGGCGATCTATGGTATTTCTTCTAACCTGGCAGTCCAAGCAGTCGGAGGGGGTGCAGGAACCACTTTCTGGAGAGGGGTTTGCTCGGTCTTACCGGACTTATCGAGTCGCTTGCGGCCCTTACTTGGAGATGGTCGCATGTTTCGGTTCTGGAGGGACAACTGGACGGATGGGGGAGCTCTTTGCAATCTGTATCCGAGGTTATTTGCACTGGCTTCAAACAAGGATGCAAGTGTGACCGAGGTGTGGGCGAACGGGTCCTGGTCTCCTACCTTTGTGGCAGTGTTGTCGGATCAGAGAATGGTTGATTTTCTGTGTCTGTCTGGGTGGCTATCCAACCGAGCAGGTCCAATGGTGGGGTGGGATGCTTGGGGTTGGCAAGACAGCTCCTTTTCGGTTCAAAAGGCCTACAGATCTTTGGTTTCCCAACCCCCCAATATGGATTCTATAATCTCTAGGGATTGCGGTATGCTCTGGTCTTAGCAGATTCCTTCCAGGATAAAGGTCTTTCTCTGGCTTCTGAGGAGGGAGTGGGTATTGACGGCAACGAGGAGAGCGAGGCTCTTCCCTGGAGTTGTGGAAGTATGTGGCGAATCGTCGGAGGACGTGAACCACTTATATTTTAAATGCATTGGTTCGATTGATGTTTGGCAGAGAGCAGCAATCACAGGTCTCAATTGGAGTAACAAGGATTGCTTTTGGGACTCTTGCAGGAGGTGAGGTGGTTCAGAGATCGATAGATTAAAGATTGGTGCGATAAATGGTGCATATGGTTGGGCAGAAATAGTGTAATCTTTGAGGAGTCGAGATTTTATTCCGAAAATGTACTTGGGCATGCTGGAGCCCTCCTGGATTCCTGACGGATGTAATTATTTAATATATTATTAATATATTTTTTGGATGCTCCTCTAAAGGAGGCTCATCCCACCGTTTCTCAAAAAAAAAAAATCAACCGAAATGGCCGACATTTAAGCCTTTAGGACTGCGATGGAATGGATAATGACCGAAATGGTCGAAATTTCGGTTTCGATCGGTCACCGATACGTTAACCGAAACCGATATTTAAGGCCTTGTGACCCACTGCCATAACTAAGTGATAGTAACCACCAAACCCATATCAAGCATGGAGTCCTTCCAGTCTGTGATCAAAGATCGTCAAAACTCGTGGGTGCTGGAGATGTGAATACCTGCAAAGTCTACCTCAAACCAAACATATCGTGACCGTTCACAATGAACTCTCTTGTATAGTCATGACTCACAACCAAGCTTGTAAAAAATGGCAGACTAAACCGTTTAGTATACAAGGTGGGGTGGCCGCTCCGACTAAAGCTAATCAGCCCTTAGTTGGTCAACCGATTAAAAGGCCTATTTAGTCGGTCAACTAGGTGATTAGTCGCCCATTTTTTGGGGACTATTTTTCTGCTTTTTTAAAAAGCAAACCTAATCTAAGATGTATAATGTGCTTAATGTTCAATTGTAATTTAGTTGTTTCTTTATTTCATTATGATAATATAAAAAATGTACAAATTTAAATAAATATATAAGAATATATGTATATAAAATGATTTATAGACTTCAAATAATTAAAAAAATACAAAACAAAAGTCCAACTAAATCCGTTTCGTCACCCAACTTTCGATTAATCATTAGTCAATGATATGGTCAACTGAGTGCCGACTACCGACTTTTTTAACCTTGGTCACAACACATTGACCTTCATTGAAGCCTTAATCTTGTATATGCATCAATAATACAGCAACAGCAATATACCAGGTCAGAATAGGATTACAAGAAGTTTCCTGGAAACAGAAAAAACAGGGGCCTCCCAATCTATACCTAGCAATCTCTACAAGAATCATAAGGGTACCACCGTCAGAGCAAATATTGAAGGGGTTGAAAATATGGGGCTGGATATCTGGAGCTACCAAGGATCTCAATGAATCATGTAAAATCATAAGTGAGATCCATCAGCTTCGAGAAAATAACCCTCAACCTACTAGCACTGACCAGTCTCCAGCCAGAAAAGAGAATGGAATAATCTTCAAGTTTCCTACTGATGAAAGTAGTTTACGACTCTACGTGTTAGAGATTACAGTAGATTACGTTATTATATTCCATTTTAACCCCATGGGGGTACTTATGTTTTTATCTTTTGAGTTCTCTAGGGTTTTGTCCTAATATAAGGACCCCTAGACCTCTTGAATAAACATCTCATCAAATTCTCTCATCACTTTTCCACGTGGTATCAAAGCAGCAGTCCTAAACCGGTGTTCTGACCTAAAACCCGTTGCCACCACCAACCCCTCCTCCATCCCTTGCGCACCACCGGACCTCCAAGCCCTCTCTCTCTCATCAACGCACGCCACCAGAACTCTAGGTCCTCGTTCGCCCACTTGGAGCACCGCTAGGGCTCCTAGCGACGTCCTAACGTGCCGCCATCAGGCGCCCCTACCATCGCCTGGAAGCACCGCCAGGCACTCTCGCGCTGCCTGGAGCTCCACCAGGTGCTCCCAATGCTAACCAAAAGCACCGCCAAGCGCCCTAGCGCCACCTGGAGCTCTGCCAGGTGCTCCCAACGTTGACCGGAAGTGCTGCAAGGCACCATAGAGCCGCCTCATGTGCCCTAGCACCACCTGGAGCGCCACCTCACCACCCGAACGCGCAGCCAGCCCCTCGCACACCTTCTCGCGCATCCTCGAGAGATCCCAACAACTTCCTGCACACCATTGAGGGGCCCCCATCCGTGCAATATTCCTATGTGTTGAAATCTGAGAAGTGGAAGCGGAATCGATAAAACAAGAAATATAAACATGAAGAACAATGATATAACGTGAAACCATACTCCCTAAGGAGCGGGATGAAACCACGGGAGAAGCCCTCAAAGGGGCAGATATTCTATTAGAATTTTCAATGAGTACAGGGGGTGAGGGGCTCCTCATATAGCCCCTCAGATAGACCGGAGTCCCACCGCTCATCCATGTGGGACTAAACTAGAGTGGGGTAATTGGATCTTGGTGAGATCCAATTACCCACCTATTATATTCTCTAACACTCCCCCTCGAGCTGGAGCTGAGAAAGATGCAGCTTGCAACGAAAAGAAAGTGTACAACACATCTTCACAGGATACATCACAAGAACACATATCCGCTGCCAAGGTTGCAAAAGTCGGTAGTCGATACTCGGTCGACCGAGTCACTGACTAAGGATTAATCAGTAGTCGGACGACTAATCGGATTTAGTCGTGCTTTAATCGGCTTTGAATTTTTTTGATTATTTTAAATATACAGCTCATTTTTATACATATATTTACATAGATTTTGCACATTTTATACTATCATAATGAAATAAAAGAAGTAATTGAATTTAAGTAAAACATTAAGAATATCAAAATAAGTTTGCTTTAAAAAACAAACATAAAAAAACAAAGCAAAAATCGATCGACTAGTGTGCCTAGTCAGAATTAGTCAGTACTCGGTCGGCCACCTTATTGACTAGACTAGTCGGACCTACTAGTCGAACCAGCCGGACGACTTTTACAACATTGTCCGCTGCTGGTAGAAGACCACGCACGAGGACGGGTCTACGGCTTTCAGGTCATCGGAACGTATCTCTGTCATGTCTGTAGAACCGGTGCGATATCAGGTCACTGGAACGTATCTATGTCGTGCATGTAGGTCACCGGAACATATCTCTGTCGTGCTTGGAGAAGAATCATTGCAGAAGAAGTCCAGCGCAGGGAACTGATCGGGTCGTAAAAGAAGTATACGCCCTGATGAAGAATTTGATGCTTGGTGAAGATGGTTGGTCAATAAAATATGGAGGACCGGCTTGTCAGTCATGGTTAGGCAATAAACGTTGTGAAGAATACATCTCTGACTCCATCTTTCTCCCATACTTGATAGAATAAAGAGCAGATAGCATCAAGTTGGGAGAAATAAATGAATAACATGCAACTTTTTTATCATCCATTTTCTTTTTTTAAGCCGTTCAGCTTTTTTCTCAGCTTTTCACATCTCTTTTTGTCATGTATGATTTTTTTGTTATACGCCTTTTTCAGTTTTTTTTGTTTTAACCACACGGCCCAAAGGGTCCAATCTTTTTTTCCCTTCCTTTTTTTCCTTTTTTTTTTGCAAATAGGCAATTTCCCATTTTTTCGACCTCTCTATTTATTATTATTTTTTGTCTCGTGGCCCACTGTTGGGTATGGGAAACCCCACCTTTTTTTAATAATGCACGGCCCTCTGCTCCCTTTTTTTATTATGGCCCAACTCCCTTAGGGTTCCCAATGTGGGAACCCTTTTTTATCGCCAAGTGCCCCCCGATGGAGGAACCCCTTCATCTGCCACCACCGCCTGGGAGTTGGTGCTGCTGGAGGTGCGGCGCCTGGAGCGGGGATGCGCGATGGAGCGTCGCGCCTGGGTTTTCAAGAAAGCCGAGATTGCCTGGAGAAGGGATGCACGACGGAAGCGGTGCGGGAGGGAGCCGGAGCGCCGCACGGTACGGCTAGGGCTGCTTCCTTGAGGGCTCGCGATTGAGGGGCATCTGCTGGAGAGGCTCTGTTGAAGCGGTGTAGTTGTGCAGTTCTGCCTGGAAGGAGAAGTGGGCTGGATCGTGCACGAGTCGCCTGGGCGCCAGGAAATACGATGCATGCACGCCTGTAGAACAGGGGGAGGTGCTCGCGAGTCTGGAGAGCATGAGCACCCCCGTCGTCTGGGTGTGATCTTCACGCCTCCTTTGCGATGGAGGATGGTTGGGAGAAGCGCCTGGGGTGCCTGGATGTTACGCCCTGGAGTTCGAGCGCCACGCAGGAGAGGAATCGCGGGTTGGGGTCTTGGTGCGCGAGAGATGGCGAAGGGATTAGGGCATATGATGCGCGCCACCGTGTTGTTCGATCGCAGCCAAGTTATTGCCAGGAGGGTTGTGTGGCAGACGAGGTCATCAAAGATGCGGTGTGCTAGGACTCTGTCGCCTGGAGTTTGCAAATCAAGTCAACCCCGTGCGTAGCCCTGTGCGTGGCGAGGGCTGTTGGGCGATCGACCTGGAGATGGTCGGGATCGCAGCGAGATGAGAGTCGGGGATGCCTCGACTCACGTGTCTGAAAGTGATCTTCAGCAATAAATTCTTCAGGAACAGATCTCCGAACATGATAAAAAATAATGAACATAAACCATGCTTTGAATTTGATAATCGAATCTCGAACAGAATATGAAAATAAAACTTTCAAGAATAAATCCGCGAGAATCGAACCCGCTCTGTACCATGTTGAAATCTGAGAAGCGGAAGAGGAATCGATAAAACAAGAAATATAAACATGAAGAACAATGATATAACGTGGAACCCTACTCCCTAAGGAGCGGGATGAAACCACAGGAGAAGCCCTCAAAGGGGCAAATATTCTATTAGAATTCTCAATGAGTAAAGGGGGTGAGGGGCTCCTTATATAGCCCCTCAGACAAACCGGAGTCCCACCGCTCATCCATGTGGGACTAAACTTGAGTGGGGTAATTGGATCTTGGTGAGATCCAATTACCCACCTATTACATTCTCTAACATTATGTATCATTCCTTAAGGCGCAATTAGGCATGTGATGCTTGACTAAGACAAGATATACTTTCTAGATCACTTTTTCTTGACCTAAACCGCCGCCATGACATCCACTGAGACCAAGCTCGCGTTCTCTACTTCTTCTTTGATAGTACAAGGCACATATATCAAGTTGAAGGGCTCCAAGGTTCACGAAAGCGGTATGCATATGTGTTCGGACATGTCTCTGAATACTGAATAAATAGTATTACTGATGAATTTATGTAATTAAGTGAAGTTAAAGAGGATCTAAGAAAAATCAATTCACATTAGATGGTTGAGTAGATGTCTCTAATTGCCTAACATTTAACCAGAAAAAATATTTAGCCGTAAAAACTCCATATCATATATTAAAATATTAAACGATACATTGCACATGCTCATGAAAACAATACATAAGCAAACATAAAATATGCATATACATAATAGCATAGTACATTGCAATTGTATACAAAAGCATTGCATATTCTTACAGCTAAATAGAGGAAGAAGCGGATATACAGAGACAAGCACCTGAATGAGATGATAGAAGAGTTGGAGTTGTTGGAGGCGGAGCCATCAAGCTACTGGAGTAGTATGCGGGATATGTGGGGCATATGCGGACCGCATATGCGCTTAGAGCATATAATGCACCGATTCATAGAATCAGTGTGGTCTGCATGGCGTACGGGCATATGCAGCCGCATATGCGGCACGTGCGGCTGATTTCATGAACACTGAAGGGCTTCGAAAAATATGTTCTATGGTCTCGGCCTTTCAAAGTGTTTGTCGATGGCCAGCGTAAAAGCTATGTTCTTACAAAGGTCTCGCCTGCTGAAACAGACAAGGACTATGAAACCTGATTTGTTGACAATTGTTAGGTTATCACTTGGATGACGAACAGCGTTGATCCAAACATTGCTGCTAAACTTCTTTACAAAGACACTGCCAAGGCGATGTGGGAAAACCTTGAGCGCACATATTCTCAGAAGACAACCAAGTCTCATCTTTCTGACATAGACACAAGGATCTGGTCTGCTACTCAGGGAGAGTCGAGCCTTATCGAGTATTGCAGGCTTCTAATGAGCCTATTTGAGGAGCTTCTTATTTTTCACTGTATCATGTGATAAACAGTTGGGAGAACGTGTTGAATGGCAGGTTTATAGAATTCTTTCAGGACTGAATCCAAAATATAAGCCTGTGAAAGATCAGTTTCTGATGGTTGATACTCTACCCACCATTGAGACCATCTTCGGATGACTAAAGGATCTAGAACTCCAGTTCAACACTCTACCATCCACGCATCTACAGAGACGACGGCTCATTATATCTTCGGATACAGAGGGCGTCAGAACTATCCAGGAGGATGGGGTCGTGATTCTAGACATGGACACGGTCGAGAATCTGGATGCGGCTGCGAATCTAGATGTGGACATGACTTTGGAGGTGGACATGATCGTGATTCATGTACTGCTCGGTATCCAGCATGCGTGCATTGTGTACACTAGAATCACCCTTCTGACCGTTGTTGGGCAACGTTTGGCATGCAGCCTAAAACCAACAATGCTTATAATGAAGCATCTTATGATGCAACTAAAGATACATCTGCTCAACAAACCGGAGGGTACAAATCCCATTTACTGCTTCTGAATATGCTCGCCTGCGGAAACTGCTACAAGACTCTGCTTCCTCTACTGGATGTTGTACGAGGAGGCAAGATTGCTACACCGCACATCTTGGCAGATCTCCAGCTTGCAGACATTTACAAAGGCCTTATCAAAGAAGCACCTTTCCTGGATAGCTTCCAAGTTGTGCATGATCGATGGATATGCTCCAACTTGAGGAGTGTTAGAGATTACAGTAGATTACGTTCTTATATTCCATTGTAACCCCACGGGGGTATTTATGTATTGTATTTTTTATCTCTCTAGGGTTTAGTCCTATATAGGACCCCTGGACCTCTTGAATAAACATCTCATCGAATTATCTCATCAATTTTCCACACTACAGAATGACATTTATGATACCCCTTGGCAGGAGAAGATGACCTTTGTGTCGAATTGTTTCCATTCGCTAGCATCCTCGGCATCCACTTCGATAATAGAGATGTGTTCCTCATCTCTGAAAAGGACAATCGGTCGGGTCGTCCAAAAAGATAGACAACTGTGTTGTGGTGACCAGTTGAAATTACCAGAAAAATTTAGTTTTTTATTTATACTCCTAAACTAATGCGTATAGCAACAAGTACGGGAGTGTCGAACTCAGGGAGGCAAACTTTGAAAACTAAGGTAAAAAGGGAGAGTGTCTAAGGTACGAATGTTTCCTGATTTTTTATTTATTTTTAAGGAATTTTTATGATTTTTATTTGGTTCCATGAATTTTATATTATTTTTTGTAATTTTATATACCTATAAGTGGAGAAATATAAGTATTATATTTTATATTTTTTATTTGGCTTTTATTTTTCTGATTTTTGTATTTGAATTTTATTTACTGATGTTGTGTACTTTTATATGGGTTTTTAGAATTTTTATAGGTTTCGAATTATTTTTAAAGATGAAAAGAAGCTTTTTATTGAAAACAGGGAATTGTTTTTTATTTCTAAAATAGAAAACAGGAACAAAATATTTTTATTTATTTTTTATTGAAAAGTAGCTAAAAATACCTTTCCAACAAGGCATTATATGTATTTATACTATTTTTATTGAATTAGTTATGAATTTTTGAAGTTTTTTGTATTTTTTATTTTTTATAAATTTTAATATTTGATTTTTATTTTATTAATAGATCATTAAAATACCAAAAAAATACACAAACTGTATTTTTTTGTATTTTAATGATTTTTATAAAAAAAAAGTAGAAATATTTTTTAATTTTTCAAAATTGATTTAATACTGTATATAGTATATTACTATGTATTTATATGGTATTTTTATTATAATTTTATATTTTTATTTGGTTTTAATATGTATTTATTATTATTTATATAGTATTGTATACAAGGGTATGGATGTAATTAACTGGAAATGTTTGTGTGTGTGCAAAGAATAGCAAATCGTAGGGGGTATCGCACAAAACCACTAGAAAAGCACGAGCATTGTCATGTGCAAGCTGCTGTACGGGGGACTTGTTAATACACAGTTCGAGGATATCTTTCGCAAAATTCACCAAAATATCTGATGCACATGCGAAGCACATGCGATGCTTAAGCGGTGGTCAGTGGGGGCGCTTTTAAATACGTGTGGCGCGCTCACGGCCGTACGATCAGAGCTTGATCGTAGGGCTGTGATAGATTCTTGAAGGGGTGTCGTTCTTCCCCAATTTAGGAATCAAGCGACGGTGTGTTCTGCTCCAGGCCACGGCAATTTGATTGCGGTCAGATGCTCTTCCTTTAAATCTCAAATCGGGCATGCGATGGAGATCAGGAGCGGAGCTCAAATCGTTATGCCCTTCATTGCTTGATCTGACGTGGTTCTGCTTCAGGTGAGGTGGTGCTCCTTTATGTTGCTTTAATCAGGAGCTCCTGGTTGATGCACGATGCTTAATCTTGATAGGATCCTCGATGTATCAAATGGAGCTCAGTCACTCCAAGTGGCTGAGAGAATCTTCATCGGTGTTAAGCTCGATCAATCTACAGTTGCTCGATCTCCAACGACGCTCTCACGGATGGAGAAATCAATTTGATCGCTTCTGAAATTGTATATCTCCAAGCGATGAAGTTATGCGTGCAGGTACTGCTAGGACATGATCTATCGGCGATGATCCTCGCTTCCAGTTGCTTTGATGGAATTGGAACATGCAAGGGGAATAATGACTCGAGGCACGAGTCCTCAACCAAAATTGAAACAAAAAAACGGTGAAATGAACGGGTTGATCCTTGTTAATGGAGGAGAGGATCGAGCCTCAGATCCCAGACAGATCTAAGGTGACAAAAGATGAACGGAGTGCAGAGAAGCAGAGGTAATCTGGTGGAAATGATCAGAATCGAACGATGGAAAGCGATCGATTGGAGATAAAACAGAGAGCAATAGAGGGATTGAGAAGGAGAAGAAAGAAAAAACAGAGAGAGAAGGAGAAGATCTAAGCTAACCTGGAAGGATTTGATGGACGAACTCGCCTAGGAATCTGGAGCTGAAGCTCCAGATGTTATGGTTCTAGAGCTTGAAGCTCCAGAGGATCGTTGCCTCTATGCGCGGCGACACAGGGGTTGAATTGCAGCGAAGCGGAGCTCACGCAGGCGAGATCTCGTTGCACTCTCTCTCTATCTCGCTCGACGATCGTGAGGTCTGGAGTATGTCACCCTCACAGCTATCTCTCTCTCTTGGAGCTCTGGAGTAAGAAGATGCAAATGGTGGATTGACGAACTCGGAGAAGGTGACTGCCCTTAAATAGAGGGAGAAGCTTGGAGAACACATCGACGATGAGAACGGCCTAACGACAAGGTCGTTAGGCAGTTAAAGGAGGAAGAAGAAGAGAGGAGGTGGTGACGGGAAGCGGAGAAGAAGAGGAAGGTCGTCTGGGAAGAAAGGAGAAGGGGGATGAGAGAGAGAACAAAAATAAGTAAATTAATAATTAATAATTAATCAAATCAATAATAAACTAAATAAATAAATATAAATTATAAATAATTTAATAAATAATGCAATTATAAATATTAAATAAATAAATAAATATTATTATTTAAGTAGTTGAATAAATACATATATAAATAGCATAGCTATATTATACCTATATAAATAATTGATTAATTAATTTAAATTATTTTATTTTAAAAAAATATTTTTATTTTATATTAATAATATAACATTAGTAAAAAAAATTAATAAAGTATAAAAATACAAGAAATAACAATAAATAAATAAATTAAAATTCATTGTACAATTATACTAATAGGATCCAAAAACCTATTTTTTGCATATTAGCTCCGATTTTAGAAAAATCACTTTTATTTGATAGATAATATTATAAAACAAACTTTAAAAGTGAGTGCATCCAATTCGGATTTCATATGGTCGAGTTATGAGGTTTAAAAGTCCAACTTTACAGCTTTTTGGTTTTGAGATTTATCAGTGTTTAGAAAGGTGGGCCAGGCGGCCGCATGTGTGGAGGCGGTCTCTCTAGCGAACCGCATATCCTATATTCGTTCAATATTCGGGAAAGGCGCATATGCGGCTGAGTATATCGCATATGCGGCCGCATTTGTATTAGGACCTAAACCA
Organism: Ottelia alismoides; assembly: GCA_037367405.1. NCBI lineage: Eukaryota > Viridiplantae > Streptophyta > Magnoliopsida > Alismatales > Hydrocharitaceae > Ottelia > Ottelia alismoides. The sequence continues at coordinate 23,050 of JAZKJV010009792.1, forward strand.
TGTCCGTCCTAAAAAACCCCCACCCGATAAATGAGAGCCTCAATCCTCGAGTCCCCAACCCTCTATGCTCTAGTTCTCGAATGAGTGGTTCATTTTGATTCCAACTCTACTGTTCTTAAATCAAAAATACAATAAACTGATGTTATATCTCTCGGTTATGGTTGAGTTGATTGTTATATCTATCGAAAAATGTAACTGAAATTTTGGTCCAATTGATTGCTATATTTTCCATAAATCATCTACTATTTCTGCAGTGCATATGCATTCATTTTCATGAGAAACAACACATAAAACTACCAACTACATTAGTGGTTAACTGGTTGGTTTTTAGAATTATTCGCTTACATTCTATATTTGATCTTGGTGGACTACGGTTAATTTATAATACATTTTTATTGGAATTTCTGGAATATTTATAATGCCTTCTTTTTAGTATAAATGATATTAAACTTATACTTGAGCAAGTGCATCGGTAGAGGGAACATTGGTAGGTTCACTTGGAAGTGGTTTTGACATACGCTTTCCCATCCAATATTCTATGCTAGATGGGTACTTTGAGAGGGGGTACTTGCAAAAGAAGTTCGCCATAGGTATTTCGTCAATATTGTATATTTTTGTAGCATACATCTCTAAAATTTGAAATTATTATTATATCTATTATTTATTTTTAATTAAATTATTACAAAACCGCATAATCCGCATATACTTCCACCTACCTGCTTACTCGTTTCAAACCGCCTGACCGAATGAATATCGCATACCGGCTTTCTTAACCTTGAGATTTATTGGTATTTAATAATAACTAATTTTAAGTTATATTTTTATATTTTCTACTGATTTTTATAAACATTTTAGAAAAAGAGTTAAGTTAGACGAAGTTAAGAATAATTAAATAGAAAATGAAGAAGATTTATATACATATATAAAGGTGTCCAAACATCAAAACTCACATTTTTTATTCTAATATTTTTTTGTATTTTTAATAAATAGTATTAATTATAAAACGAAGTTTAAAAGTGAGTATGGTCGATTTGGAGTTTTCTATAAATAGTTATGAACCTTACAAGTCGGCTTTGTGGCTTTTTCAGTTCAATGTAATTATTTATTTTTTATATTAAATAATTTTTTTGGATATTTTTATAAATTTATATTATACTATTATGTTCATGAAGAAAACATTTTAATTTGAGGTTATGAATGATAAATAAAATAGTTGAAGATATGTACAAGGTGAAAATTGTATAATTGTACATTTGTTATCTTTATTTTCTAATATTTTTATAGATTATGATCCTTATCTCCCCCTATTTATTTATTTTATCGACCAAGTCAATATTGACCTAGTCTCGGGGTTAGGATCAGTTTATACATATTTACATATATACATCCTTCTTTCTTTTATTTTTATTTTTCTCTTTATTATTTTATTTTGGATAAAATAAGTATTAAATATATAATATTAACAAATGAGGTTAGAATGTTAATTTGTGAGAATTAGTTGATATTTACATATATTTTACCAAGGATTTTAGCCAAAATGAAAGAATAAAGGAGATGAATCATGGATTCATCATTCCCCTATACTTTACCTTTACCAGTCCCTTAGCAAACACTTATTTTAAGAATAAGTGAAAGACAAAAAGAAAAAGAAAAATGAAAGAAATTAGAACATGACTGTTTTTTTAAACTGAATTTCACTTCACCCAAAATCAAGAACTTGGAATAGTCCTTTGGATAAACAGTTTGTCGGGACTTCAAGAACTAGGATTTAAGTCTCAAAAGCCCTCAAGTTACACAAATCTCTATCCAAGTTCGCCTCAATAGTCAGCTCAGATCCACCCATCCATCACGCAAACTATTCAACCTTGAAGTCAATTTGTATTGTGTGTGAAAGGTGTTAGCTCTTCCTGCTTAGAGAAGCGAAGAAACCGCACACCCCAGTAATACACTCACATCGGTTCCACATCTAGCTACTCGATCCTCGAGGATGGGGGTATTTTCTTCTAAGATCAGGTCGTGTTATGTTAACAATCGAATAGAGAGAGAATATAGAAGAATGAGAAAAGAACTGGAGTGTGACCAGTGTAGTTGCATCTCCTTGTGAAGCTTGGCCATTTTAGCCAAGTCTCCACCAAGATATGCAGGCTCTCTGAAGCTTGGATCATTGTGGTCATGTATGTGTTTAGTGTTTGGCTTCTTTTTTGTAGAAAATGATTGTAGCACTACATTGATCTTTTGTGCCCCGACGGATGTAGCATCTTTTCTTCCGTCCAATTTTTTAGGTCTTGGAAAAATTGTGTTAGCAGATCCTTCACTCATCCTAAGCTTTATTTCAACCCCACAATCCCGTCTTTAGACGTCAAGGCCACTAAGCAAGGATGAAAATGCACCATTAAAATGGACTGTCATGCGCAACCCCATGCAAGTCGAGCTAAGTGTGGTGTGCATGAGTTCAAAATTGGTTCAAATGATGAAGAGGTATACAGATGACAAAAGGTGTCCTACTTAGGCAAGTTTAAGTTGAATTCCAAACACGGTCTTACGGAACCCAAAGAATTATGTCAAAAACCTGAAGAATATCAATTCCAGTTCTTAATAAAGTCCCTTTAGAAGTAAGTGGATTAAGGCCTAAACCAAGCTCCATCCTTCATACTTACATCCATTCGGTTCAAGAATAAAACTTTTTATGCAATTTTTAAGAATTTTACAAATCAGTTTAAAACTTTTATTTTTTTTTATTTTTTGATATTTTTGAAAGAGTTAGCGAATTTAATCATTTGCAAGAATTTACAAGAATTATGTATATTTTTACAAAGAATATTATACATAATTATATACAAGCTTTATAAAAGAGTTTTATTCACAAATTTTATCTAATTAAGAATTTTATATAGAAATATTGTACAACATATTTTATAAACAACTTTTAAAGCTCTTTTTTTAGCTCATATTTTCAATTTTCTATCGAATTTTAGAAACCCAAAATATACACCCATATTTTAAATCAATATTATTAAAAATAAAATAAAGTATGAGTTATGACTTCTAAAGTATATATAGAATATATATACAACACCCCCTATACTTAGCGTGAACTATGTCCTCGTAGTGACAAAGAAGAGTAAAGGAATACATAACACGAGCTAAGTATAGATTGGCGAAAAGAATACTATGCTACAGACTCAAAAGAATAAATGAATAGAAGTCAATCATCCCCTCTATACTTAGGATCAACTAATCCTAAGTATACGAGACTCAAAATGAAGACGATCGAGGTCAAGAGGATGTACAAAGTCACTGACTAGGCTTGTCCCCCTTATACTTAGGATAAAATATCCCTAAGTATAGAGAAGAATATCAATAGTTAAGGGACAAGCGAGAGAGCAGACGATACACAAAATCGAAAATGATCAAAGACGAAAATGAATGATATTACTCATCTCCCTATACTTAGGATAAAGCACACAATAAGTATAAGCAACAACAAGGGTAATAGAACAGAACGAAATGAACAGCACAATGTCTACACCCGCCCTATATTTAAGATAAAGTACATCATAAGTATAGCAAAAATCCTAAGTGAGACATGAGGTGTAAGACAAACGAAAGAATGAATGAATAAAATCGAAAACATGTATGTACAAGGTGAAAAGAATGAAAAAAATCAAAACGAACTGTACATGCTCAAGAAAGCCGAAGAGTGGCCTTCTTACGCGACCGAGGAACAATGGAATGTACAAGAGAATGTCGACATCAGGGACATCCTCAAAGATATCCATATCTAAATCAGAAGATCCCTAACCTATGTCGACGGGAAAGGAACGGCCCAGATGGCCAAAAAGATGCACAGAACTGACCTCTGGAAGCTGCACCACGATCTATGAATCACTATCATCATCGGTACTGAAATAAAAAGAAGAATCATCCTCTAACACTGTATCCACAACTCTGTGTGACTGAAGAGACCTCGGTGTAGTGTCTGAAGTAGATGTGAGGAAGAGGTCAAACTCTGTTGCTATCTGCTCGAAACAAGAATCAACAAATCCCTCATCGAAGTCTATCTGAAGAAAGGGCTCATCATTCTCGCAACTAGAAGGCTCGACCAAAGGATCTACAACTGAATCAGGTTCGGCCTTCGAAGTACGTGCCACCGGCAGCTTCGACTCAATAGTATAAATCCCACGAAACTTAACAATACATCTCCAAACCTGAGTAAGCGGATCACAAAATGCTATGCTATCAAAGTATTCCTCTTTGGAGAGGAATTCATGGGTCTCAATATCTGCCAAAGTCAACAACTTCTGTGTAATATAATCTAGAAACTCATAGTCCTCTTCCTTCTTTTTGACTAATTTGTTGCTACCCCCTTACCTCCCCCTCTCTTTTTCTTGTATTTCTTTTCTTCCTTTGTTTTAATAGTTGTCTTTATTGGGCTCCACAAAAAAATGGGATCAACACCCACTCTTTCATCTTTCATTCCATTTTATAATAAACAAAGAAAAGGGGTTGGACTACCCATGGTAAGTGGTCACCGAAAACTCCTTTTATCAACCCTTACATAAATACATAGGTACAACCACAATTTACACAAGAATACACAGCCATTTTATGTGGTTTACAGGTTGAGTAATGCTTCGTCATCACTCATTCATCAAGTTACACCTTGATTCAACCTCGTGTGGTGCAACTTGGATGGTCCTAAGTGTGCATTATTCCTTCTCCTTCTTCTACGTTGATAGGTTTTGTCAAAGAACCCATCAGAGGTTGAACCAATCACAGGCATTGGTGCCTTAGTATCATCGCTCGACACCAACAACGAGGTCCATTACACGCCACCCTCTAAGGCATGTTGTGCTTCTCTACTACATCGTAGGTGGCACCTCACATTGCTAAGTGTTTTCTGTGTCGCCATCCACTAGGTGTAACATCATGTAGGGCATCCACCAAGCATGGTCAACACTCATTGCCACCTTCCTATTCATATTGCAAGGCTTTTGTATGCAAGCATGCTGCATCGATCATCCTATGCAACCAAGATCAACTATAGAATGTCGATCTACATATGTATGTCCCCCTTTGATACCTTCAATCACCACCATGAACCTAACAGCGCATTCATGTGCAGCGCACCACCTTTAGAGGTTGTCACCTTCAGACATGACCACAGTCACAATCGTGGAGAATTACAAAGTCGACAAAGCCGTATGGAAATCAAGCAATCAAGCACTTATACAATATAATTGAAATAACATGACATTGATTCCAAGAACGACTCGTCAAACTCAACGACTCGTCAAGCTCTGATACTATGTTGAAAACTAAAATGAAAACATAAACATATAATTAACAATACCAAAACATAAATTTTGTGTGGTTTAAGATGTTCACATCTAATAGCCATTTTTCTCACTGAAACATGTAGTACAATGCCTTATCTATAGGCCCCGCTCACTACTCTCTCACAATATGCAACATGGGCTAAACACATGACCCCTACTACACAATAGGTGGATCTTTTACAAGATCTAATTAATAAATTGAATCAACCATTCAGTATTATCAGCAATAGACCAAAAGATAAAAAAGGGCATCCTAATACATACCTATACAAAGTCTAGAGCAGAAAAGTTTTGAACCACTTTGGGTCTTTTGTACACAGTCTAGCCTTGCATTTTTTCGACAAAAGTTTGTTTCCACAAATAGACCACTTGCCCTTCTGGTCACACGGAAAGAACCTTTACCGGTGCACGAAGGCTTCATTCAAACCAAAAGATATTAGGGAAGCTAGATTTTACTTCGGGTTAAATAGTTTTATGTATATTATTCCACTGAAATATAAAAAGCTGAGCAATTATAGTTGGGAGAAACAAAATAATGGAAGCAGTTTTTATCTAGTAAAATCACTTGCAAAAAAGGAAGATAACAGTTATCATGCTATGCAACTACCCAATGATGAAAAATATTGGAATGCTCCTATGCGCTCATAGCACCATACCTGCTGCTCTGTAAGAAGAACGGCAAATCCATTGATTAAATAATGGTAGCTGTAAAGTTTCAGATAATTCTCCCCTCTTAACACTCTTCGTAACAGTGAATCCTGGAGTCGAACCAGATGTGAACTATAATTTGTATCACTTGATGAAAATTTCCTTCATGCAAAACAGGAAATAAATTAGTGTCAGAATGTGATGTTTCTAATAGATGTTCTCAAAATGTTGCACTTCCTGGGTCGGTTATGATGTGTTCCTTTCTTTCATCAAGGTTTCAATTATCCAAAAAGGGTGAGAAATTTACTAGTTATTTTCAAGATGGATGGAGCATCTCACGTTTTACAGTGTGGTGTATCCGAATCATCAGTAATTTCCAGAGTAGTGCCAGGTGTATCATCTGAAATTTTGTTTACTTGAAAGTAACAGGCGTTACTAGGATGCACAGGTCGTTTTTAATGATTTTTATTTTAGAGAACCAGTAATCTGCAACTTACATTTCTGTTCCAGAAACAATTGCTAATGGACCCATATGTATGCGATATTATAAAAAATGAGGTTGTATGCTAAAACTCCCGAAATTGACTAATTATGCACACTTTTGCATAGCATGATTTTCATTCATTAAACTTGCAAAATGATTTAGTGAAAGTTTGACAGTCAGTTAAATGCACTAAACCAACTATAACGAATTGGGATTCTGGATGTAAAACTATATGCCCTCACAATGTAGTGCCTCACTGTACATATCTTTTATACCAATGAAACCGATGACCCAGTCCCCTATATTTGGGTATACTAGTAAAAAATTTGGGATTCTAGCAAAGCAATCACAAGTTAGTCGGGAACTTTCGAGACTTGACCAAATCCATTAGTTAGATATTGTAGAGAATAGGGTCAATTAAAAAAAAGGCTCTAATTATGCATCGATTCATGAGTATGAACCTCGTTGTTGAATATAATTGTTGGAGCATAAGGTGTATGCGCCTCTTGTGTTGTAGCAGGGTAAATGGATCCTGGAGAAGATCCATTTACTTCATCCAGTGTTTAGTCCCATACCGCCTAGTGGTGGGACTTGGAGGCTCTGGAGAGGCTATATAAGGAGCCCCAGACCTCCTGTACTCATTGAGAAAGTCAATAGACAAATACGCCCCGTTGAGGGCTTCTCCCGTGGTTTCATCCCGCTCCTCACGGAGTAGGGTTCCACGTAAAATCATGGTGTTCCCATGTTTATCTTTTTGTTCTTATGCTCTGTTTATCATTCCGCTTCCGCTTCTGATTTTCTAACATGGTATCAGAGCGGGTTTGTTTCTCGGGGATTTTATGTTATTTCGAAAGACATTTCTTGATTATCATTGAAGTTTTGTTTGAGAAGATTAGTGGTTAAAGATTGATCAAAAGTTCGAGAGGTGCTACAGTTTTTTTTAAGCCCTAATCAAGTTCTAGGGTTCGATTGAAGCTCCGCCTGATGGAGCACAACGGCGCCGCCAGCGAGGAGATGGCGTGCGAGGCATCAGGTCTTCTTGCATGCGATCTTCTTCATCCCAGCAAGGGCATTCTCGGCATTTGTTGCCATGGCGAGGCAGAACTTCCTATCCAGACGATTCCCCCGCACGCGTGACCCATCTCCAAGTCCCACCGTTGGTATCAGAGCTCCTCCACCGTGCTCCTCCAGTCGCGCACCTTCTCCCCGCGCCAGCGGATGCGCGACTCCCAGTGCCGCATCCAGCCCCAGCAGCCATAGGCAGCGCGAGGTCAGCCCCCTGCGCAGGTGGGCCTCCAAGCATCTCCTCCTTCGCGCGCGCTTCAAGCCAGATGCGCGAGTTCCTAGATGCGAGTTCCCAGATGCCGCAGCAGACCCTATCGGCGGCACCCTTTCCTGAAATGCTTCCTGTCCTCCAGGCGGAGGTGCCTCTCCGTACGAATCTCTAGCAACCTCAACCTAAGCGGCGACTCCAAGAGCAACTCCAAGGGCGGCGCTCTCCTCCAGCACCTCCCAGATGCGGCGATGGCGCGCTTCTCCAAATCGAAGTCGGTCTCCAACAAGTCCCACAGGCGTGAGAGCAGCCCGCGACCTCCTCCCGCATCCCCCAGGCGAACAGCTCCTGCTTGGCGGCGCACGTTCTATGAGAGGGGTCCCTCTCGTGGGGAAACCCTAAGGGCTCAAGACCCGATTTTATTAAAAAAATCTGTAGGGGGACTTTTTTTTAAAAGCTCAAGTGAGCTTTCGTTTATTAAAAAAAGAAAAAAAGGGGGGGAAGAGTTTCAGTTATTAAAAAAAGAAAAAAAGAAAAAAAAGGCACGTACAAGAAAAAGCCGTACGCAAGTATTTCAAAAAATTTGATGATGAAAAGCCGAAAAAAAGGGTTGAAACGGCTTTAAAAAAATTGACGGCTATTAAAAAAAATGAGAAGCCGCGAGAAATTTTTTTTGGATGTTTTTTTCACCCCCTATTTATCTTGTCTTCTCCCAACTTTGTCGGTGTTCATGTTCCGACAAGTATGGGAGAAAGGGGGAGTATATGTAGAGTCACAGGTCTTGTATTCCAGATGTAGATTTAGATTTCCAGACCGATCAGATTCCAGACTCTACGGTTCAGATCCAGGTTCAGACTCGACGATTGTCTTCCGAGTCTCCAGTTTCAGACACGCATATGTTTGCGGTCATTGTCAGATGAGCATATGTTGCCATCATTTGTTCGAGGTCCCCATCATTCTTGTTGTTGTTCGGCCAGAGTTTTCATGTGAGCCATAGGGACTCCAGAGCAGAGAACCATTCCCTTGAGGGCAAGGGTTTTCATGTGGTATCATAGGTACACCAGAGCAGTGCACCATTCTCTGAGCCAGATGGGAGAGACCAGTTCTCCGACGAGGAGACTTCAGGCGCAGTTTCAGACTCGATGGTCAGATTCCGAGTCTTCAGTCGACTCACACTCCAGCCCGTTCGTCCTCCTCACATGCACGGCATGAGAAGCACTGTCCTCGACTGCAGCAATGTGCGCGTTGGGTTGATATTGTCCGTAGTGTCCTGTAGCGTTGAGTTGAGTCTCTTTATGTTTGTCCAAGCTGAGCATTGAATGCTCCAGCTTGAGGAGGAGTGTTGGAGCATAAGGTGTATGCGCCTATTGTGTTGTAGCAGGGTAAATGGATCCTGGAGAAGATCCATTTACCTCATCCAGTGTTTAGTCTCATACCGCCTAGTGGTGGCTCTGGAGAGGCTATATAAGGAGCCCCAGACCTCCTGTACTCATTGAGAAAGTCAATAGACAAATACGCCCCGTTGAGGGCTTCTCCCGTGGTTTCATCCCGCTCCTCACGGAGTAGGGTTCCACGTAAAATCATGGTGTTCCCATGTTTATCTTTTTGTTCTTATGCTCTGTTTATCATTTCGCTTCCGCTTCTGATTTTCTAACAATAATAAAGAGGGATTCGATCTTTTTTGTCTCAATTACATGTCTCCGATCTTTTTATGATGACGTTAAGCAATAAAGTTAGAAGTTGATTACCCTCTTTGCCACATTTCGAAACTAAGACCCATAATTAGGAATCGATGCCTAGTTGGAATTCTTTTTTGTAACTTGCCCTATATAATATTGGACAATAGGAATAAGAATAAGTTATTCATATAAAGAACATTGCATAATATGAATAGGAACAAGCCACCAACAACTGTACCCGCTCCATTTGTATGTATTGCCAATTTTTATCCTTATATTCAATCTATATAAAGAACTCATAGATTGTTGATATACTATGATAAATAAGAAAAACTCGTCCTACTTTTAACATGGTATTACAGAGGCAGTCCTAGACCAAATATTTGTGCCTCTCCTTAAACCTTAACCAATCACCCTCCTCTTTGTCATTGCTCAGCAACAACAAAGTCACCAAGAGTGCTCCTTGATCCTCACTTTCTTTGGCGATATGTTCCCATTTAAATGGCTTGGAGGGAAAGTTGGTGTTGGGATAAAGATGATTCATATGATAAAAGAGATCCCAGGGCTCTCTTATATAGGAGAAGAGCTAGGGTTAATTACATAAGTAATACTCAAAGAAAACATAAAATATAAACATAATACGGTGAGATACAATCACCTCAACACTCCCCCTCAAGCTGGAGGGAAAGTTGGTGTTAGGATAAAGATGATTCATATGATAAAAGAGATCCCAGGGCTCTCTTATATAGGAGAAGAGCCAGGGTTAATTACATAAGTAATACTCAAAGAAAACATAATATAAACATAATACGGTGAGATACAATCACCTCAACACTCCCCCTCAAGCTGGAGCATAAATATCAAGCATACTCAGCTTGGAACAGCATCTCTGAAATGAACATCTAGCCAGAGCCTTCGTGAAGATATATGTCGTCTGATCTCTTGTGGAAACATGAGAGGTTGATATAAGACCTTTCTGGATCATGTCTCTAGTGTAATGACAATCCACCTCGATATGCTTTGTCCGCTTCTTTCATTCCATGGATATGCTGGAGGACAGAAAAGAAGAGGTTCATTGGTGGCAGAGAGCGAAGCAGAAGTGGCTGAGGGAAGGTGATGCGAACACTCGCTTCTTTCATTCCATGGCGTCCGGGCGAAGGAGAAGGAGCTTCATGCACGAGTTGGAGGTTGGTGGGGTGAGGGTGTCGGGGGAGAGGAGCATTGGCGGCATCTTGCGGGAGTTCTTCGTGAGGGCCTCGCGGAGGGCGCAGGAGGGCAGTGGTTGGGGGTGGACGGGTCTGGGCGTTGGCTCTTTGAGCGGGCCTCAGGTCGATTCGCTGGTGGCGCCTTTTTCTGAGGAGGAGGAGGTCCGCAGGGCCGTTTGGAGCTTGAACGCGGACGGGGCTCCTGGTCCGGACGGCTTTTCTATATCCTTCTACCGGGAGTTCTGAGATTTACTGAGGGACGACATTTTGGAGGTCATGGATGAATTCAGGGGTGGCAACAGGGGTTTTGAGAAAAGTAACAGGGCTTTGATATTTCTGCTGCCGAAGGAGACCCCCGTGGGGGTGGAGGACTTCAGGCCTATCTCGATTTCTAATGGCATATATCTCATTATCGCCAAGGTATTGGCGAACAGGCTTAAGGTTGTGCTGAGCTCGGTGGTGTTACCTGCACAATCCGCTTTCATTCCGGGGCGTTGTTTGGCGGATGGAATCGTGACTGCTTCGGAGATTTGTCTTGAGTGGAAGAGATCTAGAAAGAAGGCGGCAGTGTGGAAGATAGACTATTCTAAGGCCTACGATTGTGTCAGTTGGAAGTTCATATGGGTCTCCTTACAGCGGAGGGGGTTTCCGAAAGAGTGGATTCGGTGGATCAAGAGATGTGTCACTACCAGCTCGTGATCTATCTTGGTCAATAGCAGGCCGGAGGGAGGGTGGTTTCAGCCGCAGAGGGGAGTAAGACAGGGATGCCCGTTGGCTCCTCTACTTTTTGTCATGGTGGTGGACTGTCTTGCGGTTCTGTTTCAGCGTACGGTAGGGGAGATCGGTATGAGGGTTTCCGATTGGGGGACATCTCTGTACATGTGTTGCAGTATGCGGACGATACGCTGGTCTTCCTAGGGGGGACGGAGGAGCAGAATCACAATGCGGTTGCTCTGGTGGATGTGTTTGGTTGCTTATCGGGTTTGCAGATAAACATGCAGAAGTTGGTGCTGGTTCCGCTGTGGATGGATGACGAGGAGGGCGGCAGGCTCACTGGGTGGACAGGGTGCCCCCCTGGGGCGACTGCCGATCTCCTATCTGGGGCTCCCTCTGGTGGTTGATAGGCTGAGGAAGGCCGATTGGGACTGTGTTCTTCGGAGACTGGAGGAGCAGCTGGAGTGATGGAAGGCGACTACTTTGTCCAAGGGTGGGAAGCTTACCTTGTTTAAGCACGTTCTCTCAGCCATCCCGGTTTTTTTCTTCTCAACGAGGTTGATGCATGTCAGGGTTAGAAGGAAGGTGGAAGCTTTGATGAGGTCTATCTTTTGGTCGGATGGGAGGCAAGCGGCGAGGGGATTGCACCTGGTGGCCTGGGAGGATCTTGCTGTGCCGATTGTTGAAGGGGGCCTGGGTGTCCGGGATGTGGAGACGATGAACAAAGCTTTGCTTGCCAAATGGGTGCTGCAGATTTGGGGTTCCTCGGAGTCCTTGGTCTAAGGCTTCTTAGGAGGATTTACGGAGTCACAGGGGAGTTGGTGGCCGGGAGAAAGCGTGGTGAGTCGTCATTGTGGATGGGGATCAGGGTCGTGCTGCCGGAGCTCAGGTCTTTCCTTAGGTCGAGGATGGGGAATGGCCAGCGTTTCAGGTTCTGGCAGGATAACTGGACGGGGGAGGGGGAGCTGGGGTGCCGCTTCCCAAGGTTGATGGCCTTGGCAGTTGACAGGGAGGCTCAGCTGGTGGAGGTCTTGGACTCAGGGTCGTGGGCTCCGACGTTCCGCTCGGTTCTGTCGGATCAGCGTTTGGATGAGTTCTTGCGGTTGCTGTCGGAGATTCCCGCCCCTGCGGAGATGTCTGGGGAGCTAGACCATTTTGAGTGGGTGGAGGGAAGGTTCTCGGTAAAGGAAGCTTATCGAAAGATACGGGGAGGTGGAGTTGGGCGTGATGAGGACCTTTGTGCCGATAGTTACTAAGGTCATTTGGGCAACTAAAATCCCTACTCTGGTTAAGGTGTTCCTTTGGTGCCTAAGGAGAAACCGTCTATGCGACAAGGTAAGGAGGGGGAGGCTGTTGGGGGTGGAAGATATGACATGTGATAGATGCCAGGAGTGTATGGAGGACGCGGAGCACATTTTCTTCGAATGCAGGTCTTCAGCACATGTTTGGGAGTCGTTGGGGCTGACTTGGGTCCAGGCTTCCGGCTCGGAAAGTTTTTGGAGATCTATTCGATCGGTGGGTCTCGGGTCCTCTGACGATGTTTCGAGGCCTTTTGTCGTGTTGTAGGCAATTTGGCTTGGCATGAATGATTGTATATTCAAGGGTCAGCGGTTCTATTATGAGAATGTGCTCGCACACTGTAATGCTTTGTACAACTTCTGGATATCCAACTGATGTATCTTCTTGCTATTAATAAAAGTTTTCGTGTGGTGACTCCCACCTTGGGAGGGCTACCCCATGTTTTTATTCAAAAAATGCTTTGTCCGCTCATGAAAAGCAGGGTTATTGGCAATAAATAAAGCTGCTTGATTATCACATAAAAGCTTCATAGGAAGAGAAAACTCAACAGTAAGGTCGGTTAATACTGATCTAACCCACATCATCTCTGCACGTCCTTGTGCCATAGCCCTGTATTCAGATTCAGCACTAGATCTGGCCACCACTGTCTGTTTCTTGTTTTTTCATGAAACAAGTGAGCCGCCTACAAAAATAGCAAAACCAGAAGTAGACTTTCTGTCCCTGGGACAACCAGCATAATCTGCATCTGCACATCCTGTCACCTCAAGTGATGTATCCCTACTGAATATAAGGCATGATCCAGGTGAAGTCTTCAAATACCTCAAGATCATATGGACAGCATCCATATGCACCTTCATGGGTTGCTCCATGAACTGACTGACTTTGCTAACTGCAAAAGCAATATCCGGCCTGGTATGGTGGTGTATAGGAGCTTCCCAACAAGCTCTCTGTATCTCCTCCTGTCAATCTCTTTGGTGTCCTCATCATACAATCTCATGCTTGCATCCATAGGAGTAGTAGCAGGTTTGCACCCTGTCATACATGTCTCAGAAAGAAGGTCCATAACAAATTTCCTCTGAGTCATTACAAGTCCACGCTAGTTCCTGGCGAACTCTAATCCAAGAAAGTAGCGAAGATTGCCAAGGTCCTTAGTCACAAACTGCTGACCAAGGAACTCCTTGACAGTAAGAATACCCTGCTCATCATCTCCTGTAATGACAATATCATCCACATAAACAAGAATAGCCACAGTACCTCTATGTGTCCTCCGTACAAACAGTGAGTGGTCCGCAGTAGACCGCACAAACCCCTTCTGCTCTATCAACTCCGATAGCTTTTGATACCAAGCTCTCAGACTCTGCTTCAGGCCATAAATCGCCTTGCGAAGTCGGCACACCTTCTGAGACTCCCCCTTAGTAGCAAATCCTAGTGGTTGTTGCATATATACTTCCTCATATAGATCCCCATAGAGAAAGGCATTCTTCACATCAAGTTGGTACAGAGGCCAGTCCCGTGAAACGGCAACAGATAGAAGAATGCGAAGTGTCGAATGCCTTGCTACTGGAGAGAGGGTGTCCTGATAATCCACCCCATAGGTTTGGGTGAACTCCCGAGCCATAAGCCTTGCTTTGAATCGGTCGACACTACCATCGGCCCTTTGCTTGACCGTGAATATCCATTTGCAGCTCACAACAGAGGCACCTGGTGGAAAAAGAGAGACAATGCTCCATATGCCATGTGATCGCAGAGTCGTCATCTCTTCTTCCATAGCAAGGCGCCACCTACTGTCCTGGAGCGCCTCCTGATATGTCCGCGGGATAGTAACAACAGATAGTCCCACTATAAACTTCTTGTAGTCCTCTGACAGATGATCTAAGGAAACATGTGCAGCCATTGGGTATGTGGCACATTGGCGACAAGGTTTCCTTTATCTCCAGGTCATCAGCCTCACTGACCTCTGGAATCAACTCTTCCTGTGCAGTATTCAAATTGCCAGTGCCATCAGTAGAAATAATATGTTCATGACATACCTGAGTACTGGTGGATGATGTGGACGGCGCATGAGCAGGGGGGCGCGTAGAAGACCTGCAAGTATAAACATGGAGTAAGAATGTAGAATCTGTGGTCGGAGGTGGAGGTGGTGGTGGTGGGGGGTGGAGGTGTTGAAGACCGAGGAACATCATATGGAGCATGAGATGGAGAAGATGGAGGTGGAGGTACCACAACATCCTCTCTAGAACCAGTATTATACAACCTGTTACCTATAGGAGAGAAATACATAATAGACTTAAAAAATATAACATCAGCGCTCACATAGTATTTTCTCCCAACATGATCAAAACATCTATACCCTTTTTGGGTACGAGAATAACCAACAAAGATACATTTGACAGCTCTAGGTAAGAGCTTGTCACGGCCAGGAGTAAAGTCATAGACAAAAGCCAACGAACCAAAGACTCGTAGTGTAAGCGTGAATAGTTCCTTCTAGGAAACGCAATCGAGAAGGGACTCTTCTCTCCAAGAATAGTGTATGGCATGCGATTCACCAAGTAACAGGCGGTTAGAACCGCATCCCCCTAGAAAGAATGAGGTATACGACTGTGAATCAACAAGGTCCTCGTGATGTCTAAGAGGTAACGATGTTTGCGTTCAAAAACCCCATTTTGTTGTGATGTATAAGTACATGAAGTCTGATGAACTATACCCAAAGACTGGAGAAATTCTACCAATTGTAGAGTAGAAAATTCCAAAGCATTATCAGTACGAATGTATTTGACTTTAGCAGAAAAGATGTTAATCTCAATAAGAAAAGTCTTAATTATAGCACCTGCTTCAAACTTATGTTTTAGAAAGAAAACCACAAGAAAGTCTAGAATAATCATCCACAGCAACAATATAAAACCTATGCCCCTGATGATCAGGAACACGACTCGGACCTCAAATGTCAAAATGAATCAACTCAAAAGACCGACTACTACTATGACTCGGACGACTCGGAAAAGAGGAGCGATGGTGTTTTCCAAGTTGACATGCTTCACAATCCAAAGCAGTACGAGTAGATAATTGCGGGAGAACACGTATCATCTTTTGAAGAGGAAGGTGGCCAAAGCGAAGATGCCACATGAAAGGCGAAACTGATTCAGAGGGAATAGAAGCCACCCCAGCACATGATGGAACGGCAAGCTTATACAATCCTCTATGCTCACGACCATGACTAATCATCATGTCAGTTAGTATGCCCTGAAGCATAAGAGAAGAGGGGTCAAAAATGGCACGGCGGTGTAGATCTTTTATAATCTGACTAATAGACAAAAGATTCATTTGAAAGTCTGGAGCATGTAAAACATTCTGAGGATGTATAAAAGGGCTAAAGCAATCTCCCCCTAGCCAACAATGAGTAGCCGAACTCCATTGGCTATGATCACGGATCGCCCAAGAGGGATAGCCCTGTATGAGGTAAACTGTGTCCGACCTCCACACATGTGATGAGATGCTCCAGAATCAATAATCCAATCGGTCACATCGGAACTGCTACTACAGGTAAGCACATATGAAATACCTGAGGAACTGGACAGTGCTCTGGCGGTGGCCGCTGCATCTGATGGTCCTACAGTCTGAGTCACAGGGGTGATCACCATCTCTCGAAGTCTCAAGACAAGATCATCAAAACATGCATCAGTAGTGGGTGCAGGTGAAGAGTCGGTCTGCTCAACAACACGTGCAGACGCTGGAAAGCCATGCTTGTGAAAGCATGTCTCCTCTGAGTGACCAGGACGACGACAATAAGAACATGGACCACGCTGACGTCCTCCACCTCTACCACGAGGTCCACGACCACGGAACTGGGACGCGTTGCCTCGTCCACGAGAAGCAGCCATAGTCAAGGACGTCGGCTGTGGCGTAGATGTAGGTGTGGTAGTAATCCTGCTCAGCCACTTGTAGACCTCCTCCATTGGTGGTATGGTCTCGCCAGTCAAAAGTTGAGTACGAGCTGCATCGTACTCTAAGTCAAGGGATGACAAGAAAACTCTAGTCATAGTGGAATTCTGATACGCTTGTTGTCGTTCCACGCTGGTAGTAATAGGCATGAAACTGTGGAGTCGTTCAAACATGCCTCTCAGATGTGAAAAATGTGCATGGAGAGGTCGACCATTCTGCTTGGTCGAGAAAAATGTCAAGCTGAAGTTGGAGGATCTCGCTTTTATTCTTCGCCTGGTCGTAGGTAGCAGCCAATATATCCCACATGGCCTTTGCAGTTGGATGATTGACTATATCATTAGCAATCTCTGTGCTAAGTGTCCCAGAGAGCCAAATACGAGCATAGACATCATCTTGCTTTCATGATGCATTTTCCCCAGTCTTGTCCGCCGGCTCCGAGTCGGTCAGAATATGCTCCTTGTTGTGGCATTGCATTAGGGTACGAAACTGCATGGACCATAACTCGTAGTTGGTCCCGTCCATCTTCACGATAGGTGCCGGACCCTTGAAGGCACCGGAAGAGGAGAACACGTCACCCTTGTTTTCTGATATTCTTCAAAAAGGCCAAAATGCGGAACAAGCGGGGAATATCTCAATAACATACTTGTCTACAGCATCATAGGAGGGATGAGTTGTATCTGTAGACTTATACACTCATCCCTAATGCTTCGTTTGAGGTCTAAGGCCGCAAATAAAGGGAGAAATCAAAGTATATCACCTCACGCGAACCATACCTCGAACCAGCTGGAGAAGGGACCGCTGGACTCGCACAAGGGCCCCGGGGCTTCTAGAGGTGCGCAGGAGCCCCCTTGGATTGGACAGCAGCGCCGAAAGAGGTGGGGCGGCACTGCTGGAATGGTTGTCGGGGTTGGCAGGCGGTGCGGGAGATCCCGCTGGAGGGTGGCGGCGTTGGGTAGGGCCGCTGGTAGGGCGCGGTGGCGCGGGAGGGGCCTCGGGAGGGGCGGCGGTGCGGGAGGCGGCCGAAGGTGCGGCGGTGTACCGAGAGGAGGAGAGGGGGAGGGTGAGCGGCAGGTGGGGCTAGGGTTAGGGTTAGGGTTTTGGTACGAGAACCCGGGTCTAGGACGGTTGCTCTGATATCATGTTGGGATAAAAATGATTCATATGATAAAAGAGATCCCAGGGCTCTCTTATATAGGAGAAGAGCCATGGGCTAATTACATAAGTGATACCCAAAGAAAACATAAAATGTAAACATAATACGGTGAGATACAATCATCTCAACAGTTGGGAATTCCCAAATTTGAAAGGAGAGTTATGGGTGAAAGTTTAGTACTGCATCTAGTGTTTCTAAACTTTTAGTGGGTTTATATATGAGTTCACACCCCAAGCTCTTGTAGCAATAGTAGAGAGGAGGAATGGAGGACCACATACGTACGCGTGCTCCGCTCCGCTCCGACTCGGGAGAGTCAATTTGGATCTCGATACTTTTGCTGTAGGTTTCATTTGGCGGGTCGATTAAGTTAATCATACGGATTAATTTAACTCGACTATCAATAGACAATAGGAACGTCCTCGGTTTCTCCACACCCCATGTGGAATGTGATGGTACCAGACCTACAGTCATTGTCTTTGTGAAAGTCCGAGTAGGCCTCCATCTCTGAAATATCAAATTTGATTATTTTGTTGCTCTTCGTCCTCTATCAGACATGACAAATACAAAGGATGGGAAAGAGAATAAGATTATTAACAAGGGATTAATAAAGCACCTAGGCCCAAATGTCAAGGTGAATGTATTCAACGTCGAGTTATGGCCTATGCAAGACCCGAGTTGATAAGGACTAGATTTATGCCTCCTACAAGGATAACGCTATTGCCTATGTATGTGTTGATTCATTAATCATGCCTTGAATGCTCCTTGACTTTAAGGATACGATTGATTAAGGGTTTTATTATGGTTATAATGTATATGTGTGTATGTTTTAAGATAAGGCATGACATAGTATTGCATGTTCTTCCACAAGAGCATCATGCCCTAGGGTTTTGTTCCTTGTACTTTTTCTTCTTAGTTGATCTCTCTTTCTCTGTGAATCCAAAGTTACTTTTCACATAAATATGTGTGCTTGTAATGATTCTTTGTGGATTTCTCTTTGTGTGGATCGATTGCATCACTTCGCTCAAGAGGTGCGCTCATGGCAGGTGACACTAGGGCTCGCTCGGGAGATGACAAAGGGTCATCGTCGGGGTTCTCAACAGCAGGAGGATGGATGGTATCGCTTCGCTCGGGAGGAGCGCTCCTGGCGGTCGACGCTTAGCTTGCTCGGGAGATGGCAGGGGGTCGATAGCGGGAATCTCTCTAGAGGGAGGTGCAAAGGGGGTTGACAGCGGGGCTTCCTCCAGCCCGCGTCGCTAGGGCTTTGGTGGCGGAGCTTCCTCCGGCGGGCAACACTGGGGCCTAGACAGCTGGCATCTCCCAGGTAGGGGTCTTTGGGTTTTCGACGGCGTCGACGGGGCTTCCTATCTTGGGAGGAGACAGGGTGACGTCCTTCTTTCTTGGTGGCCCTGCAACAGGGGGGTTTCGGGCATCTCTCCAGTGTTGCGAGAGGTATGTGCTTGTTGGAGAGCTCGGGCATCCTACCCAGGTTGGGGGAGCTGGGCCAGGCGACGGTGGGGGGAACTGCAATGGGAGGAACAGCTGGGAAGGGCTGCTTGTGGGGTGGCGATGCTGGAAAGTCTAAGGAGGTGGGTTGACGTGGCGAGTCGGGCGGCTCTGGAGGATGACCTTTGTCGTCCGGTCTTGGAGGCGAGGGGTGGCTTTCTACGGAGGATGGAGGATCACTGGAGGCGGATGCGGAGGACTGGCAGGTGGTCTCGCCGAGGAAGAGGGTGGCAGCTCCCCTGCGGCATGCTATGAATGAGAACCGATCGAAGCGGTGGTTTCCTTCTAGGCCGCGGCAAAAGTTCCTTTCCGTCTCGTGGGGGGCTCCTGCCGTTATTTCAAGTGTGGGGCTCGAGATCATCTGGTGGCAGTTTGCAGAGATGCGGTGATGTGTTTCTCTTGCGGAGGGGTGGGGCATCGCAGTTGGAGCTGCCCTAGACTGTGGCGTCAGGCTAGGGGTACAAGAGCATATGGCGGTGACCTGTTGGTGGGAGGTTTTTGCAGCAGGGGGGCGACCCCGCAGCTCGCTCCACAAGTTGTGGACCCCCTGGAGGGTGTCTTGGTGGGTGGCTGTTGTGAATCGATTGATTTCTTGCAGATGGCTATGGCGGACATTGGGCAGTGAATGGGTCCGGTGTTCGGAGGAGGCATGGTTCAGCTACAGGAGGGCGTTGTTTATGCTAGGGGGCTATCTGATGGGGAGGTGGCCGTTTTGTTGCGCAGGTTGCCGGTGGGTTGGTGGTGTGGATTTGCCCTTCCCTCCGTGATGGCACCTCGCATGGGTGGTTCTATAAGGTCTTGAGGTTGAAGGGCATGCCTTTACAGGCATGTAGCATGCAATCGGTTGAGGCGTTGCTTGGACGATTCGGGAAGGTGATTTCCATCTTATCTTCGGACCTCTCCAAGGGAGAGGACGCGCATGTCAAGGTGGAATTCGCTGCGAGGATGGCAGCTCTGCCTTCGAAGCTACTACTGAAGATTTGTCATGCATCTTTCCAGGTGGAGTTAGAGGAGTGTACATTGAGGAGGGTCGGGCGGTGGACCCGAGCCCAAGCTTTGTGAGCGGGATCCAGTTGCAGGGGAGCATTGCATTTTGGGGGCAGGGGAGGGCTCGCGATTTGTGCCGCGGAGAGTGAGCCTGGCATCCGGAACCCGCCTTGGTGTCTTCGTTGCTCTGGATCAGTCTCCGCATCTTGGATCAGGACGTTTAGTGTTCTCTCTAGCATTTTTTTGGGGGGGAGGGGGGGCTCAGTCCAATTGTTGGTGTCAAATGTGTATGGGTCTTAGGCGGGCCAAGCGATGTCTGAGCTAACTGATGACTTGAGATTGCTCCGAGAGAGGTACCCGGACAAGGTCTGGCTTATTGGGGGGATTTCAACGTGACGTTACATCTGGAAGATCGGACTCATCTGCGCAGGGGTGCGGATGCGAGTTCGGAGGAGCTGATATGGTTTATCAAGGAGGCGAGCTTGCAGATTTTTGATGCGGGTGGGTGCTGCTACACGTGGAGAAATGCTAGGTCGAGATCGTGGATTGATCGGTTCCTGGTTTCCCAAGAGGAGGCAGGTTTTTCCTGTTGGCGGACATGTGGTCGTTGTGTCAGGCGCACTCCGATCACAACCTGATCCAGTGGTCCTCCGGGAAGGATGTGAGACCAAGGTCTCCTTTTAGATTTGAGCGATCTTTGTTGTTGGAAGAGGTTTTCCGTGACATGGTGGTGGGGTTTCGCTGAACACGCAGCTGGAGGGGACGGCTTTGGTGGTTCTGTCCCAGAAGATGGGGTTGTTGTGGAAGCGTTTGATTGAGTACAAGAGGTGCACATGTGAGCAGAGGCAGAGTGTGAGGGTGGCGGCGCAAGAGGTCATCTTTCGCCTCGATGTGGCGGAGGACACGAGGGAGTTGTTGGCTCAAGAGATTGAAGAGAGGGGTGCATGCTTGGACCAGGTGCGTCTGGAAGATAAAAGGAGGTTTAATGGATGCAGAGGTCTAGGACGAAATGGATGAGGGAGGGGGATAACAATACGCGATTTTTCCATTCATGGTCAGTAGTAGAAGGCGCCAGAATTTCATTAAGAGCATTGAGGTGGGAGGGGTGCAGACGACGAGCGATGCGGAGATTGGTCGGCAGCTCAGGTCGCACTTCATCGCTTTTTCTAGGAGAGCAAGAGGGGTGGGTTAGGGATGGCGTGGGCGGGGAGTGGGGTGTATCTCTAGATTCTCTACTCAGGAGGTTGAGGGCCTGGTGCCTATCACGAAGGAGGAGGTCAGGCGGGCCCTTTGGCAGTTGAATGAGGATGGGGACTCGGGTCTTGATGATTTCTCGGTGTTTCTTCGAGGAGTTCTGGGAGTATGTGAAAGAGGAGGTGGTTGCGGTCCTGCGGGAGTTCGAGGAGGGAAACTAGGGTTTTGAGGCGTTCCTGTTTTTGCTGCCCAAGAGGGAGGGAGCATTTTGTGTAGAGGATTTTAGGCCTATCGTGTTGTCCAATGAGAGCTACCTGCTCAGGAGGTTGAAGGCCTGGTGCCTATCACGAAGGAGGAGGTCAGGCGGGCCCTTTGGCAGTTGAATGCGGATGGGGACTCGGGTCTTGATGATTTCTCGGTGTTTCTTCGAGGAGTTCTGGGAGTATGTGAAAGAGGAGGTGGTTGCGGTTCTGCGGGAGTTCGAGGAGGGAAACTAGGGTTTTGAGGCGTTCCTGTTTTTGCTGCCCAAGAGGGAGGGAGCATTTTGTGTGGAGGATTTTAGGCCTATCGTGTTGTCCAATGCGAGCTACCTACTTATTGCTAAGGTCCTGGCGAACCGCTTAAGAAGTGTCATGGGTGGAATCATCTCACCTGAGCAAACGGCTTTTGTGCCACGTAGGCATATGGCAGACTCATAGGTGTTGGCCTCATAGTTGGTGCTAGATTAAAATGGGAGAAGTAGAAGGGGGTCGTTTGGAAGGTGGATTCTCTAAGTCTTGTGATTGTGTTGATTGGTGTTTCCTTTGGTGGTCACTGCATAAGAGAGGTTTCCCTGACAGATGGATTGGTTCATTGGTTGGGTAAAGAGGTGTGTCACAACGACGTCGTATTCAGTGCTTGTGAATGGCAGATCACAGGGAGGTTTTTTCCAGCCCCAGTGGGTGGTGCGGCAGGGGTGCCTGCTAACGCCGCTTCTTTTTGTGATTGTGGCGGACGCGCTGGCAGTAATGATGAGGATGTCAACGACTGACAGGTTTTATGTTGGGTATATGAGAGGCGGCACTTCCATCCCCATTATGTTGTATGCTGACGACACGGTTCTGTTCATTGATGGGGACCCGGTGCATGCGAGGCATACCTCGTGCATTATAGATATCTTTGGGGAGGTCTCGAGCCTGAAGTTGAACAGAGACAAGTCCAAGTTCATCCCGTTTGGTGTGACGCGGGAGGAGGCTTAGGATCTTTGTCGTGTCTTGCAATGTCCGAAGGAATCCCTTCCGACCACATAGTTGGGGCTCCCTTTGGCGACTAGGCGGTTGCGGTGGCAGATTGGAAGGTGGTTATTAATAGAGTAGAAAGCAAGGTAGCGGGTTGGAAGGCATGAACGCTCACTAACGGAGGAAAATTGGTCCTCCTCAAGCACACTCTCTCCGTTATCCTGATTTTCTTCTCCACACGGTTGATGCATGTGGGGGTGCGGCAGAGGCTAGAGGAGATGATGACGCGTTTCTTTTGGTCTGACGGGAGGCAAGAGGGTGGGGGAATGCATCTGATAAATTGAGAGACAACAGCGATGATGAAGAGAGAGGGAGGCATGGGTGTTCGCAGTTTGGAGCTTATAAATAAGGGGCTCTGCTTGCAAAGTGGGCCCTTAGAATCTGGGGGAAGTCCGACGACCTGGTTTGCAAGGTGCTATGGAGCATTTATGGAGACAATAGTTCATAGAGAGCAGAGGTGTGCAGGTGGTCGTCGCTGTGGAGGGGGATATCTAGTGTCTTGCCGAAGTTGGGTGCTCTCGTGAAACCGGTGTTGGGCGATGGGCACGATTTTGGCTTCTAGAAGGATGATTGGTTGGGGTGGGTCCTCTCAGTGAGAAGTAACCACGTCTCTTCACCATTGCGGGGGACAGGAATGCTTTGGTACATCGATTTTGGTCGGCGGGATCTTGGTGCCCGGCCTTTGCCTCTGCTTTGTCGGACAAGAGGTGCAATGAGGATGTGGCCCTCTTGGGGGATCTGGCGGATGTTGATGGCCCCGACGAAGGCAGGGACCATCTTGCTTGGAAGTAGGGAATGTTTCCGGTAAAGAAGTCATATCGACCTTTCGCCAGGACGTGTAGGGTCGTACAGGAGGCCGCTTGGGGCTACAGAATTATTTAGGCTAGCAGGGTTCCTATGCGAAGTCTTCTTATGGTTGGCGAGATGCGAGCGACTGCTTACGAAGGTGCGCAGGACAAGGTTGTTGGTTACCTGGGAGATCCCTTGTGATAGATGTGACCTTGAGCGGGAGGATTTCGATCATCTATTTTTTGGCTGATGTAACTCAGTCATGGTATGAGAGTTGGCGGTTGAGCCATGATTTCACTCGGGGGGCAACGTGTCGTATTGGAGTTCAATTAGAGCAGCTTGTGGAAGCTCTCAGGAGGATGTGGTTGGTCTGTTTGCCCTGCTCTGGGCCATTTGGTGTGCTAGAAATGAGAAAATCTTTCGAGGTCGTATGTTTCTTTGTAAAAGGGTGTTGGAGCATTAGAAGGCACCGGTGTCGTTGTGGCTTGGCATGTAATTTTGCATTTCTGGTAATTCCAGGTTGTAACATATGTGTACTCGTTCTTTTTTAGTTAAATAAATTTGTGGTGCATTCCAATCCTGGGACTACACCCTCATTATCCTCAAAAAAAATCTCTTTGTGTGAATTATTTTCTAGCTTACACGGATGTTATCTCTGAAACTGGATATCACCATTGATGTTCTATGTAAGACTATTATCAAGGCTATGTGGTACTCTCTTGCCTTTATGTACTCACATGCATGCAACTAGATGAAGATTATGCAGTTGCATTATGGCAGCCATCATATCACGCAAAACAGTTGATCTTCCCATGTCTATTATACCTCCTTGTATGCCATGTTCGAGAAGCTTCCCTCTTATTACTGATTGCATGACTATGTGGACCAGAAGGCATACATGGCATGCTAGTGATGGGATCATGGGAGTCTCTCAAACCTCAATCCCATTTACGAGTCTGCAAAAAACCACCTAGCCTTGACTAACGTACAACAAGATTGTGGTTCCTTTGATGACTGACTTGGATGTTCCCGCTGCCCTTGCGTCACTTGAGGTCATAATTGTTCAATTGTAGATCGAGGTTATTGTGTAATCTATAACTATGGAAGTGGATGAGGTAGTCGATCGCAATGCTCCTACTACAACTAATTAGGTTATACAAAGTAGACATGTTGGCAGAAACACAATTGTCATACATCTTTCAAATATGTGACTGAGAGTCCAAATCAACCCACATCTTTTGCTACCATGGATCTGAAGTAGGACAACGTTCTCTCCTAGTTGAAACATTTGATTTCAATCACCCCTTAATTATTTACTTATATTGGAACGAGCATAATTGTCATTGTGGTATGTTAAGTATACCCTTTGCATGCACCACTGGTTCTCTTTATCTTTCTGTAGATTAGCTCGTGGATTCAAGCACTTTCATGTACCAATATGGGTACGATTGTCAGTTCATGACCATCAATCATGTAGCCTCAAGGAGATCTATTCTCCCGGCAGATCGGGGCAACTCATGTATCACTAGACATAAGGAATAGGATGTTTTACATGCTCCAGATTTACCACTTGTTAATCATCCACATTTCCAAGAAACTCAACTATCGAGGTGTTTTTAATGTGATCTCTCTTGTGTTTTAAGATATACTAACTGACGGGGTGCTTAGTAGCGGCCCTAAGTGAAGTGAACTCTACATACTTGAGAAATCCATTTATAGACTCTAGAGGAAGCACTTTTATGTAATCGGAAACATCATCTGCCTAATTATGGGGTCCCTGATTTGGTCTCATGCCATTTTGGAAATACTGCACTGTCATTCCCCAACTTCAACTACCGTCTTCTTCTCGATGTGAGTTGTGTTAGCTTGAAAAGCATCATTGTACCTCCTTTCCACATCGACAAGGACATAGTCACAGCGCCTATTTTGAGCTATTACACTTAGACATCTATTTTCCAATCATGTCATTAATCTAGAAGGACGTTGTTTTTATGTGATTCCATGGATGAACCACATATCTATTTTTCTTTTAACTTCAGGTTTGGCTCCAAGAGAATATGAAGCATCCTTTATTAATTAACTAACATCAAGAAGGTCCATGATCATCTAGCGTAATTGGTCTCGTCTCGCTTGACGATTTTACCAAAGAATGGGTCCTCATCAACAAGGACACTATTTTATGTGAGTTCCATGGATGAAGCATATCTATTTGTCTTCTAACTTCAGGTTTGTCTCCCAAAAAATATGAAGCATCCTTTATCAACTATTTGACTTCAAGAAGGTCCATGACCCTCTGGCGTAATTGATCTTGTCTAGATTGATGATTTGGCCAAAGAATGGATCATCATTCTAACTCTATCGGTCATCAGTGATGTCACCTCAAACCTCCACGTATCACTTCTGAAGACAGAGATGCAAAGATATACGAACAAATAAATTAAATATTGTCTAGAACATGACATATTCATGTGATATAGCTGCTTGAGTTGTATGGGCAGCTCGGAACCACTCGAGGTAACAACAACTAATGGTTGAGATTAGGGAAGGGGAAGCAACAACCCTGATGATCATTGGAGGTGGCAGCTACTGTGATAATGTGGTTGGTGGAGCTGGTAGCACTTGTTGGCCACGGTGGCAAGTCGATGGTAGGCGGCAGCGGGGAGGGAAGGGAAGCGGTGGGTCCATAGTAAGGAGAGGATCCGATGGTACAGAACACTGGTCTAGAATTATTTCTCTAGTATTATGCAGAATTTTACGGTCCGATATTAAAATATGAGCCCAATGCCTCTTTATATAGAGAGGCCATGTTAAGTTGAAGGCAAAAGAAAAGAGAATACATGACTGCCTCCAAAAGGTAGATCTTAAGCCCTAATAATTATTTTAGATATCCCACCACAATCAAAATGAATTAGGTTTTGTATTTTTCTTTGCCGCACCATTAAGGATGCCTGCCAAGCCCCTTTTGCACCACTTTCAACAAGTCAACATCAAATTAATCCAATACAAAAATTAGTGCACCATTAATGCCTTCTAAAGTATGATATGTCCAACATGTCATGTGCTTATATGGGCGTACACCTGGTAAAGAACACAAGGATGTCATCAAGCAAATATTTACTACATATCTCAAATATATTTTTGTCTTGTCATCTTTTGGCCATCTCCAAAATCACTTATGGCCACAATGACCTGAAGAGTTGAGTTTAAAAAAACCCATTTAGATGCGAGGAGACAACAGATGATTCACGGATCTGAATTTAGCATTTATCCTGCTTTTGAAGTCACAAGCTACAGCTTATTGTCTCCAAGTACCTTTTCAGTAGCTTTTTTGTTCACCGGCCATGCTCGTACAAGATACCAATAGCACAATATATATGATCGTTTTCTATATTTTTTATTGCTCACGTAAAATACACAGAAGTTTACTTGCACTCCTGCAAGAGCACACCATGAGGACAAATAATTACTCCACTGATAAGAATTGCAAGTGGTCTTACTAAAGCACTCCCTTAGCACGTTTCTAGCACCCCGTTTCAGTATGAAAATGCCCAAAAGCATATAAAGGGCATTATAACACCCTCGTTCTTTTATTCTCCAGCAAGCCCCGGAGCCTATTTGTAAGTGTATCCTGCCAAGCTCAGATAGAATTTCTCTGTAAGCATTCATGCATGCATGTTTAAATCTTCCATTTGCATACTACCATCACGCTGTGAAGTGAAGATACTATGAAAGAATCATTAACAGAGAACACCGTGGAAAGATTTTAATAATGAGAATCCCTTCTCCCTATTCCCTCGTACATAAAGAAAGAAAGAAAGAAGGGGAATGAAACAAAGTATAGCATTCAGGAGGATAAGAAAAGCACCAGCTGGCTTGTTCTTACAAATGAAGAATAAATTTGCACCAATACAATTTGATATAAAATATTTTCCATTGCCAAATATTTAAAAAGAAAATATAAACTATTACTGCAGTAAATCCTACTCTTAAGTTCACCAATTATGTAAAAAAGCTACCTTCACATACTGGTATAACAAAAGAGCCATGTCCAGAATAAGCAACAAAAAAATCCAACCAAAGCATAGACAGGTGTTCCAGAGAGCATAACAGCAACGAATTTTAAGAAGAGAAAAGAAGAAAAAGAAAAACCTTGGCTTGACGAAGGTATTAAATGCCCCATATGCCCCACAGCTGACACCGCTGCTGGCAAATCTCTTAACCAAGTCATCATAATGGGCCGCGGGGGGGCGCCTCATAGTGACTATATACACAGCCGTGGCATTTTCCTGGCTGGCGGCACCTACCCACAAGCACACAAGCCACAGGAGAACCAAATGCACCCAATAAAGCTGCCTCATTTCTGGGGCAAAACTCGAGCAAAGCCAGCGTCTTCCTCACACTATGACCAAAGATGAGAGGAAAAGAAAGGTACCCATAAAGGGTAGGACCTCCAGCTTTGATCTTAAGGAGCAGAGACGGAGATTGGAGGTGTTGTTTTGGGTGTTCTCGTGAGGTTGCTGGCAAGTTGGGTTTCTTTGGTATGCGTAGGAGTGTCTTGTAGTGGCGGTGTGAGGGGGAGGCAGCAGGCAGAACTCGGCAGTGGAAAAGGAAAGGACGGAGAAGAGTTCATAGAGGTGAGCGAGAGAAAAAGAGGAGTGAGGGGGAGAGAGAGGTGGAAACTGGAAAGTGAGGAGAAGGCGAAAGCCTTTTTCGCTATTTTTTTAGTATCGGGGAACCGTTGGCAGGAACGTTTGTCCAAAAGGAAAAAGATTATGAAATGCCGAAGGTTGGTGTGTGTCACACTCGCTAGCACGCACTTAATGGGTACCCATTTTGTTTAGATATCTTTTCTAGGGAATCCTTGGAGACAGCTTTTATTTCTGCTAAATAAGCAGCATGTAAATATATTGCTGATTAAAAAACATGTACACAACTAAATCCTTGATGCAAAAAAAATCTCGATGCATAGCATTTAATTATATGATCGAATGACTCTAAATGCATAATCTAATTTGTTGCAATGTATGCATATGTCATCAATTGCAATCTTACATCGAAAATTTTATGGGTGATTGTCATCAACAACAGTGGATCATCAACTTTTGATGTAAGAGCTGAAGTAATCTTGAGGTTAGAAAGAGGATTGGAGAGGGTTAGTCTAAAGTTCAACAAATTCTGTAATGTGCGCGTGACAGAGCAATCACGATATACATTTTCAGTTAGGATTTTATCTTTTTAAGGTCATCTGATCCTCTCCATATCCTAGATATTGATGCTTTCAATATCAAATGACTAACGATCGAAAATCATGTGTACAATAGATATTGTCATAGAAAAGTATTCAAATCAATTTCCATTTACAAGTATATTTTTATGTATTCTCAAAACTTCCACATTTATATGTACATTATAAGCTATGAAAGAAAATGCTAATAAAGGTTCAACAGCCTTAAGTAGGTAGCTAACTGATTGGCTGCTATTGTGGTTGTCGATGTAAATTTCTGCCAATATATGTTAGAGTATTAGAATGTAATTAGGATAGAAAGTGAGCAAAGAACTCAAGTAGCAAATAAAAGTAAGTAAAATAGGTGTAGAATTTTGAAAATGAATTCTATTTTCCATTTAGATCATAATCATGGTATAACTCTTAATAGGAAGTCCCTTCATGCCTCTATATGGCATTGCATCGGTTTCAAATCAGTCAAACAAGTTGTCATTATTTGTATTCAATGCATAATTTTACATGGAATCACACTATGTATGCTCATGCATTTCCCTACTGATGCTCTTCTAAAAATCCTACAAAATGCATGGTCCTCTTGTAGGTTCTACTCCATTTAATCATTATAGTACATGAACTGAATCATCTATCCCTTAATTTTTGACGAGTTAGCCAAATAAATTAAAACATATGCTCTTTCTTCTCCCTCCTCGTCATCATGTCACATTCATCAGATGCTTCATCTCCCTCTCAGTACCCATGCTGCTGAAAGCGAGGGATTACGCCTCTCATATCACGGAAGCATAGAGATCATATCGTATATGATTTATGTTGACTAGTCATATTAGTTGTAGGGGGCAGTGGAAATTAAATTTTTTTTGATGAAATCACATGATGTCGTTTCATTAATATCACATACGAGTAATAGAATTGCCTCTAGAAGCATCAGTGCGATCCACGAGTCTATAAGCGAAGAAACCTCCTGTCTCAATCCACAAAGAGTACTTGTGGACGTGTGGATGAGACGTGTGCTTCCCATAATCCGATGTGACCATCCGAGCGGGGAACCTCCTAATTTCATCCCATGAAATCCTTTGTCTCATTCACGATCACGAGATGTCGAAGGAGACGGAGAACTACGAGCAATCAATTCGGCAACACAACGGCAGTGCGATGACGATCACCTCCTCTCAACCCTAGAGAAATGGACAACCACGAGGGAGAGAAGGAGATAGCTTGGACATGTGTGGAGAGGGAGAGAGAGTGAGAGAGATAGAGTTGTTGCTTCAACTTAATTGTATAAAAAAAGAGTTAGGTTTAGCCTTCGTTTTATACATATTTGGATGACTATAATGCAATCCTAATAAAATCAATGGCCAAGATTTTGTTATAATAATTTTCAATATTATATTAATTTAAAAGAAAAATAAGTTGAATACATTCTTCAACAAATTAATTCAATTAAGATCAATCACATGTAGAAGATTTAGGAAGGAGAAGTGTCACCTTCCTAATAGGAGGCTAACGACAACCATGGAGGCTTCTCCATGGCCGTCCACTCCTATTAGGAGCGGAGGGGCTCCTTCTCCTTTCCTAATCGATGAGATTTCAATCTCCATCAAATCTTCCACATGTTGCAACAATTTTATTGTTTGAATTTTTTACCAAAATAATTCCAAATTATTTTGTGAAAATTTCAATAATGTCATTGATAATTATGAATCATATTCAATCATCCAATATTAAATGTAAATCACATGTACATTTAATTGTAATATAAATCCAATTCACATTAGCTTATAAATTGTGAATCTTATTCACAAATAATTCTCTTTATGATATTATATATCACACCCATAATGTCCATGATTATTGTAGATAGTACTATCAAAATTATTCCTATCTATGATAATTAAATCCTATTTAAGTATTTTAGATGTCTCTCTACAAATGTCTAAATAATGTGAATCATATCCAGATCATTAATGATAATTAAATCTAATTTAATCATCAATTTTTCAATGGTCAGATATTGTCAATGATGGAGCTATTCTTGATCTCTTATAAGAATAATGTGCCTTCTCCGTAGATACTTGGAGATAATGACATGATGATTGTATATTCCATGTATAGTGACTTGGATAATGAGATTTAGTCTCATCCATATCTAGAAGACCTCTAAGAGATGTTTGATCAAGTCAAATAGAATATCTAATCTTATCATTGCATCCGAATCATATTCAGATCGATGTCCAACATCTGGACTACGATTAGATAACTAGTCTACTAAGTGGAATCACTAAAATCCAAACATATTTCATCATTCTCTCGGAATGGAAATGTCACAGTTATACAATCGATTAAGATCACATCACCTTCTAGTATTCCTAATACACGTACATCCTACATATTGGAAGATCTAGAATAAATCCGAAGTTCCGATCATATTTGAACTATCTTCTTCAGGGATTTATCATTAAGTCTCTCGTTCGATCATTGGGAGTTTGTATCGATCATATGCTTTCCAAAAGCATATATCATACCAGCAAAATCATGTCATGCTTCTTAAGCAAGACGACCATCGATGGAATTTGATTGGTCCCAATATCTCATGAGTGATCTCATGTCTTCCGATTCAGTAATGAACATGTATGATCCCTTTGAGAGGTTGTATTACTCATATGCTCTTGTATACAAGCCAGCTCATAGGTGTATCGACCTTAATTAGTTCATCGACCTAATGGTTTTCCTAATTTACGTACTCAGACATATAGTAACGCATCTGTCACTGGTCAGAGGATGCATGCCTTTGTCGTGACATTATATGATGCATGCCTTGGTTATCTCGATCCCACTAAGACAACTCTTTGACTTGACTTATCCAATACCTCCAAATCTCTATTCTTATGTAGAGGACCTGCATCAAGAGGTCGGTCAGATATCGACCTTTGGAGTAAGGATTGACATCTCCTTCTTAGGCTGGAGATCCTTTCTTGACAATCATTTGACTATGCTAGATGGGTCCTTATTCTAGTTATTTAGATATCATTTGAGCACCAGCCTCTATGATTCAACCATGGAATCAACAGATGCATGATTTATCAAGATAGTTGTGGTACGTGATCCTAATTGTACTAAGATACTTTATAAGTGCATTCATTCATTAATCTCGTAAAAGGAGTGAAAATCAATAACTTTTATTAATATATAAAAAGATTATAATAATATTTATTGTAGAAATAGTTTGTCATGGACCACATATCTAACAGCTACCACCGCCTCTGCCTACCCTCTCCTTTACCACCACCTCCTTCCCCTTCCCTCCCCACTCTACAAATCACCTCCTCTTCCACTTGCAGTTGTGAGAACCACCACTCCTTAATAGTTGCAGCCGCACCTCCATATCTCTAAGCCACGCCTTCCAAGTCCCCTTACCGTTGACCGTGAGGATCCTTCATTGTGAAAACAACATCCCTAACGTCATTACTACTACAAATGATGCCTTTTAACGACATATGATCCTTGGAGGTTATCATATAATTGTTGTCTTTATGAACTTACATCGGCCTTTCTGTAAACAACCGTCGACGTTAGATATACATATCATCAACGGTTTGTCTCCCATCATCGAATGAATGGAACATCTGCGGACATGTATCATGTCCTCGACGGTTTTGTTGATCGTCATCTATAATATTTTGTTAGTAATTTGCCAACTATAACAATGGTTAGGAAACATCCAACCCTATATTTATAGATTTCTTGCCACCATATACGTTTTAATCGTGACCATTGGTAACGACAGTTTGGTAGACCGTCATAGATGTACATCAATTGCCAACAAAGCATGATAACCATGACCATTTTAAAAATCACCTACATGGACTTTACACCAACAGGTTGCTAACAGACATCCACATAAAAAATATCTAACACTGGCAATGACTATGATGTTCACGTTTGTCGATGATTTTAATTGCCAACACTACAACATCGACGAGCGGACAACTATTGTAGCTCACACGAAAACTGTCAACAACTTTTAAGGAATCACACTGGTTGGCTAACTATCGATAAAGTATTGTCGGCAGTTTTGAATTCGCCAAAGATGCTAGTGTTTATATCAACGCTTTGTAAACCGCCACCAATTATTAAGAATGCCAAGGGTGCTTTGTAATGGCATCTTTAGCGTGTATCCTTGGCAGTTAAAGAATCGCTTGGGAAGAACTTGATAAGTATGCCTCCGCGGAGGCGATACTCACTTTTGCTACTCCTTATCCCCCTTGTTCTCTTATGACCCTCCTCGTCTCTTATGCCTTGTGAGCCCTCCAACGACCCTCCTCCGCCGGAGAAAGCCATATGGTGACCCTCCTTAGCTCGTGTCCCCTTTGCTCTGTTCAAGCCCTCCTCGTCTCCTCTGCCCATGTAAGCACTCCAGCGACCATCCTCTATCCTCATGAGCCATGTGGTGATCCTCCTCAGTTCATGATCTCCCTCTAGCAATATGCACATTCATGATCTCCCTCCAGCAATATGCACATTAGTTCATTCTTTTGGTTATGTGTTCTATATCATTTAGTTTTATTTTTTGATGCGGAGATTTTTATATCTTGTAGGCTTTATTGTGGGGGATTTTTTATATATTTTATATCATTCTACTTTATTGTAGGCTTAATATCGTTTATGGATTCTGATTGATGAGAACCGAAGAACAAGTGTTGCTGGTGATAAATAAGATGTCCTTGTATGAGATGCAAGAATAGTCGAATCAATGTCCGAGACAAAATTTATGATCATCTAATTTTAGAAGATTTTCAGTCACATTACACAACCTGGACAGAACATGGGGAAGACATCCATCGACCTTGTGTTCAACGCGAGAAAGAAGATGTTATGGAGACGAACAATGAAGGTGACTGTTTGCATGAATGTTAGATGATATAAATAGAAGTGAGTCAAAAGACATAGAAAATATAATAACTGGTGATTTTGGGAAGAACTGCACTGACACATAAGAAATACTAGCTCCTGGAGGAGAGAAGTCGCAATTGTAATTTCTATTAGAAATGTTTAAAATAAAAGTAAAGAACTGTTCCACATCAACGATGATGATGGATGTCCTGTCATTGAATAGGAGAGTACTCAAAAGTCCTAAAAAATTCCAAATGATTGAAAAGATGCAAAGTCTAGATTTTTCAATCATTGGGATTGCAATATCAAAAGATCGCGTGCCCCAATGTCTATGTCTTTTTTTTGAAAGACAACTCAAATTTGAGTCATTGTTCGGAATGTCAAACATCATGATACAACATCGAATATAATAACAAGAGAAGGAAAGGTCAGAGAAACTGTTCATATTTTCCTCTTATTCCGATATTGAAGAGATTATACAGTTCTAAGGAAATTGTGAAGTGGATGATATGACACAACAATAGGAGGATGAATGATTTATATGGCATGATGCGACATCCCGTTGATGCGGAGGAGTGGGAAATATTGATGAAAGATTTTCAGAATTTTCAAAAAATATTCGGAACATTAGATTGAGGTTTGCAACTGATGGTTTTAACCCATTTGATAATATGAGCACAGTTATTTGATTTGTCCAATTCTCAGTTTAACATATAATCTTCCTCCATGGATGTCAATGAGTTCGTCATTCATGATGATGTCATTATTAATATTGGATCCGAAAAATCCGAGGAAATGCAATCGATGTTTATATGGAGCCATCGTTCAATAAATTAAAGCTTTTACAGAATCCTAGGATTGAAACTTGTGATGCATCTAAAGGAATGTCATTCATTATGCGTGTAGCATAACTGTGGACTATCTACTTGTGCGAATATATCTAGTTGGAGTACCAAAGGAAAACTTGCATGTCTCTATGTTTGAAAGATACTCATTCTACTTGGCTTACAACAAGTATGAACCATTGTTATCTAGGACATCACTGATTTTTTCTAATTAAACAACGATGGCAAAGGCGTGAATACAACATAAAATTTAGAAGGACTATCTTATGGTCATCATAAATCTTATTTAGAGTATATGGATCAATTTTATGGTAGCAACCGATAGAAATTGGGAGGTTTTATTTAGGGCAACCTTTCAAGAAGAAAATGCATGATGGATGGAGAAAACATAGTATTTTTTCATGGGAGTTATCTCAATGGAAGGATTTACAAATTCGTCACAATTGCAATTTGATGCATATAAGAAAAATATGATAGAGAATATTATGAGAATCTATGGGAAAATGTCAAAGACACATTGAGAAGTATATGTGATTTAGTTCAGTTAAATATACGTAAAAATTTGCATCCAATTGAGATGTATAGCATAACCTACATAGAGTGATGTATACATTTTCAAATGAAGAACGAAATAAAAGATTCATCTTTTGAAAAAATATTAACGTTTTGGATAGTTTTTCTTCACAATTAGGGTGATGTGTTAATAAAGCAGAACGGAAGATCACTGGGTTGAAGAGTCTAGACTGTCATGTCTACATGCAAGTCTTTTTTCCATAACTATTCGAGAAGTACTCGGAGTTGATGTTACTTAACCTTAAATTGAATTAAGTCGATTTTCAAGATTATGTGTTCGAAGATATTGGATCCATCTACATTATCTAGACTAGAAAATGATATCACTATTACATTATGCAAGCTTGAACAAATATTTCCTCCTTATTTTTTTGATGTTATGGTGCACTTGATTATTCATTTAGCTATTGGAGCTAAAATTGCTGGACCCGTTGAATATCGATGGATGTATCCTATTAACGATATTTGAAAAAGTTAAAAATATGGTTTTTAATAAGGCATAACTGGAAAGGTGTATTGTCGAGGGATATCTCTGTGAAGAGTGCATTAATTTTTGTGGCATGTGCATGAAAGAGAGAAGTACACATTTTAATAGATTTGAAAGAAACGAATGGTAATGTAGAAGATGTAGATGATCAAGATAAATTATGGATATTGCATAAATGTGGTAGACCAATATTGAATGGATCAGACAACTATATCTAACACGGAAAGGGATCTAATTCACTATTACACTAATGCAGATTAATGAAGTTGGTTGGTTATTTGATGAATATAATGTGATATCGGGTCCTAATATCCAGAGATCTAGATTTATTGGATGATTTAAATCATATCTTCAGATATTAAAGTAGGTAGTCGTTCACTAAAGAAAATGAAACTCTCGCACAAACTTCATAATCACATGTTGTTTCTCGTTCGGGATACGTTGTTAATGGTTTTTGCTTCAAAAAAAATCGATCAATGATACTAAAGCAACACAAATTTTGTGTATTATTGTAAAGGTAGAACTTCATTCTAAAGTTGATGTCTACTACGGTCGAATTATTGATATCGTAGAAATTAGTTTTTCTACATGATATGAGATGTGTTTTGTTCAAGTATGTGGTTCGATATTGGTCGTGAAGGAAGCGATAAGAATGACTATATTTAGTCGAAACATATTGGTCAGTTATGGACAAATGAACCATTTACACTAGCTAGCCAAGTTGAGAAAGTCTTTTATGTTCCAGATAACTCTCACAATAGATGGATTATTCCTATGTAAACCAATCCTAGAGACTTTTTTGATGTCGTTGAAGACAAAGACCTGCGATGCATATCAGGAAGGAGCTTATGTGAGTTCCAGTACATTCATAGATAAAACATAATAACTCGCAGAGTTGTGATGATATACTGATTGACTAAAAGATATAAAATCTAGTTTTTATGTGGGTTTTTAGATAATTTTATATTATATCTTATATAGGAATGCCTCCTAGGTGCAAGAGACATGTTAGGAAGATGCCAGCTTCAGCCCCTCTACCCCCAAAACCTCCACATGCTGCTTTTGTTAAGCAGGGAGGACCCTCAGAGTGCAGAACATAAACCATCACCCTCCAGACACGACTTTACGGGTGGAGATTGTTGGTGGTGATGCAGTAGATGAGAAATCCACATTGTTTCACAGTTACACATGACATGTGGCATGTTCTCATATTCCTATCAAGTCAGTTGATTTTAGATTGATTGCTTTGGCTGTTAAGGATGTCATTCTACATGATGGAGGTAAATATATAGTTGATAACTATATAATTTTCATGTTCATTATGAATATCATTGAGAATCATAATTAACTTGGATCTTTGCAAGCTACGTTCACATGGGATCATAATCCCCGAGGTTGATAGCCAGATTTTGGCCCATGCTGGAGAACTGCTTCGTCGATATCGAGGCTACTTGAAGAACATGATGAGTAAATATATTTTGTTAACATAATTATGTGTGTGATACTAATACATGTTTTTCAGTATTTCGACCAGCAGCTCCCATTGGAGCAGTTATTTTAGAGGGTACCACCAGGCGTTGATCCTATCCATTGGAGGGAGCTTGTTGTATATTGAGTTGGAGAGGAACATGGGGTATTACGACTATTCTTTAATTTTTACTCACTTTAAGTTAATAACAATTGTGAATTACAATAGATTTTTAGGAGGAATATCGATAATAGAAAGAAGAGATTCAAGACTGCCCACAAGATGGGCAGAAAAACAAAATTTATTTGAAGCATAACTTCGTAAGTACTAACATATTTAATTGATTTATAATTTTTAAATGTAAATAGAATTCATATTCTGTTAATCATGTTGAAGAACATGATCAGGTGCCAACCAGGATTGAAGTTTTTAGGCAATCCAAGAGCTGTGACATCAACAGGGTAGTTGAATGAGCGGACGAAGCATATGGACCCCTTCATGTAAGGAAAACTTATATTTTTATAATTTATCATTATAAAGTATTTATGATGTAAGTTAAGTGATGAATAATGCATGACTTTCAGGATGAGATGGTGAGGCTCAACAACACCCCTCGGACAACATCGGCACCAATATGCCACCTATCACTCCGGAAGAAGCACTAATCCAAGCGACGGGCCCTGAGCATTCTGGACATGTACGATGCAGTGGTCGCAGGGAAACCATTTGATCGTATTATCATGGTGATAACAGCTCGTTGTCCCAAATATCAGTGAGGGAAATGGAGTTAGAGAATAATGTGGTGCAACTGAATGGGCGAATTTCTAGCCATGATAACACAATGCGTGAATATCAAGATGAGATTGTGAGATTGCGAAGCGAATTGGCATAATTGCATGCTTTCATGCAACTTCATCGTGAAGGTAACCTTAATCCACAAGCCCCAACCCTGCAATCCAATGACAAGGAGGAAGAGAGTAGTGAGAAAGACGATGGGAGCGAGGATGAAGATGACGATGAATAAGGTTTAGAGATAGATGTACTATGTTTATTTAGGTTAAAAACATTTGTAGTTTAATGTTAGATAGATGAGTAGTTACTGAACTCGTTAAATGGAACATGTGTTTATGTTTAATTTGTTATGGCTAATCGGTTTTGTGCGGACTTCTTCCTTTACATGTTTATAATGATCTCGATGTGTATATTATTTTTTGATTTCATACAGAGCGCGGTGAAGATGGATAATAGGTTAGGTACCGCAACAAATAGGTACTATTTTTCCTAGAATCGCTTGGAAGGGACGATTGTGACCGTTCCTAAAAGTCCTTTGCGTGTGTCCCTAAAAGACAAAGCCATCAATGGGACGTACACAGAAATATTTGTGAGGCTTCGTGACCATCCCATCAGGTCTTTACAATGCTCTCAGCCGCTTGAAGAGACGGGCGCATAATGCTTTATGGGATGGTCAGGACTGTCTCGTGTGGTCTCTATAGTGCTCTCAACCGCTTGGTGAGACATGCATATGATGCTTTATGGGACAATCATGACCATATCCCTTATATGCTCAGTTGGGACGGCCATCTCCATTCCAATAGGTGACATTAGACGGGAAGGTCACGTCCGTCCCACATTAATGATAATATGCAACGGTTGTAACTGTCACCTCAATTGACATTATGTCAATCGGGAAACACCAAGACGGGACAATCACATCCATCTCTTATGCTCAATGTAATGGGGCGGTCATTTTTTCCGTCCCGTCCTAGCAGATGGGACATAGCTAGATGGGATGGTTTGTCGATTGTCCCTTCTGATCAGATGGGACGAGCCTTGGCTTAAATGGGATGGTAGATGACTGTTGGCTATTGCATTCCAAATTGTAGCACAGCCGTCCCATGGCTGATCAACGCCTCCCCGCAGTAGATCTCGCTCTCCCAGAAGACATCGTCAAGTGGAGCCACATCAGTAGGGGGCGATACATGTTGGTGTCAGGAGGCGTAGTGAGAGGATGGGTAGGTCGAGGAGGATCCACATCGATGGGAGATTAGGCCCCTCATTTTTTGCTTTTGTTCAAGAGAAGAGATGCAGACTAATGGATTGACTGACACCATAAAATGTTTTTTTATTTTTTTTTCTTTTGTGTGTTCTGGGATCACGACTGCTTGGTAATAAAAATCGAGATCATGATTAGATCTCAGAAAGTCATGACTAGATCACGATAATAAAATTTTGTTAATTACGAATCTCAGATCATTTTTTACAAATCTCGATTACTTTTTACAATCTCAAATCTTTTTTTATATTTTACCAATTTCTAACCCTCTACTTTTTTGTAGATCTCCACTCAAATATTACAAAGCGATAAACGTATTTTTATACAGGAACATGGAAAAATTACAAAGGAATGCAAAACAATTACAAAGATCCATTCAATGTTACATACAAACTTACAAAGGAAGTACAAAATTTACAAGGGTGCTTGAAGAAACTGCAAATACCTATGACACATTACAAAGGACAATACAAAATTTACAAATGAAAATAATATTTTACTAATAACTAACGAACGAGAATGTAAGAAAATGTATGATTGTGATTTTTACAAAACCAAATCTAAATTCTACATAATCTGATTCGTGTGTACAAATATCTACGTTAAAATTGCATTCGCTGAGAGCATTTCAAAAATTGACATAAAAGGAAATTAACAAAAAAATCTAAATTAAAATGAGTCTAAAATGCTAATTAATGTTATTAAATAAAATTCAAATTTTAATAGAAACAAAATGATTTAATTGTCCTTTTTCCACACCATTAGATTAAGATCTAATGGATCTCGTTGAGGCTTACCACAAAAGTAGTGAGCCACAATCTCATTGAAAGGTACTATATATATACAAGAGACACTTCTAATAGGATGTCATCTTTCCTAAATTCAGGAAGGCTGCCTTTCTGTAAAAAAGCAAAACTTTAGTAGAATAAGTATATAATTTGTATTGTAATGTGTAGTTTTGATGTTTGTATGTTACAATATGCAGTTTTATTTTATAATATGCAGTTTTGTATTTACAGTTTGCAGTTATAATACAAAGTGCATAGTTATTCTACTAAAGCACAAGTGTTTTTTTTTAAAAAAGAGGCGACCTTCATGAACTCGGGAAGGACACATCCTATTGGAAGAATCCCCCCATCCCCCCCTTCTCTCTCCATATATATATATATATATATATATATATATATGAGGAAAGGGAAGCTACATCATGATGTAGCTAACCTTAGCTACATCAGGGGCAATTTCGTCCTCTCTTTTATATTTTTTTCGAAATTTCCATTGGGTTTTCATAACTATATCCTTCTAATATGTCATTCAAATTTCATCAGAAACAGAGACTCCTACGGCCTCCATCCAGAACAGGTAAAATACAGCAAATTTGTGACCATCAAAAAATGACAGTCTGGATGGAGCCTGTAGGAGTCTCTGTTTCTGACGAAATTTGAATGACATATTAGAAGGATATAGTTATGAAAATCCATCGTAGAAATTTCGGAAAAAAATAAAAAAAGATGACCAAATTGCCCCTGATGTAGCTAATGTTAGCTACATCATGTTGTAGCTCCCCTTTCCTCTCTCTCTCTCTATATATATGTATATGTATGTATGTATGTATGTATGTATGTAGTTGTGGTTTAATAGGGCTACCCCTAGGTGGACCAAGTTGGCTACTCCCACCCTTATTTTTTATTTCTTAATGTATATATGAAAACACCTGGGAGGATTTAGTCAATTACATGACAACATGTTGTCATTCAAATTTCATGTAAAACAGACATTCATAACTCGTCCATCTAAAATGCGGCCGATTTCAACAATTGTAAGATCTTTAAAATTTGACAGGCTTGATGGATGGGATATGGGTATCAAATTGAGTCGAAATTTAAATGAGAATATGATGTCATATAGCGATCTAAATCCACTCAAGTGTTTTCAGAAAATACCTTAAGGGAATAAGAAAAATAAAGGTGCAGGGTTGCCAAGTTGGCTCCCTCCAGGGGTAGCTTTATTAAGCCTACACATACATACATATCTATGTATGTATGGGGTGCGTTTCAAGTAGGATTGGGGTTCGCCACTTTTACGGTGAGCCATCAACGAGATCCATAGAATCTCCATCCAATGTTGCATTATCAAAAAGGGCATTTCGATCATTTTGTTTCTATTTAAATTTGAATTCCATTTAGTGACGTCAATTACTATTTTAGACTCGTTTTAACTTGGATTTTTTTGTTTACTATTTTATTTGTCGATTTCTAAAAATGTTCTCAACAAATGCAATTTATTGCAGTTTTTTAATAAACAAATTTTACTTTGTAGATTTTAGATTCGTATAAAATTCAAACAATGTGTTTTTACATTCTCATTCATTAGTTTTTGTATATTATTATTTTCATTTGTAAATCTTGTATTGTCCTTTGTAATACATCATAAATATTTGTATTTTTTTTGAGGCGTGCAGTATTGTATGAATCTTTGTAGCTAAGTTCCTTTGTAATTTGGTGTTAATCAAACTACGTGATCGCTTTATAACATTTAAGTAAGATCTACAACAAAAAATAGGCTGATAGAAATTGATAAAATGTAAAAAAATATCCGAGATTGTAAATAGTAATCGAGATTTGTAAAAATGAATGAAATCTATAAAAGACAATTCAAGATTTATAAATCTCGGTTTGAGATTCATAAATAACCACGCCCCTCCTCTGCCTCTACCACGCGTCACCGCGACACGTTCAGTCTTCGTCGTGCATCGTGCATCCCTCCTCTTCCCTCATCCACGAACTTAATCCCATGCGTGAAGCCCAAAACTCAACAACCCAAATCTAAAAAAATCAGATTTGAAAAACACGATCTGGATTTGAGCGATTTAAGGCTCAAACGGAAGATTTGGAATAAAAGAATGATGATCGAGAACCGATCTTCAATCCAAATGCCCCCATCGTCGCCTTCACGGAGGATCTAGAGCCATTGTCGTGTGTCGTCCTCCCTCATCAGTGTTGTTGTTTTCCCCCTCTATGTGTTCCAACCTCATCTGCTAGGGTTTGATGTCCATCTAGAGAGAGAGGGAGAATAAATGGAAATTAGCATTAATTGAAAATGAGTTGTCACGTTCTATTTTTAGAATGTGGAGAATGGCGAAAATGAGGTTATCATCAATTAAAAATTAACACTAGTACATATTTAATCTCAACCACTAGATTGAAATATAAAAGCCCATATCAGTGGCTCCTCTATAGGGGTGGTATAGTCGTTGGGTTGAGGTCATCCCCTCCCGAACCGTAGATGCTAGGACCGTTTGTATATTTTTGAAGAAGAATATCATTTCACGGTTCGGGGTACCTAGAGTTTTGATATCTGACGGGGGGTCTCATTTCGTCAACGACAAGGTAAGGCCCTTGCTAGCGAGTTCAACATAGACTATCGAGTAGCCATTCCATATCATCCTCAGACCAATGGTCTTGTTGGAGTGTCGAACAGGAAAATCAAGACGATATTGCAGAAGGTAGTTCGCTCAGACTGAAAGGATTGGTCACAGCTTTTGGACTCGGTCTTGTGGGCATATCGGACTTCCTTTCAAGACTCCTTTGGGTATATCTCCCTTTCGCCTCGTTTATGGCAAGCTCTGCCATTTAGCTGTTGAGATTAGGTATAAGTCACTTTGGGTTGTCAAAGATATATTATTAGATCCAGTGAGTGTAGGAGATCAAAGGAAGGCAGAATTGTCAGCCCTGGAGGAGCTTAGAGACTCAGCCTTTTCGAGCAACCTACATTATAAGGAGAGACTAAAGGAATGGCATGATTCTCATATCAACCATAAGCAGTTTGAGCCAGATCAGAAAGTATGGTTGTTCGATGCTAGGCTTAGATTATTTCCAGGGAAGTTGCAGAGCAAGTAGAAGGGACCATACCTGGTCCGAAAGGTACATGACAATGGGAGTATTGACATATCTGAGATGTCATCTAAGTCTACCTTTCGTGTTAACGGGCAGCGGCTCAAGCCATATCTAGATCATGAGCCATTGGTCTTTGACGTCGCCCCTATTCAT
Organism: Ottelia alismoides; assembly: GCA_037367405.1. Taxonomy (NCBI): domain Eukaryota; kingdom Viridiplantae; phylum Streptophyta; class Magnoliopsida; order Alismatales; family Hydrocharitaceae; genus Ottelia; species Ottelia alismoides. The sequence continues at coordinate 66,140 of JAZKJV010009792.1, forward strand.
TTTTAAATTTTCGAAATGAATCCTCGTGAGATTTACTTAGAACATTAAGTGTAATATTTCATATAAAATAAGCATTTCTAACATGTCATTCTGAAGGAGAAGATTTTAACAAATTTGAGATCGTTAAAATTTGATTGTATTGATGGATAAGTTAGAAGTCTTAATAAGTTGAAATTTAAATGACGCCTCAATGATACATCATGATCTAAATCCCTCAAGGATTCATTTCAAAAAAATAAAAGATACACATAGGTGTAGTGTTGGACATGCGAGCCCACAGGGAGCCATTATGCAATAAATGTTATTGTAAATATCATTCCTTGATCTGAAATGAAGAATAACTAAATTGCATAATAGATCCCTTAGTACACCATTGCACCCTATAACAAAATAAGTCATTTGAAACTTATTTTAGAGTTATTAAAGATAAATGAACAACAAAGAGCTATTAACAGAATTATCTTACTAGAATATGCTTACAATTAGGCATGATTTATATGTCATGCATATTGAGAAGAATGTAAAAGAAAACATTTTTTATATTTTTAATTTTACATATTCCCCAAAATATACTCTTTTTTGTAGTATAAATGATTTAAAACAGTTGGGTGCTCGAGAACATACATCCTATACAGATAGAAAACAACGGATTTATGTTACTAGATTCTACTTATTCATTGACATGAGATCACCGCAGATATATTTTAAATATCTGAAGAACCTCAGAACTCCATATAGATTTTCTTCGAATATATCAAGATGTATAAGTGAATATTTAACCACGACCAATGGATTAAAAATCCATGATTTTTTTATGCAAATATTCTTTCCATTAACTATTTGTTGTTTATTATCAATTTCGATTTCAAAACTGTTAACAAATATCAACCTCTTTTCCTACTTGTTATACGACTCTTGATCCTTGACTTTTATGGAATTGGGATGAGAAAGTTGTTGCTATCTCATTAAAATGGACTCTCCCGTTAACTTTCTTTGAGATTACGGTTCCTTTAATTATACACCTTTCTAATAAGGAAAAAATTAGTGGTCTAGTTCGGCAATCGATGGATCTACACAGTTAAAAGATTGGGATATTTACACCCATAACCTTGAGTAAATTCGCAATAACATTCATAACCCTGCATAATCGCGAATTACACGAGAAATCTCGAGTAATGCTTAACCTTTACATGACATAACCCTGTGTCAAGTGCCGTTTCGAATCTCCGTTAACTTCTACGGAAAAAGTTAATTGTGGACAAGTTTGCCCTTCAAAATATTTTATATTTACAAAACCCTTCCTCCAGCTCCCTCCCACAGGTGTATCTCCTCCCCTTCTCCTTCCTCCAGCCCCACACCGCCTGCAAGCTGACGTCCCTCTGCCGTCTGAAACCACACTCTGTTGACTTGCACTGGAAGCCCTGCGGGCGTCTCCCAGCCGACGTTACCTCACCTCCTCACCTTCAAGCTGCCGTGCACTGGTCGAGAGAGCCCCTTCGAGCATCCGATCGAGCAGAGCACCCCCCTCCCCTGGCTGCAGCGCCGAGTTCCGAGCAGAGAACACCCCCCCCCCGCCCCGCATCGCCAACCTGGTCGCAGCACCCCTGCCCCGAGTCCCACCCGCAACGCCAACCTCCTGCCCACGAGCAGAGAAACCCCACCCCCCGCGCACGCGGCGCCTGCCCCCGAGCAGAGAACCACCCCCCACCCACCCACACCCCCGACCCCGCCGCCCCGCCCGCAGCGCCAACCTCCTGGAAGCACCCCCGCCCCGAGTCCCACCCGCAATGCCAACCTCCTGCCCCCGAGCAGAGAAACCTCACCCCCCGCGCACGCGGCGCCTCCCCCGAGCAGAGAACACCACCCCCACCCGAGCGAATCCCCCGCCAACCTCCTGGAAGCACCCCCGCCCCGAGTCCCACCCGCAACGCCAAGCCCCAACTTCCTGGAAGCACCCCCGCCCCGAGTCCCACCCGCAACGCCAACCTCCTGCCCACGAGCAGAGAAACCCCACCCCCCGCGCACACGGCGCCTCCTCGCCCACAGCACCAACCTCCTGGAAGCTTCCCCCGGGCTGCCGAGCTCGCAGCCCCCCCCCCCCCCCCCGTCGACCGTGACCCCATGCACCCATTCCCTTGCCCCGTGAAGCCCCTCCGAAGGCCGATTTCCACCGCTTGCCACCTGCACCCACGCGTTCCCCTGCTTCCCATGCCCTGCGAAGCCCTCTCCTCCCTCGCACGCTCCGCCCCAATCATTGCTTCTCATCGTTCTCTGCAAGCCCTCCCCTAGCGGCAATTCTGCAATCTCCCCCGTAGCCGCACCTTTGTGACAGCCTCCCGCCGCAATCTCGGCACTATGCAACCCACTTCAAGACATGCCACTATGATTGACTCTCGGATGAGATATTTTTTATTTAAGTTAATCCTAACCATCAGATCTTTGATTGGTTAGATTAACTCAATGTCTGGTTGAGTTAATGAAGTAAAGTAACAGAAGGTTATGGACGTAAGACGACACACTTATTCAGGGTCTTGAGTGTAATTCGCGATTATACAGAGTTATGAATGTTATTGCGAAATTACTCAGAGCTATGGGTGTAAAAATCCCTAAAAGATTTATAAAGAAGTTGAAAGATTCTATTTTAAATCGTACCTACCAGAGGGATCAATTATGGAAGATTATCTCATTAAAGAATGCATCTTCTTCTGTTTGTTGTGCATGGAATCAGAGGAGGACAAATTTAAGATGTTAGATAGAAACATTGTCAGGTTAAATAATACAATGATTCACATGTGTCGATATTCGAAATACAATGTAAACCCATTATAAAGACAACTTTTGATGCACCGGAGATGGATGCATGAGCATGCCAGCCTTTATATTTTAAAGCAAGTAGCGAAGGATGATAGTTTGTATGTTGAATTTTTAAAATCTTTCTGAAGTAAAGAAGTTTTGAATTTCATGCCGCCGTTTAAGAATTGGGTACTGATTATGAAGTGTAGAAATGATCCCGTAATAGATGTCAGATCTTACTATATTGGTGTTGTGGCCATTTTCCTTTGCTCACTACATCACAGATATATAATAAATGGTTATTGTTTCAAAAAAAATGATGAAGATGATCATTTGTCGGAAATTGGTGTAATGAATCTTTTTACAACGAGATGCGATGGGTATTACGGTTCAATCATGGAGATCATGGAATTATCCTTCGATCACAATCATCGTATTATCTTATTTAAATGTGATTGGTTTGATGTAATCCACGAAACCAGGGTTAAACTAGATCTCCATTACATATATATTAGCCTGAATAAAAGTCGTTTTACACTTCAGAATAAAGAGCCATTTGCTCTGCATGTCAAGTTGATCGGGTTTTTTATCTTCTCAACAATAACAACCATGGCTGACTAATTCTATAGAAAGCATTCCTCGAGGTCCATATGCTATCGAAAGAAACTCTAAGGGTGCGTTTGGTTGGCGGGTTAAGGCGGGTTAAATTGGTAGAGGGTAACTCGTTTTTGGATTTTTGTGTTTGGATAGAGGGTTAAACTGGAGGTGGGTTAGAAGTGGGTTTGAAGAGATATGATTGTATTGAAGTTTGAAAAAAGTGAGTAGTATTGTTATGTGATTGTATTGAAGTTTGGAAAAAGTATGTAGAAGTGGAGTAGTTTATAATTTTTATATGATATGATGGGTATAATATATTATTTTTTGATAGAATTGATGATGTAAAATTGATTTATTTAATTTTTTTAAAAAGAAATAAAGTGAGGCCCATGGGGAGAGAGGGGGGGTGTGGGGTAAGGGGGGTAAACTCCACAAAGGAGAGTTTAACCCGTCACCCGAACAGTGCCTAAAGATCAACGTAATGAATAGTATGCCTACCAGAATGTAACGGAACGGGTCGCGCGGACCAGCGGAAGAATATGACATTAATTCACGGATCCGAACTGTCACCGATTCATGCATGGTGATCAATGAACAATAAAAATCATTCTAGAAAAGAACCATAAAATCCAATTCAATCGGGGGTTCCATTATTACAACATCACCAAGGGTATACTTGTAAAAGAAAAATTGAATAATTTCACCATGTAACTCTCCTTTCCAGTGGGCATAAATATATCCACCATAAATCCTGTAATTAACTTTACCACGATGAATGTCTCATTGAGTCTGCCACACAAAGTTGAGTGCTTGGTCAAACTTATTCTTCACCTGAAATAAATAAATATAATTTTACATGAGCCTAATGCCCAGTTTGTATCGGGGTCCATGCATGGGAATTCTAACAGTCTTTTAACATGTTATAAATCATGTACTTAACTCTCATGGAATAACATCATTACGTGCCTAATTGTTCCCATGCATGTCTGAGTTCGTTCCCTAACAAGTTGCATATTGCTTTCTTTCATAGGTATGAATATGCATGTGAAATATACATACATACATACATACATATACATACATATATATATATATGCTGTCTGTTTTTCATCATAAGGGGTATGTCTCATGAAATTCATAATATGTATATGTACCCTTTATTATTTAGATGATTCTTTCGAATTAATCCCTTAAATAGCTTTTGCATGACTTGTCACTGTTTATTATTCTTAAACCATTTCTCTCATAACATATAATAATTTATCCTTGATTAAATCATTTCCTTGCGTAACATGTATTGGTTTACCATTGTAAATAATTTCTTTCATAGCATATAATGTCTTACCTTGCTAAACCATTTCTTTCATCAATTGTAATGGTTTGTTCTTTCTTTAAACCATTATAAATCATTTCTTTCATAACTTGTAATGGCTTGCCTTTCTAAACCATTTCTTTCAAAACATGTAATGGCTTACCTTGCTAAACCATTTCTTTCATCACTTGTAATGGTTTATTCATTCTTTAAACCATTTCCTTGCATGACAGTTTAGTATATGTGTACATACACTTTAACATTAATATAATTGTACTTGTGCTCATCGCATTAACATAAATGCACATATGACCATAATATTAACATAGTTGCACATATACCTCAATAACGTTTATAATTGTCTTGATTTTTAATCCTTAGGCGGCTTTGCTGGCTTTACCGCTGATATTAGCGGTCCATGAACATAACATACATGACAGTGTAGCTACAACTGTAGAGGACTTAGCTTTTGCCTCTATGGTTCCTTGCAACCATACGCCCCTTGCGGCGTTGTCCCTTGGGCTAACACGATAATTGGACTCTAGAGGTGGCTCCCACCATTAGGTGTAGCACTTAGCTCCGCTTATCGTCATAGTGCCATTATTCACATTAAGGAAATTTCATTTCTTTTTAATACCATTTTCTTTTTCATACAATAGTGATTCATGTGAACATTTCAGTTCCAATTTCATACTATTAACTTTTAATGGCTCGATAACCTTAAACAAAATATTATTGTTAGGTATTACACCCTAGAATCTGTTATTGTTAATTGGCATCCGTTGGATAAGCATCTTTCATACGTTTTCAAGTAAACAAAGCATAACATACATAACAATGACAATTACTGATTTTCCTATAATATTTAACTATATAATTGGTATTACGTGCCCACATTAGGAAAGGGTATTTGAGGTTCAAAATACAATCCCATGTAGTACTACCATCTATAATATTTTATATCATATATCTTACAATCATCGACAATAAACAAATGATATTCAGTACATTGTATTTAAGTAACAAAGAACTACATCGTATAATATATAACAATTATATTCGTAAACAGGTTGTTTTCAAATTAATAAGTATTACCACGAGTCTTTTGTAGCCAGAGTGCGTTATATTATATCGGATAAGTTGTGAATTCAAAATGTGGTACTACTAAAATTAGTAGCCTAAGAAATATCCGTATAATACCACCATGATATCTAACCTAATGTTCCTCATCAGATTGCAATGGCCTCTATCATAACAATATAACGACCATGTGCAGACAACCATTGTGCTATTTTTTTACGAATAATGCAACTTAATTATATTGACGAATATCGTTAAGGAACTAAGTTTGTATGCAATCTATTAATTAGAAATGTGGACATCAGTTAACAAATGCTTAACGTATGTAAATAAAGAAGTGATTAACTTATTTTGTATAGTAAACCATCAACAAAAAGCAGCTGCGTCATACATATGATATGCTCAGATAAAAGAATATCCGATGCAGAAACTTCTCCGGCATACATATGATATGCTTAGATAAAAGAATATCCGACGCAGAAACTTCTCCGGCTTTAAGTATGAACGTGCAATATATTTCCAAATTCGTTGTTCATGTGCATACATTTCACAAAAATGCTCTTAACAAACCTAGCAAATATGCGTTAATGACCATCTCAAAAGAGGATCGATATTTCCCAGGACAAATCCTAGGGTTCAACATATACATTTGGATATCTTGTTCAAAACAAGTCATTGTGTGTATGATAATCCTATGAAATCGTCGGATACCCTTTAAAGTTGTAATCCTAACCGATACATACCTTGAATCCGAATCAGGCACCTCCAAGCCGTGGTTGCTGGATTGCGACTCCGTGCCCGTCATCAATCACCTCGCTCCCTCGATCCTTTGTCGTAATCTCCAATGATGAAGGACCATGATAAGATCTCTCTTCCTCTCCCTCTCTCTCTAACTCTCTCCTCATCTCACTCTTTGTAATGGAAATGAGGGTGACGTGGGGAGAAGGAATGGACTTTTTTTATAGACATCAATTGAAGGAATTAATGGACCCATAATGCCCATGTAATTAGTATAAAAAATATCTCCAATTGATATTCCATTTTTGCTTCTCTTGATGGTAGATATTGGAGAATAAGGAAAATGGGTTGGTGAATTAAAAGTGCATCCGTTACAATCTACCACCCTTAAAAAAAATTCGTCCTCGAAATTCCTTAGTAAAGAGACATACCATAGATCATCAATTTCTTCACATCTCTCTTTTTATTGAACACTCTTCTTAGTGGTCATTAGATTTAGTCTGGAAAATATCCTCACTCTCATCACTCTAAGGAGAGTGTGATCTATAAGTTTATCTATACAATGCTTCATATAGAGCCATCTTGATACTTGAATGATGAATGTTAATTTTAGGCAAACTCTGCAATACAAAATCATAAAAGCACGTGCTCCCAACAAATCTTCAAATCTCTAAACGATTTTATCCAATTGATCATAAGTCTGTAGGTAGAAAATATGCTAACTTGTATTAAATATTTTTTTAATCTTCAAAATTTTTCCATAACTAGAAGTTATATCTCATGCCCCAGTCTACCATATTCAACGTTGGGATACCATCTAGGCTGATGTCTCATTCTTATACAATTATGCCAGACTCTCCATCGATTGATCTAAGCGAATAGGTAAGAAGTGAGCTGATTTGACCAATTGATAAATAATAATATGTATGGTATCTAATGATATTTACTTGAGTAAATCAACATCAAAATCCATTGTGATATTCTTTCGATTCCATTATGCTATCTCCAAAGGTTGTACATGACCGATATGTTTCAGATATTCATTTTTTTAATTGGGAAACACTTCGAAATAAATTCAGAGCAATGTCTCTCTTCATCTTTCCTCATTGTCACCAAGAACAAAAAAAATTATCATGATATCTCACATCTTCATTTATTTGCACAAAATCAGAGTCTTCCTTCTTGAGAGTTTAAACCATTTTTGATAGATCGACAATTTTGTATACTACACTTATTCTTCCCATTACTTCGTCTCTCCACAATATCGGTAATGTCACCAAACGTTTTAGAGTAAGATTATCACCATAAACTCCATGTCATGATAAACAAATACTCTATTGTAAGTTTTTTTGATACGGTGTACAATCAATAATCTTTATATTCTACCTACAACATGCTCAAACTTTGTGCTAGCTCCATCAATGTAAATCCCAAACCTCTAGTCCATGATAGTAAGTTCAGGTCAAAGTCAAAGTGAACTTTTACTTTATTTTTTTCTTCAATCGCGCTCCTATAAATGTATTAACTTTTCATCCTTTTTAATGAGGCATGTTATTGCAATATACTAGAAAGTTCTTATACGGATCACCAATATATATTGTCACTCTGGAGATGTATGAATCTCTAACATATTTCTCAACAGACTCCAAAGTATATAGATTTTCATCTTAATTCGATCATCTTCAATCCCACCATTAAATATGACAATAGTAAGGAATGTAATTCCATTTAACCAAAATTTTCATTTAACGAACTTTGTATAGAGTTAAGTTGACAAAAGGTTTTGAATACAATATCCAGATGTATTTGGTATTTCTTCATATCACCGAAAAAAATCGTATACAAATACGATCATAAATTTATCATGATCTCCCGAAAATATCATATTCATAAGCTCTAAAAAGTTGCAAGGGCACTTGTGAGATCAAAATGCCTGATTAAACAATTCACAATGGCCAATCCTTAATCTGAAAGCTATTTCTAGAATGCCCTCCTCATTTATTCCATGTTAGTTAGAAAAAAAATCTTTTCTCTCCATAATCAAATGAGCAAATCATTGATCCCAAGCAAATGTTAATCCCTCAAAGTTACATATTCACAGTTTAATCATCAACGCAGAGACTAAGACCTATCTTTACTTTTCAAAAATAGAATAAGTGCTCTTTATGGATATCATTGAGTCACAATAAAAAATTTCTTATCCCACTTTCACTATAACTAATCCTTCAATTCTTTCGACTCAATAGGTGTCATTGTGTAAGGAGTTTTCGAAATTAGTGCAGCTTTTGGCATAACATCAATGAATAAATCCACTTGTCAATAAGAATGTAATCTCGAACAATCATCTAGAAAGATATATAGAAAAATCCAAAAACATCCAAACTCTCATTATGTAATAGAGATGATTGTGTGCAAAGAACTAACTAAATATGTCGTGTAAAACTTACCTAATAGCTCACTTGCTTGTTATTTGCATATGTCCTCTTTTCATATATACATTTCTCCAACATTGTAACTTGATCGCAAACTCTTTTACCATCATATTACAATACTGAAGGCTTAAGAATTCTTAAGATTTCTGATCTCTTTGAATAATAGGCATTCTCAAGGTTGTAGCATTCAATAGAGTTTTCAATAAAAACAGTCCACTTAATGGTAGATGTCACAGAAAAAATCGATTTTTTTACCTTCAGTCTATCACTCCTCTGCTCTACACTTTTTGGTACCAAGTCCTAAATATAACATCTTCTCCATAAGCCAACCTACAATATCAATTGACATCTCCATCTCTTGTATTCAATTCTTAACCTCATCCATCTCTTGTATCTGATGCTCAATTTTCTTCATCGCATGTTCGCACTCCAAGATAGAGGGTTGTCGTTGTTGTGAATAAAGGTCTTCGGGATAAATCCACCAACTCCGGACGAGATGTTTTTCTTACTAGTGAGTCATCAATATCCCTCAACTCTAGTAATAGTTGTTGTTTATCTACGATCTCAATATTCAGTAACGACTCATTATCTTTGTTCGCCTCGGTCCCATGAAAAGAGTCCATGTGATTCACGAATACAAAGTAACGATTACTTACATGTAACACCTAAGTCTTACTCTACGTATATAAGTCTTAGATCACTATGGTTGTGGATATCCTATACTTAGAGGAACTCTAGCTCTGATACCATTTGTAACATCTCGGGATTAGGTCCCCAGTTCATTATCGAGGAAAATTGGCCCCTGATAACTTGTTGGGTATGGGTCCAAATGGACCCGTTGACAACCACCCAAAATGCTTAAGCCCAAGTTGTCAAGTAGTAGTCCCCACCACTTATAATCCACTCTCACACATTATGAGTTTTAGATGTGGGACTATGTTTGGGGTATGAGTATTACAACCTCCCTCACTTATATGCGCGACGTCCTCGTTGCGACATGGCCCATCACTTATTCCCAGTGATAGTGGCGGTTGCACGCTCTGAGTAGCCATTTCCTCCTATCTCTTTGTAAGGGTGGCTCCACCTCTCAGGTAGCCCTTTCTACTATCAGAGGGAAATTGACTCTGATACCATTTGTAACGGAACGGGTCGCGCGGACCATCGGAACCCTGCGACATTAATTCACGGATCCGAACCATCACTGATTCATGCATGGTGATCAATGAGCAATAAAAATCATTCTAGAAAAGAACCATAAAATCCAATTCAATCGGGAGTTCCATTATTACAACATCACCAAGGGTATACTTGTAAAAGAAAAACTAAATAATTTCACCATGTAACTCTCCGTTCCAGTGGGCATAGAGATATCCACCATAAATCCTGTAATTAACCTTACCACGATGAATGTCTCATTGAGTCTGCCACACAAAGTTGATTGCTTGGTCAAATTTATTCTTCACCTGAAATAAATAAATATAATTTTGCATGAGCCTAATGCCCAATATGTATCGGGGTCCATGCATGGGAATTCTAATAGTCTTTTAACCTGTTATAAATCATGTACTTAACTCTCATGGAATAACATCATTACGTGCCTAATTGTTCCCATGCATGTCTGAGTTCGTTCCCTAACAAGTTGCATATTGCTTTCTTTCATGGGTATTAATATGCATGTGCAATATACATAAAAATATATATATATATAAGCTGTGTTTTTTCATCAAAAGGGGTATGTCTCATGAAATTCATAATATGTATATGTACCCTTTATTATTTAGATCATTCTTCGGATTAACCCCTTAAATAGCTTTTGCATGACTTGTCACGGTTTATTATTCTTAAACTATTTCTCTCCTAACATATAATAATTTATCCTTGATTAAATCATTTCCTTGCGTAACATGTAATGGTTTACCATTATAAATAATTTCTTTCATAACATATAATGTCTTACCTTGCTAAATTATTCTTTTCATCACTTGTAATGGTTTATTCTTTCTTTAAACCATTATAAATCATTTCTTTCATAACTGTAATGACTTGCCTTTCTAAACCATTTCTTTCGTAACATGTAATGGCTTACCTTGCTAAACCATTTCTTTCATCACTTGTAATGGTTTATTCTTTCTTTGAACCATTTCCTTGCATGACATTTCAGTACATGTGTACATACACTTTAACATTAACATAATTGTACATGTGCCCATTGCATTAACATAATTTCCATATGACCATAATATTAACATAATTGCATATATACCTCAACTTATTGAGTGTTTATAATTGTCTTGATTTTTAATCTTTAGGCGCCTTTGCTGGCTTTACCACTAGCACTAGCGGTCCATGAATATAACATACATGACAGTGTAGCTACAACTGTAGAGGACTTAGCCTTTGCTTGTATGGTTCCTTACAACCATACGCCCCTTGCGGCGTTGTCCCTTGGGCTAACATGATAATTGGACTCTAGAGGTGGCTCCCACCATTAGGTGTAACACTTAGCTCCGCTTATCGTCATAGTGCCATTATTCACGTTAAGGAAATTTCAATTCTTTTTAATACCATTTCCTTTTTCATACAATAGTGATTCATGTGAACATTTTCAGTTCCATTTCATACTATTAACTTTTAATGGCTCGATAACCTTAAACAAATTATTACTATTAGGTATTACAACCTAGAATCTTTTATTGTTAATTGGCATCCGTTTAATAAGCATCTTTCATACGTTTTCAAGTAAACAGAGCATAACATACATGACAATGACAATTACCGATTTTCCTATAATATTTAACTATATAATTGGTATTACGTGCCTACATTAGGTAAGGGTATATGAGGTTCAAAATATAATCCCATGTAGTACTACCATCTATAATATTTTATACCATACATCTTACAATCATGGATAATACACAAATGATATTCAGTACATTGTTGTTAAGTAACAAAGAACTACATCGCATAATATAAAATAATTATATTAGTAAATAGGTTGTTTTCAAATTAATAAGTATTACCACGAGTCTTTTGTAACCAGATTGCGTTATATTATATCGGATAAGTTGTGAATTCAGACGTAGTACTACTAAAATTAGTAGCCTAAGAAATATCCGTATAATACCACCATGATATCTAAGCAGTTACTTAAAAAACTGTTGACTTAGGATAAATATATGTTAACAAAGCCTCTTTTGATTAGATGGTTAACATAATTTTTTTCCATACACTCAAACTTAAGTAGAATCATCATATATGAACTAATCAACTTGAAAGTTCTAATGTTCCTCATCGGATTGCAATGGCCTCTATCATAACAATATAACGACCATGTGCAGACAACCATTGTGTTATTTTTTTACGAATAATGCAACTTAATTATATTGACGAATCTTATTAAGGAACTAAGTTTGTATGCAATACATTAATTAGAAATGTGGACATTAGTTAGCAAATGCTAAACGTGTGTAAATAAAGAAGTGATTAACTTATTTTGAATAGTAAACCATCAACAAAAAACAATTGCATCGTACGTATGATTTGCTAAGATAAAAGAATATCCGACACAGAAACTTCTTCGGACTTAAGTATGAACGTGCAATATATTTCCAAATTCGTTATTCATGTGCATATATTTCACAAAAATGCTCTTAACAAACCTAGCAAATATGCGTTAATGACCATCTCAAAAGGGAATCGATATTTCCCAGTACAAATCCTAGGGTTCAACATATACATTTGGATATCTTGTTCAAAACAAGTCATTGTGTGTATGATAATCCTATGAAATCGACGGATACCCTTAAAAATTACAATCCTAACCGATACATACCTCGAATCCGAATCAAGCACCTCCAAGCCGTGGTTGCTTGATTGCGACTCCGTGCTTGTCATCAATCACCTCGCTCCCTCGATCCTTTGTCATAATCTCCAATGATGATGGACCATGATAAGATCTCTCTCCCTCTCCCTCTCCCTCTAACTCTCATCATCTCACTCTTTGTAATGGAAAAGAGGGTGACGTGGGGAGAAGGAATGGATTTTTTTATGGACATCCATTGAAGGAATTAATGGACCCATAATGCCCATTTAATTAGTATAAAAAATATCTCCAATTGATTTTCCATTTTTTCTTCTCTTGATCGTAGATATTGGAGAATAAGGAAAATGGGTTGGTGAATTAAAAGTGCATCCGTTACACGTAGTTGATTAGGTTAAAATTGTTTTATTTTTTAAAATTATGTACTATGCACGTCATAACCATCCTTGCGCAACAGAAAGAAAACCACAACATGTGTCCTCCTAGGACCATCAGATCGAGTTTACGACCATGTGGCGTGGTGGGAATTAAGCTAGAATCCTAAGCATTTTCGGAATAACCAATAGATTGCCATTGGAGGCCAATTTGTAGGAAGACCCTTCAAGGTCATAGATATTGTAGATAAGTCTTTTAGGACTTATTCTTACTTTTATTTTGAATGATAGAATTGCATTTTGGTCCCTAAATTTGAATATTAATATCTTGAGAGCATCACTTCATTTTTAATAATTTGTTGTCTTTTTCAAAGCTCTACTTATGCTCTTTGAAATGACATATTGCCAAGATTTTTCTAATTGCATCTGAATTCATTAATAATTTCTGAACGGAAACTAGTTTTTGTGTTTAATAAATTAATATTTATTTTTAAACATCTCCCAAAATTGAGCAAAAATATTACTTTTAAATCTTTTAATACAAGAAAACTTTTGGCATAGGTATAATTGGATTTCATCGAGAATTATTTTGTGTATTCCTTATATGATTTTTCTAGGTTCATATCGCAAAATTCTATCAACATAACTAGATGTCTTTGTATGTACTATCATTAATTTCATGAGGGTTTAATTTTGTTGGTTGTTGTGTTTTAAAATCAAACACTAAAAAATAAGAACTTTGCATTTTGCAATTTTTTATTTATTCATTATCAGATGTCTGTGTAATGAATCTTCTTATAGCAATATGCCATGGATATTATAGTTCAATCAAGGAGATTATGGAATTATCCTTTGATCACAACCGTCACATTATCTTACTTAAATGTGATTGGTTTGATGTAATCCACGAAACTAGGGTTAAACTAAACTAGGGTTAAACTGGATCTTCATTGCGGATATATTAGTATGAATAAAAGTTGTATTACACTTCAAAATAAAGAGCCATTTGTTCCTGCATTTCAAGCTGATCAAGTTTTTATCTTCTCAATAATAACAACAGCGGCTGAGTAATTCTATGAAATCGTTCCTCGAGGTCAATATGCTATCGAAACAAAGTCTAAAGATTAAGGATTTGGACTTGGAATCCCAATTTTCAAAATAGCCATGTACCCCTTATTATCATTTTAAAAATTTATCCTTGTTTGTTTTATTTTAATTTTATATTTTAGAAGTACCTAAAAACCGCCACAAAAAAGCAGGAAGACATGTTGCCTATTGTATTGTTATCATCATTTTTAAAATAATAGAAATCATTATTTTATCACCATTATCTATGGTGTAGCATATTCTTCATCTTCTTTACTTTTAAATATTAAAAATCAATTAAAATGTGCATTATTAAAAATATAAACTAATAATAATCACAAAATTATCTCATTGTATTGACTACAAGAAAAACAAGTTGTGGCTATAGAACTATGCCCACGGATATGGGGTTCGTGGTCACAGAATTGGGCTCTGGTCACAACACCTCGTGGTAGTAGCCGTAGCTATAAGTCTCGCCGCAAGAGTTCTCTAATCATGAATATGTCGTGGCCACTACAAATAACCACAGAAGTTGTCGTGGCCACAGTTCTTGCACGAATGTCCTCCTTACATATTTGAAGACTTTGGTCATTGAATTGTAGCTATGAGAAACCAGTGGCCACGCAATTATCGTGGTCACAAGTTTCCGTAGCCACATTCTGTGACCACAACTCATTTTTCTTGTAGTGATTGCACAAGAAAATACTTAACATATTATCATAGAAATTCAATCAGTAAACTGACCCAAGTCATTGACTAGAATCTTTACCGCCTCCTTGTATTCGATGTTGGTATCCTGTCAATTAAAATAAAAAGAAACCACTCTCTTCGCAGAGATATATTTTACTTAGGTGTGGTGATTTTTGATTGATTGTTTTCTACCCTAATATATTATAACTTGACTTTCTTAATCAGGGTAAAAAGTTGCTAATATAACACTATCAATTACAAAACTTGTAAGTTTTAGAAAGGAGTTGATATCAGATTCAACTATGTAATCAGCGATAATGAAGAAGTTTTGTTGTGATGTGGTCGAACTACATCGTCGTTTACTCCGGGATTCTTGTCGATTTACTTACCAATCTTTAATTTACATTCATTCTAAGTCAGCATCACAAAAACAATAATCGACTCGGACTCTAATCACGCTCATTATATGGTCATGTAAGAACATGAGCCCTAACTCTCCCATGTACCATAGCTTTCATGAGTCTCGACATATGGATGTAAATTTGGTTTGACCAAAAAATGCCTGATCGAGCATATGAACCCGAGTGGGAAAAATGCTTGGGATTTTTGTTGGGGCAGAAGCGGCATCAACTCTGCTCTGATACCAGTTGATGGGAACACGACCCACAGGTATCGTCTCCTCTTGGATACCGGACCCTTGGATACAGAAGCAGATGTAGATACAGATGCGAATGCGCAATCGACCACGATCACAGAAGCACATGAAGAAAAGAACAACTAGGCATAACGGTGATCAGTCACTTCTCGCGACCACTGAAGAAGAAAGATCGCTAAAAGAAGAACGAGTATAACTCTCTCTCCGTTCCCTCGCTCTCTTCCTCCCTTCTCTCCCTATCCTCCTTTCTCTCTAGGGGTTACATTGTTCTTGTGGTGGTGTTGAGACAATGCCTTTCACACCATCTATATATAGCCCAAATACAATCCCATAGTCATATTCCCAATAGGACTATGAATAGAGTACAACTCAACTACTATTAGGATTAGGAGTCCACTCCCATTAGGATTCCTAATCCTAACAATCTCCCCCTTGAGTTGAATTCTATCACGATCTCTTCATCGTCTTGGTTCTGCACTGGGCTATCCTCGTCATCTGCAAGTCTCGTTAGCAGGAACTCACCGCCTCTGAGTGACACACCCATCATTGGGTGCCTTCGACGTGCTACCTTGCACGATCTCCTGCCATCCCCCACTAGCAGAATTCTTCGACGTCGATGGTCGATTTTTCAAAGAGAACACCATATCACGACTTCTTCGGATTGCACATCTGCTACATCGCATCGTGTCGTGACCCCATTTTCTGGGCTGTCGGATCCTCCCATATCCGGATCTAGTTACACAGCAATAATTTATTCAGCAATCACAACTAACATTCAGAAATAGACTGCAAATAAAAATACTCAGAAGAAAGTATTTAAACACTTTTCCATTCACAAAATAAAGTTCAGATGATACACTGACCCATTATAACCATTTACATGTACATCAACTTGAAAGAAAAATATGCAAAAGATTACTAACTACCTTAAAGAGTAAAGCTACTGTGGCTGGCTGGATATCTAGTATGTAAGCTGGATGAATTTTTAAAGTCCTTGCGATGGCTCACCGATACATGTTGGGTTTTCCATAAATCACAGGATAAAAATTAGCGAATGCTAAGTAACGAAGAAGAGAAAAGCAGACAAATTGTGTAATTTTTCAAAACTTGATATCACAAAATTCCATTCTTTCTCATTAATTTAAGCCTATTCCTTTCTATTCCACATCAGGAATTAGTCCAGGGGAACCCCACCATTCTTGGACTCCGAAGCTGTGGACGCTTCAGGATTTAAGATTGTGTTGATCTTGGTAAGCTTATGCCGCCGCACGTCGCCTCAACCAATCCTCCAATACTACCCTGACAATTTTCTTTTCTTTATTTAAACAGGGTCTCAAATCCTCAGCCTGGAAAATCAAAAGAGCACACCGTCTTCGAGGACTCGGTTGCTTAAAACCTCAGGCTAACATTTAATCATATAACCTAGCGGCTTTAAAAACATATTATCGTGACCCAGCCGCTATTGAACCACCCGTGCCTCCACATGGCACGACCACATTTTCCGTCGTTCCAACCCGAATATATTGGCTCCTGATACCACGCGTTGCAAAAACATTCATTTCGTGTGCACTTATCATAACAGGGCAACCGTGTACCACCTAGGTAGGGAAACGCTAATACGAGTTCCTTCTGACAAACCTACAGGTTGCATGCCCGACCTGTAGTTATACTCCAAGTCATCCTTAACATGACACATGATCCTTTTCAGGATTCAACTCAAACCACATCAATTCACATGATGCAATTCTTTTGTTAAGTCTTCGATTTGCATAATCAACAATACTTAGTATAGACTCACATATATATTATTCATATGCATATATACTCATATTTATGCCTATTTTAACTCCCAAACCCTAACTTTCTAAGCCACCGCATCGATTTGATGCGGAAACCTTATTTTAGTGTGAATCACAAAGCAATTCTCCAGACTTTTTCAAAAATAGCCAAAATTAGGGTTCTTCGTAGCAAAGAACATAAAATCAGGAATTTCAATAATTTCATATGAAAACCCAACAGCAAAAGGAAGGATTTCATTACCTAATCGAGCTCTCTCTCGTGTATGCAAGGCTTTATCGTGTTTCATTTTTTGAAAGGCTATTTTAAGCCTCCTGAAAAGATCGAATTTCATTTTTGTATCAAAATGCTAAGAACATGTTAAGAACGCGAAGAACGAATGAAGAACACGAAGAACACGAAGAACGTTAAGAACATATTTTCTCTTAAAATTTTGGCAGAGTTTCCCCTTATATCGGGACATATTTCTCGGAAAATTTCGGCAGAGTTTCCCCTTATATCAGGACATATTTCAAAATAAAAACGAAAAGAGTTTCCTCTATAAAATCAATCAAGAGGAAAATAACAACAAAACTGAAAGAATATACTCAACAACAAGAGATGAAGAACCGGTAGACACCACACATCTTAGGTGAGTGAACGTGTGACGAATCACAGGGTCACTAACGTGGATAGCCGCCCGCACCTAAGTAGGGTATTACACAGATTTCTCCATCAAAATAACTATAAAAGTATAATACGAAGAATAGAAACATAAACGATGGAGAATCGGTAGACACCGCGCGTCTTAGATGAGTGAACGTGTGACGAATCACAGGGTCACTAACGTGCATAGCTGCCCGCATCTAAGTAGGGTGTTACACAGATTTCTCCTCGAACCACAATAGAAAACGAATCGAAAAGAAAAATGAATCAAAAACAAAGCTCGGAAGAAAAGAGGATGAATTGAAATCCTAGTTTACGAAATAAACTAAGAGAGGATCGTACCTTTCTCCTCCTTGTTCTCCCGGCAGCGCTTCGCTAGCGCTCCTCCCTCACCTCCCACTCCTCCTCCCGACCTCTCGACCCTAGCCCTTGGGGTGGTGGCGGTAGTGGAAGTCGTAGAGAATAAATGGGTAGGGGGTCTATTTATAGGCTCCAGAAAACCACTAACCATGGTTAGAAAACCATGGTTTACACCTTAACCATGATTTAGCGGCCCATGGTTTTGGCCCATGGTTTTAGCCAAAACTTATCCCAAACTTAGGGCTTAAGTTGGAACATTCTAGAGGATTCTAGATTCGCTAATGACGCTTAATTAACACTAATCGTGATTAACTTTCACTAATCACAATTTAACTTTCGCGACTTACGCTTATCTTTTGCTAGCTATTGATTAGTATCTACTAATGATCATTAGTGGTTTTCAATCAGTCATTAGTTTCTTTAATCATGTTTAATTAGTCTTAATGACAGTCATTATGGGTTAATGACATCTTAGCCTTCCTTACTTCTCTTTCTTCCGAAATTCATAACAAATCGAAACGAAGTCCGATTCACATGAAACAAATTTCGTTGGTTTTCTCTTGACGAGCCGGATCTTATTATATAGGATCCGAGATATGCCAAGTTCAAGGCTTTACAATTATAACAACCTTAAAGGAAGTCTCATCCTCGAGACTAGAAATGCAGGCATAACAACCTTAAAGAGGATTGAACCATAACAACCTTAAAGAGAATGAACGTCATGTCATTTAAAATGAGCATATACATAATACATAATGTTATCATTCAAACAAGTACGGGTATTTCTCTCTAATTTCTGCCTCAGATTCCCATGTAGCTTCTTCAAACTCTTGGTTTCGCCACAATACTTTAACTAGAGGCACCTCTTTGTTTCTCAACTTCTTGATATCCCTTTCAAGTATTTGCACAGGTATCTCTTGGTATGTCAAGTCTGGCTCAACATGTAAATCATCATAACTTATCTTATGCTCTGGATCCCTAATATACTTTCTCAGATTTGATACATGAAATACATCATGTGTTGCCGAAAGATGTGGATGAAGTGCAAGTCTATATGCCACTTTTCCAATGCGCTGAATAATTTCAAAGGGACCCACGAACCTGGGTGCTAACTTCCCACGCAAGCCAAACCTCTGAACACCCTTCATAGGTGATGCTTTGAGAAATACAAAGTCACCTACCTCAAATTTAAGGTCTCTGCGCCTGGTATCACTATAACTTTTCTGGCGACTCTGGGCAGTTAATAGTCTTTTTCTAGCAAGTTCTACAGGTTCCCGTGTCTCCTGAAGTCTATCTGAATCATAAAGGTTCTTTATTACGACCTCTTGCCAACACAAAGGAGTAGTACACTTTCGTTCATATAGTGCTGCAAATGGTGCCATGCCAATACTTGTATGGTAACTATTATTGTAGGTGAATTCTACAAGAGGCAAATTTTTAATCCACGATCCCTTCCATTCTAAGGCACATGCTCGTAGCATATCCTCTAGTGTCTGAATCGTACGTTCTGACTAACCATCTGTTTGTGGATGATATGTTGTACTCAAGCATAGTTGTGTACCTAAGACTTTCATGAAGTTCTCTCAATAGTGTGAGGTGAATCGTGAATCTCGATCAGAAACTACTTCCTTCGGGATACCATGGAGGCGAATCACATGTGTAATATATAACTCAGCAAGCTGGTCTGGAGTGAAAGATAAGCTTATCGGAATGAAGTGTGCTACCTTTGTAAGACGATCTATTATAACCCAGATACTATCTTTACTACCAGTCGTCTGAGGTAAGCCTGTAACGAAATCCAAGAAAATGCTTTCCCATTTCCATTCAGGTATAGGGAGGGGTTGCAATAATCCCGGTGGCTTTTGGTATGAAGCCTTTACCAGCTGGCAAGTGAAACATGAATTCACAAACTCAACAACATCTTTCTTCATTCTTGGCCACCCAAAAGTATGATTGAAGATCCTTATACATCTTCGTAATTCCTGGATGAATAGATAATCTAGAACAATGAGCTTCTTGTAAGATGTCTTTCCTTAGTTCAGGTGTGTTTGGTACACAAACTCTGTGATGATTATACGGTAAACCATCTTGTATCTGGAATCCCTCTATCTCATTCTTCTCAAGTTGTTGTTTCAAGTCTTTAAGGACTAGATCATTGATGAATACTCATTCATCACTCTTTATTCTTATATTTTAGCTACAAAAACCTTTGCAAATGCATGTAGATATGTGTAAATAGAAATAATTACCAAAAGCATGCATTGTGTAAAAACCTATAATTAGCATGTTTTTTTTGCAAAAATAAAAGAATAAAGATTAAAAAGAAAAAGAGGGAAATATTTAGAATAAATATTGAGCAACCTAACCCAAGGGAGGGCTCAGCATGGGCCTGATCGCATAAAAGCCAAAGTAGAGGGAGATAGGGGCTCATGTGTGTAAATACCTATGTAAATAAAATAAAATATTTTCCTCACAAAAATAGACTTAAGTAGGCTTGTAAATATTTGTATATATTTATAAATATAAAATCAAAACAAAAATTTAAAAATTAAAAAGAAAACAAAAACACAACTTGTACATGATCACATTATACATAGAACTACCATCATCCTTATTTATTCTTATAAATAAATAAAATTAATTTCTAAAATTTTTGTACAAATCCTATATTATATAGTGTAAATAAATTAAATAAAAACAATTAAAACAAAAACAAAATAAAAATAACAAAATTAAAAACACACAAATATATTGTAAATATACCATGTATATAAATGTATATATGTATTTATTTTACCTATGTATATAAATAATTAAAATAAAATAAAAATACCTTTTTATTCCTTATTTTATAATATAAATAAATAAAATATAAAATGGGAATAAAAGTGTATAAAAATAACAAATTAAAAATCAAAATTAAAAAAACCTATATAGTGTACATATACATATATATTACATATTATGTAAATACCTTATTTTTATTTTGAAAAATTAATTAAAAATCACAAAAAAAGAAAAAAAATAAAATAAATATTTTTCATGTTTTAAGTTTTTATTAATTCGATCATTTTCTAGTTTAAAATAAATAAATAAAAAATCATGCTTGGCGGGCTCTGATTGGTCCACGGGGGATTGTTGACCCCCGGTCAACTCTCCCCCCAGGACCACCAGAGCCGGGTTAGACCTGACCGACCCGTTTTCTCCATTTTCCACCCGCCTGACCCGACCGCCAGCACCTCAAACCCCGGGCTCCGATTGATCACTGGATATCCTGGACCCTCGCCCGGGGTGGTTTTGGTGGATCCGAGCCCCGAGCATCTCGCCCGATCCCCTTCTTCTCGGATCCTGATGACAGGGAATTTGCCAAGGTCGTATCTTTCCACAAGCGGAGAGACAGTCGCTGAGTTGACCTCAGACAGATTCCCAAATCGATCAACAATTAACCCACAATAATTATATGCAATGAATATCCAAAAATGTGGAGTTAAAATTTATTATAACTCTACATGCAAATGTGTATAGGTGTAAGCACAGGTAGAGGTCGAACACTGGGAGGCGAATGGTTGTATGTAATGTATCGTTCAATTATTCAATCAATTGTGCATGTCCTTTTATTGTTTTAGTGGGTTTTAGGTTTTGTAATTTTTTTATTATTATTTTTTTTTGTTTTTATAATTTTTATTTTGATTTTATATTTTATACTTTTTTTTTATTTTCTTTTCTTTTTATATTATTAATTATATAAATCTATATACTATATATATATAAAGAGATATATATATATGAGAAGAGAGAGAGAGGTAATATAGAATATATATATATATATTTAGAAACATAAAAACTTAATATATAGACTTATATTTTTAACTCTTTTTTTTTATTATTATTTTTTTTATATTTCTAATTTTTATGTATTTTTCAATTCAAAAATGTCCACAATATAGGACTAATTAAATAGCCGTATATAATTTGGGTTTTAAAAATACAAAATAAACTCCAAAATTACCCAAATCAATTTTAATATAGTAATAATAATACATAGATAATTATAAAAGATAAAAATATATTTTTGGATTTTTTTAGGATTTTTCTAATTTTTTTGTTGGATTTTGGGGCTTTCTGATTTTTTTTTAATTTTCTTTTTCATATTTTTAGGGTTTTTCATTTTCTGGACTCAATATAGATATAAATACATCATATATAATTTTTTTGGAATTTTTCAAAAACATTTTCTAATTTTTTTTTGTATTTTCTAATTTAGACAGTACAAAAATGGCTTCTTTTTCATTTTTAATAATTAGGAAAAATGCAAAAAATGCAAACTAAAATATGGGCGTGAACAAGCATGGCATGGAGCATCTACCCTAATTTTTGTGGATTTTTAGAAGCCTTCTAGGTATTTTTAATAAATAGATAAAGAGACAAAAATAAATTAAGCCTGGCAGGGGCATTTTTGCAAATAAAATACATAACAGGGGCTCAGGTGCAAAAATACCTACTGGAATAAACATTTATTTTAATTTTTAGCACTAATTTACAATTACAAAACCCGCCAGGGGTTGCATGCAAAATACCCGCGCCTCACGTGGGACTACACGTGAGGTAAGGAAGGACCTAAACGTAAATAAATGTAAGTTCAAGGGTCCTTCGGCAAAATAAACATTTATTTTACAACTGACAATTTTATTTACAACACTAAATATTAAATACAAAAATGCGGGGGACAGGATATGCAATTTACCCCTAAAAGAGGCGCTATCCGACGGCTGATCTCCGTTCACTTGACACGTGGCGCCTCCACGTGCGCCGATACCCCTTCGCCGATGAAGCGCTAGGATTAGATCTCAGGGCTGAGATCTACGGTGGCAGCTCGCTTCATCTGACGACTCTGGTTCAATCTGGGACCTGTTCTTCATCCGACGGCTGGGAAGCTAAGAGCAGGAAGAGGGAAGAAGGCTGTGATGGCCGGGCTCCCTCGTCCTCGATCTCGCTCTCCAGGCGTCCTTCGAGGCTTCCGGAGGTCCTAGGAGCTTCCTGGCAGGTGGCTGAAGGTTCTGGAGTGGTTGGATCGAGCGGAGACACACCGGAGCGCCACCACGAAGTCGGAGAAGATGTGGGGCTCCAGGTGCCTCCGGCGACTTCTGGATGTGTCTCCTGGAGCTACATTAGGCTCCTAACCTGCAAGGAAAACTCACGCGGCTCGAGGCGATTCTCCTCGGCCCACAAACTGAAGCTGTTAGCATGGAAATGGGTGAGGTGGCGATGCTCCGGCGAAGCGGCGGAGTCGAGCATCGATTCGCGAATCCAGGAGAGGATCCGGTTGGCCAAGGTGATTAGGAAGTGGAGAAGGCGTAGGGGAACGAAATGGAGGTGAAAGCGGGTCGGAGAACGGTCGGGAACATGATGAAAAGCTCGCCAGAGCGGAACTCCGGCGAACTACGAATCGCCTAAACTACGCTACACTAGTGATCTAAATGCATAATAAAAGACTGGAATAAAATGCTGGAATGAAAACCTATCTAAAAATCATAAACGCGCAGCTCGTACCTGGCGAAACACCAGGGAGCAGAGACCTCGCCGGAGCGATGGCCGTGGGTGCAACCTCCGCCATCTCCAACCGATTCAAGGTGCCGGCGGCATCCCCCTGTCACGAGGAGGGTACCTGGGACCGAATGCAAGGAAGAAAATGGAGGAAAATTGACCAAACTTGGGAGGAAGGCGGAGGTTCCTTATTTATAGACGAAAAGGGCACCCTTATTGATCGGGCCATAGCGGGCGATACGGGCTATGTACAAAGAATCCAAGAGGACGGCGTGGGAGAGGGATGTACAGGGAATAAAATCCGTGAAGGATTCGATGGCGATTGATGGACGAATCGAGCGGCCAAAAGGCAAGAAGATGGGGGACAAGACAGTTCAGACGTACTGCAGAGGCTGAGGAGGCAGTTGACCCGGGGTCAACTCGGGCCAAGCCCTGATTGGTCCGCCTAGGCCGCAAGAAGACAAAACAGGCTGGAAAATAAAGAATGAATTATTTAAAATAGTAAATGAGTTTATTATTTTTTTAAGTATAAAATAAAAAATGTTTATTATTTTACGTAGTATTTATCTATGATTTTTATTTATTTTTATGAATTATTTTATTATGGTTTTATTAAAATAATGTGTATATGTATGTATTTTATATGTATTTTTGTATATTTTATTTTTACTTTATTTATTTTATTTTATTATTTTAGTTTCCTATTTTATAATTTTATAACTTATCTTTGTGAGTATAAATATATTTTTATTTCATTTTTAAGATTTTATTTACATTTTTAAATAAATAGATGTATGTGTATGTATGTATACTTATGGGTATTTTACCTATATATATTATATACATTTTATTTATTTAATGAATTTTATTTGTTTTTATTTTGGATTTGTATTTTTAATAAGTTATGTGTAATATATATATTTTTAGAAAAATATAGATGAATAAAATAATTAAAGAATGTTTTCCCCTTTATTTATATACACATGGGTAGCATAGGTATTTTGCCTAGATATTATCTAGGCTTATTTTATTTTTGAAATTTCTTTTTTGGCGTTCTTTTAATTTTAATATGTACATGTATTATAAATATTATTTATAAAATTCTAAAAATATAATTTTGTACAGATAATAATTGTTGAATAAAATGAATATTTAAATCGGGCACTATATACAATGAGGGTCAAAAACCTATCTTCCACAGATGGTCTCCAAAAATGGTGAAACCAATTTTACAAAATAGTTTATGGAATGCTATATACAATTAAAGGTGAGTTTGGGTGATTTGGAGTTTTTATTTGCAAGATATGGGCCTGTGAAGTTGAGATTTTTGCTTTTTATTTTGTGTATAAAATGTATTACTGAGTATTATTTTTGTGCAAACTCAATTTTGTATTTTTATTTACATTATTTTCTACAACTTTCATAGACAAAGTTTCTTTATTTGATGATTAAATAATTATGTACAAAATAGGTGTCAAAAATACAAAAATGAATGAATAAATAAATGAGGTATTTATCGTATTTTGGCCCTTATCTCCCCCTACTTTATTCCTTGTCGACCAATTCCATGCTGGCCTTGGTCTCGGGGTTAGGGTCATAAAATATTTGCAATATTTTATTCCTTTTTCTTTTCTTCCCTTTATTCTATAATTTTGGCATTAAAAACCTTATTTTATGTATAATTAATACAATAAATAATAGATGCTAATATGAACAAATTAATGCTATTTACATGCATTTGCTGGGGTTTTTAAGGCCAAAATGATAGAATAAAGGTGATGAAATGGAGATTCATCACCCCCCTATACTTGCCTTTGCTAGTCCCTAGCAAATACTTATGCAATAAGTACAAAAAGAACAAAGAATAAGAAGAAAAGAAAAAGCAAAAATAAAGAATTCACAGAATAAATTGAATTGATCATGATTATTAAACTCATCTGTACAAAATCAAAGTTTGGAGCTCAGGTCAGACCTTGGTGTGAAAATGTGTGTGGAACCTGGTAGGGAACCAAATTTAAAACACAACAGCCTTTGATAGTCACAGAACTTGGTTCAAATCACCTCAATAGCCAGGTCAGAACTAGCCTACATCATACGCAAACCCTTATGACTATGAAGCTGACTTGTACAGTGTAAGTGATAGTGGCTCTCCACCTCAGAAGTGGCAAAGAAACAACCTCCCCCATCCTGGTAACTCTAATGCCTCGGTCTAGCAACTCTTTCCTCGAGAAGCGGGGTATTCCCTTCTAAGTTCAAGTGCAACCGGCTCAAGAAGAGGGGGAAGAAGTATAGACTTTTGGAAGCTCAGCCAGTGTAGCCGAGTCTCCCGCTGCAAGCTTCATGAGATGAAACATGGATACCATAAGCTTTTGCTTTATTGAACTATATACACTCCGGTGGGGTTATTAAATTTTCGATCCGATCCACCACTTTTTTGGAGTTCTTTTTTTTTTTTTTTTTCAATTGCATCTGTACAACATATCTACATGGTGCAGCATATATACAAGAAATTTCTCCTTGAGCCAGTAGACTATCCCTCTTTTGAAGCTTTATTGCAACCCACAGCTTCAGTCCTTAGACTTCATCACCACTAGACCAAGTTGAGGTGCACTTCCTTCACTATAAGAAGAAGAGAGGTTCCGCCTAGAAGTACTACCCTCATATGCTACCCCAAGCCAAAGGAAACTGCCTCCTCACCACCTCATCCATGGAGAGCTATGTGAAAGGTGCAGGTGTCCAAGTTAGGTCACGGCCGACAAGAGTCATGCGTGTGTTTCGAAAAGTTCTAGTTAGTCCACTGAGGTGCCTTGAACCTAGCCCTGATTTCTCAAAGAATTAAGTCTGAATAGACCTGAAGTACCTTAAACCTAGTTCCCATATGGTTCCAGTGCAGTTAGGTGCGGTAAGGTCCAACCAAGCTCCAATCTTCGACTTTATTGGACTAGTTCAATCATCAAGCTCAATAAAAGAACATGCATGCAATGCAACTGCTATTTACAAATGTGCAAAGAATAATGCAGTTTTTCAAAGAATTTGAAAACAAAGAGAAGAATTTTTACACAAAGAATTTTTGCAAATAAAAGAATTTTGACACTCATAGTAGAAAATATGTACAACTATTTACACGGGCGTGCCGCTTTATTTTACAAGAATTAAGAATTTACAATTTAGTTTTTATTTATAAGCATATATGTACACTTATTAAAGAATTGTGTTTATTTTTATTATTTTTATTCATAAGAAATATATATATTATATTAGTTATTATTATATGTGACTATTCCTCAAATTTATTTGACACAATTTTTTCAAATAGTTTTTGAAAACTATAGTCCAAAATAATTTTTACAAACATTTTTACAAACATGTACACACATTTGAAAATCATTTTGCAAAGGTTTTTCAAAACAGTATATATAGATTTTTCAAAATATTTTTGCAACCTTTTTCAAACCATTTGCAAATCATTTTTCAAACATTTTATTTCACACAAAGAAAATAAATCTTTACAAACCACACATTTTTACAAAGGTTGAAAACATGTAACAAAATGCTTTCAAAATAGTTTTCAATAAATGTTCACAATACTTTTCACACTATTTTTCAAACATTTGCAAAAAAAACATTTTCACCTGATTTATTAATCAGTAAATACAAAAGAATTTGAGGAATAATCCCATTTTTTTTTATTTATTAAGGGTTTTTTTATGAATTTTAAAGAATTATTAGTCATATTATTACGAAAGTACGAGTTATGGCTAAAGTATATACATAGTATATACGACCCCCTATACTTAGCTTGAGCTATGTCCTCATAGATCAAAAAGACAAGAGAAGACATAACTCGTACTGAGTATAGACAAGTCTATGAATAAGAAATGAACGAATGAGAAGTTGACCGTCCCCCCTATACTTAGGATCAAGTAATTCTAAGTATAGCAGACTGTACACAAAGTAGGGAGGGTCAAGGGTGGGAATAAACAGCTGAACAAATCTTGGGTGCACCCCCCTATACTTAGGACAAAGTACGTCCTAAGTACAGAAAACTGACACAAAGGGGCGACACCTTTTATTTAGATACAGAAGATAGGAAATGAAAAGAAGAAAAGAAGAAAAGAAGAAAAGATAGATACAGATTGATAAAAAGATCCGTGAAAAATATACACATCACTCCCCCTATACTTAGGGTGAGATATCCCTAAGTATAAGAAAGAAAAGGAGTGACGAAAAATGTGTGAGGAAAGAACAACTCAGTGTGTGCCCCCCCTACGCTTAGGACAAGGTACGTCCTAAGTGTAGTCCCAAAGATATGGCGATAGATCTAGGGCACACATAACATGCGGGAGAAAGGATGAACAGAATACACATATATACAAACGGTGAAAAACTGTTGAAGTACAGGACGGTGTCTGATAAGCGACAACCGTGCTCTCGTCGTCGTCTCCCTGTGAGAACGAGGACGCGGTCAGAAGGTGAAAATACACCCGAATATGCAATCAAGTGGGTGTCAGCTACCGGGTTAAACAGATTGAAAGGATAGATATCGGGTCTGGTAGCATGAAGCAGTCAATCGGCTCATATGGTCAACATGAGGGAACAGAGCCAATACCGTAAGACCGAGAGGAAGAAAGAGCAGTACAGACCCCTCCTAGTCAATCATGGTCTCAGATAGATCAGAAATAAGGCATATGAGACTGTGTGATGCAATATGTGGCTCACTCTTGCGAGGGTCCTCAAGGTGAGCAAAGTCAGAGAATAATCAGAGGACTCGGTTCCGTGCTCCATCAGACAGGAGACACCCCAGGGAGGAGACCGAGTACAAAGTCAGAAGACTCGGCTTCGTGCTCCCACAGATAGGAGACACTCGAAGTGAAGCCGAGTAGCTACAAGATGATGTACTCTCCCGCAGATAACCCTCGGGGAGTAGTACATGCTAAACAATGAGTAATCAGAACAGCAGCTCACCCTTCCGAGGGTCATCAAGGTGAGCGGGCTCAAAGGAGCCGATCCATCAGAAGGATCATAGAAATGGTCTTGGTAGGCGATAGATCGGCTACCAGCAGAAGAGACCGAAAAATCGAGAAAGTGTGGCAGCGTCCCCGCAAATAACCCTCGGGGAGCGGGCTGGCAACTAGTCATGGGAATAGCAGATATCAAAAACTCAACCCTGCGAGGACCGTCAAGGCGAGCAGACTCAAAGGAGTCTAATCAGATGGGTCCCATGATCCGCAGATCGGATAGGCAACTCAGGATGGGACCAAAAGTATTGCATATCAGACGACCCGGCTCCGTGCTCCAACAGAGAGGAGACACAATCAGAAGGTGGGAACCGAGCGGTAAATAGAGTGTCGCAGCCTCCCGCAGATAGTCCTCGGAGAGTACTGCGATCTAGGCAGGGAATAGTCAGAAAGTGCCTCTACCTTGCGAGGGTCGTCAAGGAGAGCGGGCTCAAAGGAGCCGGATCCATCAGACGGATCCACATAGTGGTCTCAGTAGTCGACAAGGCGGCTACCAACAGAAGAGACCAATCAGATCTGAAATATGACGTAGTCTCCCGCAGATAACTCTCGGGGAGCTACGAACTAATCAAATGAATAATAAGAGCTCATCCTTGCGAGGACCGTCAAGGAGAGCGGACTCAAAGGAGTCTAAACAAGTCGGTCTCATGCCCCAACAGATTAGGCGCATAATCAGAAATGGAGACCGAGTGCATAAATCAGACGAGTCGACTTCGTGCTCCAACAGACAGGAGACACCAAAACTGAGTGAAGCCGATCGTAAAGAAGGTGTCACATCCTTCCCGTAGATAGTCCTCGGGAAGTGATGTGAGCTATGCAGAGAATAATCAGAGTACATCTCGTCCTTGCGAGGGTCGTCAAGGAGAGAGAAGGGCTCGAAGGAGCCGGACCCATCAGACGGATCCACAGAAATATAGTCTCGATAGACGGCCGACCGTCTACCAGTAGAAGAGACCGTTATAGCACTAATGTGTCATAGCCTCTCGCAGATAACCCTCGGAGAGCTATGAACCAGGCATGGAATAATCAGAAAAGTGGAGCTCTGCCTTGCGAGGACCGTCAAGGAGAGCAATCTGACAGCTGGCCTCGTGTGCCGACAGATCGGGCACACAGTCACAGAGGGAGGCCAATCAAGTATATCAGCTGACTCGGTTTCGGGTTCCATCACAAGGGCGACCCAAGTAGGGTATGAAACCGCAGTCCTAGAAATTGTCGCATTCTCCCGCAGATAGTCCTCGGGAAGTGATGGAAGCTATAGCAATGAAGGTCATGGGAATGCTGGCAAGTCATCTCAGGTCCTCAAAAGCAATAAATCATTCAATCATTCGGAGTAAGATCATGGGAGGGAGAAAATCATCAGGCCAATCACAAAACATCCCTCAGGTCAATCCAGTAAGCTGAGATGGCACGAAAAATAGTCAAGAATCCTCTAAGTGCCATGGTGGATCAAAGAGTCAGGAGATCGGGGATGGGTCAGTCACGAAGAAGAGAGATCATGTGGGTTCCAATCATCGTCATCATGAAGCATATATCAAGATAATCTATTCAGCCCAAAAATCAAAGATGGTCGGAACCTCGAAATGGATAGAACAATAGAAACATCATGATATCATCCTCTAATCACTGAAGCACATCACATCCTCAATCCGGTGTGCGAGATCCAAATCCTCAATAAAGAATCACACCTATGCTCTATGCATCAGCAAAAATCCTCAAGAAATCCATATGCATGTATCAAAGACAAATCCACCAGATCAATCCCAGCAGTCTCGACATCATGGGCCCGGCTTACACAACTAATCTTGTATAAATAATCCTCGGTGCGGGCCTCATCAATATGCACAACATTCCCGAGTAAAGGGAGAGATGATACGGGGGACACGAGGACGATGGGTAAGAAGGGTAACACAATGGGGTGGAGAAGCTGATTGAGCGTGCGTGCCAACATCGTAGGTGGTAGAAAGGTGATACAGAGGGTACGAGGAGGGCGGGCGAGAAAGATCGAGACATCGACAAAATTGGGTGTTCCACACAAGGCGGGAACACCGTCAAAATTGTGGTCCGAAGAGGTCTCTCCTCGAACCAGGGAAGATGGGACGATGGATACATAGAAGATGGTGGAGAATGCGGGAAACAAAGGACTTGGCGAAGAATGATTGAGCTCAAGCGCCAATATCATGACTCGATGCGAAATGAAGAGGTCTATTTATAAGAGAGATAGAGAGATTCAAAGATGAAAAATGCATGACTCACACGGACGAGACCGATGACTCTAATAATGAATGAGAAACATATCGGACTCCAAGTCACAATTAATTCACAAGGCAAACCCTCAATTCACCTACTCGACACAGTGAAGACCGTCAGATGACGGTCATTTATCTTTTCGGTTTTAGAGTTAGGTGAGAATCACAAAGTTGTACAAACACTTAGGAGGCTTGATAGGATTTGGGCTCTACTCCTTAGCGTGTACGTGAGCACTTAAAACGCATACAATGAGGGGGTTGCTCTCCCCAAGACAAGGAATCCATTACGTTTTATTTTTAAGTCAAATAGAGTTAGCAGTCCCGATTTTATTTAAGTTATCACTTTTTTGGGTATTTTCAATGCACGTGCCTACCGAGGTTCCAATTTCCATTAAGCATCCTAGGTGGTCAAAAACAGAGGGAGAAGTCGGAAAAGCCATGCAAGTCGGAAATCGATGATGCATGCTAAGTAAGAAGACTTACAGTGCTTCCCAGCTCTCTCCATGCGGGATGCAAAACAGAATTTGAAACCTATGCTTATGCAAATGCAAGTCGAAGAAATCGCCCTAGGATAGTAACTGCTATTATCGTGAAGCACCACAAGTCGGTTACTTATCCTTAACCTAAGAGTCCGGTCTTGGCTCACCCCTCCTCTTCTCGACACGCTCGAGTTCAGGAGTAGCGCTTGATGGGGCTTGCTCACGGCACAGTGGTTAAGAGATAAATGAACCAACTGTTTAGATTTGACTAGGTCCAAAACGCACTATAGGTACATGCAAATATATTTAGGGTGTTTGGACCTAATCTATCGGCAAGCAACTCCTAAGCTGGGGCTCATTCACACAAAATAATAAAAATAAAATAAAAACGAAAAAGCGTCAAAACCGTCGAGGCCCCCCAAGGGAACAATCCCTCGGGCAATGGACCTCGGGAGTCGGAGTGTACCTGTGAGAGTCCTGTATTATTACAAAATTCTAAGTGTCACTCTCTCACATGAATATACATAATAAAATCATGTGCATAAAATAAGACTGCCATCTAAAAATTCTCCTTCATCTGCTATTGATGCTCTCTCCTGTTGGCTAATGTAGAAGAGCCAACTCCACCTTGCTTGGGTGCATTGGTCCTCCTAGGAGGTCCTCCTTTGCTTGGCGGTCCCTCGCATCAAAAGACAAACAGAAAGAGATGGTCAGAGCAGTCAATCATTAATATCAACTAAAAATAAAAATCACACAAATAAATAAATGAAGGACATGGACAAAGAATCAAATAAATGAACAAATAAGCACTCAAAATCATACAAAATCCGTTGCCTCCCCGGCAACGGCGCCATTTGATGACAGGGAATTTGCCAAGGTCGTATCTTTCCACAAGCGGAGAGACAGTCGCTGAGTTGACCTCAGACAGATTCCCAAATCGATCAACAATTAACCCACAATAATTATATGCAATGAATATCCAAAAATGTGGAGTTAAAATTTATTATAACTCTACATGCAAATGTGTATAGGTGTAAGCACAGGTAGAGGTCGAACACTGGGAGGCGAATGGTTGTATGTAATGTATCGTTCAATTATTCAATCAATTGTGCATGTCCTTTTATTGTTTTAGTGGGTTTTAGGTTTTGTAATTTTTTTATTATTATTTTTTTTTTTGTTTTTATAATTTTTATTTTGATTTTATATTTTATACTTTTTTTTTATTTTCTTTTCTTTTTATATTATTAATTATATAAATCTATATACTATATATATATAAAGAGATATATATATATGAGAAGAGAGAGAGAGGTAATATAGAATATATATATATATTTAGAAGCATAAAAACTTATATATAGACTTATATTTTTAACTCTTTTTTTTTATTATTATTTTTTTTATATTTCTAATTTTTATGTATTTTTCAATTCAAAAATGTCCACAATATAGGACTAATTAAATAGCCGTATATAATTTGGGTTTTTAAAAATACAAAATAAACTCCAAAATTACCCAAATCAATTTTAATATAGTAATAATAATACATAGATAATTATAAAAGATAAAAATATATTTTTGGATTTTTTAGGATTTTTCTAATTTTTTTGTTGGATTTTGGGGCTTTCTGATTTTTTTTAATTTTCTTTTTCATATTTTTAGGGTTTTTCATTTTCTGGACTCAATATAGATATAAATACATCATATATAATTTTTTTGGAATTTTTCAAAAACATTTTCTAATTTTTTTTTGTATTTTCTAATTTAGACAGTACAAAAATGGCTTCTTTTTCATTTTTAATAATTAGGAAAAATGCAAAAAATGCAAACTAAAATATGGGCGTGAACAAGCATGGCATGGAGCATCTACCCTAATTTTTGTGGATTTTTAGAAGCCTTCTAGGTATTTTTAATAAATAGATAAAGAGACAAAAATAAATTAAGCCTGGCAGGGGCATTTTTGCAAATAAAATACATAACAGGGGCTCAGGTGCAAAAATACCTACTGGAATAAACATTTATTTTAATTTTTAGCACTAATTTACAATTACAAAACCCGCCAGGGGTTGCATGCAAAATACCCGCGCCTCACGTGGGACTACACGTGAGGTAAGGAAGGACCTAAACGTAAATAAATGTAAGTTCAAGGGTCCTTCGGCAAAATAAACATTTATTTTACAACTGACAATTTTATTTACAACACTAAATATTAAATACAAAAATGCGGGGGACAGGATATGCAATTTACCCCTAAAAGAGGCGCTATCCGACGGCTGATCTCCGTTCACTTGACACGTGGCGCCTCCACGTGCGCCGATACCCCTTCGCCGATGAAGCGCTAGGATTAGATCTCAGGGCTGAGATCTACGGTGGCAGCTCGCTTCATCTGACGACTCTGGTTCAATCTGGGACCTGTTCTTCATCCGACGGCTGGGAAGCTAAGAGCAGGAAGAGGGAAGAAGGCTGTGATGGCCGGGCTCCCTCGTCCTCGATCTCGCTCTCCAGGCGTCCTTCGAGGCTTCCGGAGGTCCTAGGAGCTTCCTGGCAGGTGGCTGAAGGTTCTGGAGTGGTTGGATCGAGCGGAGACACACCGGAGCGCCACCACGAAGTCGGAGAAGACGTGGGGCTCCAGGTGCCTCCGGCGACTTCTGGATGTGTCTCCTGGAGCTACATTAGGCTCCTAACCTGCAAGGAAAACTCACGCGGCTCGAGGCGATTCTCCTCGGCCCACAAACTGAAGCTGTTAGCATGGAAATGGGTGAGGTGGCGATGCTCCGGCGAAGCGGCGGAGTCGAGCATCGATTCGCGAATCCAGGAGAGGATCCGGTTGGCCAAGGTGATTAGGAAGTGGAGAAGGCGTAGGGGAACGAAATGGAGGTGAAAGCGGGTCGGAGAACGGTCGGGAACATGATGAAAAGCTCGCCAGAGCGGAGCTCCGGCGAACTACGAATCGCCTAAACTACGCTACACTAGTGATCTAAATGCATAATAAAAGACTGGAATAAAATGCTGGAATGAAAACCTATCTAAAAATCATAAACGCGCAGCTCGTACCTGGCGAAACACCAGGGAGCAGAGACCTCGCCGGAGCGATGGCCGTGGGTGCAACCTCCGCCATCTCCAACCGATTCAAGGTGCCGGCGGCATCCCCCTGTCACGAGGAGGGTACCTGGGACCGAATGCAAGGAAGAAAATGGAGGAAAATTGACCAAACTTGGGAGGAAGGCGGAGGTTCCTTATTTATAGACGAAAAGGGCACCCTTATTGATCGGGCCATAGCGGGCGATACGGGCTATGTACAAAGAATCCAAGAGGACGGCGTGGGAGAGGGATGTACAGGGAATAAAATCCGTGAAGGATTCGATGGCGATTGATGGACGAATCGAGCGGCCAAAAGGCAAGAAGATGGGGGACAAGACAGTTCAGACGTACTGCAGAGGCTGAGGAGGCAGTTGACCCGGGGTCAACTCGGGCCAAGCCCTGATTGGTCCGCCTAGGCCGCAAGAAGACAAAACAGGCTGGAAAATAAAGAATGAATTATTTAAAATAGTAAATGAGTTTATTATTTTTTTAAGTATAAAATAAAAATGTTTATTATTTTACGTAGTATTTATCTATGATTTTTATTTATTTTTATGAATTATTTTATTATGGTTTTATTAAAATAATGTGTATATGTATGTATTTTATATGTATTTTTTGTATATTTTATTTTTACTTTATTTATTTTATTTATTATTTTAGTTTCCTATTTTATAATTTTATAACTTATCTTTGTGAGTATAAATATATTTTTATTTCATTTTTAAGATTTTATTTACATTTTTAAATAAATAGATGTATGTGTATGTATGTATACTTATGGGTATTTTTACCTATATATATTATATACATTTTATTTATTTAATGAATTTTATTTGTTTTTATTTTGGATTTGTATTTTTAATAAGTTATGTGTAATATATATATTTTAGAAAAATATAGATGAATAAAATAATTAAAGAATGTTTTCCCCTTTATTTATATACACATGGGTAGCATAGGTATTTTGCCTAGGTATTATCTAGGCTTATTTTATTTTTGAAATTTCTTTTTTGGCGTTCTTTTAATTTTAATATGTACATGTATTATAAATATTATTTATAAAATTCTAAAAATATAATTTTGTACAGATAATAATTGTTGAATAAAATGAATATTTAAATCGGGCACTATATACAATGAGGGTCAAAAACCTATCTTCCACAGATGGTCTCCAAAAATGGTGAAACCAATTTTACAAAATAGTTTATGGAATGCTATATACAATTAAAGGTGAGTTTGGGTGATTTGGAGTTTTTATTTGCAAGATATGGGCCTGTGAAGTTGAGATTTTTGCTTTTTATTTTGTGTATAAAATGTACACTGAGTATTATTTTTGTGCAAACTCAATTTTGTATTTTTATTTACATTATTTTCTACAACTTTCATAGACAAAGTTTCTTTATTTGATGATTAAATAATTATGTACAAAATAGGTGTCAAAAATACAAAAATGAATGAATAAATAAATGAGGTATTTATCGTATTTTGGCCCTTATCTCCCCCTACTTTATTCCTTGTCGACCAATTCCATGCTGGCCTTGGTCTCGGGGTTAGGGTCATAAAATATTTGTAATATTTTATTCCTTTTTCTTTTCTTCCCTTTATTCTATAATTTTGGCATTAAAAACCTTATTTTATGTATAATTAATACAATAAATAATAGATGCTAATATGAACAAATTAATGCTATTTACATGCATTTGCTGGGGTTTTTAAGGCCAAAATGATAGAATAAAGGTGATGAAATGGAGATTCATCAGATCCCGCACCATATATATCGTCGTCACCGGCGACCTAATTCTACCATCTTTGGATCTTCCCCTCGGTGCCTGTGACCTCCTCCGGAGTCCCTGAGTGACACCCGTGGTCTTGGGAGTTGCAGTGAGGCCTGGGAAGCGGGAGCCACTGATCCGGTGGTTAGCTCCGCCGTGCGCCGCCGCGAGCGTGCTGAGCTCGGGGAGTCGACGGCCCCTTGCAGGCAACGATCGGGAGCTTCTTGAGCTTCAGCCCAGTCGATTACACCCGCCAGGTAGCTTCTTTAGACCGTAGATTAGTGTAGGATTAGATTTTTCGATTTCTGGTAGTTTAGCTCCGCTACCTCCGCCTGCCGACTCCGACCACCCATTCATCCCTCCGACACCACCTCCACGTCCACCAGACCTTTCTCCACCTTCTCCGACCCTTCACTCCCCCTGACTCGCCCCGGAGCAGGGTATCGGCTCTCACCCTCCGCCGCTCGCCGGAGAGCCTCCATAGCGCCTCATCTTTCACCTTCCGCCCGCTCTGACGGGTCGAGACAGTTTGCCCTCGACCCAGTTTTCTTCCTGTGCAGGTGTCTAGGCCATTCGACCTCATCTGGAGGTCGAGTCTTCAGAGCACAGGGGCTCCCGTTCGTCCACGTCGCCGGAGCTCTCTGGAGCTCCTCGCTTTCATCGGAGCAGCGCATCAGGTGCGGAGCTTCACGGCGAAGCTTCCCCGCACCTCAGGAGCATCAGGCGAGGTCCATCGTGCACGCAGAGGGCCGGCAAAGCTCGCCGGCCGCCAGTTCTTCCAGCAGCCTCGTCGACCGTCAGATCTTCCTCAGCGCCCCAGTTGTCATCTGATCCATCCATCCTAGGCGTGGCGTCACCGTCCGATCATTGCGAGGACAGATCTGGACCATCCGCTCGGAGGAAGAGGAACCAGCACGCCTCGTTCGTCAGATCTGCCACGTGCCCTCTTCTCCTCCGTCGATACACCAAGGGCTTAGCCTCCAGAGTACCAGCACCGTTCGATCTCCACGTGGAGAGCCTCCGCCCGTTCGATCAGGCCGAACGTTTTCAAGGTTAAGGCGCCTTCGTTCTCGATCGTTGAATCTGACACGCGTCACACATCCGGCCATCGACATTAATAAAAGGGGTAAATAACTCTTAGGCCCCTTTAGTTTCTGTCTTTACTATTTAGTACTGTAAATACCTAGTTCAGTTCTTCTACTTTTGTAAATTTTGCATTGAGGACCTTATCTTTTATGTGAATTGCATTTATACCCCTGCCAGTGGTGAACATGTGCATCGACACGTGGTATTTTGGTACATTTGCATGTTTGGCCCTGTGTTTTTGGCTTGTTAAGTTTTGCTTTTATAGAAATAGGAATTGCAATTAGGTCCCCCCAAGCCTGAGTCACGTGTATCGTGCGTGGCCCAGGGGGTAATTTGCGTTCCTACCCTTATATTTTCCGAGCTTGTTACCCCAGGGACCCAGAACTTTACTATAATTGCAAAGAGGTCCCTGTGCACTGTTGTTTCTTTTTATTTTTGAATAAAATAACAAAAATATCCTAAAAAATCCAACGAAATTGGACACATGGCTCCTGCCACAGTGTAAAATTTTCGAGGATTTTTGAGGACATTTTTGTTTTCATTTGATATTTTTAAAAAATAAAAAACACTTAATTTTGCTACTGTCTAACTTTAAAAACCCCAACAAAATATTAAAACTCATTTAAAAATTCCACAAAAATTGTCTACTGTTTGGTTTGCTTAGCTTGATTTTCTAGCCAATTTTGGCTATTTTTCATTATCTAAAACACCTACAAATTGAAAAACACCTAAAATCTTATAAAAATTCTAGTAATTAAACCAAAAATCCAAAAATAATAAAATAGGTGCCTAAATTTTCCTTATTTTATTCTCTTTACAGGAAAATTACCTCCCAGCTATTTTGGGGCCATCTAGATATGTTATCTAGGCCCTTTTAGCTCGGCTGGACAGTACCTACTGTTTTAGTCACTTTTTGATTTTTAGAAAATTAAATAATCATCAGAAAATTCTCAAAAATTCACCAAAAACACTAAAAATTATAAAACACATAAAAATATTTTTGTTTGAATTTTTGGTTGATTTTTATTGCTTTTAATAATTTGTTGAAGTGTGTGTTTATTTACTTTTCTTAT
The DNA here is from genome assembly GCA_037367405.1 of Ottelia alismoides. Lineage (NCBI taxonomy): Eukaryota > Viridiplantae > Streptophyta > Magnoliopsida > Alismatales > Hydrocharitaceae > Ottelia > Ottelia alismoides. The sequence continues at coordinate 104,824 of JAZKJV010009792.1, forward strand.
ATTCTTAATTCATTAAAAATCCAAAAAAATATTAAAAATTAAAAACCACCAAAATTTTTTGCTTCTTTTATTTTTATTTCTCTTTTTGACTACTTCGTAGGCCGAGAGGCCAACCCATGCTCCTTGTGTCCGACCCTGGTCGCTATACCAGGTTAATCTAATAGCGAGACCACTTTCGTGTTTTGATTGATTTTATCTATCTTGGTGGTCTACTTTTTCTTGATTGAGCACACTTGATCGTGTGGGTCGCAACGACCGATTTAGCACCTACACCCTAGCCTTCAGGTTCGCTCATCAGAATGGCGCCGTTGCCGGGGAGCACGGCTTAGTAGTTTTTTATTTTATTTTATTTTTCGTTTTTGTTTTCGCGGCTTTTCGCGGCTCTTTCAGAGCTCGCGGCTTTCTCGCGGCTTTTGTCTATATTTTATTTTGTTTTATTTTGTTTTATTTTCTTTTCTCTTGTTTTTGTTTTTGTTTTATTTTGAGTGTTTATTTTATTTTGCATTCTTGCATATATACCCTCACTTTCATTTTCATTTATTTTCCTTATTATTTGATTACTTTGGACTGACCACTTGTCTCTGTTTCTTACGAGGGCCCGAGGACCTCGCGGAGGCGACTTTCGAGGAGCCGACGCAACCGCAGGACTTGGAGGCGGCTCCCTTCTGTACGGAGCCGCAGGAGAGAGCGAGAGAGAGAGAGAGTTGAGTGGGTGAGGTGTAGATTAGGTTTTATTTTGATTATTATTGTAATAATACATATACTCAGAGACTGGACTTGTGGACTCTTGGACTTAGCGGGTCTGTTTCGCCGAGCACCGGTGTGCTCGGGGGACCCTTAGGGGCTTTTCGCGGCTTTTTTTACGCGGTTTTCTTTTCTTCTCTTTTTACTGCCTTTTCTGGTGTTTACGCGGTTTTTCATCGAGCCCCTAGACTTAGGATTTTCTCTTGCTTGTGCCGTAATTAGTAGGGTCCCCGCACTTAATTATCTGCCTGTTCCTATAGTGCGCTTAATTGGACCTACTAATAATCAATTAATAAAAATAATCGACTCATCTCCTTCGTAGCCTACGTGCCGCAGTCCACCCTGTAAAGCGCTTTCTCCTACCCCCGATTTGTCGGGCAGAGGAGGGGTGGGCCAAGACCGGACCCTTTGGCTTGGAGGTCGGTGACCGATTAGACGGTTCTGCGAGTAGAAATTGCTGATCTAGGACTCGGTTTTTCCCGCTGCATCATTTAAGTAGTTTATTTCCTGTCTTTAAATTCTGCGCGGATCACTTGCATGTAGAGTGCTGGAGGCAAGGTACGCATTTCTATCTCAGCATGCATCATTGATTTCATCGCGCATCGGCTTTTTCGTCTTCTCCCCCCTGTTTTGCATTAAATAACCAGGAGAACCGAAAAATTCGTTAGGCCTTTGTTTTTATTTGAAAAATATTAAAAAGAAAAACCATAAAATTGGGATTGGCTAAAACTATTGACCCTAAAAGACACTTCACTTAAAAATTTGTCTTGGGGAGAGCAACCCCCTCATTGTTTGGTTTGATTGCGCGAGAGAGTGACCCGCACCCTAGGTAGAGCCCTCCGGTGTTATTCTCGACTGATTACCGACTCTTCCGTGTGGGCCAGACAGTTGGGGTAGCATCGGGTATCCTAAAAGGTCACGTAAGCGCTCTGATATCTTGTGTGTTCACCTAATAAAAATTGACAAGATAATTTGACCGAGCTTTTACGGTCTTCAGCTCGCGTTGCGTTGGTGAACCGGGGGTTTGCATTTTGATCATAGTTTCTCCAGATCTCATCCGCACTACTCGCCAGATCAAGATGATGGGTAGACGCTCTCTTAGGTAGCCTCTGGCTGCACCGCTCTCGGGCACGTCTACCCGATCATCTAGGTTGGCCCGCGAGAGCCGAGACCAGCTCTCCGAGCCCGAGTACGACTCCGCCCTGTTCCCCCTCGACCCCCTTTCTTTCGGACCTGAGCGACATGAGCCCGAGGAGAGATTAGCAGAATTGACAGCACCTGAGTTGGGCTCATTTGATTTTGCAGACGTCATGGCCGACAGTTCTGAGGATCGCTCCCGTCAGCCTGAGCACTTCGTATTGGATCAGGGAGCGATCAACTCCACCCTGATCGCCTCGTTAGAGACCGTCCAGCAACAGCCGAGGGATCAGGGAGCATTCATGATCGACATGAGGAGAGAGATGGAGCAGATGAGAGCAGAGCGAGAGCAGAGGAGAGAGGGACCGAGGATCCCAGATGATGCGGATGCAGCAGCCGTAGCAGCAGCCGCCGCAGCCGCGGTCGGAGGACCACCGAGACCGATGCGGGAGTTACACAACCCCGGATCGACGCTGACGCACCACTGGGTAGTACTTCCAGCGATCGTGGGGGACTTCAAGTTTCCCCCGAACACTTTGCAGCTACTCCCCCGCTTCCACGGACTCGCGACAGAGGAGCCCCATCTCCACCTCCAGGAGTTCTTGATGATATGCAGCACTGTCCACGACCGTCAGGTGGACCAGGACACGATCAGGATGATCGACTTCCCCTTCTCTCTAGCAGACAGAGCAGCCACCTGGCTGAAGCATCTGGGGAAGTTTGTTTACACCTGGGAGCAGCTCCGCACCGAGTACTTGAACAAGTACTATCCACTCGGGCGGACGAATGCAGCGAGGGCCCTGATCAGCAACTTCTCCATGCTCCCCAACGAGCAATTCCACGAGGCATGGGAGAGGTTCCGTGAGCTCACAGACCGATGCCCGCACCACGACATTTCGAAGCCGAACCTTGTGCAGAGCTTCTTCAGCGGGTTGACACCAGAGCTCCAGGGCCTGGTGAATGCTTCTTGCGGCGGGTCCTATTTCGCCAAGGACCACGACCAGGTCTGGGCCATCTACGAGGAGATGGCCGAGAATTATATGGTGATGTCCCAGACCTGGTTGTACACTCAGGGGAGACCCCAGCAACAGCCAGGACCCGTGCAGTACCAGAGGATAGCACGGGTCGATGCCGGTCCATCCAGTTCATCCGCAGTTGCAGCATCACAGGCAGAGTCGTCCGCTGCGGATATGGGTATCATCAGTGAGAAGTTGGACCGGATGGAGCTGACCGAGAAGAAGTAGTGCCAGGGAATCACGCAGATGGAACAGATGGCACAGACTCTGAGCGACATGAAGACCCAGCTCATATGTCTCCAGGAGGCACAGACGGCTTCCCAACCCCGTCTTCAGTCGCGAGGCGATACCGACGGCAGCAGCAGCTCGTCCCAGCGCTCCAGCTCCTTTCAGCAGCCTAGACAGGTTCACCTTGTACAGGCGGAGCCGTACCACCAGCAGCAGCCCACCTACCAGACACCACCATCTCCAGACTTGCAGATGGTGGTATACCAGCCGGATCAGCCTCTGGCAGTACTCCCGCCAGCCCCATACGATGCAGAGCCGTTGATGGATGTCAACGGGATTTGGTATGACTGCCCCCAGCCTGGGATCCGACGGGACCATCCCGGATTCAGGTGGGGGAGTGGAGGTACCCAGCCCCAGCAGCAGTCATCCGGTCAGGGAGGGCAGTATGGCCAGCAGAGGGATCACCAGCCGCAGCAGCAGCCCCCAACCTATCAGTCACACCGGCAGTCGTCCTTCGTTCCTCGTCCCTATCAGCAGCAGGGACAGCCTTGGAGACGTGAGCAGCAGGATCACCCACCACACCAGCAGCAGCATCCTTCCTCCTACCCCTCTCAGCAGCACCAGCAGCAGTTCCAGCAGCCTCATTACCAGAGAGGCTACCGGTCGGGCTCCCATGAGAGCCCTGCCTTGGATGACATAGCCCGCCTCCTCACGGACCAACAGACTACCTTTAGACGGGAGATGGACGAGTTCCGCCAGGAGATGCAGGACCTTGTGAGAGGGAAGGCCGCCATCCCTGCACAGATAGAGCCGAACCCCAATAGCCTCAAGAGGAAGTCTGAGCAGGTAGTTCACACTGAGCACGCCACTCCTAGTGATCCATTTGATGATATGTCTTCGGATCTATTTGATGCTGATTTTGTTACACTTAGGAGCGGTAGAGCACCAGCAGGCGGTGCCTCATCTGAGCGACGGCACGAGGATCCACCCAGGGCGCCAGATGAGGAGGAGGAGAGCGGTACTGATGCCGCGCACGATGATGACGGTGGTACTGATGCCACCAAGGATGCTGATTCCACCGGCGGTACTGAGGCCGCCGCTTCACCAGTTCGAGGAGGTGGTGCTGACGCCACCAGAATAGCCGAGCCAGCCCGCGGTACTGAGGCTGCGAGACGTCCAGCAACAGCAGAGCCAGCCCATGGTGGTACTGAGGCCACCGGTGTTCATATAGATAGAGATGTTGTTTTTCCTCATGCTGATGTATCTCAGAACACTGTTTTGAATAAAGGAAAAGGTTTAGTTTCTTCTGGTCCCACTGTGGTGATTGATGTATGTGCGTATTCGGCCTTCGAGCCGTCTAGGCCTTTTACTAGTCCTTCATCTGCGAAGGACCCTGTGATCCCCTTCCCTAGAGCCCTTCAGATGGGGAAGGGGAAGAAAAGAGAAAAGGACCCAAAAAAGAGAGAGCAGGAGGAGTTCAGCCAGAGCATGATCGACAGATTTCACATACAGCTGACCCTTCAGGAGGCTTTGCAGCACATCCCCCTTCTTCAGCGATCTTTGAGAGATAGGACCACAGTCAGGAGGAGGAGGAGGAACCGCCATTCAGAGATACATGTGCTGACGAAAGCCACGTGCTTCGCAATCCAGAACCGTCTGCCAGCCAAGAGGCCAGATTCAGGAGCCCCGTATGTCAGATGTCAGATTAGTGAGCAGAGGTTCGACCGTACTCTATTGGATAGCGGATCGTCGATCAACCTCCTTCCGGCAGCCCTTCTCGACCGCTTCGAGTTGGGCACTCTTAGACAGAGCAGGACAGTCCTTCAGTTTGCTGATCGATCTGTCAAGAGGTCGAAGGGGTTGTTGCGAGACGTTATCGTCACTATTCAGGGCCTGCAATTCCCCGTGGACTTCGTAGTGTTGGACATGGAGATCCTTGATTCAGTGGCCGATACCCCCATCATCCTCGGTCGTCCGTTCTTGGCCACAGCCAAGGCGGTGACTGATCATGACAGCGGGAAGGTATATTTTCGCGTCGAGGGCAAGAGTGTACAAATAGAGACGATCGAGGACTACAGAGCCAGAGAGAGAGCATGCTCAGAGACCAGCACAGACACAGAGCAGCTGACAGATGTCGGGTTAGACATCCACCAGGACTGTGATTTTGTGATCACAGATGATGAGGCAGCATGGGCAGACCCTTCAGCACAGGCCATCCTCTCATTTCCAGACACCACTGACGTAGAGATGACAGCAGAGGAGAGCTTGGAGAGCACAGCCCTGGTCCAGGATACTACAGAGGCAGCAAAGCCGGTTCTCGACCGCGACACGACTTTTAGTGATGGTGGTGCTGAGGCCACCTTGTGTGACAGTGGTGCTGATGCCACCTTATTTGATGCAGATCCCTCGGATTCAGAGTCTGATTGGGCAGATTGTGATGACCAGATGCCAGACCTGAGTCCACCTGAGCCTACAGATGAGGAGGAGATAGAGGCAGAGCAGATCAGAGACAACACAGTTGAGCAGCCTCCTCCAGATCCAGTTTGCGAGAGCTCGCATTCTTTCTCCCACGCAGATTTGGCAGATTTAGCAACATTCACGCACCTTCTTCCGAGACCAGATTTGCCAGCACCCAGCTGTCCAGAGCTGAAGCCGCTCCCTACTTCGCTGAAGTATTGGTTCCTTGCGGGCAAACCTGAGATGTACCCAGTCATCATCTCCGCCGATCTGACTGGAGAGCAGGAATCCCGTTTGATGGGGGTTCTTGAAAAGAACCGCAAGGCAATCGGATGGAGCGTAGCAGATCTCCATGGGAATAGTCCATCAGTGTGCTCCCACCATATTTATCTCGAGGAGGGGGCGAAGCCGTCGCGTGAGTTCCAGCGGCCACTGAACCCCAACCTGAGAGATGTTGTGATGAAGGAAATATCAAAATGGTGGAGTGCAGATTTCATTTATCCCATTTCCGACTCCAAGTGGGTCAGCCCCTTGCATGTGGTGCCCAAGAAGACGGGCATCACGACTGTGATCAGTGAGTCGGGAGAGGAGATTGCTACACGAGTACCCACCTCTTGGAGGGTCTGTGTTGACTACAGGAGACTCAACCAGGCCACCAAGAAGGACCATTTGCCCCTGCCTTTTATTGACAGATCATTGAGAGACTGGCAGGGAAGAGCCATTATTTCTTCCTGGATGGGTACTCGGGGTACAACCAGGTGGCCATCGCTCCTGAGGATCAGGAGAAGACCACCTTTACCTGTCCCTTTGGTACATATGCCTTTCGACGCATGCCATTTGGGCTATGCAATGCCCCTGCGACTTTTCAGAGGTGCATGCTGTCGATCTTTTCGGACATGGTAGGGGAGTGTTTGGAGGTCTTCATGGACGATTTCTCGGTCTACGGTGACGGATTCGACTCCTGTCTTGACTGCCTAGACCGAGTACTCCAGCGATGTATTGAGTACCATTTGGTTTTATCTTGGGAGAAGAGTCACTTCATGGTGACTCAAGGGACGGTGCTTGGCCACATCATCTCCAACAGGGGCATGGAGGTTGATCCGGCCAAGGTTGATGTCATTAAAAAACTCGCACCGCCGTCCAATTTGAGGCAGCTACGGTCATTCCTGGGGTACGTTGGATTTTATAGGAGATTTATTCAGGATTTCAGCAGGATTGCCCGGCCGTTGACTGACCTCTTGACGAAAGACACCGATTTCCTTGTCGATGACAAGTGTCTTTCGTCCTTTGCGACTCTCCAACAGTGTGTTATTGAGGCTCCTGTCCTCCAGCCGCTTGATTGGTCTCTCCCATTCGAGATCATGACGGATGCCTCCGATTTTGCCGTGGGGGCAGTGCTGGGACAGAGGAGGGATGGAGTTCCATTTGCCATTCACTACGCTAGCCGCACATTGGATTCCTCCCAGCAGAATTACACGGTCACAGAGAAGGAGATGCTAGCCGTAGTGTTCGCCCTAGATAAGTTTCGATCTTATATCATTGGATCTAGAGTGACTTTGTACACAGATCACACCGCCATCAGGTACCTCATGGCAAAGAAGGATGCCAAGGCCAGACTCACTAGATGGATCCTTCTACTCCAGGAGTTCGACATTGAGATCAAGGATAAGCCTGGAGTCAAGAATGTGGTGGCGGATCATCTCTCCCGTTTAGAGCAGCCTGAGGAGTCTGAGCAGATTGATCCCATTCGAGATACCTTCCCAGATGAGGCGATCCTTGCTATCGCCTCACTCCCGTGGTATGCCGATATTGTGAACATTCTCGTTGCTGGGAAAGTCCCACAAGATTGGCCCAGGCAGAGACTTGAGACCTTCCTTGCGAAGGCCAAGTCCTACCATTGGGAGGATCCCATCCTTTACCATGAAGGAGGGGATAGCGTCTGGCGTCGGTGTATTCCTCAGGAGGAACACCATAGCGTCCTCACTTACTGCCACAAGCTTGAGGCAGGAGGACATCATTCTGGGAGAAGAACGGCACAGAAAGTACTCCAATCCGGCTTGTGGTGGCCTACCCTCTTCAAGGACTCTGATGAGTTCGTGAAGAGGTGTACTGACTGTCAGAGGATGGGCACTTGCGGATAGCGTGATATGATGCCGATGCAGCCCATTCACTTCTGTGAGGTTTTTGACGCATGGGGCATCGATTTCATGGGTCCATTCCCTAAGAATCAGGGATTCGAGTACATTCTGTTGGCCGTGGATTATGTTAGTTGTTGGGTTGAGGCTATCCCCGCCCGAGCCGCTGATGCGAGGACAGTTTGCAGATTTTTGAGGAAGCACATCATCACGCGGTTCGGGGTTCCACGAGTTTTGATTTCTGATGGGGGGTCTCATTTCATCAACGACCAGGTGAAGGCCCTTGCTAGCGAGTTCGGTATAGACCATCGTGTTGCTACACCTTACCATCCACAGACGAATGGTCTAGCCGAGGTGTCGAATAGGGAGATCAAAACTATATTGCAGAAAGTCGTCCGCCCTGACCGAAAGTATTGGTCACAGCTTTTGGACTCGGTCTTATGGGCATATAGGACGTCTTTCAAGACTCCATTGGGCACATCTCCCTTTCGCCTCGTATATGGCAAGCCGTGCCATTTACCTGTTGAGTTGAGGCACAAGTCACTGTGGGCAGTTACAGATATTCTTATGGATCCAGATGGTATGGGAGACCAGAGGAGGGCAGAGTTAGCAGCCCTGGAGGAGTTGAGATATACAGCTTTCTCAAACAGCCTACATTATAAGGAGAGAGTGAAGGAGTGGCATGATTCTCATATCAGCCACAAGCATTTTGAGATTGGACAGAGAGTATGGCTGTTTGATGCGAGGCTACGTTTGTTTCCAGGGAAGCTACAGAGCAAATGGAAGGGACCCTACTTGGTCAGAAAGGTACACGACAACGGTAGCATTGATATATCCGAGTTGTCTTCTGCGAGTACCTTTCGAGTGAACGGCCAGCGGCTCAAACCATTCCTAGATCATGAGCCGCGGGTCGCTGATCTTGCCTCGATTCATTTTGCGTGAGATGTGGTCTTTGACTCACATCCAATGCATCTCACGCCTGAGTTTCACTGTTCCTCCGCCTTGTATAGATCCAGATGTCTATATCACTACATTCTTTAGTCCCACATCCCTTTCCTTATATTATGATTATGCTATACTTAGGGTGCACTTTACCCTAAGTATAGGGGGGATGTGCGACTTTTTGGGTATTTCTTTTGTTTCTTTCTACCCCTGTTTTTGCTGCCTATACTTAGGGATATTTCACCCTAAGTATAGGGGGGGTGGACCTTGTACATTCTACACTCGGCTTTCCCTTAGTGTACAGCCTGCTATACTTAGGATTACTTAATCCTAAGTATAGGGGGAAGACCCGAGACCCTCTTGACTTTTCTATTTCATTCATTCCTCTTTGTATATAACCTTTCTTTTCACTTCCCTATACCTAGTACGAGTTATGTCTTCTTCATTGCTCTTGACTCTGAGGACATCGTTCGAGCTAAGTATAGGGGGTGTGTATATATTTCATATATACTTTAGCCATAACTCGTACTTTGTGTGAGTGTGTTAATAAATAAAATCACTAAAAATCACAACAAAATTAAAAATTTTCATTTACATAAACTTCTTTAATTTGCACATAAATAGCTAGTGTACAAATTATTTTTGTAAAAATGATTTCAAAAATCTTTTGTGCAAAGCTTGTGTAAATATTTTTGTATCAAAATTATGTATATAGTACAAAATTTTTCCAAAATGTTTTGAAAATCAAAAGTTTGCGAAAATCTTGTGTAAATGTGTGTAGATATCTTTTTGCAAAACTTGCACTTCATGCATCATCCATTCATGATTTCAAAATATTTTTCAAAAATTTTGCATGATTGTAAAATTTGTGTAAATAAGCATCTTTTGTACATATGTATATAGTTTTCCTGGATGATAGTTGACATTTAAACTAGCCTGGAATCAAATTGAGAAATGGAGCTTGATTAAGATCTTAATCCACCTAACTTCTAAGAGGAACCTTATAGGGCTTAGGTTTAAGGCTTTTCAGGACCATGGTGACTTAATTCTTTGAGTCCACTAGGCTATGATCACATGCCATCTCAATGAGCCTTAGTAGAGCACTTAACAACAACACATGACTCATATAGATTATGGCTTTACTTGGACACCAGCACTATGCACCGAGCTCTCCACGGATGAGGTGGTGAGGAGGCAGTCTTCCTTGACTTGGGGTAGCATATGAGGGTAGTACTTCTAGGCGGAACCTCTCTTCTTCTTTTAGTGAAGGAAGTGCGTCTCAACTTGGTCTGGTTGCCATGAGGTCTAACGACGGGAGTTGTGGGTTGCAATAAAGCTTCAAAAGAGGGATAGTCTACTGGCTCAAGAGGAAAAACTCCTTGTATATATGCTGCACATGTATATGTTGTACATATGCACTTGAAAAAAATGTGCAAAAAGAAAATAACTCCAAAAAAGTGGTGGGTCTGAGAGAAAATGATAATCCCACCGGAGTATGTATATAGAGTGCAATAAGCAAAGCTTGGTTTCATGATCCACCTGATGTAGCTTGCAGCAGGGAGACTTGGCTACAGTGGTCAAGCTCCCAAGGGTACTTGGCTACACTGGCCTTGACCCATTCTCTTCTTCCTCCTCTTCTTGAGCCGGTTGAACTTGAACTTAGAAGGGAATACCCCGCTCCTCGAGGAAAGAGTGGCCAGATTGAGGTCATAGAGTTACCTTGTTGGGGAGGGTTGTCAAGTTGCCATTTCTGAGGTGGAGAGCTTAGACCTCACATTCACAGGACAGGAAAAGATTCATGGTCTTCAGGGTTTGTGATTGACGACTTGTTCTGATCTGGAGCATTGAGGAGTCTTGGTTATAGAATAGTGGAACTTAGAGGCTGTTGAGTTTTAGACTTAAGTCCAAACAAGGTTCCGACACATTAATAATCCAAAAATCTGATCGAGCTCCATACCTTAATTTAATGAAGGCAAGTTTAATAATCAGCCTTGATCCATGTACATCCTCTTTTTCTTTTTCTTTCTTTCTTTTTCACTTCTTTTTCAAATAAGTGTTTGCTAAGGGACTAGCAAAGTTAAGTATAGGGGGTGATGAATACTCATTCATCACTCTTTATTCTTATATTTTAGCTACAAAAACCTTTGCAAATGCATGTAGATATGTGTAAATAGAAATAATTACCAAAAGCATGCATTGTGTAAAAACCTATAATTAGCATGTTTTTGTGCAAAAATAAAAGAATAAAGATTAAAAAGAAAAAGAGGGAAATATTTAGAATAAATATTGAGCAACCTAACCCAAGGGAGGGCTCAGCATGGGCCTGACCGCATAAAAGCCAAAGTAGAGGGAGATAGGGGCTCATGTGCGTAAATACCTATGTAAATAAAATAAAATATTTTCCTCACAAAAACAGACTTAAGTAGGCTTGTAAATATTTGTATATATTTATAAATATAAAATCAAAACAAAAATTTAAAAATTAAAAAGAAAACAAAAACACAACTTGTACATGATCACATTATACATAGAACCACCATCATCCTTATTTATTCTTATAAATAAATAAAATCAATTTCTAAAATTTTTGTACAAATCCTATATTGAATAGTGTAAATAAATTAAATAAAAAAATTAAAACAAAAACAAAATAAAAATAACAAAATTAAAAACACAAAAATATATTGTAAATATACCATGTATATAAATGTATATATGTATTTATTTTACCTATGTATATAAATAATTAAAATAAAATAAAAATACCTTTTTATTCCTTATTTTATAATATAAATAAATAAAATATAAAATGGGAATAAAAGTGTATAAAAATAACAAATTAAAAATCAAAATTAAAAAAACTTATATAGTGTACATATACCTATATATTACATATTATGTAAATACCTTATTTTTATTTTGAAAAATTAATTAAAAATCACAAAAAAATAGAAAAAAATAAAATAAATATTTTTCATGTTTTAAGTTTTTATTAATTCGATCATTTTCTAGCTTAAAATAAATAAATAAAAAATCATGCTTGGCGGGCTCTGATTGGTCCACGGGGGATTGTTGACCCCCGGTCAACTCTCCCCCCAGGACCACCAGAGCCGGGTTAGACCTGACCGACCCGTTTTCTCCATTTTCCACCCGCCTGACCCGACCGCCAGCACCTCAAACCCCGGGCTCCGATTGATCACTGGATATCCTGGACCCTCGCCCGGGGTGGTTTTGGTGGATCCGAGCCCTGAGCATCTCGCCCAATCCCCTTCTTCTCGGATCCTGCACCATATATATCGTCGCCACCGGTGACCTAATTCTGCCATCTTTGGATCTTCCCCTCGGTGCCTGTGACCTCCTCCGGAGTCCCTGAGTGACACCCGTGGTCTTGGGAGTTGCAGCGAGGCCCGGGAAGCCGGGAGCCACTGATCCGGTGGTTTGCTCCGCCGTGCGCCGCCGCGAGCGCGCTGAGCCTCGAGGAGTCGACGGCCCCTTGCAGGCAACGACCGGGAGCTTCTTGAGCTTCAGCCCAGTCGATTACACCCGCTAGGTAGCTTCTTTAGACTGTAGATTAGTGTAGGATTAGATTTTTCGATTTCTGGTAGTTTAGCTCCGCCACCTCCGCCTGCCGACTCCGACCACCCATTCATCCCTCCGACACCACCTCCACGTCCACCAGACCTTTCTCCACCTTCTCCGACCCTTCACTCCCCATGACTCACCCCGGAGCAGGGTATCGGCTCTCACCCTCCGCCGCTCGCCGGAGAGCCTCCATAGCGCCTTATCTTTCACCTTCCGCCCGCTCTGACGGGTCGAGGCAGTTTACCCTCGACCCAGTTTTCTTCCTGTGCAGGTGTCTAGGCCATTCGACCTCATCTGGAGGTCGAGTCTTCAGAGTATAGGGGCTCCCGTTCGTCCACGTCGCCGGAGCTCTCTGGAGCTCCTCGCTTTCATCGGAGCAGTGCATCAGGTGCAGAGCTTCACGGCGAAGCTTCCCCGCACCTCAGGAGCATCAGGCGAGGTCCATCATGCAAGCAGAGGGCCGGCGAAGCTCGCCGGCCGCCAGTTCTTCCAGCAGCCTCGTCGACCGTCAGATCTTCCTCAGCGCCCCAGTTGTCATCTGATCCATCCATCCTAGGCGTGGCGTCACCGTCCGATCATTGCGAGGACAGATCTGGACCATCCGCTCGGAGGAAGAGGAACCAGCACGTGCCCTCTTCTCCTCCGTCGATACACCAAGGGCTTAGCCTCCAGAGTACCAGCACCGTTCGATCTCCACGTGGAGAGCCTCCGCCCGTTCGATCAGGCCGAACGTTTTCAAGGTTAAGGCACCTTCGTTCTCGATCGTTGAATCTGCCACGCGTCACACATCCGACCATCGACATTAATAAAAGGGGTAAATAACTCTTAGGCCCCTTTAGTTTCTGTCTTTACTATTTAGTACTGTAAATACCTAGTTCAGTTCTTCTACTTTTTTAAATTTTGCATTGAGGACCTTATCTTTTATGTGAATTGCATTTATACCCCTGCCAGTGGTGAACACGTGCATCGACACGTATTATTTTGGTACATTTGCATGTTTGGCCCTGTGTTTTTGGCTTGTTAAGTTTTGCTTTTATAGAAATAGGAATTGCAATTAGGTACCCCCAAGCCTGAGTCACGTGTATCGTGCGTGGCCTGGGGGGTAATTTTCGTTCCTACCCTTATATTTTCCGAGCTTGTTACCTCAGGGACCCAGAACTTTACTATAATTGCAAAGAGGTCCCTGTGCACTGTTGTTTCTTTTTATTTTTGAATAAAATAACAAAAATGTCCTAAAAAATCCAACGAAAATTGGACACATGGCTTCTGCCATAGTGTAAAATTTTCGAGGATTTTTGAGGACATTTTTGTTTTCATTTGATATTTTTAAAAAATAAAAAACACTTAATTTTGCTACTGTCTAACTTTAAAAACCCTCAAAAAATATTAAAACTCATTTAAAAATTCCACAAAAATTGTCTACTGTTTGGTTTGCTTAGCTTGATTTTCTAGCCAATTTTGGCTATTTTTCATTATCTAAAATACCTAAAAATTGAAAAACACTTAAAATCTTATAACAATTCTAGTAATTAAACCAAAAATCCAAAAATAATAAAATAGGTACCTAAATTTTCCTTATTTTATTCTCTTTACAGGAAAATTACCTCCTAGCTATTTTGGGGCCTTTAGATATTTTATCTAGGCCCTTTTAGCTCGGTTGGACAGTACCTACTGTTTTAATCACTTTTTGATTTTTAGAAAATCAAATAATCATCAGAAAATTCTCAAAAATTCATCAAAAACACTAAAAATTATAAAACACATAAAAATATTTTTGTTTGAATTTTTGGTTGATTTTTATTGCTTTTAATAATTTGTTGAAGTGTGTGTTTATTTACTTTTCTTATATTCTTAATTCATTAAAAATCCAAAAAAATATTAAAAATTAAAAACCATCAAAAATATTTGCTTCTTTTATTTTATTTCTCTTTTTGACTACTTCGTAGGCCGAGAGGCCAACCCGTGCTCCTTGTGTCCAACCCTGGTCGCTATACCAGGTTAATCTAATAGCGAGACCGCTTTCGTGTTTTGATTGATTTTATCTATCTTGGTGGTCTACTTTTTCTTGATTGAGCACACTTGATCGCGTGGGTCGCAACGACCGATTTAGCACCTATACCCTAGCCTTCAGGTTCGCTCATCAATCATCCTCCTGTCCTTTCTTTATTTTATCTCATATTTCTGGTTTTATCGATGAGGAATAGTTATAGTATCAACACTACTATCAAATGGTTTCCATTCACTTAACGTTGATAGTAAACCCCAGAAGTGGATAGCACTCACTAACCCAGGTGAATAAGTTCTTCTGCTAAGGGAATCTGTTACGACGTTCCCCTTACCTGGGTGGTAGGAGATAGTGCAATCATAATCTTTCAACAACTCTATCCACCGTCTCTGTCTCATATTGAGCTCCTTTTGATCAAACAGGTATTTCAAGCTTTTATGATCGATGAATATTTCAAAAGTAATACCATATAGGTAGTGTCTCCATATCTTTAAAGCGAAAACTACGGCAGCTAATTCAAGGTCATGTGTTGGGTAGTTCTTCTCATGTGTCATGAGCTGTTGTGATGCATACACAACTACCTTACCATGTTGCATAAGAACCGCCCCAAGTCCTTCTTTAGATGCGTCAGTGTATATTGTAAACCCTTCACTCCCAGAGGGTAGAGTAAGGATGGGTGCAGATGTTAGGCATTCTTTCAGTGTCTGAAAACTAGCTTCACATGTGTCAGACCATAAGAATGGGACCTCCTTGTGAGTTAGTCTAGTCATTGGCAATGCTATTCGTGAAAAGTCCTTCACGAATCTTCTATAATATCCAGCTAAACCCAGAAAAGATCGTATTTCTGTGACAGTCTTCGGGCGTTCCCAACTCATCACGGCATTAACCTTTGTAGGATCAACTGATATACCTTCCTCAGAAATAACATGGCCTAAGAAAGATACTTCAGATAGCCAGAAGTCACATTTGTTATATTTAGCATACAGTTTGTTCTTCCTTAGAGTTTCAAGTGCCTGCCTGAGATGATGTTCATGCAGATACTTATCCTTGGAGTAAATAAGCACATCATCAATAAAGACTACTACAAAGTGATCTAAGAACTCCTTGAATACTCTATTCATGAGATCCATGAAGGCTGCTGGGGCATTTGTTAGTCCAAAAGGCATAACTAAGAATTCATAATGCCCGTATCTAGTTTGAAAAGCTATCTTGGGAATATCCGCATCTTTTATTTTCAATTGATGGCATCCAGATCTTAAGTCAATCTTGGAATACACAATCGAACCCTGCAACTGGTCAAAGAGATCATCTATCCTTGGCAGAGGATACTTGTTCTTTACGGTCTTCTTGTTTAGTTGTCTATAGTCAATGCACAACCGCATCGACCCATCCTTTTTCCTGACAAATAAGACATGTGCACCCCATGGTGAAGTACTAGGACGAATGAATCCTTTATCTAACAGTTCTTGCAATTGTACCTTTAACTCTCGTAACTCAGCTGGTGCCATCCTATACGGAGGGATAGAGATAGGCTGAGTATCCGATATGAGAGAGATTTCAAATTCAATCTCTCGCTCAGGTGGTAATCTAGGTAGTTCCTCTAGAAATACATCAGGAAACTCGCATACTATAGGTATATCTTCCATCATCCTATCTAACCATGATATAGTGGTTACATAAGCTAAATAACCATGGCACCCTTGCTCTAACAATTGTTGTGCCTTCAATGCAGAGATATATTCGATATTATCATTGGATGTCTTTCCAATGAACTGGAACTCTATCGAGTTAGGAAGGTGAAACGTTACTGTCTTCTGAAAACAGTCAAGACATGCATGATGCCTTTATAGCCAATCCATTCCTAGTATAAGATCAAAATAATTCATTTCGATAAGTAGCGGATAAGCAGGTGAGTGATGTCCTGCAATCTGTCCCACACCATTGTCTAAGATCTTCTTGAATTATAATTGACCTCCTAGTTCCAACTGAGATAATGGTTTTGTGCTTATATCAGAATCTTATCCTTACAATGGGAATCAAATATTCTTCTTCTCCTTTTTTTGGTATTCCTATGAAGTGCCTCCTCTATTGTTCCTCTAAATGGAGTAACAGTAACCAAAATTCTATGGATCGATGGTATCTAGACTCTTTCTTATGAGGATGAATAGAACCCTCAACTCTATTATCTACGGGTCTGGATGACTTTGATCTCTCATAGTGGCAGAGTCTTCGCTCTAATGCCTATTACCTTTGACACATCTCAGGGATCATCACTACCATAGTCGCTAATTTCTTAAACACGTCTTGGTCTGTCATGATATTGGGATGAATCAAGATCAAAGGACAGATCCTATATGTCTTAGCATGATGTACATAAGGGACAATGACTTGTGAATGGTACTGCAGTCATTTATTAAGATTAAAGGATCTTAATACAACCTTAGTTTCTGAATACCGCTCATAGTTATTAATTGCTAAATAATTTACTGGAGTAACCAAGCTCTGATATCAATCAGTCACGACCCCATTTTCCGGGCTGTCGGATCCTCCCATATCCGGATCTGGTTACTCAGCAATAATTTATTCAGCAATCACAACTAACATTCAGAAATAGACTGCAAATAAAAATACTCAAAAGAAAGTATTTCAACACTTTTCCATTCACAAAATAAAGTTAAGATGATACACTGTCCCATTATAACCATTTACATGTACATCAACTTGAAAGAAAAATATGCAAAAGATTACTAACTACCTTAAAGAGTAAAGCTACTGTGGCTGGCTGGATATCTAGTATGTAAGCTGGATGAATTTTTAAAGTCCTTGCGATGGCTCACCGATACATGTTGGGTTTTCCATAAATCATAGGATAAAAATTAGCGAATGCTAAGTAACGAAGAAGAGAAAAGCAAACAAATTGTGTAATTTTTCAAAACTTGATATCACAAAAATTCCATTCTTTCTCATTAATTTAAGCCTATTCCTTTCTATTCCACATCAGGGATTAGTCCAGGGGAACCCCACCATTCTTGGACTCCGAAGCTATGGACGCTTCGGGATTGGAGATTGTGTTGATCTTGGTAAGCTTATGCCACCGCACGTCGCCTCAACCAATTATCCAATACTACCCTGACAATTTCCTTTTTTTTTATTTAAACAGGATCTCAAACCCTCCGCCTAGAAAATCAAAAGAGCACACCGATCTCGAGGACTCGGTTGCTTAAAACCTCAGGCTAACATTTAATCATATAACCTAGCGGCTTTAAAAACATATTATCGTGACCCAACCGCTATTGAACCACCCGTGCCTCCACATGGCACGACCACATCTTCCGTCGTTCCAACCCGAATATATTATCTCCCGGTACCACGCATTGCAAAAACATTCATTTCGTCCGCACTTATCATAACAGGGCAACCGTGTACCACCTAGGTAGGGAAACGCCAATACGGGTTCCTTCCGACAAACCTACAGGTTGCATGCCCGACCTGTAGTTCTACTCCAAGTCATCCTTAACGTGACACATGATCCTTTTTAGGATTCAACTCAAACCACATCAATTCACATGATGCAATTCTTTTGTTAAGTCTTCGATTTGCATAATCAACAATACTTAGTATAGACTCACATATATATTATTCATATGCATATATACTCATATTTATGCCTATTTTAACTCCCAAACCCTAACTTTCAAAGCCACCGCATCGATTTGATGCGTACACCTTATTTTAGTGGGAATCACAAAGCAATTCTTCAGACTTTTTCAAAAATAGCCAAAATTAGGGTTCTTCGTAGCAAAGAACACAAAATCAGGAATTTCAATAATTTCGTTTGAAAACCCAACAGCAAAAGGAAGGATTTCGTTACCTAATCGAGCTCTCTCTCGTGTATGCAAGGCTTTATCGTGTTTCATTTTTAGAAAGGCTATTTTAAGGCTCCTGAAAAAATCGAATTTCATTTTCGTATCAAAATGCTAAGAACATGTTAAGAACGCAAAGAACGAACGAAGAACGCGAAGAACGTGAAGAACACGAAGAACGTCAAGAACATATTTTCTCTTAAAATTTCGGCAGAGTTTCCCCTTATATCGGGACATATTTCTCGGAAAATTTCGGCAGAGTTTCCCCTTATATCGGGACATATTTCAAAATAAAAACGAAAAGAGTTTCCTCTATAAAATCAATCGAGAGGAAAATAACAACAAAACTGAAAGAATATACTCAACAACAAGAGATGAAGAACCGGTAGACACCACACATCTTAGGTGAGTGAACGTGTGACGAATCACAGGGTCACTGGCGTGCATAGCCGCCCGCACCTAAGTAGGGTATTACACAGATTTTCCATCAAAATAACTATAAAAGCTTAATACGAAGAATAGAAACATAAACGATGGAGAATCGGTAGACACCACGCGTCTTAGATGAGTGAACGTGTGACGAATCACAGGGTCACTGACGTGCATAGCCGCCCGCATCTAAGTAGGGTGTTACACAGATTTCTCCTCGAACCACAATAGAAAACGAATCGAAAAGAAAAATGAATCAAAAACAAAGTTCGGAAGAAAAGAGGATGAATTGAAATCCTAGTTTACGAAATAAACTAAGAGAGGATCGTACATTTCTCCTCCTTGTTCTCGCGACAGCACTTCGCTAGCGCTCCTCCCTCGCCTTCCACTCCTCCTCCCGACCTCTCGACCCTAGCCCTTGGGGTGGTGGCGGTAGTGGAAGTCGTAGAGAATGAATGGGTAGGGGGTCTATTTATAGGCTCCAGAAAACCACTAACCATGGTTAGAAAACCATGGTTTAGACCTTAACCATGGTTTAGCGGCCCATGGTTTTGGCCCATGGTTTTAGCCAAAACTTATCCCAAACTTAGGGCTTAAGTTAGAACATTCTAGAGGATTCTAGATTCGCTAATGACGCTTAATTAATACTAATCGTGATTAACTTTCACTAATCATAATTTAACTTTCGCGGCTTACGCTTATCTTTTGCTAGCTATTGATTAGTGCCTACTAATGATCATTAGTGGTTTTCAATCCGTCATTAGTTTCTTCAATCATGTTTAATTAGTCTTAATGACAGTCATTATGGGTTAATGACATCTTAGCCTTCCTTACTTCTCTTTCTTCCGAAATTCATAAAAAAATCGAAACGAAGTCCGATTCACACGAAACAAATTTCATTGGTTTTCTCTTGACGAGCCGGATCTTATTATATAGGATCCGAGATATGCCAAGTTCAAGGCTTTACACATCTCGTCGACGTCGAATCTCGCTCTGATCCATCGCATCGCGTCCCCTCATCAATGCTAAACCTGGCTCTGATACCACTTGTTGGGATACAACTTGGTACCAACTCTGCTCTGATACCAGTTGATGGGATACAACCTGGTAATAACTCTGCTATGATACTGGTTGTTGAGAATGGAAGTGGTACCAACTCTGCTCTGATACCAGTTGATGAGAACACGACCTGCCGGTATCGTCTCCTCTCTGATACCAGTTGACGGGAACATGACCCCCGATATCGTCTCCTCTCTGATATCGGACCTCTGGATACGGACGCAGATGTAGATACGGATGTAGATGCACAATCGACCACGATCACAGAAGCACGTGAAAAAAAGAACAACTAAACATAACGGTGGTCGGTCACCTCTCGCGACCACCAGAGAAGAAAGATCACTAAAAGAAGAACGAGTACAACTCTCTCCGTTCCCTCGCTCTCTTCCTCTCTTCTCTCCCTATCTCCCTTTCTCTCTAGGGGTTACATTGTTCTTACCGGTGGTGTTGTGGAGGCAACGCCTCCACCCCCCTCTGTATATCCCAAATACAACCCCATAGTCCTATTTCAAATAGGACTATAAATAGAATACAACTCAACTACTATTTGGATTAGGAGTCCACTCCCATTAGGATTCCTAATCCTAATTTGACTCTAATCCTAACAATTCTTAATGGTCCTCTTGAACTTATCATGCATATCCCCCATCCATTATGATGTAGTCTCATTAATGCTAATATGGGTCTTCATCTTATTCACAACATCATTAGTAGAATTATTAACCAAGTTAGAGACAACAACAAATCCTTTGTACTTAGACTCAACAATGCCAACACTAGAATGTTTTTTAGTATCAAAGACAACCTTGTGATGAGAAATGAAATTAAGCACACTAGTTGACACTTTTATTTTTATCTCGCATGATCAACATTCCAATTTAAATGTTGAGATGAATTTCATTAACTAAAAGCTCTATAATATTTACATTTCTAAGATCGCCATTTCATCACAAGTATAGTGAACTCCAAGTAATATGAAATAGACAGTCAAACATGTATAAAGCAATTCTTAGACTTCCTCCTCCTCCTCACATGTTGAAAGTAAGTGTGCATGTGCATATATACATGTGCATATATACATGTGCATACATGTCCAGATATGTGCATGTGTGTTTAAACACCTTATATCAAGTTAGGCAAGTGATCATTCATTTCTCTTATACTTAGCTCCATCTTTATAGTCAAGATAGTTTATAAGTCATCATTGAGAGAGATTATTACATATAAATTTAGATTTCGATATCTAAATAATGGCAGTTCATGTATATATACATAGTAAAATATACATGCATTGTTATTAAAACTAAGAATAATCACCAACTTACAACGACAATGGCAAAGATGGAAGGAGAGCTTGTTTGATCTTGGAAGATCGTAGAGAGAGAAGGGCGAGACAATGCTTCTTAGTGGTGGTGGCCTCAGAGACAGGAGGGACTGGGGTTGATGTGGGTTCCTGTCAGCGATGGAATGAGGGAGCCAAGGTGGTTTTGGTTGCAGAGAGGGAGAGGAGGGTTGTGAAGGTGACAACGAGAAAGGAAGGAGGAGGTGGCACCATTGGTGGTGGCGGCGGGGAGGAATGGATGGGAGGGGCGGCAACGATGGCAACAACAAAACAGAGGAAGGGAGGGGAGGTGGTGGAGGCTCTCGAAAGATAGAGGTGGCATAGGAGGAGCAATGATGAGTGGGAAGCAAAGGAGGGGTGGCAGTTAGAGAAGGAAGGTATGGGTTTGGGTTAGGGCTCGAGCAGAGAAATGGTGAGGAGGGAAGGGGGGCGATGTGATTGATTTTTCCCCCAAATTTTGTCACTACAACTTGCGAAGCTTTGCGACTATATGAGCGACCATGTGCGGTAATAAAAGTAGGTGTAACATCGAAGACGACATTATGCGGTGAGCATATAATCGCAACATATTTGCAATAATTTAAAAATTACATAACCACCACGTGTAGTGGCAAGTTTGTAGTTGTACATACAGTTTTTTTAGTAATGAAAAAAGTTAAATAATATTCTTATCTGTATCCATATATGTAAAAAACATATCCATATTTTGCTTGAAGATGGATACAACATATGAATACAAATATATTCCTATTTGTGTCCGTACGATCCTAGGTACACTTCATACTATATACGTATCTATATTCATATTCACAATAAAGTATACAATAATGTATATCCATGTCATCAAGGAAAATGAAAATGATAATCATATATGTATCTGATATAAAGAAATGAAAATGTGAATCCTTATTTGAATCTGAACTTAAATATCCTTATTTATATCGATATCTACAAAAAAATATTCATATTTAAGTTGAAGATGGGCACAATAACAGATAAATATAAGGGTAATATGGGGTTGCCCCAAGGGTGAGCTAACCTCACTCTCCCACGCTCTATTTTCCTCTCTCTTTTTTATTTTTTGGAAAATATTTCTATGGATTTTCATCATTATATCCATATATTATATGTAAAGCCTTGAACTTTACATCACTCGGATCCTATATAATAAGACCCAGCTCGTCAAGAGGAAGCCAACGGAATTTGTTTCGTGTGAATCGGATTTCGTTTCGATTTGTTATGATTTTCGGAAGAAAGAGAAGTAAGGAGGTTTAAAATGTCATTAACCCGTAATGACTGTCATTAAGACTAATTAAGTATGATTAAAGAAACTAATGACGGATTGAAAATCATTAATGATCATTAGCGAACACTAATCAATAGTTAGCAGAAGATAAGCTTAAGCCGTGAAAGTTAAATCGTGATTAGTAAAAGTTAATCACGATTAGTATTGATTAAGCGTCATTAGCGAATCTAGAATCCTCTAGAATGTTCTAACTTAATCCCTAAGTTTCGGATAAGTTTTGGCCAAAATCATGGGCCGCTAACCGCGGTTAAGGTCTAAATCATGGTTTTCTAACCATGGTTAGCGATTTTCTAGAGCCTATAAATACCCCCTACCCATTCATTCTCTATGATTTCCACTACCACCACCACCCCAAGGGCTAGGGACAAGAGGCCGGGAGGAGGAGTAGGAGGCGAGGAAGGAGCGCTAGCGAAGCGATGCCGGGAGAACAAGGAGGAGGAAGGTGCGATCCTCTCTTAGTTTGCTTCGTGAGTTAGGTTTTCGATTCATATTCAGTTCCCTTTCTGTTTTCCTTTCGGTGATTTTATAAGGGAAAACTCTGCTGAAATTTTCCTAGAAATATCATCCCATATAAGGGGAAGCTCTGCTGAAATTTCAAGAGAAAATATGTTCTTTGCGTTCTTCGTGTTCTTCGTGTGTTCTTCGCGTTCTCCGTGTTCTTCGTTCGTTCTTCACGTTCTTGACACGTTTTTAGCGTTTTTGATATGAAAATGAAATTCGATCATTTCAGGAGCTATATATCATCATGTTGAAAAAGAATCACGATAAAACACTGCATACGCGAGAGAGAGCTCGACTAGGTAACGAAATACTTCCTTTTGCTGTTGGGTTTTCATACGAGATTATTGAAATTTCTGATTTTATGTTCTTCGCTATAAAGAACCCTAATTTGGCTATTTTTGAGAAAGTATGAAAAGTTGCTTTGTGATTCCCACTAAAATAATGTTTAAGCATTTAATTGATGTTGTGGCTTGGAAAGATAGCGTTTGGGAGTTAAAAAGAGCATAAATATGAGTATATAAAAATATGAATTAATATATGTGTAAGTTTATGCTTAGTATTTATGGTTATGCTAATCTAAGGCTTAACGGAGGATTTACATCATGGGAATTGATATGTTTTGAGTTGGATCCTGAAAAGAATTGTGTGTTACGTTAAGAAATGACTGAGAGTAGAACTACAGGCTGGGCATGCAACCTGTAGGTTTGTCGGATGGAACCCGTATTGGCGTTTCCCTACCTAGGTGGTATACGGTTGCCCAGTTATGATAAGTGCGTACGATTTGCAACGCGTGGTACCGGGAGCCAATATCTTCGGGTTGAACGACGGAAGATGTTGTCATGCCATGTGGAGGCACAGGTGGTTGGATAGCGGCTGGGTTATGATAGCATGTATTTAAAGCCGCTAGGTTATATGATTAAATGTTAGCATGAGTTTTTAAGCAACCGAGTCTTCGAGGACGGTGTGCTCCTTTGTTTGCTAGGCTGAGGGTTTGAGACCCTAATTAAGAAAAGAAAAGGAAATTGACAGGGTAGTATTGGAGGATTGGTTGAGATGACGTGCGGCAGAATAAGCTTACCAAGGTCAACGCAATCTCCAATCCCGAAGTGTCCACAGCTTCGGAGTCCATATATGGTGAGGTAATTCCGTGGACTAATCCCTGACGTGGAATAGAAAGGAATAAGACTTAAATTAATGAGAAGAAATGAAATTTTTTGTGATAACATGTTTTGAAAAATTACACAATTTGTTTGTTTTTCTCTTCTTCGTTACTTAGCATTCGCTAATTGTTATCCTATGATTTATGAAAAACTTAACAGGTATCGGTGAGCCATCGCAAGGACTTTAGTAATCCAGCCATCTTATATAGTAGACATCCAACCAGCCACAGTAGCTTTTCTTTGCAAGGTAGTTAGTAATCTTTCTGTGTATTTCCTTCCAGTTGATGTACATGTAATGATTATAGTGGGACAATGAATCATGTGAACTATATTTTGTGAATGGAAAAGTGTTGAAATACTTCCTGTGAGTATTTTTATTTGCAGTCTATTTGTAAGTTGTGATTGCTGAATAAATTATTGCTGAGTAACCTGATAGGATCCGACAGCCCGGGAATCGGGGTCATGATATTATATCATTCAGATTTTGTACGAAACAGATACTCATACGGCCTCCATCCAGACGGGATCGATTTCATCAATTCTGCAACCGTTAAAAATGATTGTCTAGATGGAGGTCGTAGGAGTCTCCATTTCTCACGAAACTTGAATGACAAATGTAGGGATATAGTGATGAATTTTTACATATTTATTTTTTAAAAAAGATAAAATATGGAAAAATGTGAGGGGGAGCTGAAAACCAAGGATTTGCAGAGGTCTTGTCCATCCACAAGGCAGATCAACAATCTTCGAAGTGACCTCTCACGAACCCCTGATAATTCAATAATTAACCCACAATATGTATAAAGCAATGAAAAGCAAAATGTGGAATTAAAATTTATTATAACTCTACATTGGATATGTGTAGGTGTAAGTATGTAGAGCGTCAAACACAGAGAGCAAATGGTAGATCGGGAAAATGAATCCAAAAATGTGTGTTCCTTTTACCTATTTATTTTTATGTGGGTTTTTTATTATGTATTTTTATGGAATTTTATTTTTTATATTTTTTATTTTTTATTTTATAAATTTTTATTTTCTTTTTATATTTTTTGATTTTAAATTTCTCTTTTTCTTTTAAATATATAATATAAGCTTATATAAGTCTATATATACAATATAGGCTAATACAATTATGAGTACTAATATAAATAAATAAAATGCAGGAATAAAAATATTTTTTGATTTTAAATATTTTTTTACTATTTTTCTGGATTTTTTTTAAAAAATACTAATCTTTATGGATTTTTAAAGTCAAAACTATCCCAAATCAGAGATTAAATAAATAGGCCAGATTATTTTAGAAACTAAAAATAGTAAAATCTTCCTAAACGAATTTTATTTAATAATATATAATAAAAAAAATTCAAAGACAAAAGGTACTTTTGGAATTTTTAGGATTTTTTTAGTTTTTTAATAAGATTTTGGAGCTTCTTATTTTTTATAGTTTTTCTTTTTCGATTTTTAGGATTTTTAGGTTTAGAGTTGTAAAATAAATCGATAAACAAAAATATATATTTTTTGGAAATTTTAAAAAGTTTTTATATTTTTTTGTTATTTTATACTGCAAATATGGAATATTTATGCTCTTTTTGTTTTATAAAATAGGAAAAAGTCCTAAATTGCAAAACTAAAAATATGGCATGAAAGAATTGCAAACAAGAACCTAATCCTAATTTTATGAATTTTTTGGAGCGTAAATGCTATTTTAAATAAATAGAAAATGACCACCAAAATTAATGTCCTAGACAGGGCATTTATGCAATTAGAATAAAGGATTGGGTATTTTTTGCAAAAATCCCAAAATATTATAATCGCTTATGAATGTTTGCGTACTAAATACAAATAACAAAACTTACAAGGGGTTCTCCGCAAAATGCCCACCTCACGTGGGACTGTATGTAAGGTGAGCTAGTGAGGAACCAATACGTAAATACAATAAAGTCCAGGGTTAACTTGCAATTTTCATAAAACTTTTACAACTACAGATGAAAGGTTAGATACTAAATAATAAATTACAAAAATAAAGGGGCAAAGAGTGCAAAATACCCCTTTAAGCGCGCGATCCAATGGTGGCGATCGAGCCATTTGTCCACGTGGCTCGCTCTGATGCTGCGATGACGCTTCGGCATCCGACGGTCACAATTAGATCTTAGGTTGGGATCCTACGGTGAAGCCCACTCAGATCAGACGCATGTTGCTTCTCTGGAAGAACTGCTCTTGATCCGACGGTGTTGTATGGTGGAGGAGGAATGGGGGATAAATTCACCTCCGATATGTTTGAAATCGATGTATCTCTCTTGCCACCTATGGCTCTGCCGAGGTGCTCGTCATGCTCCTGCAGCCTTCCCTCTTCTCCCAGGTACTTCAAATGGGTCTGGGGGCGTTAATTGGTCCCTGGAGCTCGATGCTGCTCAAGATGACCTAGAAGGTGCTTGCTTGATGCGGATGACCCCAGAAGGGTCCTTCAGAACCTACATAAGGTCTCGAAAGAGTCGCAATACAAAGGATGTGGTTCTGGCCGTTATTTGGTGGTCGATCGAGATGAAATGGGTGAGGGCAAAAGAGGTCCGACGAAGGTGGTAGCTGGGGACCTCGATTCCTTGATTCGAGGCGAATCAAGGTTGGTTGGGTGGTCTTAAAGGTGGAGAAGCAGGAAAGGGACGGATTGGGGTGAAAATGGAAGTCGGAACAAGAGATTTCATAGTGAATAGAATGGCCGGAGCTCAAGAGCTCCGACGAGGCTCGAGATCCTAAACTAAGCTAATTGAGAAATCAAAAGGCATATATAAAAACATAAAATCAAACCCTATGACTACATCTAACCGAAGAGTAGAGAAGCGAACCTTGAATGGTCGGAGGCCACGAGATGCTACCTCGACGGTGAGCCTCACCGGAGATGATGGGAACATCCCCCACCACGCTCCTTCCTTGTTGCGAAGAGTGGGGAGCTCGTCCTGTCACGATAAGCTCACTCTTGATGCTAAGAGCAGGGAGCTCATCCTATCACGACGAGCTCACTCCTGATGCACTCCGAGGTGTCTAAAGCAGGATAAAACCAAACCAAATTGAAAATGGAGGAGATGGTTGATTTTGTACATGCGAGGATAGGGAGTTCTTCGAGGTAAAATCTCATGCGCATGAGGGTGATATGGTGGAAGAGGAGTGGTCGGCGTGGATGGCGGATGAGCAGTGGTGACAACTCATGTAGGATGCACGGCCCCTCGATCGACATATCGAGGTTAAAAAATCGAGAAGTGAGGCAGGTGGTCGTTCTAACAGGGGCTAGGGCGCAGGTCATCCAGTTGACAAAGGTCAACTAGCGAAGCAACTTGGTTGGTCCACGTAGATCAACCAGGAAAAACCAACCCCTAAATTATTTAGAAATTATTTAATAAATAATAAATGATTTTATTAAATTAAAGTTATAAAATTAAAAAATGTTTGTTATTTTTTGTAGTATTTTAACATGATTTTTATTTATTTTTATGGCCTAATTATTACAATTTACTTTTTAAAGGTGTATTTATAGGTATATTTACCTATGTTTTGTATCATTTTATTTTTATTTTATATTTTTGATTTTATTATTTTATTTTCATATTTTATATATTTATAAATTATTTTTATACACATAAATATATTTTTATAATATTTTCTTGATATATTATGTACACTTAAATAATTAGGGGTATTAAATATATATGTATAAGTATAGGTATTTCATCTATGTATTTTGTATACTTATTTTATTTTTGTATTTTATTTATGATTTTATTCTATTTTAAATATGTACATATATTATAAATAATATTTATGTAATTATGTAATTATAAAATAATAAAGAATAAATAAAATGAATATTTTATTCAGGTATACTATACAAATAGTGGTTCAAAATCTAACTTTCACAACTTAACTCTAAAATAAATAAAACCACCTTCATTAAATAGTTTAATAAAAGTTGTATACAATTAAAGCTGATTTTTCATGCATTTTGAGTTTTTATTTAGGAGATATGCGTCTGAGAAGTTTGAGTTTTGACTTTTTATTTTGAGTATAAAACGTACCCTATATTATTTTTGGTAAACTCGATTATATATATTATTATCTACAGCTTTCATGTCCAAAGTTTCTTTATTAGAGGTATAAAAGATGGAAAATAAAATAGGTCTCCAAATGAACTTATTAGTGAATAAAAGAATATGATTTCATGGGATTTTTAGCCCTTATCCCCCCTACTTTATCGTTATCGATCCAGTCATCAAGATGCCTACGTCCCGGGGTTTAGGGTCATAAAATATTTTGGTATTTTATTTTTTTCTTTCTTTTATTTATTCTATAATTTTATTATTAAAAAACTATATTGTATACACAATAAATGAATTAAATAATAAATGTTAATTTGTACAAAATAATGATTTTTACATGCATTAGCTAGGGTTTTTAAGGCCAAAATGATAGAATAAAAATGATGAAATGAAGATTCATTAGGAGCCAAGTTAGCTCTCCCAAGGGGGCAGCCCCATTTTTCCCTAAATATAAATATATTTATATCAGATTGAGAATTTATTGAATCCTTATCTAGTCGACAATTAAGATACATGTCACATATCCGTAAAAAAATGTACAACCATACCCATATCTATATTCTCAAAAAAATGAAAGTTGAATACATATATGCATCCTTAAGAAAATGATAAAGATAACACATAATCTGAATATGAATAAACCTACCTAGGTTTGGTTGAGTTTGTTTAGCACATTTAAAGGTGCAAGTTCGGTTTGATCCAATAAGATAACAAGATTATTTAGTTTTGTTTTGACCCAATCTTGGTTCAGGAGGGTTGGATTTGGCTCGTATCCTTAAGTATACACATTTTGCACATATTTTCACATTATTGAAGGCTTCTCCATCACATTCCTTATTCCAATCATCCAACCCCCATAACCATCCAAACAACTACTATTTACATGTGGTTATCCCATGCCATCCTCGTAACCAAACGAATCCTTAATAACCGGTTATAAATAGGTAATTGTGCACGGTGCCGATGCTTGTGTCGGTGGGTGACATGAAAGAAGAGAGATCATTCTATCCCCTCATTTGGAGGGCACATGGGAAAATTCCAAACAAAGTTAAGGGAAGGAAAGGACCCCGAATCCTCCTCTTACTTTAATGCATTTCCATTGGTCCTTTTCTTAGGTTACAAATATGTGGTTATATCAATTATTAGCATTGGTGGTATGGTTTTGGCATATTCTCAAGCTTGTATGCAAATCAGAAGACAAGCCACAATGGCAAGTTGCTTTTGTTATTGGCAAATATTTTTTTTTTTCATTTTGAAGAGTGGACTTCCTACTATTTGTTAGGAGAAGAAAATATTGCACACAAATTAGGCTATCAAAGTAAGATCCATGTATCTTGGATGATAAGTGTTTGTGCTTTGAAGTGAGAAGGTGAGGCGAGGAGGGTAGTGAGAAGGTGAGGTGAGGCGAGGGTGTGCCCCATCTCACCATTTCCTCTCTTTTCTTATACGCACTCCTTTTTGGCAGAGCATGGGCAAGAAGAACCTTAAAAATAGGCAAGAAAATTACTTAAGAAAGTTCTCCTCTTCGGTGGCAATTGGAAGGCAGGGAGTTCTCATAGAGCAGATCCTCTGTAGTACTGCAGAGGTCTAATGTAAAGCGAGACCTCACCCAATGGACGTGTCCTACAAAAATAGCACTCGATTGTCATTTTTGGTTCGCTTGAAAAGAATATCGAGAAACCTCCGAGCAGCATGAATCCCCAAAACAATGTTATCAAAAGTTGTGACACCTCCTTACATCATCTCTCTATGGCTGGTGTCTCTTAAGTTCGTACATGAGCACATAGAGATGTATTTCCTTAGCTCCTTCTACGAATAAAAAAGATACCTCCTTCGATCACATTTACTCATTACTTAGTACCTCACCTTTATAAAACCTTCATGTCCTACAATTAACCACTTCTTCTTTGGCAAGGAAGAACTCCTTCACTGTGATCACAAACAAAACTTTATGAGGATTTGTGACAAAGCTTTAGATAGACAAGAAGAATGATGATATTGTTTTGGTAGGGCTTCAGATAAACCTAAGTGTTCTGATTCAATATGCATCCACTTTGGCACCATTCTTTAAACCCCAACACTACGTAAATTTGGCACTCCCTATAATTACTTTTTGCATGTTAATGACCATGTTGTTGATAATTAAAGAACATTTTTTTTAAAAAAATCGTCATACTCTTATACCCATGTGATTATCTTCTTTTAATCATTGTCTTTCTCATCTTAATAAAAATCATTTAGAGATAAAATTTGCTTCAATTGCAACATTAAAGGTCATGCCAAATTATTGGGATTTTTTTAAATAATTATTAAAAAATTCATAATTAATTAAATAAGCATCAAGGAAAAAAAATTAAAAAAATAGGCATCGATCGGCACCTCAGGTGCCGATTTGGGGCGCCCCCTCCAAATCGGCACCTCAGGTGCCGATTTGGGCAGAGGCGCCAAATCGGCACCTAAGGTGCCGATTTGGGATGGGCAATTTACAAATCAAATCCCTTTAACAATGTAATTCAAGTTCAGTACCGCCGGAGATTACAAATTATTATTATGTTCATTAGATATGAATAATTTAAAAATATTTTGAGGAATTATGTAAATAATTTTACAAAATATTATTCTACAATTATATTTATGTTCATTTGAGTACATTTGAGGAATTACATAAATAAATTTAAAAAATAAAATTAATTTAATAGACTATCAATATTTTCCTTCATCACACTATTTTTGATCTATCAGTAGAGCTTCGTGGCCTCATCTTCTTCCCGATAACGTTATTGTAAAATGTTAAGTATATCTCTATTTTTTAGTATATTCTTCATTATTGATACATACTTAGAATATTTATAATTGACATGTCAACAATATTGTAGTAAATATAAAGAAATTGAGAGTGTGAACAACATCATTTATCATTGATATATGTGAATTCAACAAGGTACAACTTGACATGAATTAATTTAAAAAAAATACAAGTATTTTATTAAATTCATAAGAGAAGAAATATGAGTTTACAATAATAAGAAAAAAATTTACAATAACTTAAACTTTCCATATCTTCAGAAATCCCTTCAGACCTCCTCCTCCACCTCCTGCACCACCTCCCTTGTCGTTTCCTTTCCCTCTATCTCCTAATTTTTTGTGAGTCTCCTCATGTGTTGTCTTCTTCTTCTTCTTCTTCTGCTTGGACATTTGTTCTGAATGCGTTGGAACGTGCCCTGGAGGATGCGGTCTAGCTGACGACTTGCGTGGCGGTTCGATTGTTTGTGATTCCTGATTCCTTGACGTTCGTACACTTGTTGAATGGCGAGGCGGCTCTGATGGAGGAGGCTCAGTGATCCT
The DNA here is from genome assembly GCA_037367405.1 of Ottelia alismoides. NCBI lineage: Eukaryota > Viridiplantae > Streptophyta > Magnoliopsida > Alismatales > Hydrocharitaceae > Ottelia > Ottelia alismoides. The sequence goes on from JAZKJV010009792.1 coordinate 136,163, forward strand.
TACTCCGGGAGAAGGTCTTCGAGGCAGCTCCGGACGTTGTTGTGGTATCGTGGATATACCAAACAACTGTCTATCAAAATCAGTTACCTCCATTTGCCGAACACTGCCAATCTCCTCACGATTTTCTTTCGGATGCATGTAAACGCCACCCACAATCATCATAAATACAAACAACCGTGAAAATATTCTTGTTTGACGCCTTGGGTTTGTATTGCACATGATTTTCCATGCTCCACTTCGGTAAATCGTGATGCATATCTCTTTTCGACTTATAACTCCTACCTAACCAATAATTTAATCCGGAATCATCGGTGGATTCTGATTGACTCTCTACAAATACTACATCTTCTGCTTCTGCGATTTCATGATCAAAAACGTTCGGCAACTCCTCCATCGGTTCTTCTTCAGCATCATCGTTATTAGCAGAATATGAGTTCCCCCTTTCCTCATCACCTAGGGCTAGAACTAGCGAACCATAACCAAAATCATGACAGGTATTACCACCAATATTTTCTTCTAATATTTGAGTATCATTTTCTGGCTCGTCATTTTCATACTCCTCATTTTCATCTAATGTTTGAGTCTCATTTTCTGACTCATCATTTTCGGACTCCTCATTTTCTTTAGATATTTCTGTCACTAAGTCATCTTCTACATTTACTTGTGATGGCCCTTCGATATCCTCAAACATGGTCTCATTTGTTGGCCTGATTTATTCAAATTTTTGTCAGTTTAAATATAAATGGTGAAAGTGTTATATAATTTGAATGTGAATAATTTTACCTCGAAGATGACGGCATATTTTTCATATTAAAGGGAGTAGCTTGTACGAAAAGATGGATAAATCTCACATCGGCGATTGAACTCAACATTGCTAATGTTGATTCATCATCGTCAATCGGTACTGCAAAGAAAGTTGATCCCTCATACAACCACTTACAAGTTAATGTAAGTATATACTTGTCGAGCGGGAGATCAGTGACTTCGGAAACTCGAGACAGTAAACCAATGTAAGTTAATTGGCATGGTAATGTAACCATCCGTTTCTTGCCCCCAATATATTCTACGTGGTCATCAGAGACATCAATCGATCATCCCCAATATATTAATACATGAGCGGTGTTGGAGGCCATCTATACAAATAAAATAATGATTTAATTAGTTCAATTACACAAAATAATTACTTAATAATCGGATGTAACAATTACTTCAATTAGCATTTCAGTCGGATGTTATCTTTAATAATCAATAATTCAATTGATATACTAATCACTCAGAAATGGAATCCAAAAGTCCGGTCTTGGGGGCTCATCGGTGCTCACCACAGTGAGTCCTGCCAGCGCTGTATAGAGACCCTCTCGGCGCTCGATTCCAAATCTAAATGACAGTAATTTTAACATGACTATGTGCACTTTTAAATCTAAATAAATGAAATGCTAATGTAATGTGTAATGTCCCATATTTAATTAATTTCAATTTTTTTAATAATTATTACAAAATTCTCATAATAAAATGTCAACTGTCCTTAACTAATTTTAAATTTTTTAAATTATTAGTACAAAAATCTCCTAATAAAATGTGTACTGTCCCCTACTTAATTAATTTCGATTTAAATAACTATTACAAAAATCTCTTCATAAAATGTCTAATGTGAGTGACATTAAAAAAATCATATTACATTTACAATTACTATTTTCCAACATCATTAGATTACTTCATAGACAAATGATTTACCATTAAAAATAAACAATAATTATTTTGAAATATGTTTTAACTAAGCATCAATTTTGCACAACTAATTACTTGTTAAATTTAATAAAAAATCTTGAATAAAATTACCTGAAAGATGCGTGTCTTCTACAAGAAATGTTATCCAAAAGTTAATAATATAGCGTCCTCACTGATATAGCGTCCTCACTGATAAAACCCTGCAAAAAATGCAGAACAAAATCTACAAACAAAAATATCTTATTCTTACTTGAATAAGATTAGTCGATCGAGGGTAGCAATCGCACTTCAGAATACAGAATGAGTGAACCAGAGAGAATGAATGGGGAGATGATGAAGAAGGAGAAGGAGAGGGGGAAATTGTGAGGAGGATGAATGAGGGGGGGGGGGGGGCGTTATATATAAGAAATGGGGAGGAGGGGACCGCTGGCGAATTTCCAACGGCCCTCTCCCAAATCGGCACCTCAGGTGCCGATTTGGGCCATAGCCGTTGGCGCGGCTCCCAAATCGGCACCTGAGGTGCCGATTTGGAGAGGAGGCCGACGGGTATCGCCCAAATCGGCACCTGAGGTGCCGATTTGGGGGGGCGCCCCAAATCGGCACCTCAGGTGCCGATAGGTACCTATTTTTTTAATTTTTTTCCCTTGATGCTTATTTAATTAATTACGATTTTTTTAATAATTATTTAAAAAAATCCCCCAAATTATTTCCACAAATAGCACTATCATATTCTACAAAGTGTAAGATTTAGGCCCTATCGCTCGTTATTGCCACTTAACTCAACCACTTCCCACCCCCATGCTTCCCCATAGTCTCCATGTCTAACGTCAAATTAGATGCTTCCCATGACCCACAATTAACCATCCCATATAGTATTTCTCTATACTTCTGGAAACATATATAGTAAACATGAAGTTTGATAGATTCCTAAAGACAAAACCAAGGGAGCCACTCCTTTGCCCTTCTCACAAATAGAGAGGATGGCATGTTGTGGTGTTGTGTCTGTAGTAATCGCTGAGCTGCTCGATCTTGATCGAGTGGTTCGCACAAAAAATACAAAATTATCTCCAATGATTACTGCAAACTCTACTGCAGATCCTGCTACAGCAGACGATCGGTGTCCTCTCACAAATGACCCCATGTGTCTATTTAATAGACTTTGGTCCTTCAAATGACCATCGTCCTTCTTCATATAGTCCTTTTCCCATCCTTTGGGCATGCATGTGGATCTCCAAAAATGGAACCATGCTTTGTAGACCTAAAAAACACTCATACCCCATGTGGATCAAAACATATCGTGCTCGCCTCCCTCTCTGCATCCCCTTCGTCTTCTCTTCCTAAGTTTGTGTCTTCGGGAAGCTGCTTAAGTTTGACAATGCATTTCTAAACAATGAGCCCATTTCATCAGAATCTTGGTGGACATTCTTGACATAAAAAATCTTAAAAAACATAGTTTCATATTAAAAACTTGACGTTGTTCTTCTCCTAGACAAGCACACTTTGTTAAAATTTACCTTCCCTTCTGATGAATCTAACATTAATCATATTTATTATTATTTATTATTCTCATGACTTAAATAATTCAATAATCTAGCTTTAATTCACTAATATTAATATATTGTATGTTGTACATAACTAACCCTAATTATTGTATATATTTAACACTATTTTTTTATTTTCTTCTTACTAAATTCCAAAAAGTTAGATAATTATTGTGTATATTTATTTTAATATAAAATATAAATTAACATTACAAAAATAACAAAAAGAAAAGAAAACAAGAGTTTTTAAATCTTAAAAATGCTTGCAAAATTTGTAGTCTATTTATATAACCTATTTTGATTTTTTACTCAACATGAAATTTGTAAATCTCATTGAGATCTACAACTTTCATGTGCTTGCATTTTTCTTAATTCGGCTTGTATTTATTATTTAGTATTTTTTCTTTGTTTTTATCATTTCTATTAATTCTCATCGGGCCATGTGGCTTCACCGCATCCGCTCACGTGGCCCGGCCCTACTTCGCCACACGCCTTGCCTCTTCGTCGTTCGATCAGATCTTCTGATCAGATCTGGAGCCTCCATCCATGCATAATCCTTGGTAGTCTGATTGGCTCCATCAGACGGTCCAACACCTGCCCACATCAACCCCACCTCTCAGTCGCTCGATCAGATATCATGATCAAATCTAGAGCGCTCATCTCCGCCTCCATCAGGATCGTTGGAGCACATGGTCCAACAATTCGCACCTCATCTCCTTCCTCCAGTAACCATCGACACCTCTCTCCTACCCCCACTTTCCTCCATTTCTTCCACTTTCTCCACGTCGTCATTCAACTCACTGACCACTCCTCAACGAAACCCTAACTCAGTCCTTCTCACGCTACCATCAATGTCCCACGACATATCCTCTAAGGCAGTTGGCAGTCGTTATAAGCACCACCTCCACCTCTTCTAAAACCATCCATCACCACCTTAATATACCCTTCCTCTAGCTCTGTCAAACCTCGTACACCACTTCATAGAGACACGGCTCAACCATCTTCCCCTCCCTGTGATAGTGGAGTGGAATTGATGAGTAATGGCGTCCATGGTTTCCAGGTGTTGACCCTTGGTCGTTAGGCCAAGACACAACCACTTTGATGTCGTTTGAGCTTAGTGCCTTGGTTGAGCACGTCGAGCAAAGACTGGAGGCTTGAATCGAGCTTCAGCCCAAGTCAAATATGCTCTGCTATCTGATTTCGTCTTCAATATAAGGTAAGATACCCTTCCTCGTTTGCTTAGCTTTTCTTTGATTTGGTTAGATGCAAACCACCACTTTCATCCCAAATTAACTACACTCTGAGCATCACCGTATTCCTCTGATCCATACACTGCTCCGATCTCCATACCCTCTTCTCCAGAGATCCTCCTACCCCAAACATTCTTCTCCGACATGGTCGGAGAAGAATCCAATAAGGGCTCCACCTTCTTCACACACCAGCCCTCAATGTACTTCACACATGCCTTGGCTATCCACGCTAACCCATTCTACATATTCGCATCTTCAATGACCGGACCTTGGACGAAGCTTCGTTCTAGAGTTCTACCTCCGGCGAGACGCATGGAGCCCCGCTGTGCTCCTCCGTCGCTACTGACGCTCTCAGAGAAGAATCCACTAAGGGCTCCACCTTCTCTGCACACCATCCCTCCATCCACTTCATGCATGCCTCAGCTATCCACTCTAACCCATTCTGTAGGTTCACATCTTTAATGGTCAGACTTTAGGCAGAGCTCTGTTCTAGAGCTCTGCCTCCTACGAGCATGTGTCGACATCGACCACCGAAGCCCTTCGCTCCTTCTCCCACCCTCGAGCTTCCCTGTCAAACCTCTAGGAAGCTTCCTATATCGTCAGCAGCGACGGAGGAGCATGCCAGAGCTCCAGGCATCTCGAAGAAGCTCTATTTGCATCGCCAACGCACGACGGAGGAGGATCACCAAGGACGTACAGGCACCGTAAGATGGTGCCTTCCCGGTTCCTATCCAATGATGCCTGAAGCATCACGTAGCTCGCTCCGAAGCACCAGTGGCTGGGTGGGACCGAGCCTCGTCCGAAGTTGCATCGAGCCACCACGTGGCCCGAGCCACCTGCATCGGCCCAAGCCTCAATCCGAGCTTCCATCCACATGTGATGCACATGTAGGCTTGGAAAAATTGCATCCATGCCTACACTACACTCAGGGCTAAACAGAATTGGCTTAAATCCATCTTTTATAGATCTACCAACCCCACATGGTATACTTACTCTCGAAAACTTCCCATTAAACCACCCCCACACCTATTATTGCTTGATCTTCTTTGTATCCCCGAAAGAATGACATATCTACATCTAACAAATAACATCTATGATATCCTTAGCCACGGTGGCACGAAACCTAAGCCAAATAGGAACTTTTGGGCAAAGCCCTTCCATCCTCACGAATCCTTTTCCTATGGTCCCTACGCATAACAAATTACGTGCCCATGACAGGCCATTTATACCAAATATCTCGACCACGAATGCATGTCCTTTATGCCTTACCCATCTAGAATATGTACCTCATTCGTTCCTCGAATGTCCTTGCACCCTCAAAATCCTGACAACACTAAATACTCTTATTTTTGGTGGGAGCCTCGAAGAATTTTTCTTACTTCACAATTCACATCCATATTTCCTGGCTCCATTAGCAGATGTCCGCTAACTAAGCATCAATATAGTGGTTAATTTGGAGGGAGCGATGTATGAGGATGTTTCATGATACTTCCTAACCACCCTTTCAAGTTGCTAAAGATGCAAACTTTTTCCTTACGCACTCAGCTTAAGAAACTTGGCTAAGCTTGTTCCCTATTACATATTTTTGTACTTCTCACTTCTATATTCATCTCTATGTGCAGCCATGAAGTCTCAAGCTCCTTAAGCCCTTGCCCGCGATACATGCCGTCAGATTACCCCAAAGCTCCATGAATGTCGCTGCCGGGGTCAACTAAGTTAACTTTCGGCTTCCTCTTTGTGCCATGAACATTTAAAGTCCTGCTCCCATTTGGGTGGCTTGAACAGTTGTACCATGACCCCCCAAACCTCCTTTTACATTGCATTTTGATTGCTCTTGTTTCTGGTGTTTTTGTAGTTTGCTTGATCCACGGGGATCAAAAACTCTATTTTGATGAGATAAAATAATGATCATTTATCTAAGAAGGGGAAAACCCTCTTTTTCCTTATTCCGCGTTCGATATTTTTCTTTGCGAAGTGCGATCAGTCCTCCCCGTTCGCCCCCTCAAAAGACCTTGCTGTTACATTCGCATCTGAGGTGAGGAACCAAATAATTGAATAAATACATGAAATAAGACAATCAAATCCCTAAATTATCATTTCATCTAAAAAGGAGAGGCTATTATGACCTCCACATGAAGCCTACCGAACTTTGTTTACTTTGGAATATAAAGTGACCTTACCCATCGTGTCTTCAACGTGAAGCTTAACAAACTTTTTATTTTAAAGTACCCTAACAAAGCACCCATGATTCTCATGGACACGACCAGCGGAAAGGGACGAGTACGCCATCTTTTTTTTCCTTGGGTAAATTGTTAGTTGATCCTTGTCTTAACCGGGAATTCGTTCTGGACATATGCACGTTGGAGTTAGTAATATCAATAAGAAATTATAAAAGTCTTTGAATTATACACTTGATTTTAATGTCAAATCCAAACTTTAAAACGCAGCAATGTTGTACACGAACTTTAAGGGCCTGTTTGGTTGCTGGGTTGGACTGGGTTGGGTTGGACTGGGTTGGGGTGGGTGAATAGTAATCTGTGTAGAGGAAGTACCCTTGTGAATAGTAACCAGGGTTGTGCCAACCCAGTCCAACCCAGCAACCAAACAGGCCCTAAGACTTGTCTCAACGAGGCCATTGATTATTGAAATTTAAAATTGGAAAGATGACATAATCAAGTTACTTTCAATAACTAAGGATCATAAGGAGATAAATCTTAAAATTCAGATACCACATCGTTACGTTTTAAAATCCATCTATGATAGTGAAATCAGGTGTAAGATTTTTTTATATAATCTACTCTAATATCAAAACCTAACGTTTGGATTTTATCCTATTCGTATCACAATGTTTCATATAATTAAAAGATAGATTCCCAGATTCCCAGATAAAGATGTCTCCTCTTTTTCAATTCCACAAACGCTTTCAATTTATCACATTCCGTTTTGTTTATCTACTTTCGGTATCCCACGGGGAGCAGATTCGTGTGTTATTTTTTCTTTTTCACAAAACTCCAACGGCATAGATTGAATCTTTGATTAATAATTTAATTATCTGTCTAATTTCATGAAATTTGGATGTCATTTGCTGTTTCATCTCAACATTCAATGGTCTGAACAACATTTAGGGCCTGTTCATTTGGAGAATAGGCTCTGGAATAAGGGGCCTATTCTCCATCCGACACGGTTTCCCGTGGTACGATTATTCCTCCTCATTCTATCTTATTTCACTCTTATTCCTTTCTTTATTCCACCTTACCTACCTTTATTTCACCTTATTCTCCCGATTCCTATTCTCCGACCGAACAAAGAATAGACCCTTATTCTCCTTATTCCCAATCTTTATTCCGGTTATTCCCGAACCGAATGGACCCTTAAGCAGCTTAAATCACATTTAGAAAAAAAATCAGATTTTTGACCGTAAGATAAAATAATAAACGACATCTAAATTTTTAAAATCAAATTTATAATAAATAAATAAATGAGATCACAGCAGACGAGGCGCTCCTTACCCCAGAACCTGACTATAGGATTGACATCCACGGCCACTGCACCTCAACAGAACGGGTCACCAGCAGCCTCAGACTCTACAGATGGAATGGGGGATTTGGGGATTCACCGCAGCAGTGGAGGTGAGGCCCACATGAAGAAGAAGGCCGGTGGCGCAGACAACGTTGGTGCGCTCGTGACTCCGCGAGTCCGTGACTCGGAATGGGAACGCCTGCGGCCACAGATTATAAGGACAAAACAGGACGCTCCTCCCCAAACCAGTGCTTGCTGTGCTCGAACACAAGACCAGACAGGGCGGTGCTCTCTTTCTCCGTCTCGTTTCTCGTCGCCGGAAGAATCCAACGCAGTTATCACGTATTGCATGGGAGATCCTCTGCTGCATGCAGCATGCAACCTTTGCTTTTCCTTCCTTGCCTTGTGTCCCCCGCTTCTGCTTCTGACGTCAGATCATGAGAGAGGTGGTGTGCGTCCGCTGCTTTCTTTTGCCTTTTGCTTTCTTTCTTTCTTTTTTCCCTTTGCATTGGAGTTAAATACGTCTAAGGTCTAAGATTTGATCGGGATATATCATATATATGTTTAGGTTATTGGTTTGAAATGATGGGGGCACTTGTGTACGCCGGAAGTTACTCGCACTTTTTCTGCGAATGGCCATTACGAGTAATCATAATCTATGTGGTCGGTCTACAGGCAGTAGCGTTTAACCAAACTGAGTGTAGTTGTAATGACCAGTTTAACTTGAGGTGCCGTTCGGCTAATGGGTTAAACCACCTCGGGGTGGTTTAACTTCCATACCCCATATTTTCTCCCTTCTTGTGGGTTCCACTTTATTCTTTTTTAAAAAATTAAATAAATAAATTTTACATCATCAATCCAATCAAAAAATAATATATTATACCATCATATCATATAAAAAATATAAAATACTCCACTTCTACTCACTTTTTCAAACTCTAATACAATCACATCACAATAACTACTCACTTTTTCAAATTCCAATACAATCATATCACAATAAACCCACTTCTAACCCACCCCCAGTTTAACCCTATATCCAAACACCAAAACCCAAAAATAAGTTACCTGCAACCAGTTTAACCCACCTAAACCCACTATCCAAACACACCCTAAATACTTCATGTAAAGCACAAAACATTACAAAATAAATACTTTCTGACGACAAATATATAGCTCGTAGCAAAAGGATTTCGGTCATCGCAAGATTCACAAGCAAACGTCATGACAATATTTTTTTAAAAGTAAATTGAATAATGTTGAATCGATTTAATATACAAGATATAGGACTTATAATGTCTGAAGTAATATTATAAATCAATTATCAAAGAAAGTCCTACTAAGATGAAACAAGGATTTGTACAAATATCTTTGAAAAAATATAGTGATGATTTGTGGGCATCAAATCTGGTGATAGTGGCAATTCAACTCGCACACAAAATCCGTTGTCAAAAGTAAGGTATACTCAGAATTGTGACAATGATGGATTTTGTTGCCACTATTGCAACCATAAAAGATTCATTGCGTATAATACTTAATAAAACATATCTTACCGTTGACAATCAAAGTTTTGCAAAAAAAAGACATCCATAGCTAAATACCTGCTGTTAACACATTTTATCACTACTAAAGTAATTTGATATATTGGAACATATCACCCTTTTTTTTTTCAAAATGCAAAAAGTTGTAATGTAGTCCATAAATTAAACCTTTGATGTCAACAATTGGTCCTCCTATGATATTTTCACCTCAAAAAAACATTTTTTTTATTTTTTACATCATTTTACATTTCTTGATTTTCATAATAATAAATGCGCATCTCTCTCTCTATATATATATATCGAAAAATGTATAAGCTATCAAGGAGTAGCTACATTAGCTACTTTTCTGTGTGGTATTTTTTGAAAACACCTAGGCTCGTTTGGTTAGAGGGTTGGGCAGGGTTGGCTTGGCCCAACCCGGGTTGGCCCTCCAATCAAACATGGTTCTCCTCCTCACAGTTTACTATTCACAGGGGTACCCCTGCCCAACCCAACCATGCAGGGACGAAGCCAGAAATTTCTACTTGGGGGGGCCAAAATTATTGAGACTATATATAAGTTATCTTTGTTACTATTTCTCATTGTAATTATTAAAAGGGTTATCACTTGTGCCCCCATGAGATATCGTAATTTCAGTTATGCCCCCATCTTTTTGCTAATATCAGTTGTACCCCTCACTTTTTCTCCGTTATCACTTGTGCCCTTCTGTCAGATTGACCGTCAATGAGTTGACTTAACCATATTTTTTTCAAACCTTGGTGCAGTTAAGAGGGGTATTATTGTCTAGACTTCTTCATCTTCTTCCTCCACCATTTGTTCTTCTTCCTTTCTCTTCATAATTTCTCTCTCTTAGTGACACATTCATGCATCCATCGAATCTCTAAAATTTTTGCATTTTCACGGATATATCACTTATTACGAATCAAACGATGAATTTTATGGAACTTTTTGATAAATTTTTATGAATCAATTAGTTAAAATTTTATCTTAATTTAACAAAAAATTGAAAGCTCTCCAGTTTCAACCAGACAGGCGGAGGAGGAGGGCGGAAGGGGGAGGCACGGGGGAGGGGGAGGCGTAGGGGGCAGGAGCGACACGGGGCGGGGGCGACCGACACCAAGATCCCGAACAGGTTCACCGACTAGAAGGCCAGATTCAGCAGCGCCAACCCCCGCCCGATGTGCAGCATCCTTGCACTGCCGTACTCCTCCTCCTTCGCCTTCACCACCTCGCTCCGCACCCACTCCGAGATCGTGATCAGCCTCTTCGCGTTGTAGAACATCGGCATGAAGACCCTCACGAGCGCTGAGGAGCCCCGGCCTCCGCCGCTCCCTCCGCGAACATCTGTCCTAGCAGCAGGAATACATGCGGGGTCGCCGCTTTAATCACCCATTGTCCCCCCCCCCCAGGATCACGTGGAAGATGTACACGATAGGGAGGAGCAGGCCGACGCCGCCGCCTGCGGAGGCATACACGGTGAGGGCGGTTTCGGATCCGGAGGGCGGTGGGGGGAAGACGACGCGGGAGAGGAAGAGAGCATAGGCGAGGGAGAAGAGAAAGAAGGAGAGGTCCTCGAGGGCGAACATGCCGCTGGCGGAGAGGACGATGATGACAGCGAGGGAGTTGTGCTGGCGGAGGGAGAAGAGGCAGAGACGGCAGGGGTAGTTTTGTTTTCACTGAATATATCTCTTTTGTCAAAGTTTTATTTTTTCTTGTGATATTGTAAATGTTGAAGTGGATTTTATATCTTATATATAATTTTCAAGATATGGTAATACATTATTCATATTCATTGATATCAACATCGACATCCATAATTATGTAGATATATACGGAAATACTTATACGTTTTTCCATAACTGACCATTTATATCGTCATATTGGTATCTTTTGTAGAATGATATTAGTCTTTATACTCTATATGTTATCTTAATGATATCGTCATGTTGGATAGCTAATTGGCTGCTTCCACCCCCATTTTTCGATGAAATTTAGTTTTTTTGAAAAATACCATCATGTATTTCATCATTATATCCTTCTAATATATCATTCAAATCTCGTCAAAAGTAGAGACTTTTGTGCCTTCATCTAGAACATATAATTTTAACAATATTATAATTATTGTAATCGACCTATTTTAGATGGAGGACATATGAGTTTTTGTTTCTGACGAAATTTGATGACATATTAGAGGGATATAGTGATGAAAATACATGATGGTATTTTTAAAAAAATCAAATGTCGAAAAATGATGCAGTGGCAACCAGTTGGCTACCATGAGGGAGCAGCCCCATTAGACCCTTATATGGATATATCGATTTAGATATAAAATTTTGTTGATATGGCTGTAATATCGATATTTGTATCCATTTGAAAAAACTGATGCGGGTACGGATGTCAGAATTTGTATGATATTGATACGATGTCGTATTAGATACAGATGTATTTACATCTATACTACTTGTAAATGGGAGATGGGGGGCCATTATATACAACTTATTTTTTTCTATAATTAATTATTTCACATATAAATTATATTCTATTATAATAATATATATACACAAAGATTTAATTGAGAGACTTGGGGGGGCCAAGCCCCCTCCCGCCCCCCCCCCCCTTGTCTCCGTCCCTGCAACCATGTCCAACCCTGCAACCAAACGAGCCCCTGGGGATATATAGATAGATATATGTGTACACAGAATGTTGGTTGAGTCATAGACATGAGTAGAGAATGACAGTAACATAAATGAATATGATAAGTGGACACACGATCATAGACAAAAAGATCGGATTCAGAATTATTTGATTGGAAGGAAAGTTGGTATAGTTCCGATAGAGGATAAGATGAGAGAAAACCATTTAAAATAGTTTGACCATCTGCAAAGGAGGTCATTTGATGCACTAGTTAGAAGAAGCGAGTTTTGGGATGTTGAGCTGGACCAGAGGGGGCGAGTAAGGTCCAAGAAGTGTTGGAATGAAACTATTTGAATGAATCTTAATTATTTGGATTTAACCACGAGAATTACCGAAAATATAGATTATTTGTTGTATAAGGCTTTGTTGTTGTTGTACCAAGAGGTATATAGATTTTGACTCAGTCCGATATTCCTATCCCATCCACAAAGAGCATAAAAATTGATGGTCTCAAAATTATTGAAATTAAAAAAAGTCACGTTAAGAGTTTCTATTATTTTTTTAACAAAATTTGCCGCATTGTGATGTGAATAAAAACTAGATAAAAAACCAATATGCCATGCTTCAAGACGTCAAGTGCAAGGACTAGGAGACCTGCACGTCAATCATCCCGAGAGACTCGTACGGAGAAGATCATCGATTGTTCATATAGCTTCAGCATCCATTCTTCGGATTTTATGTGGACGGCTCGATCTTGATCAAGCAGCTGGTACAGTACTAGAGAATCGGCTCGCATCCAACTTTATGACTTCCAATGTCAAGTCTATTCTATTGGCAGAATTTATAAGGCCGAAATATTGACTGAATGTTGTTAAAATGAAAAGGATGCTGTAGTGCAAGAAACAGTCACAGGTGGCATAGACGTGTAAACATATAAGGATATATCTTTATCCGATCTTTCATCGTTTCCGCTTTATACAGATTTTGACATCTGCATCCTTCTTTGTTTTAATATATATATATATATATATATATTACTTTGATATCCGCAAATATCCGTAAACCTATCCATATATCTATTTTCATATTGTTATAGATTTGTTTTTAACCATATATAACATAATTTTCTACCTTCTTTCACCATATTTGGTATAATATTCATGATATGTGCATATTTATATTTATACCATGTGTATTCAAACCGATGTACATATATTTAAGCTAATCTACAGATGATTTCTAATATTATGTGTATGAGATCAGTATCCGTTTACATCCGTATTCGTTTTTTAAGGATATGGTAACATATTTTTATGACCATCAACATATATATCCGCATTCGTAAGAGTATTGTAACACATATGTATGTATCGGTATCTGTCTGTTTGCATTCCTAGGTGCCGAGAACATGTGATGAATGACCGACTAAAACCATTGTTTTGCCTTTTAGAATATTGATCAATTGTGTATTTTGATTGATCACTTGGAGTGATTGATGATCACATGAGGCTGGTGGGAACAAATGAGTTTAGGGAAGGGTTTTAGGAAACAAGGTTAGGTTATCCTATATAGAAAGATGAGAATCTAAACAATGTCCAAATCAACAGGGGATCATGGATTGGAATAAGCTATTATTCTCATCTTCCCTTATTGTTCTTTATCCACTCCCTTATTCGACTCTCTTATTCCCCTTTTTCTTTATGTTTCCTTATCTACTCTCTTATTCTTTTTCCCCCCTTCCCCTATTCCTTCTCATATCTTAACTTATAACATGTATTCCTTATCCCTCGCGTGATAATCGAATGGAGAATAGAACTTACCTTTATATTCCACATTATTCCCCTTTATTCTTATCCTTCCAACTGAACAAGAATGGTGCTTATTTCAGCTCATTCCCCACTCTTATTCCTGCTTATTCCCGAACCGGAGGTCTAAGTTAAAAACAATCGAGAAAATGATGAAAAATTGATGCCTGAAGCATTATTAATCGATTAGAACAATCTTGTTAATCAATCATCTTGAATATTATCAGAAGATAAATAAACTTTTCTTTTTTAACTTGGACCAGGGATTTTAGGTTTTTGAAAGAGGGGTAATGTTCTATATAACATGGAATATACGAAGAAATGGGTAGGTTGTCTTTAAGAGAGTCGGCAGAGATAAATTAAAGATTTGATGAGATGCGATTGATTTCACGAGAAAATAGAGTTTCCTTAAAGTTTGTGCGATGCGAATAGAAACGGTGTTAAAGATATCAAAAGATAATCACTTTGAAAGGTGGTGCCTAAGTGTAACGTCATGGGCTTAGGTTCTCGATCCGTTATCGAGGAAAATTGACCCTGACAACTTGTTGAGTTCAGGTCCAAATAGACCCATTGACAACTACTCAAAATGCTTAAGCCCATGTTGTCAAGTAGTAATACCCGTCACTTATAACCTACTCTCACACTTTGTCAGTTTTAGATGTGGGACTATGTTTGGGGGTATTGATGTTACAAAGAGAGTAAAAAATTTCAAATCAGTCTCCAGTAATGGTGCATACAGATCTGATAAAATTCGCAATCCGATTCAATCCGATGCTATTGAATTGGTTTGATTTTACCATTCTAATGGATCAGATTGGAATTCAGTTAAAGTATTGATTGGATTGGATTGGATATTTACCAAAATTCGACCTGATCCAATCTATCAATCTGTATCACACATGCGCATATGTAGATACATACATACATATATACTATCTATGTGTACCTATTTCAAATTTTCTGCAAGGACATAATCAATGTCATTCATGTCATTTTTTCCATATCAATATTGGATACACGTCTTCTTGATATCACCATTTCTTCTCTCTTGAAAGGCAAATGTCAAATCTCCAAAACAATAAGACAGGACTATAATTTGTAAAATTATAAAATTTTCGGTTATTCCTCTCCCAGTTCCCCCCTCTCTCTCATTTTAATATTGGCCGCCAAAATTCCTCTGGATTCCCTTCAAGTCCATTTCGATGACGTCTCCATCTTGCACCATGTTATTCCTCCCTCTCACCCTCCCCCTCCCAAACACAATTTTGCCAGAACCCCTTCCCCACGATGTTGCCGTCCATTTCAAATAATATAATCCCCTTCCACGCGACACCATTTGACCTTAGTGTGTTGTTACTATTCTTATCTTCTAAAAGAAAATAGATTTGGGATAGTTGCTGAGTATATTTGTTGGATATTTTTTATCTTTTTACTTCTTACCTTTTATTTGCTCTACCTTGCAACCTTATTTTACTGATGAAATTGGATCAATTACATAATCAAATATGCAACACCCATCTAAGAAGAATAAACATTATTTCAATTTCTTTCATTTTTAATTTGATATATATTTTTATTCATATTTTTTCATAGAATTTGTCTATTTTGATTATAGATATAATCTTAAAAATAAATTCCAATTTAAGTCCATTTTAAATGAGAGATATGATGCCTAATTGTCGGGTTATATTTAAGTTAGTTTTGTCATGCATACTCAATCGAGTATGAATGTTCTATGATTCTCATTTTTTAATGATATGTTATAGAGCCTTGAAGGATGTTCTTACGAGTGGTTGAATTTAGCATAGCTTAACATTCTAAGTTAATCATGGAGTTCGTCAATATCTGATCACAGAGATCACATTTTTTATTTGTTTAACTTGTATATGTATCATTATTTGATAACTTGTATTGTTTTTATTGGAATCATTTGGCCGAAATCAATTTCAAACAATAAATCAATGCATTATTTATTAAAGAAAACTTAAATTTCAAATTCAATATATCATTTAGTTTGATTGCGTGGTGTTGGAAAAAATAAGAGAGTTATTTGTTCCTTGAGCCCTAGGCTCTCTTATATAGAGGAGAAGCCTATGGGAAAATTACATAAAGTGGACAAGAGGAAAAGAAATAGATAAACGAGTACAAAATCATAGAAACATATCTCTACACTCCCCCTCGAGATGGAGCATCGATATCTATTATGCTTAGCTTGAATGGACACCTTTGAAATGATCCTCTAAGTAATGCCTTAGTAAATGTCTGTCGTCTGGTCCTCTAAGCTGACATGGGGTGCAGAAATGAATCTCTTCTGAATCATGTCACGTATATAGTGACAATCAGCCTCAATGAGATTCGTCCTTTTGTGGAATGCATGATTATTAGCAATAAACACGGTGGCCTGATTATCGAATTTTACCAGCATGGGAATATGTATATCTATATTAGATATGTAAGGATTGCTCGAACCCACATCATTTCTATACATGCTTGTGCCATAGCCATGTACTCAGATTCAACACTAGATCTAGCAACTACAGTTTACTTCTTGCTTTTTCACGAGACAAGTGAATCTCCAACAAATATAGCAAATCATGTTGTAGATTTCATATCCTTGGGGCACCCTGCATAATCAGCGTATGTGTATGATGAGATAGTGATGGTGCCACCTCTTTTAAATAGCCTTCCATGCACCTGGAGATGATTTAAGATAGCTTAGTATCATTTATATAGCAGCCATATGTACCTGGCGTGGTTGTTCCATGAATTGTTCACCCGACTGATGAATCTGCGATTCATCATCTCAATATCTTGATCTTAGCAAAATCCCTGAGCAAATTCCCTAATAAATGTCTATAAAATAAATAAATTAACAAAATGACTCTTATAAATAAAACACACTAATTATTGTATATTAGATTGTACAAAATAAATTACCCATAAAAAGCCGCAAAAATAAAGGAGTTTTTCACCTATAAATAGCCCAAACTTTATGGATTTTTAATAATTTTATTTCAACTCCTTTTTGACTAATTCTTTCTCTAACTTGTTTATAAAATGTATATAAAAATCCAAAAATACAAAACAAATTTCACCTCAAATAAATGCTCCTAGATCCCAAAGATAAAAAGCCGTAAAGTCAACTTCCAAGCCAAATTCCCGCTCTGTATGAACTCCGAATTCACCAAACTCATTTTAAATTCAAGTTAGAAAATTATCTATCTAACGGAAGTGGTTTCATTAAAATCGGAGCTCGTTTGCAAAAGTTGGGTTTTGGGACCTAGATGTACATTGTATATTATGTATATATTCTTTCTTTCTTCATGTTTTATTTTATCTTTCTTAATTATTAAAAATCCAAAAAAATAATTGTTGTGTTGTATTTTAATTATATTATTTTATTGTATTTTTTCTGTTGTAAATATCTCTTATTAAAAAGATAAAAAATTACATATTAAAAAAGCAAGCAAAAAATGTACATGTTGTATATATTCCTTTGTAAATTCTCCACTATTTTTCCTTCTTTATATTTTTATTGTATTTAAAGTAGCCTACTTTATTTCATTTTATTTTCCTTTATTTAATCACATTCTCTACAATAACTTCTCTACCACCAACTTCTATTCAACTCCACCATTTTTAATAACTCCCATTCCACTCCATATTCTTCCACCAACCTCCCATTCAACTCCACCAATAATACAACTCCCCATTCAACGAACCCAAATTAAATATCGTATCTAGCGAGTCGTCAGATGGCGCCGTTTCCGGCGAGGTAAATGGCTTAGGGACTAATTTAAAAAATTTTGGATTTAGATTTTTGCTTTCTCGGGTAGTCTGACCCCCGAGCCCACTTTGTAATTAATCCATTTTCTGTCATTTTTCTCTACATATTTTTTTGTATATATATTATTGTTTATCTCTTTAATATAAATCTTATTTTCCTTGCGAGAGCCCGATGGACTTGGAGTGCATCGGAGGTCGACGGACGCGACGCGTGCCGACTGCTGAAGAGCTAGAAGAATCTATTTATTTTGAGAGAGTTTTTGAAATTGTTGTAATAATGTAGGTAATTCACACTTTCCAGCGGCTCTTGTTTGAGAGCTCGCGCTTGTATCCAGACTGGACATTTGACCCGCTCGTGGTCGTGTGGTTGATTGACGTAGAATAGGACTTGCACTTCGCGGCTCTTAGAGCATTTTTTATTAGAATATCTTTATTGCTTGTGCTCGTAATTTTTAGGACCACACATCACATTTAACGAGACACACTTAGACTGCTGGGCTATTAGTTAAATTTAACTTGTTCATCACTCGCTAATAGAACTGCCTGTCTATGAACGGTTTTCTCGTTTGCATTCATATAGTATAAAATTTCAATTCTGCCTTGCATCCCGCATGTAGAGCGTGAGGATCACTGTGGGACCGTTCGGTTGGGGGGTTACCCCCCACTTTGGGTGGGTTACCCCCTAAAACCCATCTAATCCACTAGTGGGTCCCACTCTCTCTCTCCACTAAAAAAAATATATTATACCATCATATAATCTAAAAATCATAAAATACTCAACTTCTACTCATTATTCCAAACTTCAATACAATCACATCACAACAACTACCCACTTTTTCAAATTCCAATACAATCATATCATAATAACTATCCACTTTTTCAAATTTCAATACAATCGCATCACACAAACCCTCTCAACCTTTAACCCACCAACCAAACACCAAAACACAAAAACGGGTTATCCTCCCCCAGACAACCCACGAACCAAACGCGCCCTGTAAGTCTTCTGAACTAGGCATGCATCATTGATTTCATTATTTGCATCGGCTTTTCTCGACTCCCTCCCCTTGGTTTTTGAAACTTAGGTTAAAAGGAAATCGAGACTGATCATTAGGCGTGCTTTGTTTGGTGGACTAATAAAGTGATAACTAAACTTAAAATCGGGACTACTAATCAGAGTTGACCAAAAAAACTGATTAAAACTAACACTTATTTTGGGAGAGCAAAACCCTCATTGTATGCTTGGCTAATTGTGATTGTTGAGAGGTGAGGACGCATCCCTAGGATAGTGCCCAAAACCTACTTTTTAGCCTTGCGTAATTGGATTTATATCTTGATTTATCACCTAATTAAAACTGAAAAGATAAACGATCAGACTTTTGCGACCATCACTGTGTTGAGTAGGTGAACTCAGGGTTTGCTCTTGTGTTTGTTTGTTTGTTTGTGTGTTATTCGGTGCACTTGAACGCTTTCTTCCTCGATCCGCTTCATTCTCCCATTTCCCTCCAAGATGTCAGAATATTGGTCATCATATCCACGTCATTCTTCTTCGATCATATTTCGATCATCTCCACCCTATCATTCCTCCTCATACCCATACCCCGACCGCGAAGTCAGA
Organism: Ottelia alismoides; assembly: GCA_037367405.1. Lineage (NCBI taxonomy): Eukaryota > Viridiplantae > Streptophyta > Magnoliopsida > Alismatales > Hydrocharitaceae > Ottelia > Ottelia alismoides. Next base: position 155,585 of record JAZKJV010009792.1, read on the forward strand.
ACTCCGACTGACTTCCGTAGTTCTTCGTCCTTCTCACCTACCCACATTAAACAAATGAAATATTGCATCCGATAATGGTGACATAAAGAAGCTTTCCCACCAGTTCTCGTTATCTTCTCCTGTCAACCTCATCAGTATCATCATCATATAGCTTCATGCTTGGATCCATGGGTGTGGTGTCAGGTCGATACCCAAGCATACCCGTATCACTCAGCAAATCAATAACATATTTCCTCAGAGTCATCACTAGCCCTTGTTGATTTCTTGCAAACTCCGGTCCCAGAAAGTATCTAAGAGCTCCAAGATCTTTGGTAACAAATTCACGACCCAGAAACTCTTTTTCCCTCTTTATTCCTTGTGTATCCTCTCCTGTAACAAGTATATCATCAAAATACATTGTAATAGCAACCATACCTCTGGAGGTTCTCTATATGAAAAGAGAATGATCTGCATTCAACCGTCTGAACCCCTGCTTCTCAAACAAGTTCAAGAGCTTCTGGAACCAATCTCTTAGGCTCTGCCTAAGGCCATAGATTGCCTTATGAAGTCTACACACCTATGAACACTCCTCCTCAGCAACAAACTCCGATGCTACTACATATAGACTTCCTCCTAAAGATCACCATACAAAAAATATTCTTGACATCAAGTTGAAGCAGAGGCCAATCTCGAACCACAACAACTGAATAAAGAATATGTATGGTAGAATGACGAGAAACTAGAGAAAAGGTGTCAAGATAATCCATCCCGTATGTCTAAGTAGAGCCACGTGCTACCGATTGAGCCTTGTACCGATCAATATTGCCATCTGCATTCTGCTTCACTCTAAATACCCATTTGCAACTTACAATAGACGCTCCAGTGGGGACCAGGACCAGACTCCAAGTACCTCTGGACTGAAGAGCCGCCATCTCCTCCTCCATAGCTAGATGCCACCTGCTATCTGTCAATATCTCCTGGTAAGCTTGTGGTATGGCCACGATGGACAAAGCAGCAACAAAACTTCCGAAATCACATGTCAGACGCTCGAAGGTGACACGAGAAGCAATCGTATATGAGGCACATGAATGCTTCTGCTTCCTAATAGCAATAAGTAAATCAAGATCATCATCACCATTCTTGTCACCAACCTGATCATCAGCCTCCTGAGATAGCCCCTATTGAGAAACAATATCAGCCCCATCATTAGACGTAATGTTATCAGAACAAACTTGGGATGTGCTGGATGATGGACCATGAGCAGGAGCAGGAGCAGACTGTTGGTTGTAGTTATGTGGTAGTGGTGAAACCATAAGAATTGGAGGTTGATGGCTGATGGTGGTGATGGAGGAGATGGTAGTGGAGATGGTGAGGAAGGTGGTTGGTGCATGGATGGAGGTGGAATATAGACCTCATTATCTGAATATGAATTTGTCAACTTGTCACCAGTAGGAGAAAAATACATGACAACCTCAAAAAAAGTGACATATGCGCTAACATAATATCTTATGTGTAACAGGTCATAACAACGACAACCCTTCTGAGTTTGGAGTACTCGACAAAGACACATTTGACATCCCTAGGAGAGTGTCAATCCCTAGAGACAACCGATGGACAAATGTAATAGATCCAAAAACACGAGGGCTAAGAGAGAATAAATCTTTGTCAAAGAAAAACAAGGGAAAAAGGAATCTTCTCCCACAACATCGAAAAGGGCATACGATTAATGAGATAACAAGCCTTGAGAACCGCGTCACCCCAGAATGAATGAAGTGCACAGCTCTTGATCAAGATGATACGTGTAATATAAAGAAGGTGACGGTGCTTCTTTTAGCAACACCATTCTGTTAAGATGTATATGTGCATAATGAAGAATACCATGAGATGATAAGAATTGAGAGAGCACATGAGTACATAATTCCAGGCATTATTCATACTTACAATTTTAGTAGAGGTGAAAAAAACTCTGCACTTCTTTAATGAAATTTATTATTGCATTTCTATCTTCTGATTTATTTTTCAATAAGAAAATCCAAGACAAGCGACTAAAATCACCCACATCAACTAAATAAAGTATGTGTCCTAGATGATCAGGAACACGACTTGGACCCCATGTCTATATAAAAAACTCAAAAGGGGAACTACTGCTCCGACTCTGATAACTAGGGAAGACAGACCAATGATGCTTCCCTAACTGACATGCCTCATAATTGAATGGCGAGCAAGGTGAAATCTGAGGAAGGACTTGACACAATTTCTGAAGTGGAAGATGACCAAAGAGCAGATGCCAAAGTAAAGGAGAGACCGGTCCAGTGGAATGGGAGGATAGTCCAGCATACGATGTTTGGACAGGTCGATAGGGCTTGACTTGTTCACGGCCACAACCAATCACCCTGCCCGTAAGAATGTCCTGAAACATAAGAGATGATGGGTCAAATATTGCTCTATAGTTTAAATCCTTAGTAATCGGACTAATAGACAGTAAATTCATCGAGAAATCAGGAGCATGCAGCACGTTCTACAACCTCGTAGAGGGCATTAGAGTGATCTCCCCCTATCCTGTGATTGGAAAATGAGTCCCATCTGCTATGACCGCAATCCTTCCTGGAGAAAACTACCTGTAGGCTATGAGCTCATCTCTATCTCCACACAAATGGCGTGTGACACCAGAATCTTTGATCCATTCTGAGATAACTGAACCATTATAAGAAGTAGAGGTACGAACACTACATGAGGTACTAGCTCCAGCAGTAACAACAATGTCCGGCCTAATCTCTGAAGCAGGTGAAGAGGTACTGGCTGGGGGCAAGATATCTCTCAATTAAGACACAAGCTCATCATATCGCTGATCTGATATAGGTGGAGCTGCATAATGCTGAACCTGCTCTGCTATGTGTGCGGATGTTGGGAAACCATGCATGGAGTAGCTTGTATCCTCGAAATGACCAGATCGATGATAATAGGTACAAGTGAAGGACATGAGAGGATCCTCAAGCGCATCACAGAAGTGTGTGGATCGCATCGAATGCGATCGGGAGCGACTAGTCACACTAGTTTCTCGATGCAACGGAATTTAAAAATTTAATGTGATGAAAACACATGATCCAAGAACATTTCTCGCATCGTTCATCTAAACCACAATAGGTATAAGGCTTACCTCTTGAAGCGTGGTTGCGATCGAGTCTCTAAACGAAGAGACCTCCTGTCTCAAGTCCGATCCAACGGAGGAGATGCTTGCGAGCGCGTTGATGAGACACGTCCTTCTTGCAATCCATGTTGATGATCCAAGCGACGAATCTCCTGATCTCGTCACACGAGATCTGACGTCCTCTTCACGAGCGAGGCGCACCGAAGGAGACGGAGATCCACAAGCAAGTACTCCGGCATCATAACAATAATGCTGCGGCGATGGTGACTCTCTCAATGGCTCCATGGTGGATGGCCATAAGAGAGAGAGAGGGAGAGAGCCTTAGAGTGTAGAGAGAGAGAGAGTAAGAGAGCATTAGTTTACGTTGTAAACGTGTGCATCAAAGAGCAAGGGATGTCTCTTCTTATATAGGGTTTTGGGAGTCCATGGATCTCAATCCATGGACAACACACAATCAATGGTTGTGATTGATTTGTAATGAATGCATATTTCATCATCTTTATTCTATCATTTTGGCCTCAAAAACCCTAGTAAATACATATAAATACTCTTAATTCACGCATTTTAGCATTCATGCATATTTGTGTAAATAGTATACAAAACACTGTTTTTAAAGCCAAAATTATAAAATAAAGAAAAGAAAAGAAACGAAAAAGAATAAAATATTGCAAATATTTTATGACCCGAAACCCCGAGACCTAGGCATCTAGATGACTAGGTCGACAAGGAATAAAGTAGGGGGAGATAAAGTCAAATGCCAATAAAAATCCCTTTTATTTAATTCATTCTTTATTCATTTTGGGACCTATTTTTAGTTTCACTTTTTATACTTCAAATAAAAAAACTTTGTACATGAAAGTTGTAGATAATTAAATATAGAAAAATACAAAATTGATTTCACATAAAACAATATACAGATAAAAAGGTATGATATGAATAAAATTCCAAAATCCCAACTTCCCAGGCATGTATCTCTCAAATAAAAACTCGAAACGTATAAAAATCACCTTTAACTGTATATAATTTTCAATAAACTATTTATGAAGGTGGTTTTATATTTTTCAGAGCTACGGTTTGAAAGTTAGGTTATGGGTCCCTATTGTATACTTGTATCGATTAAAATACTTATTTTATTTATTATTCATTATTTTTGTAATTTCTTATTTTTATAATTTTGTAAATATTATCTGTAATATATATACATAATAAAATAATAATAAAATACCAAATAAAATATAAAAATAAAATACTTATACAAAACACATAGGTATAATACTTGTAAATATGCCTATATACTTCATACATCTATTTATTTAATTGTACAAGATACCTTATAAAAATAAAATAAAAATATATCTAAGTTTATAAAAATAACTTATAAATATATAAAATAATAAATAAAATTAATAAAATTAAAATACAAAATAAAAAAATAAAATATTAAAATATATAGATACATATACCTATATGGCCCTTAAAAGGGAACTTGTTATTTTATACCTCAAAAAAATAAATAAAAATCATAATAAAATAATTCATAAACTAACAAATATTTTTTAATTAATAATATAAAATTAATTAAATCATTTATTATTTTTAAATGATTTTTGAAATCTTTTTCAGGAGGATTTTCCTGGTTGGTCCACGTGGACCAACCAGGTAGGTCGGACCGTTGACCGCGGGTCAACTGTCTGACCCCACCCTTTGCATTTGTCAGAACCTCGTTTCTCACTCGATTTCACGATTTTTTGAGGGTCGATCCTTTCACCCTTTCACATCGCATCCTCTTTGACTTTTGTTCCTCGCATATTGGAATTACACGCCTAAGCCTCTCCTTGGGCTATGGACCATCGATTTGCTCGATCCGCCTCGATCTTCCCAGTCGCTCGTCAACCTATTCAAAAACCACCCTTCACCTCTTTTGTTGAACCCCTTTTGACCATTTTTCTCTCCGCCTATTGCGCTCGAGAGCAAGAGGGAGGTGACAGCTCCTTCTCCCGGCCTTCAGGTGGATCGAAGAGGCGGCCGAAGGGCGTATCCATCCATCTCCGGTGAAGCCACCATCGAGGTACCTTCTCATGGTTTCCCGGCCAGTCGAGTTTGTTTCTTCATTTTTTTGGCTTTATTAGCTTAGCATTAGTCCATTGAATCCCTAACTACCCTTAGATTCACCGATAAGCGTGTGATTCACCTACGCCCGTAGTTCGCCGGAGTTCGTTCCGGCGAGCCTCACTCTCACTCCATCTCCGCCCTTTCCACCCTGCCGCGGGGTCGAGGCAGTTTTCCCTTGACCCCTTCACCCTCTTTTTGCAGGTCTCGCGCAACAGAAGAGCCTGGGGCTCATTTTGGCCGCTCGTCGAGGTACCCAGAGCTCCTTAGCTCCGTCGCCATCTCGAGCGAGCTCCGACCGTCGTCGGAGGATTTTGGAGCCACGAGCACCGAGAGGAACACCCCAGGAGGCTGCTCGACCATTTTGGAGCTTCAAAGAAGGCCGGAGGAGGAAGATCTCGACGGGGAAAACTCGCCTCACCGGCGGTTCTTCCCCGTTCGTCCTGTGCCCCTCTCCGCCGTCCGATCAGCCGAGTTCTTCCTGGAGCACAACAATCGTTCGATCTCGCCCAGCCGCATCCGTTCGATCAAGGGCCAGGATCTAATCATGGCCACTCATCTGCGAAGGGGTATCGTGCCAAGAGGAGGTGACGCATGGCGTAAGTGAGCATCATCTGGCCATTCGTCTTCGTGCAGGCGTGGATATTTTGCACCCTTGCCCTCGCCAGTTTTTGTATTTATTAGATATTACTAAAATTTCATTGGCAGTTATTAAATTTTTGTAATATTTGCAAAAACTTCCCTGAACTTTTCGGATTTGCAAATAGGTCCACAACCACGTCACCTTACATTATTTGTGCACGTGGGGTGGGGGTATTTTGTGTGGGGACCCTCACTATTTATTTTATTTTAATTAGATCCAGAAACTTTCAGATTCAGTTGTAATATTTTTGGTAAAATTGCAAAATAGCCCTGAGGTTTTTGTTATTTGCCATTAGGTCCCTGCCAGGCATGGGATTACTACGTGCGTCTGTGGGAAATTTGCACGCATACCCCTGAGTTTTTGGTTATTTGTGATTGGTCCTGGAATATGATTAATTAGTTGTAATTTTGTGGAAAATTGCACTTTGGCCCTGGACTTTTGCAAAATTACAGAAATGCCCCTGCTAGTAGTGTAATTTCTTTTTGTTTCTATTATTTCTTTCATGCATCTATAAAACCCTAAAAAATCCCAAAAAATTATCATACTTTCCTATTTTATTGCTCTCTCATGCCATATTTTTAGTTTGCATTTTTGTTGCATTTAATTATTTATTTATATTCAAAAACATGCATTTCCATCTTTGTGTGCATTAGAAAATACCTAAAAAATATAAAAACTTTCTGAAAAATTACAAAAAAAATATATTTTGTGTGTTTTTGCATCTTTTAACTTAAACCAAAAATCACTAAAAAATACAATAGAAAACTTATAAAAATTGCAAAACCGCCAAAACCTTTATAAAAATATATAAAATCCATAAAAAATCACAAAAATATAGTTTATGTTTCCTAATTTTCTCTATTTTATTCTCTTTATTTTAAAATTAATTTGGAGAATTTTGGTTCATGTTTGATATTTTTCATCTCCATTTTAATTTCAGGCATTTATTTTATTCCTTGTTTTAAGTATTTTTTTACTTTAAAAATACCAAAAAAAAGGAAAAATATACAAACATCATAAAAACATTAGAAAAATGTAAAAAGCACAAAACATTTTATTTCTTGTAATTTGGGTATTTTTAGCTATTTTTATCTCTCTCTCATCTCTCTTGTATATATAAATCCTATATTATTTTATACATTTATTAAAAGAAAATGAAATGATAAAAATTTAAAACATAAAAAGAAAATAAAAATCTGAAAATGAAAAATCCAAATATAAAAATATAAAATCAAAAATTAAATAAAAAATATAAAATTAAAAACTCACAAAATAGCATTCATATAGACAAATACATCACATTCATTCTTGTGCATTGATTTTGCCCAATCTATCCTGCTTGTTCCCTGTATTTGACCTCTACATACTTGCTCCTATACATATCTTTTATGTAAATTTATAATAAATTTTAACTCCACATCTTGCTTTCCATTGTTTGATCATCTGTTGTGGGTTAATTGTTGATCGAATTCCGAATTTCGTGTGGTTGCCACAACGAATGTGTCTCCGTCCTGTATGAGACATATTTAGACTGCTCGATCTCGTGGGTTCATCAAATGGCACCGTTGCTGGGGAGCAACAACGTATAAATCGGATTTCTTTGTGATTGATTGTGATTATTTGTCTATATTTTTGCCCCATTTATTCTCTCATATATTGATATATTTTGTTGAGTTGTCTAACCTTCTCTCTTTGTTGACTTTGTGCGAGGTACCACGTATCGAGGGAGGTGCTCTACTCTAGACGCTTACACACCCACGTGAAGCCGGCTTCACGCTTTCTACCCTTGCACCAAGGATACTTAGAGATTTTATTGTAGATTTAGCTCTATTTAGTTTATTGCAATTATTTGTGTAATTTGAAGTGAGAGAGAGTAACTCTATTATTTGTAATGACTTGGACTTAGACACTTCTACACTTCACGAGGTCCATTGCCCGAGGGATTGTTCCCTTGGGGGCCTCGTCGGTTTTACGTGATGCACCGTTTTCCCATTTTCTTTACTATCTGCTTGATTCACGAGGATTTAGGAGCTTTTGTTAATTGTGATGTAATTAGCTAAGGCCCCACACCTAATATCTTGCATGCACCTATAGATCGTAATTGGACTTAGCTAATAATTCATTTAAAAATCTATTTGACTTGGATTAGAGACCACGTGCCGAGAGAGGTCGTATACAGCGCTTGCAGGATCCAATGTGGTGGACACCGATCGACCTCCTATACCGGACTCCGGTCTCTCTTCCTAGTTGATAGATACTTGTGCTTCACGATTAATAGAAATTGCTCATCTAGGGACGGTTTCCTCGTACATCATATAGGTAGTTTAATTCTTGTCTTTAAATTTATGCGCGGATCACCCTGCATGCAGAATGCTAGAGCAAGGTCTGCATTTCTAACTTTACATGCATCATTGTATTTGATCGTGTATCGGCTTTTTCGACTTCCTCCCCTGTTTTATTGGACTCAAAATAACCAAGGAAATCGAAAAATTCGTTAGGCATTGCTTTTATTCAGAAAAATACTAAAAAGAGATAACCAAATAAAATTGGGACTGTTAATGCAAGCTTGACCTTAAAACTCACCTCACTCAAAATTTTTATCTTGAGGTGAGTAACCCCCTCATTGGTTGATTTATCTGCAACGAGAGAGTGACTCGCACACTAGGATAGAGCCATACCTGAACTCCTCTCAGACTACTGCTCTAGGGTTAGTTGTTCTCCAGTGAGGATCTCTCCAGTAACCGGTAAAGCAGACCGTGACGTCCTTAGCAGAGTGAATTGATTGGTTAGCCGATAAACAGTCCGCAATTCATACTGGCTAGGAAAGATCTAGCCTTAGATTGGGACAGTCTCCTAGGAGCATCGGGTTCCTACCTGCTCGCTTAATCGCTCTGATAGTTTGATTGATCACCTAAATAAAACTAAAAAGATAATCGATCAAACCTTTACGGTCATCAGCTCAAGAGTTGCGTAGTGAACCGGGGGTTTGTTTTCTCATCTTGTTTGCATTCCAGATCCCATCCTCCCTTATCTCCAGATCACGATGATGGGAAGGAGATCCCTTAGGCCACATCTGGTGGCACCGCTATCGAGCACTCCTCTCTATTCATCTAGGTCGGCTTTGGGGAGTTTAGATCCACTCTCTGAACCTGAGCTTACTTCCACCCTGTTCCCCCTTGACCCCCCTTCTTCTTCTGTCAGTGTTGTGGTGTCGGAGCATAGTGCAACACAGATTTCAGTACATTTGATGGCACCTGAGATGGGTACTTTTGCCTTTGCAGAGACCCAAGACATGGCCAGTAGTGAGGGACGCCCAGATGAGCAGGGACAACCTTCGTATGTGTATGATCAGGCTGCCATCAACAATTCATTATTAGCTTCCCTGGAGACTATGCAAAGACAGATCAGAGATCAGGGAGCCTTCATGGGTGAAATCATGAGAGAGCTGGCGCAAATGCGAGAGCAAAGAGTAGACAGACCCGAGGCCGATGGAGAGATACCAGAGGCAGAAGGCGGAGCAGGAGAAGAACCTCACCAGGAGAGGCCACCACTGAGGACCATGAGATAGTTGCACAACCCTGGTGCAACCCTCACTCACCGATGGATCCAGCTTCCTCCCATTGACGAGAACTTCGAGCTTTGCCCTCATACCATCCAGTTGTTGTCCAAGTTTCATGGGCTGGCCACCGAGGAGCCTTATCTCCATCTGCAGGAGTTTGAGATGATTGTAGCACCGTCCATGACAGACTGGTAGACGAGGACACGATAAAAATGATTGCCTTCCCGTTCTCATTGGTTGATAGAGCAGCCTATTGGCTAAAGCATCTAGGAAGGTATGTCACATCTTGGGAGCAGCTCCAGACCGAGTACTTGAATAAGTATACTCGGCCGGACCAACGTAGCACGGGCTATGATCAATAACTTCACTGTGATCCCGAATGAGTAGTTCCATGAGGCTTGGGATCAATATAGAGAGCTCATTGACCGGTGTCCACATCACGAGATATCAAAGCCGAACCTGGTTTAGAGTTTCTTTTGTGGGCCGACACCGGAGCTGCAGGGGCTTGTGAATGCCTCTTGTGGAGGGTCCTACTTTTCCAAGGGTGAAGATCATGTCTGGACCATCTATGAGGAGATGGCAGAGAACTCGACAGTGATGTCTCAAGCCTAGGTCTACACATAGCCGAAGGTCCCCCAGCAGGCAGTATCATATCATAGAATTGCACGAATCGATGCCGGTTCCCATACTTCGTAAGTAGCAGTAGCAACAGTTCAGGCTGAATCCGTCGTTACCGACATGGGGATCATTAGCGAGAAGCTGGACCGCATCGAGATCCTTGAGAAGAAGCAAGGCCAAGGGCTTGCATAGTTGGACCAGTTGACAAAGACCATGAGTGACCTGAAGACCCAGATCTTGTGTATTCAGGAAGCACAGATGTCCACACTGCAGCCTCCCACATTACGTGTTGAATCCAGCAGTAGCATCTCCACCTAGACCTCTACCACATACCGCTAGGTTCACCATATCCAGGCAGAGCCGGTCCAGCATCTACAGCACTACCCATCGCCTCCACTATCTCAAGACACTCAGATGGTGGTCTTGAAGGATATGGGGAAAATCCTCAAGCACATCACGGAAGCGTGAGGATCGCATCGTATGCGATCGGGAGCGGCTAGTCGCACTAGTTGCTCGGTGCAGCGGAAATCAAAATTTTCTATGTGACGAAACCACATGATCCAAGAACACTTCTCGGATCGTTTCGTATAAACCACAAACAAGTAATAGCATTACCTCTTGAAGCGTGGTTGCGATCGAGTCTCTAAACAAAGAGATCTCCTGTCTCAAGTCCGATCTGACGGAGGAGATGCTTGCGAGCGCGTGGATGAGACGCGTGCTTCTCGCAATCCATGTTGATGATCCAAGCCACGGATCTCCTGTTCTCGACAAACGAGATACGACATCTTCTTTACGAGCAAGGCACGCCGAAGTAGACGGAGATCCATGAGCAAACGATCGGGCAACATAACGACGACACTGCGGCGATGGAAGATCTCTCTAGGGCATCCATGGTGGACGGCCACATGAGAGATAGAGAGAGCGGGCGTGTAGAGAGAAAAGAGAGAGAGAGAGCATTCATTGATATGTCTATTGAAGAGCAAGGTGTACCTCTTCTTATATATGGTTTTGGGAGTCCATGGATCCCAATCCATGGACAACACACAATAAATGGTTGAGATTGATTTGTGTTTCTTTGAATGGCTAAGATGTTGTTGTAAAAATACAACAATAATTGATTTAATTTTGAATTAATTTATATTGATAAATCAACATAATTAAATCCAATTGAAATCACTTTGACTGGTCTTGGAGATAATGAGATAGAATGAGTCTATCTCTTCAAAAACTCATGAGATCTCGTTATCTCATGAGATCTCAAAGATTTACAAAAACAATTGTTGTAAATATTTCTCACAAAAATAATTCACAATTATCTTGTGAAAAACATCAATCAAGCCATTGAAATTATGTGAATCTCATTCACAACCCAAAACAAAATGTAATTATATTTTCATCTAAGCATCCAATGTGAATCCAATTCACATTAACAATTAATCAACAAATATAAATAACAATATACTCTCTTTAATATATTATAAATCACATTTATAATATATATGATTAATATGGATAGTGCTATCACATTATTCATATCCATGATAATTAAATCACATTTAATCATCTTGGATCTCTATTCTCATGTGCTCAAATAACATGAATCACATTCACATTATTCACATCTTTGATAATTAAATCATATTTAATTATCTTAGATATCTCTCCTTATAATATGAATCAAATTCATATTATATATGATAATTAAATCACATTTAATTATCAATTTTCTCGATGCTTGGATACATAAATCAACAATGAAATTATCCCTGAACTCTTTCAAGGATAACGTGCTTTCTCCGCGGATACTTGGAGATAAGGACAGGGCGATTGTATTGTTCCACGTATAGTGACTTGGACATTAAGATCAAATCTCAAATCCAGATCTTGCATACCTCCCATAGATGCTTGATTAAATCAAGATCGTAGATCTAATCTTCTCATTGTATCTGAATCACATTCAGATCAATGTCCAACATTTGGACCAAGATTAGATCACTTCTCTACGAGAGGAGTCACTAAAATCCGGACCTGTTTCCCTAGGAATGGAAGCGTCATGGTTATACTATCGTTTATGATCACATCACCCTCAGGTATTCCGAATATCTGTACATCCTGCATACTGGAAGACTCAGAATAAACCCAAAGTATTAGATCAACTTTATACTGTCTACTTCAGGGTTTTGTCAGTAAGTTTATCATTTGATCATTGGGAGTTGGTATCGATCATATACTTTCCAAAAAGCATATATCATACCTAGGTCTTGATCATATACTTTCCAAAAGTATATATCAAACCTACAAATTCAGTCAAGCTTCCAAAGCGAGATGACCGTGCAAGGAATTTGATTCTTCCCAATATCTCATGAGTGAGCTAATGTCTTCCGGATCAGTAACTGAACCTGTATGATCCCTTTGAGAATCGTATTATCATATGCCCTTACATGCACACCAGCGCGTCGGTGTATAGACCTTGATTAGGTCATCAACCTATTGGTCTGCCAAATGTACATACTCAGACATATAGTAATACAGCTGTCTCCGGTCAGAGGATGCGTGCCTGTGTCGTGACAGCATACGATATAGGACTTTGGTTATCTCGATCTCGTTAAGTCAACTCTTTGACCTAACTAATCTGACACCTCCGAATCTCTATTCCTATGCAGAGGACCTGCATCAAGAGGTCGATCAGATATCAACCTATGTGAGAAAGGATTGTCATCTCCTACTCAGGCTGGAGATCACATCTTAACAATCATTTGACGGTGCTTGATGAGTCCTCAATCTAACCCTTTAGATATTCATCCAAGCACCAGCCTCTATGATTCAATTATTGAATCTATAGCTGTATGATTATTAAGATGGCCATGGTACATAACCCTAATTGTATTAAGGGACCTATTATGAAAATTATTTATTCTTCATTTCATATTAAGGAATGATATTCGTAATAACATTTATTGCATAATGACTCGCCATGGGCTCTCATGTCCAACAGGTCTACCAGCCGGATCAGCCACTGGCAGTTCTTCCTCCACCACCCTTCGAGCAGGAGCCATTGATGGAAGTCAATGGGATATGGTACGACCGGTACCCACAGCAGGACGGGATTCGTCGCGATCACCCCGGATTCCGTTGGACCACCAGAGGCACCTCATCCCAACAGCATCCTCCCGCATAGGGCAACCAGAACAGCCAGCAGCAGCAGCAGCCCTATCATTCCAACCAACAGTACCAGCGAGGTCCTCGTCCCTCTTATCAGGGACAGTAATGGAGGCAGTGTCAGCAGCCTCACCAGCCATACTCCTAGCCTCCCCATCACTATTCACAGCAGCAACAACCTCATTTCCAGCATGGGAACACTTCCGGTTCTCCAGCACCTGCCTTCGAGAACCCAGCTCTTGACGACCTCGCCCGTTTGCTCTCCGAACAACAGGCATCCTTTCAGTGGGAAATGGATGAGTTCCGACAGGAGATGAGGGATATCATCAAGGGCAAGGCCGCCATACCAGCGCAGATCGAGCCTAGCCTGAATAATTGAAAAGGACATCTGAGAAGGTACAATCTACATAGGATACCACTCCTAGTGACTCTTTGTATTACATGTCTTCTTGTATGTCTGATGATGATTTCGTGACAACTAGGAGCGGTAGGATGCCAGCTGGAGGCGCCTCGTCTGAGCGACAACCACACGAGGAACCAGGAGCGCCAGACGAGGAGAGTAGTGGTGCTGATGCTGCTGATATTAATGACGGTGGTCCTGATGCCACCAAGGATAGAGATCTAGTTAACGGTACTGAGGCCTTCGTGACTCCAGATATAGGCGGTGGTACTGATGCCACCATTTCACTTGATGCTGAGCCATAGCGCAGTGCTGATTTCGCGAAGACAGATGCTGTGGGTGGTACTGATGCCACCACTTCTACTCCAGTTGTGCTTCCATCTGTTGTGTTGCCACCTTTTGTATCTACGGACTGTGGTAACAAGAAAAAGACCAAAAATATGAATAAAGAAAAGGTTTCTTTATCTACTCCGAGTCCATATGTGTTGCGTGATGATCTTGGTATGGATTATATTCCTTCACAGGCACAGGAACCTCTTCCTAACCCTCCATCTAAGGAGGACCCAACCATCCCCTTCCTTCAAGCACTCCGATTGGCGAAGGGGAATAAAAAAGAAAATAAAGAAAGACACATCAGTTAGAGTTCAGCCAGCAGATGATTGATAGATTTCAAATTCAGCTGACTCTACAGGAGGCACTAGAGTACATCCCCCACTTCCAGAAGAACTTAAGAGAGAAGACTACTGTATGCAGGAAGAGGAGGAACCACCGAGGAGAGATCCATGTGCTCACTCGTGCCACATGATTTGCCATTCAGAACTGACTTCCAGCCAAGAGACTTGATGCAGGAGCTCCCTATGTCAGATGCAAGATTCAAGAGCAGCAGTTGGACCGTACTCTATTAGACAACGACTCTTCAATCAGCCTCCTTCCGACAACCTTACTTGACCGATTCGAGTTTGGCCTTCTCCATCGGAGTAGGATAGTCCTTCAGCTTGCTGACAGGTCTATTAATAGGCCGAAGGGGTTGTTGAGAGATGTGGTCGTTACCATTTAGGGCCTGAAATTCCCCGTGGACTTTGTTGTATTGACATGGAGATCCCTGAGTCGGTAACAGATACCCCCATCATACTAGGATGCCCATTCTTGGCCACAGCCAAGGCGGTATCCGATCATGATAGTGGGAAGGTGTACTTTCACGTAGAGGGCGAAAGTATTGATGAATCTACGTTTCATCATCTTTATTCTATCATTTTGGCCTTAAAAACCCTAGTAAATGCGTGTAAATATGCTTAATTTAGGCATTTTAGCATTCATGCATCATCGTGTAAATATTGTATAAAATGTGGTTTTTAAAGCCAAAATTATAGAATAAAGAAAAGAAAAGAAAAAGAATAAAATATTGTAAATATTTTATAACCCGAAACCCCGAGACCTAGGCATCTTGATGAATAGGTCGACAAGGAATAAAGTAGGGGGAGATAAGGGCTAGAATACAATAAAAATACCTTTTATTTTATTCATTTTGGGACTTATTTTTAGTTCCAATTTTTATACATCAAATAAAGAAACTTTGAAAATGAAAGTTGTAGATAATTAAATAAATAAAAATACAAAATTGATTTCACACAAAAATAATGTACAGAAAAAAAGTTATGGTCTGAATAAAATTCCAG
This sequence comes from Ottelia alismoides, assembly GCA_037367405.1. Lineage (NCBI taxonomy): Eukaryota > Viridiplantae > Streptophyta > Magnoliopsida > Alismatales > Hydrocharitaceae > Ottelia > Ottelia alismoides. Next base: position 170,876 of record JAZKJV010009792.1, read on the forward strand.
AATCCGAACTTCCCAGACCTGTATCTCCCAAATAAAAATTGAAATGCATCAAACTCACCTTTAATTGTATATAATTTACAATAAGCTATTTAATGGCAGTGGTTTCACGTTTGGGGAGTAACGGTTTGAAAGTTGAGTTTTGGACCCCTATTGTATACTTGTACAGATTAAAATATTAAATTTATTTATTATTCATTATTTTTATAATTTTATATTTTTATAATTTCATAAATATTATTTATAATATATATGTAAATTAAAATCAGAATAAAAATCTAAAAAAATACAAAATAAAATACTTGTATATAGCATACATAGGTATAATACCAATAAGCATACCTATATTGTTAATATTTCTATTTTATTAAGTGTATAAATTAATTCAAAAAAATAAAATAAAAATATATTTAAGTGTATAAAACTATTTTATAAATTTATAAAATAGTAAACAAAAATAAATAAATTAAATATACAAAATAAAAATAAAATAATAAAATATATAGATATATAGACCTATACAAGCCTAAAATAGTAACTCATAATTTTATAACTCATAAAAATAAATAAAAATCGTAATAAAATACTTTATAAAATAATAAACATTTTTTATTTTATAATCTAAAATTAATAAAATCATTTAATATTTTTTATTGATTTTTTAATCTTTTCCAGTATGCTTTTTCCTAGTTGGTCCACGTGGACCAACCATCTGGCTTTGGACGTTGACCTTTGGTCAACTCCCTGGTCCAAGCTCTTGTAGCTCTGTCAGACCTAGTTTTTTGTCTGTTTTGGCGGAATTTTCCAGGTCGTCCCTTTCATCCTTTCATGATGACTTCTTCACGACTTTTTCTTCCCTACCATAGAGCTTACACGCCCAAGGATTTTCTAGGGGAATGGATCCATGATTCATGAGATATGCATCGATCTTTGGATCCTCCCAGCCGTTTGTACAAAAACCCCTCTCCTCTTCCATTTAAAATTTGGACCCTTCTTTGACCTTCATTTGACCCTAGCACCGAGCTCTGGACAGGAGGCTGTTTTTGTATTACTATATTTGGGCCCCTGCCAGGTCACGTGCGTTACGCACGTGACTTGGCAATTTTGCAAGGGCACCCCGAGGCATTTTCGTATTTACATTCAATCGCAAAACTTTTATATGCAGTAAAATACTTCTGGCATTTTTGCATTTAGGCCCCTAGGTTTTTTGTAATAGCAAGTACACCCCTGTCAGGCGTGAGTGCGCTTGCACGTGTCTTTGGCAATTTTGCGAGGAAGGGCTTGAAATTTTGAGTATTCCTAATTGGTCAGAAAGTTGCTAATTCAGTTATATAATTTCTGGACTATTTACACGCAAGCCCTTCAACTTTAATATAATTACAAAAATACCCCCTTGCCTATATGTATTTTCTTGATGTTGCTAGTATATATTTTATGCATCTATAAAACCACAAAAATTACCAAACAAATATCATAGGTTCCTGTTGCATTTCAGTTTCATGCCATTTTTTATTTTGCATTTTTATAGCATTTTAACATTTATAAAAATTCAAAAATACGCATTTTCAACACTGTTTGCATTATAAAATCCAAAAAAATATAAAATCACCTCAGAAAATTCCCAAAAAAATATATTTCGTGTTTTTAGTGTGTTTTAACTTCAGTCCAAAAATCACTAAAAAATACAAAAGAAAACTCCTAAAAATTATAAAACCACAAAAATCTTCCAAAAAATCATAAAAATTCTACAAAAAATCCTAAAAATGCAATTTCAGTTTTTTTTATTTTCTCTGATTTATTATCTTTCAATTAAAACTAATTTAAGGAATTTTTGATATTGTTTGATATTTTCTATCCTCATTTTAGTTTTAGTCTTTTAGTTTCTTTCTAGTTTTCAATATTTTTGACTTTAAAAATACCAAAAAATTAAGAAAAAACTAGAAAAATTACAAAAAGATTAGAAAAATATAAAAAAGCACAAAAACACTTTATTTCCTATATTTTGAGTATTTTTCCTTATTTTTTATCTCTCTCTTATCTCTAGTGTATATATATTCCTTATATATATATTATATCTCTATTTATAGAAAAAGAAATTTTAAAAATATAAAATATAAAAGAAAATATAAAATTAGAAAACTAAAATACAAAATATAAAATCAAAAATTAAATAAAAAATATATAAAATAAAAAACCCACAAAAAATAGCATAGATAGACAAATCATCACATTCACATTTTGAGCATTTTACCCCGTTCTACCTGTCTGCTCTCTATGTTCGATCTCTACACATACTTGCACCTATACACAATAAATTTTAACTCCACACCACTTTTCATTGCTTGATTTCTGTTGTGGGTTAATTGTTGTTTGAACTGCGGATTTCGTTGGGGGTCAACTCAGCGACTGTTGGTTCGCCTTGTGAATCGATACGACCTCCCGATTTTCAGGTTAAACAAATGGCGCCGTTGCCGGGGAGCATCGACTTGTAGAGTAGACTTGTGTCTTTTTACTAACTTAGCCATTTTTGCTTATCTTATTTTATTGTATCATTAATTTTGGAACTGTCTGACATCCCTTTCTTGTTTTCTTGTGAGGGACCACTGACCGAGGAGGATCTCCTAGGGGATCCTGAGCAACCTTGGGAGGCGGAGCCGGCTATTCTATCCTAGCCGGCAGGAGAGAGCAGGAGGACTTGAGAGAGAGAGAGATAGTTAGCTTTTTATTATTTTTATGAGAGAGAGACATTTTATTAATTTGTAATAATACAGGTACCCTGGACTTTGGATATTCTGGTCCAATTTCCAAGTGTTTGTTCTTTTGAGGGCTCACCGCAATTTTACCGCGTTTTCATCGCCTTTTTTTACTTTGTTTTCCGATTTTGGTTTTCTTTCTTTTGTGGAATGAGCCCTTAGTTTTTAGGATTGCTTGATCGTGTAGTCTAAGGCCAAACACCTAATAACCATTGCATGCACCTATAGTCTTCTCGTTTGGACTTAGAATTAATTAATTGCGAAAGTACTCAGTCTCGAAGCCGCGTGCTGCTAGAGGCCGTATAAAGCGCTGGCAGGATCCGTTGTGGCGGACACCGATTGACATCAGATACTGGACTTAGGCTTCGATCTGAGTACTTAGCATTTGGTTCTTCACGTATAGCAATTGCCCGCTTAGGACGATTTCTGTGTGCATATCGGCATATTGATTAGGATTATAAATTCCTGTTTTGCATCCCGCTTGGAGAGAGCTGGGAGGCACTGTAAGTCTTCTATCTTTGCATTCATCATCTAGGCACAAAGGTGAGATTTCCATCTTGGTATCGCCTTGCATTGCTTTTCCGATCTTCTCCCTCTATTTTTGGATCAATAGAAATCAAAGAAAATATTAAAAACGTTAGGTGCTTGTATTGAATCTACTCAAAAAAAGTGATAACACAAAAAAAATTAAAAAAGGGCTGCTAAAAATACTTGACCAAAATAAATTCGATTAATTGGACTCATTGTCTTGGGGTGAGCAAAGCCCTCCTTTGTTTTCAGGTTGCATAGGAAGGTTTCCTTCCCAGTGAGGTGAGAGTCGTCGTAAGGATTAGAGCCCAAAACCCAGTCTGTGGCTGCCTTGTGTATCGCTTGGATATTCGAAGTATTGGCGCTTCTATCGTACGTAGACGAGTAGGGTTTGGTCAACATTGATGACTCTCTATTGTGTAGAGCATTGACCTTGTCCGAAGTATCGAGCATAGGCCACGCCTTCACAGGGGTGCCTGTCTCATCGTCCTGCGTCCGAGTAGATTCTCGCATGCTCACGGGTGATTCCTTTGCGAGCGAGATCCAATGTATTGGTTTCTCCTATCGGCTTCCTCCCTCTATTTCTTTAGCTGAGTAGGGATCCAGGAAGGGTTACAAGGACCTTAAAAAGTGCAGACTACATGTTACACAGGAGGAGGACAAGTACGGGATACTTTTCCGGCAGTACTCTCTCTCCTATAGGCATAGCACTCTAAGGACTCGTGAAAAGATAATTGCCTGAAAAATCAAATCTAAAACTCACAAGGATAATTACCGATCCTTCACGGCTTCACGGGTCGCGTTGGTGAATCCATTGATTTGGGTTTGATTGATTAGTCGAGTTAAGGTCAAGATCAAAAATATCGCGCCTTTGCGCCATTTTGTTCTCTCTCCATTTGACCCTTGCTCAGTGTGAGCTCTACTGTTTTACACTCCATTTGTTTCTCGTTGACCTCCGTATCTTCATCTGCATCGATCTTCCTCTTGACCTTCGAGATGGCAATGAATGGACAGTTTAGTCGAGTCTTTGTCGACACCTACATCAGTTCCATCTGCTCGCCCTCTCTAATAATTCGGGGCGATTCCCGAGAACCCGGTTCAGACTCCGTGAACCGATCTCCAGACTCCCCATCTTATTCAATAATTCGGGATCACTCTTGTCCCGAACTCTATCCATTTTGGATGGCTATTGATTTCACTCCTTACACATCACCGTCCTTAACAAAATTCTGTGTTGACCTTAACACAGAACACTTCTCTCCATCTGGTGCTGCAATTCAGACTGATCAAGGAATTCTTCCATGTGCAGACTTAGAGCCCGATTCTAAGCCAGCTAACCAAGCAGAATCTGAGATGACCGGTGGAAGAGGAAAGGGACCACAGCCCCAAACTGAAGCTAATGCCAATCAGGGGGAAGGGCAGTACGCCACGCAGAATGATGTCAATAGTCAATTGCTAGCTTCCATTCAAGCCATCCAACAAGAACTGACTAACCAAGCCCTGGCCCAGACCGCCTTCTAGGAAATGCTGAATGATCTGAGGAGGATGGCTGATGCAAGAGATGGCCGATGGGAGGATGATCCAAATCAAGAGTTCAATTTTGAAGAGGTTAGAGATGAGTTCTCAGTGGGAGGACCAGAATTCGATGGAGCGGGCACAGACCCACTGCAGACAAAGCCTACGCTGAAAGAGACATACAATCCAGGAGCGGGTCGCATCACTGAGTGGATCCAGATTCCACGTATTCATGCCCACTTCGAACTAAAGCCACAGTTTCTATCTCTGCTTCCCACATTCCACGGGATTACCACTGAGGAGTCCTCTATATTCATCTCAAGAAGTTTGGTCGCATTTGTGCTACCGCACACTACCCTGGAATTCCTTTGGGGGTAGTCATGATGATCGCCTTTCCCTTCAGCCTTCAAGACAAGGCCCTATATTGGGTCGACCACCTAGGGAAGGTAGTCACGACCTGGGAGGAGCTGAAGTCTGCATTTCTCCATAAGTTCTATCCTCTCAGGCGATTGAATCAGATGCGTGCCCGTATTTCCAGTTTTTGCCAGCAACCCCACGAGACTATCCATGAAGAGTGGGAGAGATTCAAAAGCAACCCCACGAGACTATACATGAAGAGTGTGAGAGATTCAAGGATCTTCAGGAGAAGCGTCCCCACCACGAAATCCCAAAGACCAGCCTTGTGCAACACTTCTTTGGTGGGCTTACACTTGAGAGCCAAAAGCTTGTAGATGCCGCTTACGGCGGTTCGTATTTCAACAAGGACGAGGACGTGGTATGGAACGTCTTCGAGGAAATGGCTGAAGGAGAAGCCGCTCAATCCTCGTCCCAAGCATACATGAAGGTGCCAACTGCCATCAACAAGCCAGTGAACATGGCTTCTCATACCGAAGACAGGGATGAGAGCTCCAACTTGAGCATCATTGGGAGCCATCCGTCCAAGGTGGACATCATTGAGAAGAGGTCGCAGGACCTCGAGAAATTATCAAGGGCTTGGAAAAGCTCGATTTGATTTCCCAGCAGATGGAACAACTTATCCGTGCCTTGAACGCCAACATGTGCAACATTGTGTCTACCCCTGCCGAGCCGACCGCTGAGAAGAAGGAACATGTATTGCATCAAAACCCTCAGCCGACTCCACCGCAGCCCCAGCCTGTTCATCATGTGTATTATGTGCAGGTTCTGGAGCAGCCCCCGCAACCTTAGACACAGATGGTTGTATATCAACCTGAGTCCCAGCCAACCTATTCCGAGCAGTTCTCTCCACCCCTGCCACTGATACAGGAGATCAATTGTGTATGGAACAACGAAGCGCAGCTGACCGTCCTCAGGGACACTCTTAGGGTCAGAACATGGGCAACACGCCCTATCACCAGCAACAACAGGGTGGGGGACCCTTCCAGCCCTCATATCAGTACCGGCCTCCGTCTCACAGCAACACATGGAGGCAGAACTACCAGCATGGTCCTCAGCAGTCCGGATACCGCGGACAAGGGTATCATCAGCAACCGACTGCTATATATCACCAGAACTCACAGTATTCCTCCAACCCTCCTCCTCATCAATTTTCTCAGGGTTACCAGTCACAACCTCAGCCTTCATACCAGCACTCTAGGCCCCAACAGGGGGTTTCTTCTGAGATTGTGCCGGTTAATCCGGCCCTGGCCTGCCTTGAACAGTTGATGAAGAACATGGCTGAGATGAACCAGAAGATCGACGACTTGATAGCTACAAAAATAGCCATCCCCGCTCAAGTCGAGGCGAATCCGAACAATTTCCGACGCAAGGAGCAGGTAGCCGGTAGTGTCCAACCAAAATCAGGTGAATTAAATTGCTTTTTATCTAATGTTGTTACTCTCAGGAGCGATAGGACACTCAAGCCATCAGCGACATCGAAGGGAAAGAATCTTGCATCTGACGGTGAATCGTCAGCCAGGCCAACACCAGGGCCACGAAGCATTTTGGGAGCAGCACCATCCACCAGAAAATCACAAAAAATGAAAAAAACAAAAAAACACAAAAAGATAGCAGCAGTCCCGGTGGAGATAGGCTAGCATTGGAGACGTCTGCACCTGCTACAGAGCCAGCCACAGACAGAAGGAATTTTGCACCTTCAACGAGTCCAATGCCAGCACCTGATGCCGAGCCTGCCGTTTTTGGTCCACATATTGTAGATGATTCTATTCCTTTTTGACATCTACTTGTAAACAACAATATGGACAATATTTTGAATGACATCGGTGAAGAGTTTGTAAATATTCCTTTTCCAAAAATAATGAAAAAACACAAAAAATGAAAATTTTGAAAAATGCTTTGTCTGATCCTTCTATCATAGAAATTATCCAGAATTTGGTACTGAACATGACGTTAATGAAAGCTCTTGAGTACATGCCAGCTGTAAAGAAAGGATTGAAAGATGCATGTACAACCAAGCGCAGGTCTCATCCTCATAATTCTAGGAACAAAGGTGGCAAGCCCGAAAAGCATATCCTTACAATGGACACAGTTAATGCAATAAGCAAACTCCCGGACAAAAAGCCAGATATGGGAGCACCTCTTATGCGATGTCAAATGTTCAATCAGGAATTTGAACAAACACTTCTCGAATTCGGGTCTTATGTCAACTTGATGTCAGCCTCACTGCTTACAGAATTCAGGCTAGGACCGCTCAAGCCTACAAAGATGATTCTACAGTTTGCAGACAAATCAGTTAATCGACCTAGGGTCCTGTTGGAGGACGTGATAGTTACGGTTCAGGGAAAGCAGTTCCCGGCCGATTTTGTCGTACTAGATATGGGCGTCCCCGCTCCATTGCTCCTTACCCCAATCATTCTCAGAAGACCATTCCTGCGGACGTCAAACGCAGTAGTGAGTTATGGGACTGGAGAAATCACTTTTGGCGCTGGCAACGAAATAATCAGAGTAGAGACCCTGTCTGAAGTAGCACCAGCAAAACGAACATCTGCAGCATGCGCAAGGGTGATTGAGTATTCTGATGACTGCGACTTTCTAGCAGAAATTCAAGACACCAACTTATTCTTGGATGACAATGAGATCCAAGAACTCCTCTGCCCCGAGGAGGGATTGGAGACCGCAGTCGAATTTCCCCTTATCGATCAGAATGAGGAACTCGCTGATGTGCTGAATGAGACTTCCGTGGGGGTGATGTGCCTTCAAAACCAAGAGCAAATTGTTGAAGAGTCTTGTGATGAAGAGGAAATCATCGAGACATTCTGTCAAGATTTGTGAGAAGAGGCAGAACAGATTATGGTGGACACCGAACAGATGAAAGAATCTCCACCAGAATTAAAAGATGAAGTCGCTACCGAAGCAGCTCCGACCCCACCAGAGTTGAAACCATTGCCCTCCAACATAAAATATGCCTTTCTTGCAGGAGAACCGAACATGTACCGATCATCATCAATGCACACCTGACCGAAGACCAAGAATCTTGTCTGATGGAGGTTCTTGAACGCAACCGCAAGGCGATAGGCTGGCGGACTTCGGATCTCCATGGGATCAATCCATCACTATGCTCGCATCGCATTTTTCTGGAAGATGATTGCAAGCCCTCTCGAGAACTTCAGAGAAGATTAAATCCTAATCTGCGGGAGGTTGTTATGAAAAAGATCCAGAAATGGTGTGATGCGGGATTCATTTATCCCATCTCCGAGAGCAAATGGGTGAGCCCTCGGTATGTTGTGCTAAAGAAATCAGGGATCACCATTGTGAAGAATGACAAAGGAGAAGAGATCACAACCAGAGTACCCACCTCTTGGCAAGTATGCGTGGACTACAGAAGACTTAACCTCGCCACCAAGAAGGACCACTTTCCTTTACCCTTCATCGACCAGATCTTGGAGAGATTGGTCGCGAAGGAATACTTCTGCTTCTTGGATGGATACTCTGGATACAATCAAGTTGCTATTGCTCCTGAAGATCAAGAGAAGACCACGTTCACATGTCATTTTGGTACATATGCCTTCAGACGGATGCCGTTCGGGCTTTGCAACGCCCCAACCACATTTCAGACGTGTATGCTTGCAATTTTTGCCGATATGGTGGGCAACTTTCTCGAGGTCTTTGTGGACGATTTTTCGGTCTACGGGGATTCATTCAATAAATGTCTGGGTTATTTAGACAGAGTCTTATGGAGGTGCTACGAAGTAAATCTTGTGCTCTCATGGGAAAAGAGCAACTTCATGGTGACCGAAGGAATCGTGCTAGGTCACGTTGTTTCTAAACGTGGCATGGAGGTTGACCCAGCCAAGGTGAAGGTAATTTCCAAACTTGAGGCACCTACAACAATTAAACAAGTCAGGTCATTCTTGGGCCATGTCGGTTTTTACCGACGATTCATCAAAGGTTTCAGCAAACTGGCCAGACTGTTGATTGAGTTGCTCGGCAAGGAGAATGAATTCATTGTAGATGACTGTGTGCTCCTTGCCTTTAATCAGCTGAAAGAGCTCATCACACAGACCCCTGTCTTGCAGCCGCCGATTTGGACTTAGCCTTTCGAGATAATGACCGATGCATCAGATTATGCCATTGGTGTTGTACTTGGACAGAGGAAAGATAATGTACCGTTTGCAATTCACTATGCTAGTTGAACGCTTGATGAAGCCCAACGAAACTACACTGTCACTGAAAAGGAGCTGCTAGCGGTAGATTTTGCCTTGGAAAAGTTCAGATCCTACCTCCTTGGATCCAAAGTAATCGTTTACACTGATCATTCGGCCATTCGGTACTTACAACAGAAGAAAGATGCCAAACCACGTCTTATTCGGTGGATCCTTCTCCTCTAGGAATTTGACTTGGAAATTAAAGATAAACATGGGGTAAAGAATGTGGTGGCCGATCATCTATCGAGGCTTCCTGAGCCGGAATCTTCTGAGCTGAACCTGCAGCCAATCATAGAGACCTTTCCAGACGAGGCAATTGTGTCAGTCGCCTCGCTTCCATGGTATGCAGACATAGTGAATTATCTGGTGACCAAGAAAATCCCACAGGATTGGCCGAAGTTGAAAATAGATAGATTCTTGTTTAAAATCCATTTCTACCAGTGGGAGGACCCATACTTATTTCGTGAGGGGGCAGACTGTATCTGGAGGAGGTGTATACCTCAGGAGGAGGTTCCAAGTGCCCTCGCTTTATGTCATGACCAAAATTCTGGAGGACATTATTCAGGCAGACGTACGGCAGCAAAAGTTCTTCAAAGTGACCTCTGGTGGCCTTCACTATTCAAAGATGCAGATGATTATGTCAAATGCTGCACTGACTGTCTGAAGATGGGCGGAACCATAGGAATGAGAGATACGATGCCTCTGAAATTCATTCAGATATCAAACGTCTTCGACGCATGGGGCATCGACTTTATGAGCCCATTTCCCAACAGCCAGGGCTATGAATATATTCTGCTTGTTGTCGATTATGTAAGTCGCTGGGTGGAGGGTATTCCTACCCGAACCATCGATAGTAGGACTGTCTGTCGATTCTTAAGAGATCACATCATAGCACGGTTCGGGATTCCCAAGATTCTCATATCTGACGAGGGTAGTCATTTCATAAACAGAGAGGTGAAGAAGCTGACTCAGGAATTATGTATTGAACATCGCATTGCTTCACCTTATCACCGCAGTCCAATGGCTTAGCTGAATGTTCAAACAGGGAGATCAAGACAATTCTACAGAAGCTTGTGTGTCCGGATCACAAGAACTGGTCTCAATTGCTTGATTCCGTTCTTTGGGCTTACAGAACAGCGTACAAATCACCCTTGGGAATTGACAACTGCCCCGCACCCCATGTTAACTCGGTCAAGTTAATGTCCAAATTAATTAGATGTCATTCGTTGCAGTCGGATACGAGAGGGCTAATCAAAAACCACTTTAATTAGCTTTGAGTTAATTTCAAGCGGCAATATTTTTTCACTTGGTAGTGTCCAAGGTCGAACTCAGGGAGGCATCTGTCTCCTTAGGTATATTTCAGCAATTTTTCAAGTGTGTGATTTTCGAGAAATTATTTTTTTGGTCTTTTTCTGTTTTCTATGCATGACACATGCAATATCAAGCCAATTTAAAGTTAAATCAATTTACGATATCAAATGAAGTCCAAAATTTATGAAAATTGGCCAGATGATGGATTGTGATGAAACTAAGCTACCCTATTTTTTTTGGAATTTTTAGACACTAAATGAATTTACAAGGAATTAAACATGTAGGCAGGGTGATTTTCACTAATTTATTTTTAATAAATATCAAATCACATCTTTTTCAGGAAATAAAATTATCCTAGATAGTTCTAATGTAAGGAATCTAGGAAAATTGACAAACCTTAATTTCAATGTGAAACAAATTTATTAAAATTAAAATAAGAAAATCACTAAGGAATTTATTAAGGCCTCGATATGCATGCAAATGACATGAAAATTTTATGCAAGGTTGAGTTCACTATCCTAGAGTTACTATGAATTTTTGGGAATTTTTGGAGTCACAAAAAATTAATTATAAATTAAAAGGTCTCACTGGGCAAAATATTACACAAATCAACCAATTAATTCATTTAAAAATCTACTGTAATTACAAAAATGTGACAAGTGGCACAATAAATAGAGGACAAGTTACTCAACAAAATGCAACTTTTGGAATTTAAAAATGATGTAAAATACGACCTAGGGATGCGTGCAAACACAGGGTTATATTTGCAATACAAGAAAATCAAATTACATAAAAGAAATATGCTAGCAGGGACTTAAATGCAATTAACTATAATGCTGGGGGACAATATGCAAATTTTCGACTGGCACATGCTCCTCACGTGGGGTCTGCTTCACAGGGACCTTTTTGCAATTTCAAAAAGTCCCGAGGGCCTCTATGTAATTTACCCAGGCCGCACGTGCTCCTCACGTTGTCGGCCTAGGCTCGGGCGGCTTAGGAGGCTCGGGGCTCGGCTCGGAAGCTTCAGGAGGTCTGGAGTGAGGCTCGGTGCAGCCTCGGGTCGTCCGAGCCTAGGGTCGGAGAAGAGGCTCGGACTCCTCCACGTGGCGCGTTGATGACCGTTGGATCAGGAATGATCCAACGGATGTCGATGAAGACGCGTGGCGAGATCTAAGGCCGTCAGATCTGGATAGATCCAACGGCGCCTGAGACCCACGGATGATGGTGACGTGCCTGACTCCCGGCCGCTGGATCAGAGGATCGATTCAACGGTTGGCTGATGCTGAAGACGTGGCGGGCTCCTGAGCGTAGGATCAATGATGATCCTACGGTCGTCTGCTTCTCCGGATGATGGCTGTCATGGCGTGACGTCGACCGTTCGATCGAGACGATCGAACGGTATCTGGGGGTTCTCCTTCAATGGCCCTCTACCGCCTGCGGAGGAGATGGTGGAGCTCCGACGACGAGGCCTTAGCTTCGCCCATGCCTCCTCATGTCGGTGATGCTCTCCGGTGGCCCGGAGCTGTCCCAGAAGAAGCGCGGCGGTGCGAGGTTGATGTTGGTGGTCTCAGGAGCTGGCGAGCGGAGTCGGGGGTCGCTGGCGACGAAGCTCCAAAAGAGCTCCGGTGAAGCTCCGGCCAATGCACAAGCTTGTTACCTGCAGGTGTTAGAAGAATAGCCGAGGCTCGTGGTGCAATTGTGGAGACGGGGGAATGGTCGGCGAGGCCTAAGGCGCAACGGAGGTGAACTGGCGATGGTGCTCCGGCCAAGTGGCGGAGCTGGAGACGTTGGATAGCTGAATGAAGTGTCTGAGGGGGCGGAGGGGTCTGCGAGGATGAGAGCTCCGTCACGGAGCTCAGCGGAGTGGAAGCGCGGCGAGAAGATGAAGAGGGACGTCAGATAAAAAGCGAGAAATCAAAAGAAAAATCAAAATGAAGATCGGAGGAAGATGGAGGTGTTCACCTGGGGTGTGGAGCTCGAGATCGAGGTCCAGATCGTCGCTCGAAAGGGGCGGTGAGTCCCTGAGCTCAAGCAGCGACTTGGCGGAGGAGGGCTGCGACTCGGCGGTGGCCGAGGATCTCGCCGGAGAAGACGACCATCGTCGCTCAAGGAATTGTGCAATTACTGTCACTAATTAGATGCTCCGAGCTCGGGGAATCTCTCACGGGTGGCGGATGGGTGCGACGATGGCCGGATCTCGAGTATTTATAGGTCGAAGGTCTCGGCCAGGCTAATGATGGAGCGAGGTTTAAGGGGTTCGTGGGACGTCGCTAGAGGTCGACGTGGGTAGTAGAGTGACTGGCGAGGATAAGGGACGAGTGGGGATCATCGTGGACATGGTGGTGGTCGTCGACGGTGGTAGGAGCGCGGCTGAGAATAGGAAGGAGCTGCCCCTCCCGCAAGGCGGAGAACGTGGGAGAGAGGGGCGCTGGAGGTAGAAGACGAAGTCTCCACCATTGGATCGTGTGATCCAACGGTGGTGATCGAGGCGGAATGGAGCGGTTGGATGAAGATCTGGGCGCGGTGATCTAAGCGTCGTGAAGCGGCCACGTGGCGCAACGGGGGCGAAGAGCCAGTGGACGGATGCGATGAGCGTAGGGCGCTTGATCGGGCGGTTTAGATGCCTTTGGAGCTAACGGCTCAGATGGAAGGGCTGAGGCGTGATCTGAGGGTCGTGGAAGCGCCACGTGTCGTGCGGAGGAGAGGGCGCTGACGAGCGGGTCAGATGAAGCGGGGGACTTGATCTGGCGGTCGAGATGAAAGGCGTGCATGGTCATCCAGTGGCCGTTGGATTGAAAGTGTCATCCAACAGCTGAGAGCAGAGGTGGCTTGGGCAAGGGGAGCGGGCCGCGTGGCGCGACCAGATGGCGCCACGTGGCCTGCTGTGAATGGCTGGAAGAAAATATATGTGTAGAGAGAAGAGGGGGCCGAATTTGGAAAAACTTCGAACATGAAAGTTGTAGATCTCAATGAGATCTACAAGTTTCATGTTGACCAAAGACGGAGATGAGGTCAAATATGATACAAAAAATACAAAGATACAAATATACATACATGTAGTATACGAAGAGGCCCAAAAACCCAACTTCTTCATACGAGCTCCAAATTGGATGAAATTAGTCTCGTTTTAAAGGTCTTTTAATGTGTATTGTTCTAAAAGTGAGGAGACCTATTTTGGAGTTGGTATGAGGGATCTACGGGTACTTTATGGTCCAGGGGTTCTAGGGCTTTATTGGCTAATTTACAAGGGGGATTTCTGACTTTCTTCCCTATATTATTAACTAATGAGTACATATTATAAGGAAGAGGTTATTTTTATGAGGGAACATTTTACAAGTGATTTTGGCTTCTTATTTAAATGCAAATGGAATGCTAAAATGCATGTATTATGCATGCATGCATCAATGCTATTTATGCATTATAAAGGGAAATATGCCTCTATTTACTCGGGAACAAGGCTCTATTTTTAACTTTTAGAGTGATGAATCACAGATTCATCAGGAATGTCTCCCTACCGCCTGGTGTATGGCAAGCCATGTCATCTGCCCGTCGAATCAATTCACAAATCTTTATGGGCCATCAACATCTGTAATTTGGATTCCGAGCAAGCAGGAAAGAACCGAAAATTGGATCTGAATAGATTATTGGAATTCAGAGATTATGCATATGACAATAGTCTGATGTACAAGGAGAAGGTCAAAACGTGGCATGACAAGCATATACGTCGCAAGTCCTTCGAGCCAGGTCAGAAGGTGTGGTTGTTTGATGCGAAATTAAAAATCTTTCCAGGCAAATTGAAGGGTAAATGGACTGGGCCGTTTTTGGTTAGGCATGTGCGTGACAATGGAAGTGTATTGGTATCTAATCTATCAGCTGATGCACAACCATTTGTAGTCAATTGACAGCTTTTGAAGCCCTACCTTGAACATGATACATTCATGTCTGTCGTTGACTCTATTCAAGTAATCTACAGAGATGAGCCGGATATCTCCGAAGAGTCAGAGGAAGGCCAAGCAGAGCAAAACATTTTTGAATGATATTTCTTCTTTTCTTCTTTTCGTCTTTTCCGTCTCTTTTATCTTATTCTATCGACATGATGTCATCCCTTTCATCACTGCTACACTTAGGATGTACTTTATCCTAAGTGTAGGGGGGTGTGCATCCCGAGTTGTTCATATCCACTTTCATCTCTTTTCTTCTTTTCTTTTCTTCTTTTCCTTGTCTATTCTCTTTATCTATCAAAAGGTGTCGCCCCTTGTAGACAGTCTTCTATACTTAGGACGTACTTTGTCCTAAGTATAGGGGGGTGTGCACCCCGAGTTTTCATTTATTTCGATCCTCTCCATTGTCTCCTCTTCTTGTCTATGCTTAGGGATATCTTACCCTAAGTATAGGGGGAGACAATCTGAGTACGATCTGTTCATTCCCACCCTTGACCCTATCTGCTTTGTGTACAGTCTGCTATACTTAGAATTATTTGATCCTAAGTATAGGGGAGACGGTAAACTTCTCATTCGTTCATTCATTCCTTTATTTATTCATTCTTTAGACTTTTCCTATACGCAGTATGAGTTATGTCTTCTCTTTTTCTCTCTGATCTATGAGGACATAGCTCTAGCTAAGTATAGGGGGGTCGTATGTACTGCGTATATACTTTAGCCTTAACTCGTACTTTCGTATTTTCCTAATAATTATGGCTAATAATTTTTTAAAATTCATTAAAAATCCTAATAAAAAGATGTTATAATTCCTCAAATTCTTTTTGTATTTACTGATTAATAAATCTGGTGAAAATGTTTTTTGCAAAATGTTTGAAAAATAGTTTGAAAATCTTTTGAAACTATTTTGAAAATGTTTTGTTACATGTTTTCAACCTTTGTAAAAATGTGTTGCTTGTAAAATTTATTGTCTTTGTGTGAAATAAAAATGTTTGAAAAATGATTTGCAAATGGTTTGAAAAATAGTTGCAAAAATATTTGAAAAAATCTATCTAAACTGTTTGAAAAACCTCTGCAAAATGATTTTCAAATGTGTGAACATGTTTGTAAAATATTTGTAAAAATTATTTTGGACTATAGTTTTCAAAAATTGTTTGAAAAACCTTTTTAAATAAGTTTGAGGAATATATACATCACACCAAAAATCCACTATATATACCTATAAAATTGATCACTTATCCCTATAAAAAAATTCCTAAAATCCATTTCTTGTAAATATAAGAAGCACTCCTGTGTAAATATCTTAACCTAATTTTCAGCCAAAATCTTTTGTTTTCAAAAAAATCCCAAAAACATTTGCAAAACTAAAATCCAAAAATATTTGAAAAATCTTTTTGAAAAATACAAAAAAATACATATGCATCATCATCCTTTCAGAAATCCATCAAAAGTTCAAAATCTTTGAAAATTGTATCACAAAAATATTTTTTGCATTCTGCATATCATTTGCATAGCATTGGCATTTTTCGGATTAAGTTTGATAGTTGAACGAGTCTAAGAAAAATCCAAAGATTGGAGCTTGGTTGGACCTTAAAATCTACCTAATAACAGGAACCTTATAAGAACTGGGTTTGAGGTACTTCAGGTCTAGTTGACTTATTTCTTTGAGGATCACGAGACTTGGTTCAATGGATTCTTGACTGCCTAAGTAGAGTATTTCGGAGCACACGCAGGACTCTTGTTGATAATGACCTAACTTGGACACCTGCACCTTTCACATGGCATTTTGCAATATTTTTTTTCAAACTCATACAATGTGCAGCGTGTACATCAGGAGTTTTTCCTCTTGAGTCAGTAGACTATCCCTCTTTTGAAGCATTACTGCAACCCCCAGCATCCCGTCCTTAGATGTCAACACCACCAGACTAGGTTGAGACGCACTACCCTCCCTAGAGGAGGACGGATGTTTCCACCCGTGTGCTACTCCAAGCTAAAGGATTCTACCTCCTCACCACCTCATCAATGAAGAGCTACGTGCATTGTGCTTGTCCAAGTTAGGTCACTGTCTATAAGAATCCTGCGTATGCACGAGATATTCTACTTAGACTGATTAAGATGACATGTGAACATAGACTTGCGGACTCGAAGATTTAAGTCACTTGACCTGAGAAATCTTAATTCCAATTCCTCTAAGGTTCCTCTGAAATTAGGTGGATTAAGGTCAAATCAAGTCCATCCTCAATATCTACTCATAACTTGGTTAAGAACCCACTAGCTTTTCACTTTGCATATGCAAAGTATGCAGATGAGATGAGATGTCATGCTATGAAAATGAATGAAAATGCAAGACTCTTTTTCTTTTCTTTTTTAGATGCAGAAATGATATGCAAGAGTAAATAAGAAGCCTATTTTCATTTTTTTATTGGTATACCTCCTATTTTACATAATTTACAAGAGTATTATACAAGTATATACACATTGTTTTACCCACCCGTAATTATTGTAAAATATATATAAAAATACGCAAAAGTACGAGCTATGGGTAAAGTATATATGTAATATATACACGCCCCCTATACTTAGCGTGTGCTATGTCCTCAGAGCACGAAGAGCGAGGAAAAAGACATAGCTCGTGCTAAGCGTAAGAGAGCTAAAAAGAAATGAAAATGTATAGAAATTGACCGGCCCCCCTATACTTAGGCTCTGGCAGCCTAAGTGTAGAAGAAAGTCAAAAAGTGGGGTGGACGAGGTCAAGAAGAGAAGTGGATGGATATACAATGCGGGCATCGGTCCCCCCTATACTTAGGCTCAGGTCAGCCTAAGTATAGGACAGAAGTGAGTAAGAGGACCAATGTGATCTGGAGAATGTTCAGTGAATCGACTCAGGTGACCCCTCCCCCCTATACTTAGGATCTGGTTATCCTAAGTTTAGTCCAAGATAGTGATCTAATGAGGCGGGGATGGGTTACTAGAGTCGCATGGGAGAGAGGATAGGATGTACAAGAAGAATGATATATACAGATGAGTCGGTCTGAATCTTTCGAGATGCTGCTGATGGCTGGAGCTCACTGCTGCACGGTCTCATACGCGGCTCGAGGTACATCTGTTGAATCTGTCTCGTGCATGAATACAATCTCCTCAACGTGGACTAACTGCTCATTGGATTCGACGAAGTGCTTCAACAGTTGTCCGTTCACCAGGAATGTCGGTGCGTCCTTTGCGAGATCTGAGATCTCGACACATCCACTATCATGCACCGTACGGACGACAAATGGGCCCGTCCACTTAGACTTCAACTTGCCTTGGAAAATCTTCAGCCTAGCATTGAACAACCATACCTTTTGTCCAGGAACAGAGGTCTTTCGTCTGATATATCTATCATGCCAACGCTTCACTTTGTCCTTGTACACCAAACTGTTGTCATATGCACGGTTTCTGACTTCCACAAGCTCATTCAGATCCATGTCTCTCTGCTTCTGTCCCAGGTGCGTGTTCCAGTTGACCTTCTTGATTGCCCATTCTGATTTGTGCACTAACTCTGCGGGCAAATGGCATGGCTTTCCGAATACCATTCGGAATGGGGAGATGCCTAACGGTGTCTTGTAAGCCATCCTATACGCCCAGAGGACTTGATCCAAGATCTGAGACCAGTCCTTCCTGTCCGGGCGGACAAGCTTTTGCAATATGGTTTTCACCTCCCTATTTGACACCTCAGCCATACCATTGGTTTGTGGGTGGTAAGGGCTAGCGACACGGTGTTCGATGTCGTAGTCCTTCAGGAGTTTCTTCACCTCACGATTCACAAAGTGGCTACCCCCGTCTGATATCATCATTTTGGGGATCTCGAACCTAGAGATGATGTGCTCTCTGATGAATTTACAGACATACCTGCTGTCTGCGGCTCGGGTCGGGATAGCCTCCACCCATTTAGATAGGTAATCCACCGCAAGAAGGATATATTCGAATCCGTGGCTAACAGGAAATGGGCCCATGAAATCGATGCCCCAGGCGTCAAAGACATCACAAATGATGACCGGCTGCATTGGCATCTCATCCTTGGAACCAACGGTTCCTCCCATTCTCTGACATACTGGGCACAACTTCGCGAAGGCGGTGGCATCGCGAAACAGAGTCGGCCAGTAGAAGCTACACTGAAGTACCTTCCATGAGGTCCTCTTCCCGGAGTGGTGTCCTCCTACCTCTAAGCTGTGGCATAAAGAAAGGATACTCTAGTATTCCTCCTGAGGAATACATCGTCTCCAGACACAATCCGGTCCTTCAAAGAAAAGGATCGGATCCTCCCAATGGTAGTGTCTAGCGTCCGACTCAGTCAGTCGATTTGGCTCTTGGGCCAATCTTCGGGAACTTTCTTGGAGACAAGATAATTCACGATATTGGCGTACCATGGGAGTGAGTCGATAACAAAAATCGACTCGTCAGGGAAGGAGTCTCGAATTGGTGAAACCTCGGAAGTATTAAGATCTTCGAGACGAGAAAGATGATCGGACACTACGTTCTTCTTTCCAGGTTTATCACGGATGTCCAAGTCAAACTCCTGGATAAGTAAAATCCATCGAAGAAGATGCGCCTTCGCGTCCTTCTTGTCCATCAAGTACCGTAGTGTCGTATGGTCAGTGAACACAGTTACCTTGGATCCAATTAGGTGAGATCTGAATTTATCCAAGGCAAATACTACCGCAAGCATTTCCTTTTCTGTAACTGTATAGTTATGCTGAGCGGTGTCAAGCACTTCGCTTGCGTAGTGAATTACGAACGGGACGCCATCTCTTCTTTGTCCTAACACAGCCCCAACAGCATAGTCTGAGGCGTCCGTCATGATCTCAAAAGGTAGAGACCAATCTGGGGCTTGTAGGATGGGTGCGTCCATTATCATTCTCTGCAATAGTTTAAAGGCCTCAAGACATTTGTGATCAACAATAAACTCCATGTCTTTGCCTAGAAGCTCAGTTAGCGGTCGGGCAATCTTAGAAAAATCCTTAATGAATCTCCGATAAAATCCAACATGTCCGAGGAACGATCGCAACTGTTTGACGTTGGTTGGTGGCTGGAGTCGTCTGATCACATCCACCTTGGTAGGGTCAACCTCCATTCCTCTCTTGGAGATGACATGCCCCAACACTATGCCCTCCGTCACCATGAAGTGACTTTTCTCCCAGGATAGCACCAGATTAACCTCACAACATCTTTTTTGGACTCGGTCCAGATTCCTAAGACAGGAATCAAAGGAATCGCCGTGGACCGAGAAGTCGTCCATGAAGACTTCCAGGAATTCGCCGACCATTTCGGCGAATACAGCAATCATGCACCTTTAGAAAGTACCTGGAGCATTGCATAACCCAAAAGGCATGCGCCTGAAAGCATAGGTACCAAAGGGGCAAGTGAATGTGGTCTTTTCCTGGTCCTCCGGAGCTATGGCTACTTGATTGTAGCCTGAGAACCCATCTAAGAAGCATAAGAACTCTTTCCCTGCTAGTCTCTCCAAGATCTGATCAATGAACGGCAGGGGAAAATGATCCTTCTTCGTCGCGGCATTCAGGCGTTTGTAATCCACACAGACGCGCCACGACGTGGGTACTCGCGTCACGATCTCCTCTCCGTCCTCGTTGGTGGTCGTCTGAATTCCCTGCTTTTTCGGGACAACGTGGATTGGGGCCACCCACTTAGAGTCGGAGATTGGGTAAATGAAACCTGCGTCGCACCATTTCTCTATCTCCTTCTTCACGACCTCTCGTAAATTTGGGTTCAACCGGCGTTGGAATTCACGAGAGGGTTTGGCTTCGTTCTCTAAGTAAATATGGTGCGAACACAGAGCGGGATTTATCCCGTGAAGATCGGAAATGCTCCAGCCTATCGCCTTGCGGTTTTTCTCCAGGATCTCTAGCAAGCGAGATTCCTGCCCCTCGGTCAATCGCGAACTGATGATGACCGGAAATTTCTTGTCCTGACCCGCAAGGAAGGCGTATTTTAAGGTTGTGGGCAAGGGTTTGAGCTCAGGAATAATGTGATCGTCTAAGAAGTCTGGCTCAATCTGATCTGGTTCTGTGTTGGAAGTGGCTGGATCGTTCTCTGTGATAGATGCCACCAAGTTCGGCTCTGGAGTCGGATCGTCAAAAGTCTCCATGCAATCGGCAAAAGCCACGTCTGACTCGTCATCCCCATCTTCCGATTGTCCTAAAGAGGGGAGGACAGACAGGCCCAACTGGGCCTCTACGTCATCGAAGATGTAGGGCGATGCAGGTTCTGAGCTGTACTCATCTCTGAGGACCTCGTAAACTGATTCATGCACTGGATCATCTCCGGAAGGGAGGGACTCATCGGTGCTGGCTGGGTTCTGTCTCCATGGCCCAACTGTGTCTACATGATCGCAGTCTGTTCCGGTAGAAGAGTACTCGGTGCTGGATTCTGAATCTGGTCTCTGCCATCTTGTCTGCTTCATTTCGAGTTCCTCATCTCCGCCTGGAGTTTGGAACTGAATCTTCCCGGTCTTATAATCAAATAAGGCCCCTGTTGTTCTGAGGAAGGGCCTACCTAGAATGATATGGGAGTCTCTCCAATTACGAGGGGTTTTCATATCCAGGACAGTGAAGTCCACCATGTATTCCTGCCCCTCAACTTTGATCACAATGTTCCTCAATTCTCCTTGAGACCTCTTGGTTGATTTATCAGCAAACTGTAGAAGGGCTCTAGATTTCCTAAGAGGTCCGAGATTAAGCCGCTCATAGAGGGCTGTTGGAATCAGATTGATGGAGGAACCATTGTCCAGGAGAGTGCGTGCAAACGCGATGTCATCAACATGACTCACTACATAATGTGCACCCATGTCTCTTCGTTTCCTTGGAAACGAGTTCTTTATTGCACAAGTCGTGGCTACTGATAAAACGTGTTTCTCAACACGGCTCTTGGTCTTCCTGCTAACCCTAGTAGGTGTGCATCTCACCTTAAGGTATTTTTGGAATGCAGGGGTCATCTCCACGTACTTGTCAAAGGGGATTGTGACCTTGATGTGTTTATTGCAAAACTCTGCCATCTCAGGGTCATCTTTTTGGATTTTTTGGTTTTCTTCTTTCCACCCTTGAGAGCTCGGGGGAAAGGGATTATTGACTCCAACTCATGTTCGGAAACTGAAATATTTTCATTAACTTCAGGAACTGAGTTCTTTACATGACTCTGACTCTGAAACAAACTAGGACTCTGACTCTGACTGAAAAGAAAATGCTGAGGCGAAACCGGTGATGCTTCTTCCGCGACTGCTGGACGATCCTCCTCAGATGGAGGTGCGGGCTCTTCATCGATTTCGTCGGACTCCATGCGGATGCGAGACTGCTGCTTCGAGGACTCAAATGTCCTCTTCTTCTGCCGGCGATGGTGGTGGTGATGCTCCTCCTCTTCCTCCAAGTTCTCCTCAGGTAGAGACTAGGAGGCTCCTTCCTTCTGTGCCTGTGCCTGATCAGGTACGGTCACGGTCCTTCCGCTCCTAAGGGACATATGATTTACATTATCGTACGAAAGGATCTAATGTTCACATAAATAATTATCTGGATAATATACCTGATCTCGAGGTCGGTTCTGGCCATGGTGTAAGCTGTTCGGGTTGACCTGAACCTGTGCGGGAATTGGGGTCTTTGGCGCCATCTGTTGGTCCTGGGTATGGGAGACCCGATTGATATCGGTTCTCATGTCCAGGTAGTCATTCTGCATCTGTTGGACCCTATCAGACATGGTCTGGATTGCCAAGATGAGAGACTCCAATTCGGTGGACTGGCCTGGCTGATTTGTGGACGAGGTTCTGTACTGGCCCTGCTGGCCATGCCGATACTGCTGCTGCTGGTGGGACGGTGCTGGGCCCTGCTGATATGTGTGCTGCTGCTGCTGAGGCTGGTACACTTATTCTGGCCTGGACTGAAAGCGCGGTGCGGGGACGGAGCTGGTTGCTTGGTAAGCTGGGGAAGGTCGGTGAGGCTGACCATTCCCCATCCTCGACTGTCTACTGACGGGGTCACGGCTGTACCACAGCCCGTTGATCTCGAACACCTGCGGAGGCTCCTCGTATCCGGTCTCTGCTGGTGGGGGTGCATGCTGGTCCTACTGGGTGTAAGTCTGATCCTCCACCCAGCCACTGTGAGGCCCCGGTGCCTGTTCCTGTACAAGATGGACTCGATGTACAGGTGCAGGTGGTGCAGAAGGGGTAGGTAGCTTCATCTTGGCTACCTTCTCAGTGAGTTCCTCCACTTGTTTTGGTAGACGCGAGAGAGACTCAAGGTCAGTGACCCTCTTGTGGATCTGCTCGACCATGGTAAGCTTGTCGGCAATCATCCCCATGATGGGGATGAGGTCCTCGGTCAGATCCGCTACAGTCCTTCGGGTTGTCTTGTTGGATAGGATTGAGGGAGACAACGTATAGGCCCTGGTGGCCTGTGACCTGCCGGTTTCCGCCATCTGCTCCAGGATCTTCCGTACGACGTGTTCGTTTTTGTTCAGATAGCTTCCTCCACAGGCGGCACTGACTAACCCTTCATCTCCGGGGTTAGACCACAGAACAAGGTTTGGACTAGGATCGCCTTAGAAATGCCGTGGCAGGGGCATTTCTGCACTAAGTCATTGAACCGATCCCAAGAATCATGGAAAGGTTCACTGGGTCCTTGAGAGAAGCTGGCGATCTTCGTTCTCATTTGATTAGTCCTACTGAGAGGGTAGAACTTTTTCAGGAAGAGGTCCTTGAACTGCATCCAGGTAGTACATATCACCCCTAAGTTTTTCAGCCAATGAGCAACCTTATCTCCTAAGGCAAAAGGGGTGGCCTTCAGTCGAATATAATCTTGGCAAACATTGGGATGGCTAAGATTGTTGCACACCAGCTCAAAGTCACGGAGGAAAGTGTACGGTTCTTCATTTATGTTTCCGTTGAACTTCGGAAGCAGACTAAGGAAGTGGGGCTTCAGCTCAAATGCCTGGGCGGGAACCGCTGGTGCTAACCAATTCTGAATCTCGTTCTCCGCCGAGTTGTAGGTATCAACCATTGGTCGGTTGATTCCTCCTGCTACTATGATCTGTCCCATCCACGCCGTGAGATCTGCATTCTTCTGTTCGGCTTCGGCAAGGTGAGCAAGAATCTATCGTATCTGTTCCTCATCCGGTGGCATTTTAGGCGGCATTTTGTCCTCTAGTCCTGGGTGGGAAATAAGATCGGTGTTAGAGGACAAATCAAGGAAGGGATTACCGAGGCAATGGTCTTCCTCGATAATCTCGGAGGAGAGGAAAGGGTTGGTTTGAGAGTAATCACCCTGGGTGATAGGGAACCAGGACTCAAGGAGGACATGAGTCCTGGGTGGTCCAAGGTGCGCTTGGGTCGATGAAGATGAGTTACGTGGGGGACTCATAGAAAGATCAGTGAATAAAGAGTCGAGATCGCCCCAGTCGCTCATCTTGATATAGCGAGAAGAAGATAGGATTTAACTCCTACCTGAAGCAAACAAATCAATCCAAGACCCTGGGTTCACACTCAACATAGTGAAGGACTCGAAATCGAGTCCAATTAGTCTTGTAGTTTTTAAGTGTGATTTTCAAGCAAAAATAGCAAGGATTACGCGACCTATAGGGAAGTCGGCTCAAAGCCGGATGCGTCTTCCCTGTTTAACCTATCGCCTAAGATACCATCGATCCTTCCTTTCTTCGCTCCTATCCCAAGTCGATGGATTCAATGACTACACCCCTATCTACCTGCAAGCAGGCGGAGGCCGACAAGGCCGGAACTTCACCCCGGGGGGTTACTGGCAACTTGTCGCAAAGTACCGCAATTTCGCCCCTATCTACCTGAGACAGGCGGAGGCTACTTGGTACTAGTCAATGAATCTGAAACTATTCGACTTGTGATATTTGTTAGGATCAATCAGAACGTGATATGGAAGGCGGGGGTTTGGGCTCTGCCTTAAGGTGTTCACACACACTCAAGTACCCTCACTCAGCCTGAAAGCAAGATCGGGGATTAATCTCCCGCAAATAATTTTCAAATTTTTTTGGGTCAATACTGTTTAGCAGTCCCGATTTTAAGTTAAGTTCTCACTGATTAAGTCAACCACACAGCACGCCTATCGGACAGTCCCAATTTCCGTTTAATTAAATGTGAAAATCAGAGGGAGAAATTGAGAAAAGCCGATGCAGTTAAAATAATGATGTTATGCTGAGTTCAGGATACTTACAGTGATCCCTTCGTTTTTTTTATACAGGATGCAAAACAGAATTGAAAACTTTATCTAAATGCAAATGCAGGCGATGAAAGCCGCTCCTAGACAAGCAGTTCTATTAGCGTGAAGAACAGGTTATTTTGGCTAAGTACTGCGGTCTAAGTGCGTCTTTCAAGTGAGTTGTGTGGTCCTAATGATTACGAGCACAAGCAATTCCTAGATTGGCTCGGGGAGCTGCTAGTGCAAGCTAAGTTACATTCACCCACACAGCACATGGGGACATAGTTCCACTATACTTACACGCGCGAGATCCCAAACGGGAACCGCTGGAAATAATGCGAAAAATAAAAAAAATAAAGAAATGTAAATTACAAAGCCTCTCTTTTACTCAATAAAATTAAAAATGCTAGATCCTCGAAGCGTCGTCGACTCCTCACGTTCCTCGCACAATAACAAATTAAGGTCAGAGAGTGACACAAAAATAAAATAATGCAAAGAAATAAAGGAGAGAAAAAAAATATAATTACAAGAAAACCGGGGGTCAGACTTCCCGGGGAAAGAAAATCAAACACTCAGAATATCACAAAAAATTAACCTAAGCCGTGCCTCCCCGACAACGGCGCCATTTTGACAACCGCCCCGCACACTATGTTAATTCGGTCAAGTTAATGTCCAAATTAATTAGATGTCGTTCGTTGCAGTCGGATACGAGAGGGCTAATCAAAAACCACTTTAATTAGCTTTGAGTTAATTTCAAGCGGCAATATTTTTTCACTTGGTAGTGTCCAAGGTCGAACTCAGGGAGGCATCTGTCTCCTTAGGTATATTTCAGCAACTTTTCAAGTGTGTGATTTTCGGGGAATTATTTTTTTGGTCTTCTTCTATTTTCTATGCAGGACACATGCAATACCAAGCCAATTTAAAGTTAAATCAATTTACGATATCAAATGAAGTCCAAATTTATGAAAATTGGCCAGATCATGGATTATGATGAAACTAAGCTACCCTAATTTTTTTGGAATTTTTAGACACTAAATGAATTTACAGGGAATTAAACATGTAGGCATGGTGATTTTCACTAATTTATTTTTAATAAATATCAAGTCACATCTTTTTCAGGAAATAAAATTATCCTAGATAGTTCTAATGATAAGGAATCTAGAAAAATTGACAAATCTTAATTTCAATGTGAAACGAATTTATTAAAATTAAAATAAGAAAATAACTAAGGTATTTATTAAGGCCTCGATATGCATGCAAATGACATGAAAATTTTATGTACGGTTGAGTTCACTATCCTAGAGTTACTGTGAATATTTGGGAATTTTTGGAGTCACATAAAATTAATTATAAATTAAAAGGTCTCACTGGGCAAAATATTACACAAATCAACCAATTAATTCATTTAAAAATCTACTATAATTACAAAAATGTGACAAGTGGCACAATAAATAGAGGACAAGTTACTCAACAAAATGCAACTTTTGGAATTTAAAAATGATGTAAAATGCGACCTAGGGATGCGTGCAAACACAGGGGTGTATTTGCAATACAAGAAAATCAAATTACATAAAAGAAATATGCTGACAGGGACTTAAATGCAATTAACTATAATGCTGGGGGACGATATGCAAATTTTCGACTGGCACGTGCTCCTCACGTGGGGTCTGCTTCACAAGGACCTTTTTGCAATTTCAAAAAGTCCCGAGGGCCTCTGTGTAATTTACTCAGGCCGCACGTGCTCCTCACGTGGTCGGCCTAGGCTCGGGCGGCTTAGGAGGCTCGGGGCTCGGCTCGGAAGCTTCTGGAGGTCTGGAGTGAGGCTCGGTGCAGCCTCGGGTCGTCCGAGCCAAGGGTCGGAGAAGAGGCTCGGACTGCTCCATGTGGCGCGCTGATGACCGTTGGATCAGGAATGATCCAACGGATGTCGATGAAGACGCGTGGCGAGATCTAAGGCCGTCAGATCTGGATAGATCCAACGGCGCTTGAGACCCGCAGATGATGGTGACGTGGCTAACTCCCGGCCGCTGGATCTGATGATCGATTCAACGGCTGGCTGATGCTGAAGAACGTGGCGGGCTCCTGAGTGTAGGATCAATGATGATCCTACGGTCGTCTACTTCTCTGGATGATGGTTGTCATGGCGTGACGTCGACCGTTCGATCGAGATGATCGAACGGTATATGGGGGTTCTCCTTCAATGGCCCTCCACCGCCTGCGGAGGAGATGATGGAGCTTCGGCGAGGAGGCCTTAGCTCCGCCCATCCCTCCTCGTGTCGGTGATGCTATCCGGCGGCCCGGAGCTGTCCCAGAAGAAGCGCGGCGGTGCGAGGTTGATGCTGGTGGTCTCAGGAGCTGGCGAGCGGAGTCGGGGGTCGCTGGCGACGAAGCTCCAAAAGAGCTCCGGTGAAGCTCCGGCCAATGCACAAGCTTGGTACCTGCAGGTGTTAGAAGAATAGCCGAGGCTCGTGGTGCACTTGAGGAGACGGGGGAATGGTTGGCGAGGCCTAAGGTGCAACGGAGGTGAACTGGCGATGGTGCTCGGCCAAGTGGCGGAGCTGGAGACGTTGGATAGTTGAATGAAGTGTCTGAGGGTGCGGAGGGGTCCGCGAGGATGAGAGCTCCGTCGCGGAGCTCGGCAGAGTGGAAGCGAGGCGAGACGATGAAGAGGGACGTCGGATAAAAAGTGAGAAATCAAAAGAAAAATCAAAATGAAGATCGGAGGAAGATGGAGGTGTTCACCTGGGGTGTGGAGCTCGAGATCGAGGGTGAGATCGTCGCTCGAAGGGGCGGTGAGTCCCTGAGCTCAAGCAGCGGCTCGACGGAGGAGGGCTGCGACTCGGCGGTGGCCGAGGATCTCGCCGGAGAAGACGACCGTCGTCGCTCAAGGAATCGTGCAATTATTGTCACTAATTGGATGCTCCGAGCTCGGGGAATCTCTCACGGGTGGCGGATGGGTGCGACGATGGCCGGATCTCGAGTATTTATTGGTCGAAGGTCTCAGCCACGCTGATGATGGAGCGAGGTTTAAGGGGTTCGTGGGACGTCGCTAGAGGTCGACGTGGGTAGTAGAGTGACTGGCGAGGATAAGGGACGAGTGGGGATCATCGTGGACATAGTGGTGGTCGTCGACGGTGGTAGGAGCGCGGCTTAGAATAGGAAGGGGCTGCCCCTCCCGCAAGGCGGAGAACGTGGGAGAGAGGGGCGCTGGAGGTGGAAGACAAAGTCTCCACCGTTGGATCGTGTGATCCAACGGTGGTGATCGAGGCGGAATGGAGCGGTTGGATGAAGATCTGGGCGCGGTGATCTAAGCGTCGTGAAGCGGCCACGTGGCGTAACGGGGGCGAAGAGCCAGTGGACGGATGAGATGAGCGTAGGGCGCTTGATCGGGAGGTTTAGATGCCTTTGGAGCTAACGGCTCAGATGGAAGGGTTGAGGCGTGATCTGAGGGTCGTGGAAGCGCCACGTGTCGTACGGAGGAGAGGGCGCTGACGAGCGGGTCAGATGAAGCGGGGGACTTGATCTGGCGGTCGAGATGAAAGGCGTGCGTGGTCATCCAGTGGCCGTTGGATTGAAAGTGTCATCCAACGGCTGAGAGCAGAGGCGGCTTGGGCAAGGGGAGCGGGCCGCGTGGCGCGACCAGATGGCGCCACGTGGCATACTGTGAATGGCTGGAAGAAAATATATGTGTAGAGAGAAGGAGGGGCCGAATTTGGAAAAACTCCAAACATGAACGTTGTAGATCTCAATGAGATCTATAAGTTTCATGTTGACCAAAGACGGAGATGAGGTCAAATATGATACAAAAAATACAAAGATACAAATATACATACATGTAGTATACAAAGAGGCCCAAAAGCCCAACTTCTTCATACGAGCTCCAAATTGGATGAAATTAGTCTTGTTTTAAAGGTCTTTTAATGTGTATTGTTCTAAAAGTGAGTAGACCTATTTTGGAGTTGGTATGAGGGATCTATGGGTATTTTATGGTCCAGGGGTTCTAGGGCTTTATTGGCTAATTTACAAGGGGGATTTCTGGCTTTCTTCCCTATATTATTAACTAATGAGTACATATTATAAGGAAGAGGTTATTCTTATGAGGGAACATTTTACAAGTGATTTTGGCTTCTTATTTAAATGCAAATGGAATGCTAAAATGCATGTTTTATGCATGCATGCATGAATGATATTTATGCATTATAAAGGGAAATAAGCCTCTATTTACTCGGGAACAAGGCTCTATTTTTAACTTTTAGAGTGATGAATCACAGATTCATCAGGAATGTCTCCCTACCGCCTGGTGTATGGCAAGCCATGTCATCTGCCCGTAGAATCAATTCACAAATCTTTATGGGCCATCAACATCTGTAATTTGGATTCCGAGCAAGCAGGAAAGAACCGAAAATTGGATCTGAATAGATTATTGGAATTCAGAGATTATGCATATGACAATAGTCTGATGTACAAGGAGAAGGTCAAAACGTGGCATGACAAGCATATCCGTCGCAAGTCCTTCGAGCCAGGTCAGAAGGTGTGGTTGTTTGATGCGAAATTAAAAATCTTTCCAGGCAAATTGAAGGGTAAATGGACTGGGCCGTTTATGGTTAGGCATGTGCATGACAATGGAAGTGTATTGGTATCTAATCTATCAGCTGACGCACAACCATTTGTAGTCAATTGACAGCTTCTGAAGCCCTACCTTGAACATGATACATTCATGTCTATCGTTGACTCTATTCAAGTAATCTACAGGGATGAGCCGGATATCTCCGAAGAGTCAGAGGAAGGCCAAGCAGAGCAAAACATTTTTGAATGACTTTTCTTCTTTTCTTCTTTTCGTCTTTTCCGTCTCTTTTATCTTATTCTACCGACATGATGTCATCCCTTTCATCACTGCTACACTTAGGATGTACTTTATCCTAAGTGTAGGGGGGGATGCGCATCCCGAGTTGTTCATATCCACTTTCATCTCTTTTCTTCTTTTCTTTTCTTCTTTTCCCTGTCTATTCTCTTTATCTATCAAAAGGTGTCGCCCCTTATAGACAGTCTTCTATACTTAGGATATACTTTGTCCTAAGTATAGGGGGGTGTGCACCCCGAGTTTTCATTTATTTCGATCCTCTCCATTGTCTCCTCTTCTTGTCTATGCTTAGGAATATCTTACCCTAAGTATAGGGGGAGACAATCTGAGTACGATCTGTTCATTCCCACCCTTGACCCTATCTGCTTTGTGTACAGTCTGCTATACTTAGAATTATTTGATCCTAAGTATAGGGGAGACGGTAAACTTCTTATTCTTTCATTCATTCCTTTATTTATTCATTCTTTAGACTTTTCCTAAACGCAGTACGAGTTATGTCTTCTCTTTTTCTCTCTGATCTATGAGGACATAGCTCTATCTGAGTATAGGGGGGTCGTATATACTGCGTATATACTTTAGCCATAACTCGTACTTTCGTATTTTCCTAATAATTATGACTAATAATTCTTTAAAATTCATTAAAAACCATAATAAAAAGATGTTATCATTCCTCAAATTCTTTTTGTATTTAGTGATTAATAAATCAGGTGAAAATGTTTTTTTTTGCAAAATGTCTGAAAAATAGTTTGGAAATCTTTGTGAAAATCTTTTGAAACTATTTTGAAAATGTTTTTTTATTACATGTTTTCAACCTTTGTAAAAATGTGTTGCTTGTAAAATTTATTTTCTTTGTGTGAAATAAAAATGTTTGAAAAATGATTTGCAAATGGTTTGAAAAATAGTTACAAAAATATTTGGAAAAATCTATCTAAACTGTTTGAAAAACCTCTGCAAAATGATTTTCAATTGTGTGAACATGTTTGTAAAATATTTGTAAAAATTATTTTGGACTATAGTTTTCAAAAATTGTTTGAAAAACCTTTTCAAATAAGTTTGAGGAATATATACATCACACTAAAAAGCCACTATATATACCAATAAAATTGATCACTTATCC
Source organism: Ottelia alismoides (assembly GCA_037367405.1). Classification (NCBI taxonomy): domain Eukaryota; kingdom Viridiplantae; phylum Streptophyta; class Magnoliopsida; order Alismatales; family Hydrocharitaceae; genus Ottelia; species Ottelia alismoides. The sequence continues at coordinate 201,720 of JAZKJV010009792.1, forward strand.
CTGTAAAAAAATTCCTAAAATCCATTTCTTGTAAATATAAGAAGCACTCCTGTGTAAATATTTTAACCTAATTTTCAGCCAAAAAATCCATTTCTTGTAAATATAAGAAGCACTCCTGTGTAAATATTTTAACCTAATTTTCAGCCAAAATCTTTTGTTTTCAAAAAAATCCCAAAAACATTTGCAAAACTAAAATCCAAAAATATTTGAAAAATCTTTTTGAAAAATACAAAAAAATACATATGCATCATCATCCTTTCAGAAATCCACAAAAAGTTCAAAATCTTTGAAAATTGTATCACAAAAATATTTTCTGCATTCTGCATATCATTTGCATAGCATTGGCATTTTTCGGATTAAGTTTGATAGTTGAACGAGTCTAAGAAAAATCCAAAGATTGGAGCTTGGTTGGACCTTAAAATCTACCTAATAACAGGAACCTTATAAGAACTGGGTTTGAGGTACTTCAGGTCTAGTTGACTTATTTCTTTGAGGATCACGAGACTTGGTTCAATGGATTCTTGACTGCCTAAGTAGAGTATTTCGGAGCACACGCAGGACTCTTGTTGATAATGACCTAACTTGGACACATGCACCTTTCACATGGCTCAACTCAGTTGGGGTGGTGAGGGGATTGGATTTGTCGGTATGAGACGCGCACAAGTGGAAACACTTGTCCTCCTCTAGGGAGGGAAGTGCACCCCAACCCGTCCAGTGATGAGGAATTCTAAAGACAGGACAGTGTGTGTTGCGATAAAGCCTTAAAATAGGGATAGTCTACTGGCTCAAGAGGAAAAACTCCTTATGTAAATGCTGTTGTATATAATATTTCAAAAAAAAAGAAAAAAAAAGAAAAAAAGACAGGCATGTATAAAAATAAATTGCCTGCAAAAGTATGTGAATATGTTGTAAAGTAAATAAGCAAGCTTGAGTTCCAAAGTCAAATATGTGAGCCCGCAGCTGGATGACTTGACTACACTGATCTTGCATCCTAGGATAGGTAGCTACACTGGCTACCATCCATTCTTCTCGTCACCCCCTCCTCTTGAGCTGGTTGCCACTTGAACTTAGAAGGGAATACTCCGCTCCTCGAGGAAGGAGTTGTTGGATTGGGGAGTCATTGGGTTGTCATAGTGGAGAAGTCATTCTCTTTATCATTCTAGTTGGGGAGAGCCACTATCACTTACACTGTATGAGTCAGATTCATAGGCGTAAGGGTTTGCGTATGAATTGAGATATTTCTGACTTGGCTATTGAGGAGACTTGAGTTGAGTTTTGGGATTCTCGAAGGCTGTTGGATTTCAAATCCGATTCTCATTAAGGTTCCGACCGCACTAAAATTCTAAAGGTCCGACTTAATCTCCAAACTTTGATTTTGTGAAGACAAGTTTGATAATTAAACTAAATCCAATTTCTTCTTTTTATTTTCTTTATTTTTCTTTTTCTGCACTTATTGCATAAGTGTTTGCTAGGGACTAGCAAAGGCAAGTTAGGGGGATGATGAATCTATGTTTCATCATCTTTATTCTATCATTTTGGCCTTAAAACCCTAGTAAATGCGTGTAAATAGGCTTAATTTAGGCATTTTAGCATTCATGCATCATCGTGTAAATATTGTATAAAATGCAGTTTTTAAAGCCAAAATTATAGAATAAAAAAAGAAAAAATGAATAAAATATTATAAATATTTTATGACCCGAAACCCCGAGACCTAGGCATCTTGATGAATAGGTCGACAGGGAATAAAGTAGGCGGAGATAAGGGCTAGAATACAATAAAATACCTTTTATTTTATTCATCCTTTATTCATTTCGGGACTTATTTTTAGTTCTACTTTTTATACCTTAAATAAAGAAACTTTGAAAATGAAAGTTGTAGATAATTAAATAAATAAAAATACAAAATTGATTTCACACAAAATAATGTACATATAAAAAGTTATGGTCTGAATAAAATTCCAGAATCCCAACTTCCCAGACCTGTATCTCCCAAATAAAAACTTGAAATGCGTCAAACTCACTTTAATTGTATATAATTTAAAATAAGCTATTTAATGGCAGTGGTTTCGCGTTTGGCAGAGCAACGGTTTGAAAGTTGAGTTTTTGGACCCCAATTGTATACTTGTACAGATTAAAATATTCAATTTATTTATTATTCATTATTTTTATAATTTTATATTTTTATAATTTCATAAATATTATTTATAATATATATGTATATTAAAATCAGAATAAAAACCTAAATAAAATACAAAATAAAATACTTGTATATAGCATACATAGGTATAATACTAATACACATACCTATATTGTTAATATTTCTATTTTATTAAGTGTATAAATTACTTCAGAAAAATAAAATAAAAATATATTTAAGTGTATAAAAATATTTTATAAATTTATAAAATAATAAACAAAAATAAATAAATTAAATATACAAAATAAAAATAAAATAATAAAATATATAGATATATAGACCTATACAAGCCTAAAATGGTAACTTGTAATTTTATAACTCATAAAAATAAATAAAAATCGTAATGAAATACTTTATAAGATAATAAATAATTTATTTTTTATAACCTAAAATTAATAAAATCATTTAATATTTTTTATTGATTTTTTTAATCTTTTCCAGGATGCTTTTTCCTGGTTGGTCCACGTGGACCAACCAGGTGGCTTTGGACGTTGACCTTTGGTCAACTCCCTGGTCCAAGCTCCTGTAGCTTTGTCAGACCTAATTTTTTGTCCGTTTTGGCGGAATTTTCCAGGTCGCCCCTTTCATCCTTTCATGATGACTTCTTCACGACTTTTTCTCCCCTACCATAGAGCTTACACGCCCAAGGATTTTCTAGGGGAATGGATCCATGATTCATGAGATATGCATCGATCTTTGGAGCCTCCCAACCGTTTGTATAAAAACCCCTCTCCTCTTCCATTTGAAATTTGGACCCTTCTTTGACCTTCATTTGACCCTAGCACCGAGCTCCGGACAGGAGGTCATGACAGGGCATCCTCCAGCTCGCGCGTGGAGGTCAGGCGAGGGCTAGGAGGCGCTCCTCCCCCCATCTCCGGCCTTGGCCGTCGAGGTTTTATCTCTAGGTTTTTCCCAGCCAATCGAGGTCGTCTTTGTTTGTTTTTCTTTATTTTTCTTTGTTGTAGATTAGTTGTAGTGTAATCTTTTATTTCATGTTTTTGCTGGCTTGATTTGCACTCGATTCATCACCCATTTCACCCTCGCTGGAGCTTTCTCCGGCGAGCTCCTATCCGCGCCATTGCCCACCTAATTTGTTTGCGCTCGCTGTGGGACCACCTTCTGCCGTTGTGCTCTTTGCTTGCAGGTGCCAGGTGCGAGAGAACCCTCCTGGGGGGTCGTTTTTATTGACGTTCGAGCAACCTGGAGCAGTCCTCCTTCGCCTACGTCGCAGCAGCGTCCCGGCGGTCTGCATGCCATTTTGAAGCCGCTGTCCGCCAGAGGAGGCTTCCAGGAATCTTTTGGAGACGCCAGAAGGGAACAAGCATATCTGGGTATCAAGATTTTACAAGATCAAAGTCGCCGAAGGCATGTTCTTTGCATGTTCTTCCTCCCTACTCCAGAACCGTCCGATCTCTGGTGTTCTTCCAACGCACCCAACCGTCATTGGATCAAGCACGCCTGGGCCGTTCATCATACGAAGATCTTCTAATCCCAGTCGTCCACGCGAAGGGGTATCGTGGCGCCTGGCATCGACACGCGGTGTTAAGTGATTCATATCTGCCGTCGGATCGTGCTTGAGGTTGGGCATTTTGCAAGTTTAGCCCCGTCGATTTTTATAATATTTTATTAGCACTAAATCATTCATCGTACATTATATATTTTTGTAATATTTGCGAACTGCACCCTAGGTTTTTGTATTACTATATTTGGGCCCCTGCCAGGTCACGTGCATTACGTACGTGACTTGGAAATTTTGCAAGGGCACCCCGGGGCATTTTCGTATTTACATTCAGTCGCAAAACTTTTATATGCAGTAAAATACTTCTGGCATTTTTGCATTTAGGCCCTTAGGTTTTTGATAATAGCAAGTACACCCCTGTCAGGCGCGCGTACGCTTGCACGTGTCTTTGGCAATTTTGCGGGGAAGGGCTTGAAATTTTGAGTATTCCTAATTGGTCAGAAAGTTGCTAATTCAGTTATATATTTTCTGGACTATTTACACACAAGCCCTTCAACTTTAATATAATTACAAAAATACCCCCTGCCTGTATGTATTTTCTTGATGTTGCTAGTATTTATTTGATGCATCTATAAAACCACAAAAATTACCAAAAAAATATCATAGGTTCCTGTTGCATTTCAGTTTCATGCCATATTTTTATTTTGCATTATTATTGCATTTTAACATTTATAAAAATTCAAAAATACGCATTTTCAGCATTGTTTGCATTATAAAATCCATAAAAATTATAAAATCACTTCAGAAAATTCCCCAAAAAATATATTTCGTGTTTTAGTGTGTTTTAACTCCAGTTCAAAAATCACTAAAAAATACAAAATAAAACTCCTACAATTATAAAACCCCAAAAATCTTCCTAAAAATCTTAAAAATTCTACAAAATCCTAAAAATACAATTTCAGTTTCTATATTTTCTCTGATTTATTATCTTTCAATTAAAACTGATTTGAGAAATTTTTGATACTATTTGATATTTTTTATCCTCATTTTAGTTTCAGTCTTTTATTTTCTTCCCCGTTTTCAGTATTTTTGACTTTAAAAATACCAAAAAATTAAAAAAAACAGAAAAATCTCAAAAACATTAGAAAATATAAAAAGCACAAAAACACTTTATTTCTTGTATTTTGAGTATTTTCCCTTATTTTTATCTCTCTCTTATCTTTAGTGTATATATATTCCTTATATATATTATATCTTTATTTATAGAAAAAGAAAATTAAAAAATATAAAATATAAAAAGAAAATATAAAATAAGAAAACTAAAAATCAAAATACAAAATATAAAATAAAAAATTAAATAAAAAATATATAAAATAAAAAACCCACAAAAAATAGCATAGATGGACAAATCATCACATTCACATTTTGAGCATTTTGCCCCGTTCTACCTGTCTGCTCCTTGTGTTCGACCTCTACACATACTTGCACCTATACACATCTTTGTTGTAGAGTTATAATAAATTTTAACTCTGCACCACTTTTCATTGCTTGATTTCTGTTGTGGGTTAATTGTTGTTTGAACTGCGGATTTCGCTGAGGGTCAACTCAGCGACTGTTGGTTCTCCTTGTGAATCGACACGACCTCCCAATTTTCAGGTTAAACAAGTATACAAATAGAGACGATCGACGAGACCAGAGCATGAGATTCAGCCTGCTCAGAGCAGTTCAGTGACACAGAGCAGATGACAGAGGCTGAGCGAGACGTCCAGCAGGAGTGCGACTTTGTGATGACTGATGATGAAGCAGTTTGGGGGGATCCAGTAGCATGAGCCGCTGCCTTGCCAACAGATTCAGCGTACATACAGCTTATGGCAGTCGAGAGTTTGGAGAGCACACCCCTGGCAGACATTAGAGGCATATAGTTGTGGGCTGAGTGATGAAGCAGAGTTTCATTCCTATTCTTATGATTCAGATCCCTCGGATTCAGACATTGATTGGGATGACTTCAATGGATATTTGCCATGTCTGATTCCTTCTGAGCCGACATCTAGGACGGAGTGCGAGCCAGCACAGTTTACAGATATTCCAGCAGGGTTCCCTTCGTCAGATTTTCACGTACAGCGAGAGTTCTCACATGCAGACCTGGTAGCCTTCACTAGACATATCAAAAGCTAGATTTGCCAGCTCCTAGTTGCCTAGATTTGAAGCCTTTGTCGCAGTCGCTGAAGTATAGATTCCTTGCGGGTGAGCCAGATATGCACCCACTCATTATCTCAGCAGATTTGACTGGAGAGCAAGAATCTTGTTTGATGGAGGTTCTTGAAAGAAACCACAAGGTAATAGGATGGAGTATAGATGATCTCCAGGAGATTAGTTAGGCTCTGTGTTCCCACCATATCTACCTCGAAGAGGACGCCAAGCCCTCGCGTGAATTCCAGCGACGGCTGAACCCGAACCTTCGAGATGTGGTTATGAAGGAAGTATCAAAATGGTGGAGCACCGATTTTATCTACTCCATCTCCGACTCCAAGTGAGTTAGTCCATTACATGTGGTACTCAAGAAGACGGGTATCACTACAGTTGTGAGTGCGTCTGGAGAGGAGATAGCTACCCGGGTACCCACTTCTTGGAGGGTATGTATGGACTACAGACGATTGAATCATGCCACCAATAAGGATCATTTCCTACTGCCATTTATTGATCATATTATCGAGAGGCTAGCTAGGAAGAGTCACTATTGTTTTCTTGACGGGTACTCCGGCTATAATCAAGTGGCCATTGCGCCCGAAGACCAGGACAAAATGACTTTCACCTGCCTATTTGGGACATATGCTTTTAGACGGATGCCTTTTGGTTTGTGTAACGCCCCGGAGACATTCCAAAGGTGCATGTTGTCCATCTTCTCGAACATGATGGGTGACTGTTTGGAGGTCTTCATGGATGATTTCTCGGTCTATGGCGATGGGTTTGATGCTTCTCTTGACTGCCTAGACCGAGTACTCTAGCGTTGCATAGAGGTCAATCTTGTCTTGTCTTAGGAGAAGAGACACTTCATGGTGACTCAAGGGACGGTCCTTGGCCATATCATCTCCAACAGGGGCATGGAGGTTGATCCGGCTAAGGTGGATATCATCAGAAAACTCAATCCATCGTCCAATATGTGACAATTGCGGTCTTTTCTAGGGCATGTCGGTTTCTACCGACTTCAGGACTTTAGTCATATTTCCCGACCGCTCACTGATTTGCTGACAAAAGACATCGAGTTCATTGTAGATGATAAGTGTCTTGCGTCATTCGAGACTCTCAAGAATCTAGTTATTGAGGCTCTTGTCCTTCAGCCACCCGATTGGTCTCTCCCATTTGAGATAATGACGGATGCTTCTGATTTTACCGTAGGGGATGTGCTTGGATAGAGGAGGGATCGATTGCCGTATGCCATTCACTACGCTAGCCGAACTTTGGACACCGCTCAACGGAATTACACTGCGACTGAGAAGGAGATGCTAGCTGTAGTCTTTGCTTTGGATAAGTACATATCATATATTATGGGATCGAAAGTGACTATCTTTACAGACCACACCCCATTCGATACCTCATGGCCAAGAAGGATGCCAAAGCTCGACTTACCAGATGGATCCTTCTGCTCCAGGAGTTTGATACTGAGATTAAGGATAAACCTGGAATTCATAATATGGTGACAGATCACCTCTCTCGATTAGAGAACCTTGAGGAATCTGAGCCCATTGCACATATTACTGAGACATTTCCAGATGAGGCGATCCTTGCTATCACCTCGCTCCCATGGTACGCCGACATTGTGAACTATCTTGTCGCCAAGACGGTTCCACAGGGTTGGCCCAGGCAACGACTTGAGACCTTCTTCGCGAAGGCCAAGTCATACCATTGGGAGGATCCCATCCTTTATCATGAAGGAGGGGATAGTATCTGGAGGAGGTGTATTCCTCAAGAAGAGAAGCATAGCGTCCTCACCTACTACCACAAGCTCGAGGTAGGAGGACATCATTCTGGGATACGGACAACGCATAAGGTGCTCCAATCCAGCCTTTGGTGGCCTACTCTCTTCAAGGATTCTGATGAATTCATGAAGAGATGTATTGACTGTAAGAAGATGGGTACTTGCGGACAGAGAGATATGATGCCCATGTAGCCCATTCACTTTTGTGAGGTTTTTGACGCATGGGGCATTGATTTCATGGGCCCATTTCCTAAGAGTCAGGGATTGAGTACATTATGTTTGTTGTGGATTATGTGAGTCGTTGGGTCGAGGCCATCCCCGCTCGAACCGCAGATGCTAAGACTGTGTGTCAATTTTTGATGAAAAATATCATTTCACAGTTCGAGGTGCCTAGAGTTCTGATTTCAGCCGGGGGGACTCACATTATCAAAGACAAGGTATGGGCCCTTGCAGATGAGTTCAGCATCGACCATCGTGTTGCTACTCCATATCACCCTCAGACCAATGGTCTTGCAGAAGTATCGAAGCGGGAGATCAAGACTATTTTACAGAAGGTAGTCCGCCCAGACCGAAAGGATTGGTCACAGCTTTTGGACTCGGTCTTGTGGGCCTAACGAACTTCCTTCAAGACACCATTGGGGACATCTCCCTTTTGTCTCGTTTATGGCAAGCCGTGCCACTTGCTAGTGGAAATCAAGCACAAGTCACTATGAGCGGTTACAGAGTTATTATTGGATCCTGAGAGTATAGGAGAACAGAGGAAAGCAGAGTTGGCAACCCTGGAGAAACTGAGGGATACAGCCTTTTCAAGTATCCTACAGTAGAAGGAAAAAGTGAAGATATGACACGATTCTCATATCAGCCATAAACGGTTTGATCCAGATCAGCATATATGGTTATTTGATTATGGGATGAAATTATTTCCAGGGAAATTACAGAGTAAATGGAAAGGTCCTTATGTGGTCAGAAAGGTACATGACAATGGCGGTATTGATATATCCGAGTTGTCGTCTTCCTCTACCTTTCGAGTTAACGGTCAGCACATGAAACTATATCTAGATCATGATCCGCCGACCGTTGACGTTGCCCCTATTCATCTGGTATGAGATGTGCTCTTTGACTCGCGTCATATGCATCTCATACATGGTTATCACTTCCATCTTCCACTGTATAGATCCATATGTCCATATCCATCATTCATTCATTCTTTATGTCTGCCACCCCTTCATCATCTTATGATTTTGCTATACTTAGGATACACCTTGTCCTAAGTATGGGGGGGTGCACACTCTGAGTTCTTCTATTCTATGATCCCCTCTTATGTCTATTCTTCTTGTCTATACTCAGGGTATTTTACCCTAAGTATAGGGGGAGACAAACTGAGCTGTGATATGTTTATTCTCTTTTCTTCTTTTCCTTTTCTATCTTCTTTATCTATCGAAAAGGTATCGCCCCGTGTTGACAGTCTTCTATACTTAGGGCGTACTTTATCCTAAGTAGGGGGTGTGCACCCCGAGTTCTTTCATTCTTCGATCCTCTCCATTGTCTCCTCTTCTTGTCTATACTTAGGGATATCTTACCCTAAGTATAGGGGGAGACAATCTGAGTACGATCTGTTCATTCCTACCCTTGACCCTCCCTGCTTTGTGTACAACCTGCTATACTTAGGATTATTTGATCCTAAGTGATGAGTTGGCTGACGACTCGGGTTAAGTAAATAATAAACAATGGTCATTGTGACCCAAATCACCAAGCATGGTCAATCGAGAAAAAATTGTATTTTAACCATTTAATAAAAGATAAATCAATCAATGCAAACGATGTAAGCGGTCTTCGCTATTATTTTTACCTGGTATAGCGACCGGGGTCGAACACAAGGAGCACAATTTAAAAACTATGCAATCAATTTTCAGAGTTAAATTTTAATAGTTTTTGAATTTTTAATTTTTTTAAATTTTCGAAACAAGCATAAATGATAAAAACACACACAAACCACACTCTTTTTGTATTTTTCAAAATGATAAAAAAATGCTCAAAAAATTAAAAAGAAAATGTTTTTGTGATTTATATATTTTAAAAATGTTTTTGGTTTTTTTTTTTCAAATTTTTCTAATATTTTTGTGATTTCTTCAAAAAAAAAACTATGCAAAACAAGGGAAACAGTGCACAACCAAGATTATTTTGCAACTTAAAAATACTTTAAGTGCCCAATAATCCTGGAAATTATTTTTAGTATAAACTACAAAGCAATATATACAATCAGAAACTGAACCACTATTTTTGGATTTTTCTACAATTTTCTACAATTTTTTTAAGAATTTTCATTTTCACAATTGTTTTGGTTTTTATAAAAGGAAAATACACAAACATTGGCCAGAAATTAAAATATACCAAACTATTCCTACATATTTTTTTTGGAATTTTTAAGCTAATTTTCGAATTTTTATGAAATTTTCAATTTCGGGCAGGCAAAAAGTTATTGTTTTTGATTTTTTAAATGTATATCAAAAGTCAAAAAATGCAATGAAAATGTTACACAATGAATAACCCTACAGCAGGAGCATGATAAACTCACTTTATCGAGGGTCTAAATATGTCGCTGTGGCGACCCACAATAAAATGCGATTAATCAACAGTGAACCCACAATCAAATATCAATCAATGAAAAAAATAAGTGTGGAGTCAAATTTATTTTTAACTCTACATAAAAGATGTATAGATGCAAGTACGTAGAGAGTTCGAACACAGGGAGCAAGCAGGGTAATTCACAATAATGTGCTCAAGAGTGTATGTGAGTGTATGATGTGTCTACACTAAGCAAGCAAGCAACTACAATTTTTGTGGGTTTTTAATTTTTTTTTTAAATTTTTAATTTTGTATTTTGATTTTTGATTTTCTGATTTTTATATTTTACAATTTATATTTTTTTATTTCTTTTTCAATATTGGAAAGTAAAGACAATATAATAGAAGGCAAGCTTAAATATTTATAAAACTAAGTAAAAATTACCAAAAATTCAGAGATAAATTGTTTTTAGTCTTTTTAGGGTTTTTTACTGTTTTTGTGATTTTTGGGGATTTTTCAAAGTGTTTTTGGTATTTTTAAATACTGAATTAAAAGAAAACAGTGGAAATAAGGCTGGCTGTGAATAAAATGCAATTTAAAAATAGCAACCAGTATCCAAAATGTTTCACACTATTTTTCTACTGGAAAGAACAAAATAAGGGATAAACAGAAGCTGAGTTTATATTTTTTTGATTTTTCTACTATTTTATATATTTTTTTGAAGTTTTCGATTGTTTTTAAATTTTTAGTGTTTTTCTTTTGAGATTTTTAATGATTTTTGGACTGACACTAAAATAGGATAAAATAGACACTAGGTGATTTTTTCGGAATTTTTAGATGTGTTTTAATATTTTTTTGGTATTTTCTAAACTAGACAGTACACAAATAGGCTGTTTTTGATTTTTAATAAATACAAAAATAAAGTAAAATCAAAAACTAAATAGGTGGCGTTAAAGTACACGTGTCCAGTAGCCTAAGTCTATTTTTGTGGAATTTTTGGGCTCGAAATGATATTTTAAACAATTAGAACAAGAATCCCAGCATTAAACAGTCCTGGCAAGGGTATAAATGCAATTTACAAAACATCCAGGGGCATTCACGCAATTTTCCACAAAAATATACACTGTATAAAATAATTCCTGGAGTGAATGACAAAACCACAACCCGCAGGGGCTTCTTAGCAAAATCCCCAATGTCACACGCCTATGCACGCCCCAGTCAGGGGTACAGATGTAATATCATGAAAGCTTGGGGCGTAGATGCAAAATGACCAGAAAGATTACACGTGATCTAAATATTCTTGGATTGTTGTCCAATACAAAAATGCCCGAGGGCCTATCTGCAAAATGGCCACGCTCCTCACGCGCACGGGCACGTGAGATGACGTGGCCGAGGACCTTCTTATAAATACGTGAAAGTTCGAGGGCCTTAAAGTAAATGTTACAAAAAGAAATCAACGGCAGATGAAAGTTTGAGTTTCTATTATAAAATACAAAAACAAGTTGGGGTTATAGTGCAAAATACCCAACTTCGGCGCGAGCGGATGGTGGATCTGACTTGACTTATACACGTGTCTCGCGCCTGTGCTGCGATGCCGCTTCACGATCGAGGGCTCGGATTAGATGATCGAAAGAAGATGGACGATCCTGGGCCCTTCCTATCCGACGGCTGCTGTGCTCCTGGAAGAACGAGGCTTGATCGAACGGCTTGGAGATGACGACGAAGAACAGGGATGAACAGGTGGTGGTCCAAGCTTCGGTTGTCAAATGGGCACTCCTCCGGCCTCCTCCTTCGCCTCAGAAGCACGCCAGCGATTCCTGGAAGGTCCCTCGAGCTCGCGGCAGGGCCAAAATGGGCGGGGAAGCTCTGATGCACCGCCGCAAGCTTGGGGAAGAACGGTGGCTCCAGGTAGCTCGATACCTTCAAAAATCGACTCCAGGTGGAGTCTCTCTGGCGCTAGGACCTGCAGAAAGTGGTGAGAAGGCCCAGGGAAAATTGCCTGGGCCTCGCGGAGGCGTGGGGGTGTGCGATAGATGAATGGGGGTGACGGTGGTCGGAGGTGTCTCCGGCGATGATCGATTTGGCGAATCGATGCACGAGCGGGATGAATCGATGGAGGGAACTGAAGCTGGGAATGCGAGTGATAAAACTACGGCGAAAAACTAAGGAATAAAGCACGACCTCGAGCCCAAGAGGGCGAGGGAAAGGTACCTCAACGGCGGTCGCCGGAGGTGCTTGGAACACGCCTGAGATGTGATTCTCCCTCCGCTAGGACGATGGAGCGCTTATGCTGTCACCCACAGCGTCTCTCTCGACCCTCAGGTGGACACAAAACTTGGTGCAATGCGGTTCGATTTTCAAATTAGGTCAAGGTGTGAAGTTTTAAGGGGTTGACGAAGGGGTGGAAAGATCGAGGCGTAGTGGGAGCTGCAGTGATCCACGACCCAAGGTGACGCTTGGGCGTGATTCCTTGATGCACGAGCTGCGAAAGTCGTGAAGGTTTCATCGCGTTTTAGTGAAAGGATTTACCTCGAAAAAAGGATGAAGAAGGGGGTCAAGCATGGCCTGACAAGCCACAGGGGCTGGGTCAGAGAGTTGACCGAGGTCAACTCTCAGACCCTCCTGGTTGGTCCACGTGGACCAACCAGGAAAAACCCTGGAAAAATCCCTTAATAAATCAATTTAAAATATTAAATGGCCGAATTAAATAAAAGTTTAAAAATAAAAAATGTTTAGAATTTTATGTAGTATTTTATTTTGATTTTTAATTATTTTTATGACTTAAATTTTTACAAGTTACCTTTTTATCCCTATATAGGTATAATACCTATGTATTTTGATATTTTATTTTTATTTAGGTATTTTATTTTTATTATTTTTATTTAGTATTTTATAAAATTGTAACATACTTTTATATACATAAATATATTTTTATTTTATTTTTCTGATATGTTTTGTGTATTTAATAAAATCTTAAGAGTATTCTATACATGTATAAGTATATGCAGTATACCTATGTATTCTTTATACAAGTATTTTTATTTTTATTTTTCTTTGCATTTTATTTTAATTTTAATGCACATATATATTATAAATAATATTTACAAAATTATAAAAATATAAAAATGAATAAATAATGAATAAAGAATAAATTGAATATTTTATTCAGTACAAGTATACAATCGGGGTCCAAAACTCAACTTTCAAACCGTAGCTCCGCCAAATGCGAAACCACCACCATTGGGTAGATTATTTTATTCTGTATACAATTAAAGGTGAGTTTGATGCATTTGGAGTTGTCGTTTGTGAGATACGGGTCTGGGAAGTTGGGATTTTGGATTCTTATTCAGACCATAACTTTTCATCTGTACATTCTTTTTCAGTGAAATCAATTTTGGATTTTTCTTTATAAAATTATCTACAACTTTTATGTACAAAGTTTCTTTATTTGATGTATAAAAAGTGGAACCAAAAATAGGTCCCAAAATGAATAAAGAATGAATAAAGAGGATAGGTATTTTCTCTGTAGTTTTGACCTTATCTCCCCCTACTTTATTCCTTGTCGACCTATTCATCAAGATGCCTAGGTCTCGGGGGTTTTGGGTCATAAAATATTTACAATATTTTATTATTTTTCTTTTCTTTATTTATTCTATAATTTTGGCCTTAATTACAGTAATTTATACACTATTTGGATGCACATGCATGAATGCTAAGATGCTTGATTTAAGGCTATTTACAGGCATTTGCTCGGGTTTTTGGTGCCAAAATGATAGAATAAAGATGATGAAATGTGGATTCATCATCCCCCTATACTTTACCTTTGCTAGTCCCTAGCAAACACTTATGCAATAAGTGCAGAAAGAAAAGAAAGAAAAGAAAAAGAAGAACTTGGATTTAATTTGATGATCAAACTTGCCTTCGCAAAATCAAAGTTTGGAGCTTAAGTCGGACCTTTGGAATTTTAGTGCGGGCGGAACCTTAGTGAGAACCGTGTTTGAAGTCCAACAGTCCTTGAGAATCCCAAAACTCTGCTCAAGTCTCCTCAATAGCCAGGTCAGAAATATCTCAACTCATACGCAAACTCTTACGACTATGAATCTGACTTGTACAGTGTAAGTGATGGTGGCTCTCCCCAACTAGAATGACAAAGAAACTGACTTCTCCAGTACGACAACCCAATGATTCCCCAATCCAACAACTCCATCCTCGAGGAGCGGGGTATTCCCTTCTAAGTTCAAGTGGCAACCAGCTCAAGAGGAGGGGGTGAAGAGAAGAATGGACGGTAGCCAGTGTAGCTACCTATCCTTGGATGCAAGACCAGTGTAGTCAAGTCATCCTGCTGCAGGCTCACATGATATGACTTTGGAACTCAAGCTTGCTTATTGACTTTGTACATACTTGCAGGCTTTTTATTTTTATACATGCCTGAACATTTTTTTTTTTGAATACTATTTACAGCAGCATTTACATAAGGAGTTTTTCCTCTTGAGCCAGTAGACTATCCCTCTTTTGAAGCTTTATCGCAACCCACAGCCTCCTGTCTTTAGACTTCCTAATCACTGGACGGGTTGGGGTGCACTTCCCTCCCTAGAGGAGGACAAATGTTTCCACTTGTGTGCGTCTCATACCAGCAAATCCAATCCCCTCACCACTCCAACTGAGTCGAGCCATGTGAAAGGTGCAGGTGTCCAAGTTAGGTCATTATCAACAAGAGTCGTGCGTGTGCTCCGAAATACTCTACTTAGGCAGTCAAGAATCCATTGAACCAAGTCTCGTGATCCCCAAAGAATTAAGTCAACTAGACCTGAAGTACCTCAAACCAAGTTCCTATAAGGTTCCTGTTATTAGGTAGGTTTAAAGGTCCAATCAAGCTCCAATCTCCGGATTTTACTTAGACTTGTTCAACTATCAAACTCAATCCGAAAAATGCTCATGCTATGCAAATGATATGCAGAATGCAGAAAATATTTTTGTGATGCAATTTTCAAAGATTCTGAACTTTTTATGGGTTTTTGAAAATATGATGCATGCATATGCAGATGCATTTTTTTGTATTTTTCAAAAAGATTTTTCAAATGTTTTTGGATTTTAATTTTGCAAATGTTTTTGGGAATTTTGAAAACAAAAAGATTTTGGCTGAAAGCTAGGTAAAAATATGTACACGGGAGTGCTTCTTATTTTTACAAGAAGTGGATTTTAAGAATTTACAGGGTAAGTGGTCAATTTTATACATATATATATAGTGGATTTTGGTGAGATGTAAGTATTCCTCAAACTTATATGAAAATAATTTACACACAATTTTTGAAAACTATAGTCCAAAATAATTTTTACAAACATTTTACAAACATGTGAAAATCATTTTGCAAAGGCTTTCAAAACAGTATATATAGGTTTTTCAAATCATTTTTGCACCCATTTTTCAAACCATTTGCAAATCATTTTTCAAACATTTATTTCACACAAAGAAAAGAAATTTTACAATCCACACATTTTTCACACAGGTTGAAAACACGAAACAAAATGTTTTCAAAATAGTTTTCAATAGATGTTCACAAAGATTTTCAAACTATTTTTCAAACATTTTGCAAAAAACATTTTCACCTGATTTATTAATCAGTAAATACAAAAAGAATTTGAGGAATAATCACATCTTTTTATTAAGAATTTTTGTGAATGTTAAAGAATTTTTAGCCATATTATTAAGAAAATACGAAAGTACGAGTTATGGCTAAAGTATATACGTAGTATATACGACCCCCCTATACTTAGCTTGAGCTATGTCCTCATAGATCGGAGAGAAAAGAGAAGACATAACTCGTACTAAGTATAGACAAGTCTAAATAATAAAGAATAAATGAATAAATCAGTGAATGAGAAGTTGACCGTCCCCCCTATACTTAGGATCAAATAATCCTAAGTATAGCAGCCTGTACACAAAGCAGGGAGGGTCAAGGGTGGGAATGAACAGATCGTACTCAGATTGTCTCCCCCTATATTTAGGGTAAAATATCCCTAAGTATAGACAAGGAGAGGAGACAATGGAGAGGATCGAAAAGAATAGAAAAACTCGGGGTGCACACCCCCCTATACTTAGGACAAAGTACGTCCTAAGTACGGAAAACTGTCTACAAGGGCGGCACCTTTTTGATAGATACAGAAAATAGAAAAGGAAAAGAAGAAAAGACGGAAATAAGAAAATAACTCAACAGAAAACAGATTGATATGAACAAATGGATTTGTACAGCGGAAGATGGAATTGATCACCATGTATGAGATGTAGATGATGAGAGTCAGATGACACATCTCATACCAGAAATGGGGGCAACGTCAATGGTCGGCGGATCATGATCAAGATATAGTTTCAAGCGTTGACCATTGACGCGGAAGGTAGAGGAAGATGACGGTTCAGATATGTCGATGCTGCCATTGTCATGTACCTTCCTGACCACATACGGTCCTTTCCACTTGCTCTGTAACTTCCCTGGAAATAACTTTAGCCTTGAATCAAACAACCATACTCTCTGATCTGGCTCAAACTGTTTATGGCTGATATGCGAATCGTGCCATGTCTTCACTTTCTCTTTGTACTATAGGCTGTTGGAGAAGGCTGTATCTCTCAATTCCTCCAGGGCTGCCAATTCTGCTCTTCTCTGGTCTCCTATACTCTCGGGATCTAAAAGCAACTCAGTAACTGCCCAAAAAGATTTATGCTTGATCTCCACTGGCAAATGGCACGGCTTGCCATAGACGAGACGAAAGGGAGATGTCCCCAATGGATTCTTGAAAGATGTCCGATAAGCCCACAAGACCGAGTCCAAAAGCTGTGACCAATCCTTTCGGTCTGGGCGGACAACTTTCTGCAAGATAGTCTTTATCTCTCTATTCGATACTTCGGCAAGACCATTAGTCTGAGGGTGATAAGGAGTGGCAACCCGATGGTCAATGCCGAACTCGTCTGCAAGGGCCCTGACTTTGTCATTGATGAAGTGAGACCCCCCGTCTGAAATCAAGAGTCTAGGTACTCCGAACCGTGAAATGATATTTTTCCTCAAAAATTTGCATACGGTTTTAGCATCTGCGGCTCGGGCGGGGATGGCCTCAACCCATCGGCTGACATAATCCACAGCGAGCAAAATATGCTCGAATCCCTGACTTTTAGGAAATGGGCCCATGAAATCAATCCCCCATGCATAAAAAACCTCACAGAAGTGAATGGGTTGCATGGGCATCATGTCTCTCTGTCCGCAGGTTCCCATTTTCTGACAGTCAGTACATCTTTTCACGAACTCATCAGAATCCTTGAAGAGAGTAGGCCACCATAGGCCGGATTGAAGCACCTTCTGTGCTGTCCTTTTTCCAGAATGATGTCCTCCTGCCTCAAGCTTGAGGCAGTATGTGAGGACGCTATGCTGCTCTTCCTGAGGAATGCACCTCCTCCAGATACTATCCCCTCCTTCATGATAAAGGACGGGATTCTCCCAATGGTAAAACTTGGCCTTAGCTAGGAAGGTCTCAAGTTTCTGCCGGGGCCAACCCTGAGGGACTGTCTTGGCAACAAGATAGTTTACAAAGTCAGCATACCATGGGAGTGAGGTGACAGCCAAGATCGCCTCGTCTGGAAATGTCTCTGTGATAGGTGCGCTGGGCTCAGATTCCTCAAGATTCTCCAATCTGGAGAGATGATCCGCCACCACATTCTTGACTCCAGGCTTATCCTTAATTTCAATATCAAATTCCTGGAGTAGAAGGATCCATCTGGTGAGACGTGCTTTGGCATCCTTCTTAGCCATTAAGTACCGGATGGCGGTATGATCAGTGTAGATTGTCACTCTAGATCCGAGAATATACGATCGATACTTATCAAGAGCGAAGACTACGACCAGCATCTCTTTCTCAGTCACAGTGTAATTCCGCTGCGCGGCATCCAAAGTCCGGCTGGCGTAGTGAATGGCGAACGGTAAACCATCCCTCCTCTGTCCAAGCACAGCCCCAACGGCAAAATCTGAAGCATCCGTCATGATCTCGAATGGGAGAGACCAATCGGGCGGCTGAAGGACAGGAGCTGAGACAACCATATTCTTGAGAGTCTCAAATGATTCAAGACACTTATCATTAACAATAAACTCGGTGTCTTTGGTGAGCAAGTCAGTGAGCGGTCGGGCAATACGACTGAAGTCCTGAATGAACCGTCGGTAGAAACCGACATGCCCCAGAAAAGACCGTAACTGACGCAAATTGGACGGCGGATTGAGTTTTCTGATGATGTCCACCTTAGCCGGATCGACCTCCATGCCCCTGTTGGAGACGATATGACCAAGGACCGTCCCCTGAGTCATCATGAAATGACTCTTCTCCCAGGATAAGACAAGATTGACCTCAATGCAGCGCTTAAGCACACGGTCTAGGCAGTCAAGACAAGCGTCGAACCCGTCGCCATAGACCAAGAAGTCATCCATGAAGACCTCTAAACAGTCACCCACCATGTCCGAGAAGATGGACAACATGCACCTTTGGAATTTCGCCGGAGCGTTACATAGACCAAAGGGCATCCGTCTGAAAGCATACGTCCCAAACGGACAGGTGAATGTCGTTTTCTCCTGGTCTTCGGGCGCAATGGCCACTTGATTATATCCAGAGTACCCATCAAGAAAGCAGTAATGACTCTTCCCGGCCAACCGCTCCATAATCTGATCAATGAAGGGAAGCGGGAAGTGATCCTTCTTGGTGGCCTCATTCAATCATCTGTAGTCCACACAGACCCTCCAAGAAGTTGGTACTCTGGTAGCGATCTCCTCTCCAGACTCATTGACAACTGTAGTGATACCCGTCTTCTTGGGTACCACATGTAACGGACTTACCCACTTGGAGTCGGAGATGGGATAGATAAAATCGGCGCTCCACCACTTGGAAATTTCTTTCATGACTACGTCTCGAAGATTCGGGTTCAGCCGTCGTTGGAACTCACGCGACGGTTTAGCATTATCTTCAAGATAGATGTGGTGAGAGCAAAGATTTGGGCTCAGCCCCTGGAGATCAGCTATACTCCAACCGATTGCCTTGCGGTTCCTTTCAAGAACCTCCATCAAACGAGATTCTTGCTCTCCAGTCAGATCTGCTGAGATAATGACTGGGTGCATTTCTGGCTCTCCAGCAAGGAATCTGTACTTCATTGACTGCGGCAGAGGTTTCCGTTCTGGACAACTGGGAAGTGGCAGATCTGGCTTCTGATATGTCTGTGTGAAGGCGACCAGGTCTGCATGAATTTCTGACGAAGGGCGGCCTGATGGATCATCAATAAACTGCACTGGCTCGCACTCTGTCATGGCTGCTGGCTCAGAAGGAATCAGACAAGGCAAATAGTCGTCAAAGTCATCCCAGTCAATGTCTGAATCCGAGGGATCAGAAGACGATGAGCAAGATTGAAATTCCTCAGCACCACTCATCACAACACTGTCAGCCTCAGAAATATCCTCATCCAGGGGTGTGCTCTCCCGGCTCTCGACTTCCATGAGCTTGAGATACAGTGAATCTGTCGGCAAGGCGAGGGTCGGTGCTACGGGGTCTTTCCAGTTGGATTCATCATCAGTCATCTCGAAATCACAAACCTGGTGGATGTCTAGCTCCTCCTCTGTCATCTGCTCGGCTTCGCTGGACTGCTCTGAGCATTCTGCCTCTCTGGCTCTGATCTCTTCGATGGTCTCTATTTGTATAGTTTCGCCCTCTACGCGAAAGCATACCTTCCCACTATCATGGTCGGTCACCGCCTTGGCTGTGGCCAAGAATGGACGTCCGAGAATGATGGGGGCATCAGTTACCGCCTCAGGGATCTCCATGTCCAACACAACGAAGTCCACGGGGAATTGCAGGCCCTGAATAGTAACGACCACGTCTCTCAATAACCCCTTCGGCCTCTTAATCGACCTATCAGCAAACTGAAGGACGGTTCTGCTTCGAAGAAGAGGGCCAAACTCGAACTGCTTGAGTAAGGCTGCCGGAAGGAGGTTAATTGAAGAGCCGCTGTCTAATAGAGTACGATCAAACTGCTGCTCCTGAATCTCGCATCTGACATAGGGAGCTCCTGCGTCTGGTCGCTTGGCTGGCAATGTTTTCTGAATGGCGCAGCAAGTGTCATGAGTGAGCATATGGATTTGATCTCTGTGCCTCTTCTTCCTTCTGACAGTAGTTGTTTCTTTCAAATTCTTCTTGAAGAAGGGGATATGCTCAAATGCTTCTCGTAGAGTTAGCTGAATATGAAATCTGTCAATCATTTCGTTGCCGAACTCTACCTGTTGGCTCTTTTTTGGATTTTCTTTTTTATTCCCCTTCGCTCGGCGGAGTGCCTCAGGGAAGGGGATGGTAGGGGCCTCCTCAGATGGAGGACTGGGAATCGGTCCCTGTGCCTGTGAAGACGGAGAATCCATACAAAAATCATCATTCACCACATATGGATCCGCAATTTGAACAGAAACCTTTCCTTTATTCATATTTTTGTTTTTGTTTTTGTTCCCACAGTCTCTAGATACAAAATGTGGCAACATCACAGATGGCTCAACAAAAGTGGATGTGGTGGCCTCAGCACCACCACTCGCACCGGTCTTCACGGCATCAGCACCGCGCTCGGGTTCAGCATCCAAAATGGTGGCATCAGCACCACCGTCTGCATCTGGTATCACAACGGCATCAGCACCGTCGTCCTGGACTCCATCATTGGTGGCATCAGCACCACTGTCTTCAACATCATTATGGGCGGCATCAGCACCGCTCCTCTGCTCCTCTGGCGCTCCTGGTTCTGCATTCGGCTGTCGCTCAGAAGAGGCGCCGCCGGCTGGCATCCTACCTCTCCTAGTAGTAACAAAATCAACATC
Organism: Ottelia alismoides; assembly: GCA_037367405.1. Lineage (NCBI taxonomy): Eukaryota > Viridiplantae > Streptophyta > Magnoliopsida > Alismatales > Hydrocharitaceae > Ottelia > Ottelia alismoides. Next base: position 222,787 of record JAZKJV010009792.1, read on the forward strand.
ATAATAGGAATAAGACATGTCATTCAAATTGTCACTAGGAGAGGCATCCTCTATGAACTCTACCTGCTCAGATTTTCTTTTCAAATTATTAGGATTAGGTTCGATCTGAGCGGGTATGGCGGCCTTGCCTTTGATGAAATCCCGCATCTCCTGCCGGAACTCATCCATTTCTTGCCTGAAAGATGCTCGCTGTTCAGATAGCAAGCGGGCAAGATCGTCAAGGGCTGGGTTCTCATAGGCAGGACCCTGAGAACCGGACGTCTGTCCCTGCTGGAAATGGGGCTGCTGGTGTTGCTGCTGATACTGGGGGGAAGGCTGGGCATAAGAATGCTGAGGCGGCTGTCGCTGCCTCCACTGTTGTCCCTGATAGGCGGGACGAGGACCATTCTGATACTGAGATGTCTGGGCATATTGGGACTGCTGGTTGTACTGCTGTGGCTGGCTGCTCTGCTGTCCTTGAGCAGGAGGATGTTGTTGGGATGAGGATCCACCATTACCCCAACGGAATCCGGGGTGATCCCTACGAATTGCGGGCTGAGGGTATCGGTCATACCAAATCCCGTTGACTTCCATCAACGGTTCCTGCTCGAAGGAAGGTGGAGGAAGAACTGCCAGTGGCTTCTCCGGCTGATACACCACCATCTGCGTCTCCTGAGATGGCGGTTGCTCTGGATGGTACTGCAACAATGGAACCGGCTCCGCCTGGATATGGTTCACCTGGCGGTATGAGGTGGAGGCCTGGTTGGGATTGTTGCTGCTGGAAGCAACCTGCGACCTGGGAGGCTGTTGGGAATGGGCTTGTGCCTCCTGAATACATAGAATTTGAGTCTTCAGGTCACTCATTGTTTTGGTAAGAAGGTCCATCTAGGCTAGACCTTGGTTCTGTTTCTTCTCGAGGATCTCCATGCGGTCCAACTTTTCACTGATAATGCCCATGTCGGCTGCTGCTGATTCAGCTTGGGCTGCGGCTACCGACGTTGTGCTGGGACCGGCATCGATGCGAGCAATCCTCTGAAATGATCCTGCTCCTTGCGGGGGCTTCTGCTGAGTATAGACTCGGGCCTGGGTCATCACTGTGGAGTTCTCTGCCATGCCTTCATAGATGGACCAGACGTCGTCTTCTCCCTTGGAGAAATAAGATCCACCGCAAGAGGCGTTCACAAGCCCTTGCAGCTCCGGTGTCAGCCCACAGAAGAAACTCTGCACCAGATTGGGCTTGGAGATATCGTGATGTGGACACCGATCTATGAGCTCTCTGAATCGATCCCATGCTTCGTGGAACTGTTCATTTGGGATCATGACAAAATTGCTGATCATGGCTCGAGCTGCGTTGGTCCGGCCGAGAGGATAGTATTTCTTTAAATATGCGGACCGGAGATCTGCCCAAGTGTCGACAAATCGCCCTAGATGCTTGAGCCAGTAAGCGGCTCTGTCAACCAATGAGAATGGAAAGGCGATCATCCTGATTGTGTCCTCGGTCAACAACCGATCGTGGATGGTGCTGCATATCATTTCGAATTCTTGGAGATGGAGGTGCGGCTCTTCGGTCGGCAACCCATGAAACTTGGGAAGAAGCTGGATCATGTGGTGCCGAAGCTCAAAGTCTCCGTGGATTGGCGGGAGTCTAATCCACCGGTGAGTGAGGGACGAAGCTGGGTTGTGTAGTTCCCTCATAATAGTCTGTGGCGGTCGCTCACCATCCGGATCGCCTCCTGCATCGGGTCCTCCTCCTTCTCCGCCACCGCCTCCTCCAGGTCTGTTCTCTCTCATTTGAGCTATTTCCCTCATGAGATCACCCATGAATGCACCCTGGTCACGGATCTGTCTCTGCATATTTTCCAGGGACGCTAGCAAGGAATTGTTGATGGCCGCCTGATCAATTATGAATGGAGGGTGATCGTGGTCATCTGGGTGCTCGCCTCTGTCTGCCATTGCTTGATTCTCTGAAAATGCAAAAGAGGCCATTTCAGGTGCGGTTGAATGAGCTGAGCTCTGCGATGCACTGAATTCTGACATAATTGGACTGAGGGAAGGAGAATGGGAAGGGGGGTCGAGGGGGAACAGGGTGGATGTGAACTCAGGCTCGGAGAGCGGGCTCTCCGAGGCATTCCTAGATGAGTAGGGAGGAGTGCTGGATAGCGGTGCCGACAAGGTCAGCCTAAGAGATCTCCGTCCCATCATCTTGATTATTTGAGAAGAGTGGGGATAATGCAAGAAAAGAAGAAAATGAGATGCAACAAAATTTTGCACAATTGTGCGGTGTTTTTGATCTTGACCTTAATAAATCTAACAATCAAACACAAAGCAAGGGTAAGTTCACCAACTCAACTCGTGAAGCCGTGAAGGTTCGGCTTTTATCTTGTCAGTTTTAGCTTGTTTTTCAGGTATTAATCTTTTCACGAGTCCTTAGAGCGCTACGCCTATAGGAGAGAGAGTACTGCCAGGAAAGTGTCCCCGTACTTGTCCTCCTCCTGTGTAACCTGTAACTTGCGCTTTTTAAGGTCCTTGTAACCCTTCCTGGATCCCTACTCAGCCAAAGAAAAGAGAGAGGAAGCCGATAGGCGAAACCGATACTTCGGACCTCGCTCGCAACGGAATCACCCGTGAGCGTGCAAGATCCTACTCGGACGCAGCCGGTGAGACAGACACACCCGTGAAGGCGTGGCCTAAGCTCGGTACTTCGGACAAGGTCGGCGCTCACACAATAGTGAGTCACCAATGGCGACCAAGTCCTACTCGACTACGTACGATAGTAGCGCCAATACTTCGGAAATCCAGGCGATACACAAGGCAGCCACAAGTTGGGTTTTGGGCTCTAATCCTTACGAAATGCTCACCTCACTTGGAAGGAGACCTTCCCATGCAACTTGAAAACAAGTGAGGGTGTTACTCTCCCCAAGCAATGAATCCAATTACCGATTTTATTTTTGGTCAAGTTTTCTTTAGCAGTCCCTTTTTTATTTTTTTTGGTGTTATCGCTTCTTTTGAGTCAATTCAAACAAGCGCCTAACGGTTTTTGTATATTTCCTTTATCCTACTTTGTTCCAAAAACAGAGGGAGAATAGAGTCGGAAAAGCCGTGCAAGTCGACACCAAGGTGGAAATCTCACCTTTGTGCCTATATGATGCGTGCAAAGTAAGAGGACTTACAGCGAATCCCAGCTCTCTCCATGCGGGATGCAAAGCAGAATTTTTAAACCTATGCTATATGGCGAAATGCAAGCGGAAATCGTCCTAGAACAGGCAACTGCTAGCGTGAAGAACCACAAGCTAGCTAGCAACTCCTAATCCGAGTGTCCGGTCTAGGCTCACCCCTCCTCTGCCCAACACATTTGGGGTAGGAGAAAGCGCTTGTTCGGGTGTGAGCTCGCGGCGCGTGGATTTGGAAGCTACTAACTAACTATTTAATTAGTCTAAGTCCAAATACGAATCTATAGGAGCATGCAAATATAATTAGGTGTTTGGACCTATTCTAATCGAATCAAGCAGACCTAGATCTAAGAGCTCAATCCACAAAAGAAAGTGAAAAATGAAAACAAAACCGGAAAATGACTAGTGATGAAAATGCGATCAAAATCCGCGGTGAGCCCCCGGGTGAACAAACACCCGGAAGTTAGGCCCGAATGTCTAAGTGTCCAAGTCCAAGTGTACCTGTATTATTACAAATTAAATAAATCACTCTCTCACCAAAAATAAATGAAACTAATCTAATCACTCTCTCTCTCACTCCTTGCTCTCTCCTGCCGGCTTGGCTAAAGAATAGCCGGCTCCACGTCCCAAGGTTGCGTCGGGTCGCCTAGGCGATCTGCCTCGCTCCGCGGTCCCTCGCAAGAAGACAAAGAAGAATGGTCAGATAGCTCAACAAGATATAATCAAAATGTAAGAGATGGAAAATGCTATGATAACAATCACACAATCAATCAAACAAAATATGAACTACTCGCTGTTGCTCCCCGGCAACGGCGCCATTTGATAAACTCACTTTATCGAGGGTCTAAATATGTCGCTGTGGCGACCCACAATAAAATGCGATTAATCAACAGTGAACCCACAATCAAATATCAATCAATGAAAAAAATAAGTATGGAGTCAAATTTATTTTTAACTCTACATAAAAGATGTATAGATGCAAGTACGTAGAGAGTTCGAACACAGGGAGCAAGCGGGGTAATTCACAATAATGTGCTCAAGAGTGTATGTGAGTGTATGATGTGTCTACACTAAGCAAGCAAGCAACTACAATTTTTGTGGGTTTTTAATTTTTTTTTAATTTTTAATTTTGTATTTTGATTTTTGATTTTCTGATTTTTATATTTTACAATTTATATTTTTTTATTTCTTTTTCAATATTGGAAAGTAAAGACAATATAATAGAAGGCAAGCTTAAATATTTATAAAACTAAGTAAAAATTACCAAAAATTCAGAGATAAATTGTTTTTAGTCTTTTTAGGGGTTTTTACTGTTTTTGTGATTTTTGGGGATTTTTCAAAGTGTTTTTGGTATTTTTAAATACTGAATTAAAAGAAAACAGTGGAAATAAGGCTGGCTGTGAATAAAATGCAATTTAAAAATAGCAACCAGTACCCAAAATGTTTCACACTATTTTTCTACTGGAAAGAACAAAAGAAGGGATAAACAGAAGCTGAGTTTATATTTTTTTGATTTTTCTACTATTTTATATATTTTTTTGAAGTTTTCGATTGTTTTTAAATTTTTAGTGTTTTTCTTTTGAGATTTTTAATGATTTTTGGACTGACACTAAAATAGGATAAAATAGACACTAGGTGATTTTTTTGGAATTTTTAGATGTGTTTTAATATTTTTTTGGTATTTTCTAAACTAGACAGTACACAAATAGGCTGTTTTTGATTTTTAATAAATATAAAAATAAAGTAAAATCAAAAACTAAATAGGTGCCGTTAAAGTACACGTGTCCAGTAGCCTAAGTCTATTTTTGTGGAATTTTTGGGCTCGAAATGATATTTTAAACAATTAGAACAAGAATCCCAACATTAAACAGTCCTGGCAAGGGTATAAATGCAATTTACAAAACATCCAGGGGCATTCACGCAATTTTCCACAAAAATATACACTGTATAAAATAATTCCTGGAGTGAATGACAAAACCACAACCCGTAGGGGCTTCTTAGCAAAATCCCCAATGTCACACGCCTATGCACGCGCCCCAGTAAGGGGTACAGATGTAATATCATGAAAGCTTGGGGCGTAGATGCAAAATGACCAGAAAGATTACACGTGATCTAAATATTCTTGGACTGTTGTCCAATACAAAAATGCCCGAGGGCCTATCTGCAAAATGGCCACGCTCCTCACGCGCACGGGCACGTGAGATGACGTGGCCGAGGACCTTCTTGTAAATACGTGAAAGTTCGAGGGCCTTAAAGTAAATGTTACAAAAAGAAATCAACGGCAGATGAAAGTTTGAGTTTCTATTATAAAATACAAAAACAAGTTGGGGTTATAGTGGAAAATACCCAACTTCGGCGCGAGCGGACGGTGGATCTGACTTGACTTATACACGTGTCTCGCGCCTGTGCTGCGATGCCGCTTCGCGATCGAGGGCTCGGATTAGATGATCGAAAGAAGATGGACGATCCTGGGCCCTTCCTATCCGACGGCTGCTGTGCTCCTGGAAGAACGAGGCTTGATCGAACGGCTTGGAGATGACGACGAAGAACAGGGATGAACAGGTGGTGGTCCAAGCTTCGGTTGTCAAATGGGCACTCCTCCTTCGCCTCAGAAGCACGCCAGTGATTCCTGGAAGGTCCCTCGAGCTCGCGGCAGGGCCAAAATGGGCGGGGAAGCTCTGATGCACCGCCGCAAGCTTGGGGAAGAACGGTGGCTCCAGGTAGCTCGATACCTTCAAAAATCGACTCCAGGTGGAGTCTCTCTGGCGCTAGGACCTGCAGAAAGTGGTGAGAAGGCCCAGGGCAAATTGCCTGGGCCTCGCGGAGGCGTGGGGGTGTGCGATAGATGAATGGGGGTGACGGTGGTCGGAGGTGTCTCCGGCGATGATCGATTTGGCGAATCGATGCACGAGCGGGATGAATCGATGGAGGGAACTGAAGCTGGGAATGCGAGTGATAAAACTACGGGGAAAAACTAAGGAATAAAGCACGACCTCGAGCCCAAGAGGGCGAGGGAAAGGTACCTCAACGGCGGTCGCCGGAGGTGCTTGGAACACGCCTGAGATGTGATTCTCCCTCCGCTAGGATGATGGAGCGATGATGCTGTCACCCACAGCGTCTCTCTCGACCCTCAGGTGGACACAAAACTTGGTGCAATGCGGTTCGATTTTCAAATTAGGTCAAGGTGTGAAGTTTTAAGGGGTTGACGAAGGGGTGGAAAGATCGAGGCGTAGTGGGAGCTGCAGTGATCCACGACCCAAGGTGACGCTTGGGCCTGATTCCTTGATGCACGAGCTGCGAAAGTCGTGAAGGTTTCATCGCGTTTTAGTGAAAGGATTTACCTCGAAAAAAGGATGAAGAAGGGGGTCAAGCATGGCCTGACAAGCCACAGGGGCTGGGTCAGAGAGTTGACCGAGGTCAACTCTCAGACCCTCCTGGTTGGTCCACGTGGACCAACCAGGAAAAACCCTGGAAAAATCCCTTAATAAATCAATTTAAAATATTAAATGGCCGAATTAAATAAAAGTTTAAAAATAAAAAATGTTTAGAATTTTATGTAGTATTTTATTTTGATTTTTAATTATTTTTATGACTTAAATTTTTACAAGTTACCTTTTTATCCCTATATAGGTATAATACCTATGTATTTTGATATTTTATTTTTATTTAGGTATTTTATTTTTATTATTTTTACTTAGTATTTTTTAAAATTGTAACATACTTTTATATACATAAATATATTTTTATTTTATTTTTCTGATATGTTTTGTGTATTTAATAAAATCTTAAGAGTATTCTATACAGGTATAAGTATATGCAGTATACCTATGTATTCTTTATACAAGTATTTTTATTTTTATTTTTCTTTGCATTTTATTTTAATTTTAATGCACATATATATTATAAATAATATTTACAAAATTATAAAAATATAAAAATGAATAAATAATGAATAAAGAATAAGTTGAATATTTTATTCAGTACAAGTATACAATCGGGGTCCAAAACTCAACTTTCAAACCGTAGCTCCGCCAAATGCGAAACCACCACCATTGGGTAGATTATTTTATTCTATATACAATTAAAGGTGAGTTTGATGCATTTGGAGTTGTCGTTTGTGAGATACGGGTCTGGGAAGTTGGGATTTTGGATTCTTATTCAGACCATAACTTTTCATCTGTACATTCTTTTTCTGTGAAATCAATTTTGGATTTTTCTTTATAAAATTATCTACAACTTTTATGTACAAAGTTTCTTTATTTGATGTATAAAAAGTGGAACCAAAAATAGGTCCCAAAATGAATAAAGAATGAATAAAGAGGATAGGTATTTTCTCTGTAGTTTTGACCTTATCTCCCCCTACTTTATTCCTTGTCGACCTATTCATCAAGATGCCTAGGTCTCGGGGGTTTTGGGTCATAAAATATTTACAATATTTTATTCTTTTTCTTTTCTTTATTTATTCTATAATTTTGGCCTTAATTACAGTAATTTATACACTATTTGGATGCACATGCATGAATGCTAAGATGCTTGATTTAAGGCTATTTACAGGCATTTGCTCGGGTTTTTGGTGCCAAAATGATAGAATAAAGATGATGAAATGTGGATTCATCAGAGCACAACATTTTTTTGAGAATTTTTCGATCAATAAAAACATTTATTCAATCCAAAAGACAAGCGATTTATTGTTCTGGAATTTGCATGGTCTTAATTGCAAATATTTGGAGTTTTTACATGAAATATATAATAAAAATAAGCTGTAGGTGAAGAATCACAAATTACCCATTGAAAAGGTCTGGTGGGGGCTTCTCGGTAATTTTGAGAATCTTGGGAGGTCAAATGCAAATTTTCCAATAGAATTTTTTTATTCAAAACCCCACTAGGGTTCTTCCTGTTTCTCTATTTCTTTTTTACAGGGGGAATAAGAGGCAGTCGCCTCCTTCTTCAACAAGCAGGATGCTGCGTCGGGTACACACGCTGGGACCAACGACGACGCGACGGTTGCAGGCGGACGACGTGGGCGACTGCTGGCCGCAGGGCCACGCGACGCGAACTGGAAGCGTGCGGTTGGTGAGCTGGAGGTCGGCGCAGGCGTGCGGGAGGGCGGCAGCGGGGCGCCGCTGGGATGGCAGGGCCGCGCGGAGGAGCAGGCCGGGTCGCGGGGCCGCACGCGACAGCTAGGGAGCCGGGAGCGGGGCCGCGGGGGTCTACTGGAGGGCGGCGGGGACGTCGACGGAGGCCGCGCGGGGGTCGCGCGGATGAGGCGCACTGGGGGTGCTGCTAGGGCGCGGCGAAGGAGGAGCGGCCCGCGCAAGGGCGGGAGGTCGACGTACAGATCTGGAGGGGCATGACCTGCTTGTTTCCTTTTTTGTTTTTTTATAAACTGTAACCGGAATAAAAAGGTTTTTTGTGTTTTTTTGAAAACAGGAACTGTGAATATAAACAAAATAATTTTTTCTTTTATAGTTTTTTTTATTTTACATGCAAAACAAATGTCAGAGATCAAAAAACAATTATATGTTTTTTTACTTTTTTTTATTTATTTATGCACAATAATAAGATAAGTGAATGGATTTGGATCTGCGAAATGGGAGATAGATCCATATCTCCGACCACCGTGCGTGGTCTGAGGTGATAGGTCATGCGAGGTAGAAAGTGAAATGAGAGGGTCAGAAAATGAGATGGCAAATCGGTGTCGGGCGTGGATTAAAGTGTGATGGATTTTTTTTTATTTTAATATCTAAAGATTAATAAAATGTGAGCAAAAATACGACCTACGATTTATCTAAGAAAAAAAACAAGAAATAAAATTGGATCTCACCTTGGGGTCAGAAATACCATGATGGCCTCGACGAGGATTCACGCACTGTCACCAGACAGCTCGGAGACTAGGCATCCTTCTTCAACAAGACGGCTCTTGGAGATCGGGCTCTTCTCCATCAAATAGTGATCAAGAGGAAATGAGGGAGGAGGAGCCCATTAAAAAGGAGACAAAAATAAAAAAGGAAGGTATTTACAAATAAGGAAGTAATTAGTGGTTATTTAAATTAATTAATTAATTAAATAAATAAGTTAAAAATGAATTTCAGATTTAATTAAAATAAAATAATTAAATAATTTACAAAAATTAATAAGCCACCTTAATGGTGGCTATTTAAGGCACAAAATCAAATCTTTACATAAAAGGTAAGTTATCAAATCAAATAAAGAATTAAAGAATTAAATATAAATAAAAAAATTCATAATTAAATTAAATTAATTAAAGTTAGATAATTATTTTTTGGTGAATTTTATAAAAGGAAGTTAATTATATACAAGTATTATGTACATATAATACAATATACACATGTACAAATAAGGAAATAATTTTTATAAAAGTTTTTTTTTATTTTTAATTTATTTAATTTTTTATTTTTAATGAAAATAACATTTACAATTATGTACATTATGAAAATAAATATGAAAATATGTATAACGAATAATGGTGAAACTGCACAAAACACCCCAAAAAACCGACTTTTTAACCGTAACTTCAAAAATTATGAAACCACAACAACTTGACAGATAATTTAATTTAGAGTATAATGGAGATGACTTTGATTCAATTTCAGCTCGTATGGAGCCGGAATTGGTGTTCCAATTATCGTTTTACAGCTTTTTCTAGGTGTGATTACTTGTAATATGTAAATTATTTTATTTTACACTTATTTTTATTATTTACAACACATTTTTATTATAACTTTTGTTTACAAAAATAATTAGTTTGAGGTCAAATTATGTACAAATAAAATAATGTAAGTTTTGTACAAATATACAGGAAAAATATTTACAAAATATTTTTGGATTTTTGACGGAAGACCCTATCCCCCCCTACATTATTCCAGATCGATCAGGTCAAGTCTTGACCTTCTCTCGGGGTTCGGGTCAGTCTGTATTTATTGCATAAATACCACCTTTCTTTTTCTTTTCTTTTTCTTTTCTTCTTTATTATTTTATTTATATACAAAAAGTGTTAAAACTGCAGTTATAACAAATGCAGCAAAATGGTAATTTTATGGAATTAGTAGGTATTTACATGTCTTTGACTAAGGAAAAGAGGCTAAAATAAAAGAATAAAGGCGATGAATCGTGGATTCATCACTAAGTATAGGGGGGACGGTTGACTTCACATTAGTTTGTTTATTCATTCATTTCTTATTCATTTATTCTTTAGACTGATCTATACTCAGTACGAGTTATGTCTTCGTTTTTTCTCTCTGATCTATAAGGACATAGCTCAAACTAAGTATAGGGGATCGTATATACTATATATATATACTTTAGCCATAACTCGTACTTTCGTATTTTTATTAATAATTGTGACTAAAAATTCAGCAAATTAATTAATAAAAAGATAATATTATTCCTCAAATTCTTTTTGTATTTACTGATTAATAAATTATGTGAAAATATTTTTTGCAAAATGTTTGAAAAATAATTTGAAAATCTTTGTGAAAAATCTTCTGAAAGCTATTTAGAAAATATTGTGTTACATGTTTTCAACCTTTGTAAAAATATTTTGTTTGAAAAAATTTATTTTCTTTGAGTAAAATAAAAATATTTGAAAAAATATTTGCAAATGGTTTGAAAATGGTTGTAAAAACATTTGATATATATATATATATATATTCTGTTTGGAAAACCTTTGCAAAATGATTTTCAAATGTGTGTACATGTTTGTAGAACTTGTTTGTAATAAATATTTTGGACTATAGTTTTCAAAATTGTTTGAAAACCCTTTTCCAAATAAGTTTGAGGAATATCTTCATCACACCAAAAATCCATTATATATCTTATAAAATTGACCACTTACCCTTATATATTCTTAAAATCTACTTCTTATAAAAATAAGATGCGTCCCTGTGTAAATATTTGTACCTAGTTTTTATCCAAAATATTTTTGTTTTCAAAAATCCCAACAATATTTACAACATTAAAAATACCAAAAACAGTTGAAAAATCTTTTTGAAAAACCCAAAAAATGCATATGCGTCATCTTTTCAAAAATCCATAAAAATTTCAAAATCTTTGAAAATTGCATCACAAAATATTTTCCGCATTCTCATAGCATTTGCATAGCATGAGCATTTTTCAGATCAAGTTTGATAGTTGAACAAGTCTAAGTAAAATCCGGAGATTGGAGCTTGGTTGGACCTAAAAATTTACCTAATTAACATGAACCTTATAGGAGCTAGAATTGCGGTGCTTCAAGTCTAGTTGACTTAATTCTTTGAGGATCACGAGACTTGGTTCAATGGATTCTTGACTGCCTAAGTAGAGTATTTCGGAGCACACGCATGACTCTTGTTGATAATGACCTAACTTGGACACCTGCACCTTCCACTTGGCTCAACTCAGTTGGAGTGATGAGGGGGTTGGATTTGCCGGCATGAGACGCACACAAGTGGAAACATCTGTCCTCCTTTAGGGAGGGAAGTGCACCCCAATCCATCCACCAATGAGGAACTTTAAAGACAGGAGAGTGTGGGTTGCAATAAAGCTTAAAAAGAGGGATAGTCTACTGGCTCAGGAGGAAAATTAATTATGTAAATGCTGATGTAAATAGTATTTCACTAAAAACTCAAAAAAAAAAGTGGACAAGCCTGTATAAAAATAAAATGCATGCCGGAGTGTACATATGTTGTATGAGCATCAAAGACAAATCATGTGAGCCTGCAGTTGGATGACTTGACTACACTGGTCTTGCATCCTAGGATAGGTAGCTACACTGGCTACCGTCCATTCTTCTCTTCACCCCTCTCCTCTTGAGCTGGTTGTCACTTGAACTTAGAAGGGAATACCCCGCTCCTCAAGGAAGGAGTTATTGGATTGGGGAATCATTGGGTTGCCATACTGGAGAAGTCAGTCTCTTTGTCATTATAGTTGGGGAGAACCACTATCACTTATACTGTACAAGCCATATTCATAGTCGTAAAGGTTTGCGTATGAGTTGAAATATTTCTGACCCGGCTATTGAGGAGACTTGAGCAGAGTTTTGGGATTCTCGAAGGCTATTGGATTTCAAATCCGATTCCCATTAAGGTTCCGCCCGCACTAAAATTCCAAAGGTCCGATTTAAGCTCAAAACTTTGATTTTGTGAAGACAAGTTTGATAATTAAACTTAATCCATCTTTCTTCTTATTCTTTTCTTTGTTTGCTTTTTCTGCACTTATTGCTTAAGTGTTTGCTAGGGAATGGAAAAGGCAAGTACAGGGGGATGATGAATCCACATTTCGTCATCTTTATTCTATCATTTTGGTCTCAAAAACCCTAGTAAATACATATAAATACCTTTAATTCACGTATTTTAGCATTCATGCGTATTTGTGTAAATAGTGCACAAAACACTGTTTTTAAAGCTAAAATTATAGAATAAAGAAAAGAAAAGAAAAAGAATAAAATATTACAAATATTTTATGACCTGAAATCCCGAGACCTAGGCATCTAGATGACTAGGTCGACAAGGAATAAAGTAGGGGGAGATAAGGGCCAAATACCAATAAAAATCCCTTTTATTTAATTCATTCTTTATTCATTTCGAGACCTATTTTTGGTTTTACTTGTTATACTTCAAATAAAGAAACTTTGTACATGAAAGTTGTAGATAATTAAATATAGAAAAATATAAAATTAATTTCACACAAAAACAATATACACATAAAAAGTTATGATGTGAATAAGATTCCAAAATCCCAACTTCCCAGACCTGTATCTCTCAAATAAAACTCGAAACATATCAAAATAACCTTTAATTGTATATAATTTTCAACAAACTATTTAGAAGGTTTTATGTATTTTTCAGAGCTACGGTTTGAAAGTTAGGTTTTGGGCCCTATTGTATATTTGTACTGATTAAAATATTCATTTTATTTATTATTCATTATTTTTGTAATTTCTTATTTTTATAATGTTGTAAATATTATTTGTAATATATATACATAATAAAACAATAATAAAATACCAAATAAAACATAAAAATAAAATACTTATACAAAACACATAGGTATAATACTTGTAAATATACCTATATACTTCATACATCTATTTATTTAATTGTACAAAATACCTTAGAAAAATAAAATAAAAATATATTTAAGTTTATGAAAATAAGTTATAAAAATATAAAATAATAAATAAAATTAATAAAATTAAAAATACAAATAAAAAAATAAAATATTAAAATATATAGATACATATACCTATATGGCCCTTAAAAGGGAACTTGTAATTTTATACCTCAAAAAAATAAATAAAAATCATAATAAAATAATTTATAAAATAACAAACATTTTATTTAATAATCTAAAATTAATCTAATCATTTATTATTTTTAAATGGTTTTCGAAATCTTTTTCAGGAGGATTTAGGTGGGTCGGACTGTTGACCACAGGTCACTGTCTGAACACCCCTGAAGTTATCAGAACCTCGTTTCTCACCCGATTTCGCATTTTTTTGAGGGTCGATGCTTTCACCCTTTCGCATCGCATCCTCTTTGACTTTTGTTCCTCGTATATTGGTCTTACACGCCCAAGCCTCTCCTTGGGCTATGGACCATCGATTTGTGCTCGATCCGCCTCAATCTTCCCAGTCGTTCGTCAACCTATACAAAAACCACCGTTCACCTCTTTTGAGGATTGAACCCCTTTTGACAATTTTTCTCTCCGCCTATTGCGCTCGAGAGAAAGAGGGAGGTGATAGCTCCTTCTCCCGGCCTTCAGGTGGATCGAGGAGGCGACCGAAGGGCGTATCCACCCATCTCCGGCGAAGCCACCGTCAAGGTACCTTCTCCTAGTTTCCCGGCCAGTCGAGTTTGTTTCTTCATTATTTTGACTTTATTAGCTTATCACTAGTCCTTAGAATCCCTAGCTACCCTTATATTCGTCGATAAGTGCGTGATTCACCTATGCCCATAGTTCGACAGAGTTTGTTCCGACGAGCCTCACTCTCACTCTATCTCTGCCCTTTCCACCCCGCTGTGAGGTTGAAGCAGTTTTCCCTCGACCCCTTCACCCTCTTTTTGCAGGTCTCGCACAACAGAAGAGCCTGGGGCTCATTTTGGCCGCTCGCCGAGGTACCCGGAGCCTCCTAGCTTCGCCGCTATCTCGAGCAAGCTCCGGCCGTCGCTAGGGGATTTTGGAGCCACCAGCACCGAGAGGAACACCCCAGGAGGCCGCTCGACCATTTTGGAGCTTCAAAGAAGGCCGGAGGAGGAAGATCTCGATGGGGAAAACTCACCTCGCCGACGGTTCTTCCCAGTCCGTCCTGTGCCCCTCTTTATCATCCGATCAACCGAGTTCTTCCTTGAGCACAACAGTCGTTCGATCTCGCCCAGCCGCATCCGTTCGATCAAGGGCCACGATCTAATCTTGGCCACTCATCTGCGAAGGGGTATCTTGCAAGGAGGAGGCGACGCCTGGCGTAAGTGAGCATCATCTGGTCGTTCGTCTACGTGCAGGTGTGGGTATTTTGCACCCTTGCCCTCGCCAATTTTTGTATTTATTAGATAGTACTAAAAATTTCATTGGTAGTTATTTATCTTTTGTAATATTTGCAAAAACTTCCCTGAACTTTCTGAATTTGCAAATAGGTCCCCGGCCACGTCACCTCACGTGACTCGTTGATAAACGCGGAAATCGATGGTCTTAAGTTCAACACAAAGCGTGAACTCAGTCGAAGTGTCGACCAATCAAAATCCGCATTTAATCAACAATTAACCCACACTAAGATCAACAAATTAGAAATAATGTGGAGTTAAAATTTATTTTTAACTCTACATAAAAGCTGTATAGGTGCAAGTATGTAGGGAGTTCGAACACAAGGAACAAGCAGGGTAGTTCAAGCAAAAATGCCAAAGTGTGTGTGTGATGTGTGGAGTGTCTACACTAAGCAAGCAAGCAAATATATTTTTGTGGGTTTTTAATTTTTAATTAATTTTTTTAATTTTTAATTTTTGTATTTTGATTTTTACTTTTCTGATTTTTATATTTATATTTTTTATATATTTTTTTCAATATTGGAAAGTAAAGACAATATAATAGAAGGCAAGCTAAAATATTTATAAAAAGGTGCAAAAATACTCAAAAATTCAGGAATAAAATATTTTTGATATTTTTATGATTTTCTAATGTTTTTGTGATTTTTGGGGATTTTTCAAGGTGTTTTTGGTCTTTTTAATTACTGAAATAAGACAAAACAGTGGAAATAAGGCTGGCTGTGAATAAGATGCAATTTAAAAATAGCAACCAGTAACTCAAAATTTTCACACTATTTTTCTAATAAGAAGAACAAAATAAGGAGCAAACAGAACCTCAATTTGCTATTTTAGGATTTTTCTACTATTTTATATATTTTTTTGAAGTTTTTGAGTGTTTTTAAATTTTTAGTGTTTTTCTTTTGAGATTTTTAATGATTTTTGGACTGACACTAAAAGATGATAAAATAGACAGTAGGTAATTTTTTTGGAATTTTTAGAGGTGTTTTAATATTTTTTTGGTATTTTCTAAGCTAGACAGTGCACAAAAAGGAAGTTTTTGATTTCTAATAAATATAAAAATAAAATAAAATCAAAAACTAAATAGATGGCATCAAAGTACACGTGTCCAGATACTTAAGTCTATTTTTGTGAAATTTTTGGAGTTAAAAAGATAGGCTAAATAATTAGAGCAAACATCCAAACATTAAACAGTCCTGGCAGGGGTATATGTGCAATATTCGAAACATCCAGGGGCTTACATGCAATTTTCCACAAAAATATACACTATATATTCAATTTTTAACACCAAAAGTTAATTACAAAAGCCGCCTGGGCTTCCTAGAAATTTACCCACCAGGGCGCGTGACTTGCACGCGCCTGGGAAGGGTTGAAATGTAATTTGTTGAAACCCTGGGGGCCTACTTGCAAAATAACCAAAAAATTTACACGTGCTGCAATAGTTTTAGGACTAAAACAAAATACACAAACGTGCGGGGGTTCCTCTGCAAAATGCCCACCCCCTCACGTGAACTGGTCACGTGAGGTGACGTGGCGAGGGACCTAGACGCAAATGCTAAAAGCCTGAGGGTCTTTTGGCAAATATTACAATAAAATTACACTACAGACAAAAGTTTAAAGATTAAACTATAAATACAAAAGGGTCGAGGGTGAAGTTGCAAAATACCCTCGCTCGGGCGATCCGCAGGTGACACGTGGCGCGAATCCAACGGCTGGTGGCGGGAGACGATCCAGCGGCGGGGAGCACGCCACTTATCCACGTGGCAGCACGGGAACGGCCGATGACGGTTGGCGTCGACGTCTGAGATTAGATCTCAGAAAGAGATCTGACGGTGGATGGGCTTGGAAGATCGGACGGTCGTCACGCGAACTGGAGCTGCGGCTCAATCGGACGGTGGAGAAGCGAGGAGGAAGAACAGGGAAGAAGGCCGGCGGAGGCGAACTTCCCCGACTCCGATCTCGCTCATCAGGCGTTGGACGGGCTCCAAAATGGAGCTGCAGGCTCCTGGAAGGTCCTTCTATGGACTGGATGGCTCGGATTCGCCGGAGGAGCGTCGAGGTGCTGGCGCGAAGGCGGCGGAGCTTTGCGCTCCAGATATCTCCGGCGAGGAATCAAAATGGCCTTCCAGGTGCTTTCAAGGGTCTTTGACCTGCAAAAAGTTGTGAAAAGGCCCAGGGCAAATTGCCTGGGCCTCGCGGAGGTGTGGGGATGTGTGCTACGAGGTGGCGGCGAACGGCCGGAGGTGCGCTCCGGCCAAAGTGGGTGATCGAGCGATTCAGATGATGGAACTTCGAATTTTTTGGGGGATATTGATCCTAAGGCTAGCAGGAGTTAAATGCAAGAAATAAATAAGCGGGGCAAGCCCTCGATGGCCGGAGCCAGAGGGAAAATAGGTACCTCGACCGGCGACTTCGCGGGAGGTGGTGGAGGCTCCCTCGACTTCGCGCGCCTTGGCTGAAGGGCTGGCGGTGGAGCTGTCACCTCCACGGAGCTCAGGAGCACGGAGGTGGCGCTGAAGGGTGGACCAAGGGGACTCGAATTCGAAATGGAAGAGGGGGAGTTGGTTTTAAGTGGTTTGACCCGAGGTGACAGGGGTCCAAAGACCAAGGGATATCTTGCAAATCTTGGGTCCGACGACCAAGATTAAGCTCGGGCGAGCTAGGTAGATGGTTGGTGGACAATGTTGCAGAAGGATGCAACACGAAAAGATGAAAGAATTGGCCTGGAAAAAGCCAACAAGATGGCTCAAAAACCAAGCCTGACACGGGCTACAGGGGTAGGTCAGACTGTTGACCTTGGTCAACAGTCCTGGTCTCCTGGTTGGTCCACGTGGACCAACCAGGAAAAACCCTGGAAAAACATTTTATTAATTAAATTAAAAATAATAAATGGCCGAATTAATTAAAAGTTATAAAATAAAAAATGCTTAGAATTTTATGTAGTATTTTATTTTGATTTTTAATTATTTTTAGGAGTTATATTTCTACAAGTCACCTTTTTAACCCTATATAGGTATAATACCTATGTATTTTAGTATTTTATTTTTATTTTGTGTATTTTATTTTTATTATTTTTATGTATGATTTTATAAAATTATAAAATACTTTTATGTACACAAATATATTTTTAGTTTATTTTTCTGATATGTTTTGTATATTTAATAAAATACAAGTATGTTTTGTATAGGTATATATATAGGTAATGTACCAATGTGTTGACTATATACAAATATTTTTATTTGTATTTTATTTATGTTTTTCTTCTGATTTAAATACACATATTTATTATAAGTAATATTTACAACATTATAAAAATATAAAATTATAATGGGGGTTCAAAACTCAACTTTCAAACCGTAGCTCCGCCAAATGCGAAACCACCACCATTGGATAGATTATTTTATTCTATATACAATTAAAGTGAGTTTGATGCATTTGGAGTTGTCGTTTGTGAGATACGGGTCTGGGAAGTTGGGATTTTGGATTCTTATTCAGATCATAACTTTTTGTCTGTACATGATTTTTCTGTGAAATCAATTTTGTATTTTTCTTTGTAAAATTATCTACAACTTTCATGTACAAAGTTTCTTTATTTGATGTAAAAAGTGGAACCAAAAATAGGTCCCAAAATGAATAAAGAATGAACAGGACGTATAGGTATTATATTGTATCTCTGACCTTATCTCCCCCTACTTTATTCCTTGTCGACCTATTCATCAAGATGCCTAGGTCTCGGGGGTTTTGGGTCATAAAATATTTACAATATTTTATTCTTTTTCTTTTCTTTATTTATTCTATAATTTTGGCCTTAATTACAGTAATTTATACACTGTCTGGATGCACATGCATGAATGCTAAGATGCTTGATTTAAGGCTATTTACAGGCATTTGCTAGGGTTTTTGGTGCCAAAATGATAGAATAAAGATGATGAAATGTGGATTCATCATCCCCCTATACTTTATCTTTGCTAGTCCCTAGCAAACACTTATGCAATAAGTGCAAAAAGAAAAACGAAGAAAAGAAAAAGAAGAACTTGGATTTAATTTGATGATCAAACTTGTCTTCGCAAAATCAAAGTTTGGAGCTTAAGTCGGACCTTTGGAATTTTAGTGCGGGCGGAACCTTAGTGAGAACCGTGTTTGAAGTCCAACAGTCCTTAAGAATCCCAAAACTCTGTCCAAATCTCCTCAATAGCCAGGTCAGAAATACTTCAACTCATACGCAAACTCTTACGACTATGAATCTGACTTGTACAGTGTAAGTGATGGTGACTCTCCCCAACTAGAATGACAAAGAGACTGACTTCTCCAGTACAACAACCCAATGATTCCCCAATCCAGCAACTCCATCCTCGAGGAGCGGGGTATTCCCTTCTAAGTTCAAGTGGCAACCAGCTCAAGAGGAGGGGGTGAAGAGAAGAATGGACGGTAGCCAGTGTAGCTACCTATCCTTGGATGCAAGACCAGTGTAGTCAAGTCATCCTGCTGCAGGCTCACATGATATGACTTTGGAACTCAAGCTTGCTTATTGACTTTGTACATACTTGCAGGCTTTTTATTTTTGTACATGCCTGAACACATTTTTTTTTTTGAATACTATATACAGCAGCATTTACATAAGGAGTTTTTCCTCTTGAGCCAGTAGACTATCCCTCTTTTGAAGCTTTATCGCAACCCACAGCCTCCTGTCTTTAGACTTCCTAATCACTGGACGGGTTGGGGTGCACTTCCCTCTCTAGAGGAGGACAAATGTTTCCACTTGTGTGCGTCTCGTACCGGCAAATCCAATCCCCTCACCACTCCAACTGAGTTGAGCCATGTGAAAGGTGCAGGTGTCCAAGTTAGGTCATTATCAACAAGAGTCGTGCGTGTGCTCCGAAATACTCTACTTAGGCAGTCAAGAATCCATTGAACCAAGTCCCATGATCCTCAAAGAATTAAGTCAACTAGGACCTGAAGTACCTCAAACCAAGTTCTTACAAGGTTCCTGTTATTAGGTAGATTATAAGGTCCAATCAAGCTCCAATCTTCGGATTTTACTTAGACTTGTTCAACTATCAAACTTAATCCGAAAAATGCGAATGCTATGTAATGCAATGCAGAAAATATTTTTGTGATGCAATTTTCAAGATTTTGAACTTTTTATGGGTTTTTGAAAAGATGATGATGATGATGATGATGCATATGCATTTTTTTTGTATTTTTCAAAACGATTTTTCGAATGTTTTTGTATTTTAATTTTTGCAAATGTTTTGGGAATTTTTGAAACAAAGAGATTTTTTGCTAAAAACTAGGTGAAAAATATGTACACGGGAGTGCTTCTT
Organism: Ottelia alismoides; assembly: GCA_037367405.1. Taxonomy (NCBI): domain Eukaryota; kingdom Viridiplantae; phylum Streptophyta; class Magnoliopsida; order Alismatales; family Hydrocharitaceae; genus Ottelia; species Ottelia alismoides. The sequence continues at coordinate 242,794 of JAZKJV010009792.1, forward strand.
TATATATACAAGAAGTGGATTTTAAGAATTTACAAGGTAAGTGATCAATTTTATACATATATACATATAGTGGATTTTGGTGTGATGTAAGTATTCCTCAAACTTATTTGAAAACAATTTACACACAATTTTTGAAAACTATAGTCCAAAATAATTTTTACAAACATTTTACACACATTTGAAAACATTTTGCAAAGGCTTTCAAAACAGTATATATAGGTTTTTCAAATCATTTTTGCAACCATTTTTCAAACCATTTGCAAATCATTTTCCAAACATTTTATTTCACACAAAGAAAAGAAGTTTTACAAACCACACATTTTACACAGGTTGAAAACACGAAACAAAATATTTTCAAAATAGTTTTCAATAGATGTTCACAAAGATTTTGAAACTATTTTTCAAACATTTTGCAAAAAACATTTTCACCTGATTTATTAATCAGTAAATACAAAAAGAATTTGAGGAATAGCCACATCTTTTTATTAGGAAATTTTAATGAATTTTAAAGAATTCTTAGCCATATTATTAAGAAAATACGAAAGTACGAGTTATGGCTAAAGTATATACATAGTATATACGACCCCCCTATACTTAGCTTGAGCTATGTCCTCATAGATCGGAGAGAAAAGAGAAGACATAACTCGTACTGAGTATAGGAAAATCTAAAGAAAGAATGAATGAATCAATGAGAAGTTGACCGTCCCCCCTATACTTAGGATCAAATAATCCTAAGTATAGCAGACTGTACACAAGGCAGGGAGGGTCAAGGGTGGGAATGAACAGATCGTACTCAGATTGTCTCCCCCTATACTTAGGGTAAGATATCCCTAAGTATAGACAAGAAGAAGAGACAATGGAGAGGATCAAAAAGAATAGAAAAACTCGGGGTGCCAACCCCCCCTATACTTAGGACAAAGTACGTCCTAAGTATGGAAAACTGTCTACAAGGGCGGCACCTTTTTGATAGATACAGAAAATAGAAAAGGAAAAGAAGAAAAGAAGAAAATAAGAAAATAAATCGACAGACAACAGGGTGATATGAACAAATGGATTTGTACAGCGGAAGATGGAATTGATCACCATGTATGAGATGCAGATGATGGAAGTCAAAGGACACATCTCATACCAGAAGTATGGGGGCAACGTCAATGGTCGTCGGATCATGATCAAGATATAGCTTCAAGCGTTGACCATTGACGCGGAAGGTAGAAGAAGATGACGGTTCGGATATGTCGATGCTGCCATTGTCATGTACCTTCCTGACCACATACGGTCCTTTCCACTTGCTCTGCAATTTCCCTGGGAATAATTTCAGCCTGGAATCAAACAACCATACTCTCTGATCTGGCTCAAACTGTTTATGGCTGATATGCGAATCATGCCATGTCTTCACTTTTTCCTTGTACTGTAGGCTGTTGGAAAAGGCTGTATCTCTCAATTCTTCCAGGGCAGCCAATTTTGCTCTTCTCTGGTCTCCTATACTCTCGGGATCTAGAAGCAATTCAGTAACTGCCCAAAAAGATTTATGCTTGATCTCCACTGGCAAATGGCACGGCTTGCCATAGACGAGACGAAAGGGAGACGTTCCCAATGGATTCTTGGAAGAGGTCCGATAAGCCCACAAGACCGAGTCCAAAAGCTGTGACCAATCCTTTCGGTCTGGGCGGACAACTTTCTGCAAGATAGTCTTTATCTCCCTGTTCGATACTTCGGCAAGACCATTAGTCTGAGGGTGATAAGGAGTGGCAACCCGAGGGTCAATGCCGAACTCGTCTGCAAGGGCCCTGACTTTGTCATTGATGAAGTGAGACCCCCCGTCTGAAATCAAGACTCTAGGTACACCGAACCGTGAAATGATATTTTTCCTCAAAAATTTGCAAACGGTTTTAGCATCTGCGGCTCGGGCGGGGATGGCCTCAACCCATCGGCTGACATAATCTACAGCGAGCAAAATATGCTCGAATCCCTGACTCTTAGGAAATGGGCCCATGAAATCAATCCCCCATGCATCAAAAACCTCACAGAAGTGAATGGGTTGCATGGGCATCATGTCTCTCTGTCCGCAGGTTCCCATCTTCTGACAGTCAGTACATCTCTTCACGAACTCATCAGAATCCTTGAAGAGAGTAGGCCACCATAGGCCGGATTGAAGCACCTTCTGTGCTGTCCTTTTTCCAGAATGATGTCCTCCTGCCTCAAGCTTGTGGCAGTATGTGAGGACGCTATGCTGCTCTTCTTGAGGAATGCACCTCCTCCAGATACTATCCCCTCCTTCATGATAAAGGACGGGATCCTCCCAATGGTAAAACTTGGCCTTAGCTAGGAAGGTCTCAAGTTTCTGCCTGGGCCAACCCTGAGGGACTGTCTTGGCAACAAGATAGTTTACAAAGTCAGCATACCACGGGAGTGAGGTGACAGCCAAGATCGCCTCGTCTGGAAATGTCTCAGTGATAGGTGCGCTGGGCTCAGATTCCTCAAGATTCTCCAATCTGGAGAGATGAACCGCCACCACATTCTTGACTCCAGGCTTGTCCTTAATTTCAATATCAAATTCCTGGAGTAGAAGGATCCATCTGGTGAGACATGCTTTGGCATCCTTCTTAGCCATTAAGTACCGGATGACGGTATGATCAGTATAAATGGTCACTCTAGATCCGAGAATATATGATCGATACTTATCAAGAGCGAAGACTACGGCCAGCATCTCTTTCTCAGTTACAGTGTAATTCCGCTGCGCGGCATCCAAAGTACGGCTGGCGTAGTGAATGGCGAACGGTAAACCATTCCTGCTCTGTCCAAGCACAGCCCCAACGGCAAAATCTGAAGCATCCGTCATGATCTCGAATGGGAGAGACCAATCGGGCGGCTGAAGGACAGGAGCTGAGACAACCATATTCTTGAGAGTCTCAAATGATTCAAGACACTTATCATTAACAATAAACTCGGTGTTTTTGGTGAGCAAGTCAATAAGCGGTCGGGCAATTCGACTGAAATCCTGAATGAACCGTCGGTAGAAACCGACATGCCCCAGAAAAGACCGTAACTGACGCAAGTTGGACGGCGGATTGAGTTTTCTGATGATATCCACCTTAGCCGGATCGACCTCCATGCCCCTGTTGGAGACTATATGACCAAGGACCGTCCCCTGGGTCATCATGAAATGACTCTTCTCCCAGGATAAGACAAGATTGACCTCAATGCAGCGCTTCAGCACACGGTCTAGGCAGTCAAGACAAGCATCGAACCCGTCGCCATAGACCGAGAAGTCATCCATGAAGACCTATAAACAGTCACCCACCATGTCTGAGAAGATGGACAACATGCACCTTTGGAATGTCGCCGGAGCGTTACATAGACCAAAGGGCATACGTCTGAAAGCATAAGTCCCGAACAGACAGGTGAATGTCGTTTTCTCCTGGTCTTCGGGCGCAATGGTCACTTGATTATATCCAGAGTACCCGTCAAGAAAGCAGTAATGACTCTTCCCGGCTAACCGCTCGATAATCTGATCAATGAAGGGAAGCGGGAAGTGATCCTTATTGGTGGCCTCATTTAATCGTCTGTAGTCCACACAGACCCTCCAAGAAGTTGGTACTCTGGTAGCGATCTCCTCTCCAGACTCATTGACAACTGTAGTGATACCCGTCTTCTTGGGTACCACATGTAACGGACTTACCCATTTGGAGTCGGAGATGGGATAGATGAAATCGGCGCTCCACCACTTGGAAATTTCTTTCATGACTACATCTCGAAGATTCGGGTTCAGCCGTCGTTGGAACTCACGCGACGGCTTAGCGTTATCTTCAAGATAGATATGGTGGGAGCAAAGATTAGGGCTCAGCCCTTGGAGATCAGCTATACTCCAACCGATTGCCTTGCGGTTTCTTTCAAGAACCTCCATCAGTCGAGATTCTTGTTCTCCAGTCAAATCTGCTGAGATAATGACTGGGTGCATTTCTGGATCTCCAGCAAGGAATCTGTACTTCATTGACTGCGGCAGAGGTTTTCGTTCTGGACAACTGGGAGGTGGCAGATCTGGTTTCTGATATGTCTGTGTAAATGCTACCAGGTCTGCATGGGAGAACTCTCGCTCTGCATGAATTTCTGACGAAGGGCGGCCTTCTGAATCAACGATAAACTGCACCGGCTCGCACTCTGTCATGGTTGTTGGCTCAGTAGGAATCAGACAAGGTAAATAGTCATCAAAGTCATCCCAATCAATGTCTGAATCCGAGGGATCAGAAGACGATGAGCAAGATTGAAATTCTTCAGCACCACTCATCACAACACTGTCAGCCTCAGAGATATCCTCATCCAGGGATGTGCTCTCCCGGCTCTCGACCGCCATGAGCTTGAGATACAGTGAATCTGTAGGCAAGGCGAGGGTCGGTGCTACGGGATCTTTCCAGTTGGATTCATCATCAGTCATCTCAAAATCACAAACCTGGTGGATGTCTAGCTCCTCCTCTGTCATCTGCTCGGCTTCACTGGACTGTTCTGAGCATTCTGCCTCTCTGGCTCTGATCTCGTCGATCGTCTCTATTTGTATGGTTTCGCCCTCTACGCGAAAACATACCTTCCCGCTGTCGTGGTCGGTCACCGCCTTGGCTGTGGCCAAGAATGGACGTCCGAGAATGATGGGGGCATCAGTTACCGACTCAGGGATCTCCATGTCCAACACAACGAAGTCCACGGGGAATTTCAGGCCCTGAATGGTAACGACCACATCTTTCAATAACCCCTTCGGCCTCTTAATCGACCTATCAGCAAACTGAAGGACGGTTCTGCTTCGAAGAAGAGGGCCAAACTCGAACTGCTTGAGTAAGGCTGCCGGAAGGAGGTTAATTGAAGAGCCGCTGTCTAATAGAGTACGATCAAACTGCTGCTCCTGAATCTCGCATCTGACATAGGGAGCTCCTGCGTCTGGTCGCTTGGCTGGCAATGTTTTCTGAATGGCGCAGCAAGTATCATGAGTGAGCATATGGATTTGATCTCTGTGCCTCTTCTTCCTTCTGACAGTAGTTGTTTCTTTCAAATTCTTCTTGAAGAAGGGGATATGCTCAAATGCTTCTCGTAGAGTCAGCTGAATATGAAATCTGTCAATCATCTCGTTGCCGAACTCTACCTGTTGACTCTTTTTTGGATTTTCTTTTTTACTGCCCTTCGCTCGGCGGAGTGCCTCAGGGAAGGGGATTGTAGGGGCCTCCTCAGATGGAGGACTAGGAATCGGTCCCTGTGCCTGTGAAGACGGAGAATCCATACGATAATCATCATTCACCACATATGGATCCGTAATTTGAACAGAAACCTTTCCTTTATTCATATTTTTGTTTTTGTTTTTGTTCCCACAGTCTCTAGATACAAAATGTGGCAACATCACAGATGGCTCAACAAAAGTGGATGTGGTGGCCTCAGTACCGCCACTAGCACCTGTCTTCGCGGCATCAGCACCGCGCTCTGGTTCAGCATCCAAAATGGTGGCATCAGCACCACCGTCTTCAACATCATCTGTAGCGGCATCAGCACCGCTCCTCTGCTCCTCTGGCGCTCCTGGTTCGGCATCTGGTTGTCGCTCAGAAGAGGCGCCGCCGGCTGGCATCCTACCGCTCCTAGTAGTCACAAAATCAGCATCATTCACAAAAGAAGACATATCATTCAAATTGTCACTAGGAGAGGCATCCTCTATGAACTCTACCTGCTCAGATTTTCTTTTTAAATTATTAGGATTAGGTTCGATCTGAGCGGGTATGGCGGCCTTGCCTTTGATGAAATCTCGCATCTCCTGCCGGAACTCATCCATTTCTTGCCTAAAAGATGCTCGCTGTTCAGATAGCAAGCGGGCAAGATCATCAAGAGCAGGGTTCTCGAAGGCTGGACCCTGAGAACCGGACGTCTGTCCCTGCTGGAAATGGGGCTGCTGCTGCTAGTGTTGTTGCTGAAATTGGGGGGGAGGCTGGTGATAAGACTGCTGAGGCGGCTGACGCTGCCTCCACTGTTGTCCCTGATAGGCGGGACGAGGACCACTCTGGTATTGTTGTGGCTGGGCATACTGGGGCTGCTGGTTGTACTGATGTGGCTGGCTGCTCTGCTATCCTTGAGCAGGGGGATGCTGTTGGGATGAGGAACCACCATTACCCCAACGGAATCCGGGATGATCCCTACGAATTGCGGGCTGAGGGTATCGGTCATACCAAATCCCGTTGACTTCCATCAACAGTTCCTGCTCGAAGGAAGGTGGAGGAAGAACTGCCAGTGGCTGCTCCGGCTGATACACCACCATCTGCGTCTCCTGAGATGGCGGTTGCTCTGGATGGTACTGCAACAATGGAACCGGCTCCGCCTGGATATGGTTCACCTGGCGGTATGAGGTGGAGGCCTGGTTGGGATTGTTGCTGCTGGAAGCAACCTGTGACCTGGGAGGCTGTTGTGAATGGGCCTGTGCCTCCTGAATACAGAGAATTTGAGTTTTCAGGTCACTCATTGTCTTGGTGAGAAGGTCCATCTGGGCTAGACCTTGGTTCTGCTTCTTTTCGAGGATCTCCATGCGGTCCAGCTTTTCACTGATAATGCCCATGTCGGCTGCTGCTGATTCGGCTTGTGCTGCGGCTACCGACGTTGCGCTGGGACCGGCATCGATGCGGGCGATCCTCTGAAATGATCCCGCTCCTTGCGGGGGCTTCTGCTGTGTGTAGACTCGGGCCTGGGTCATCACTGTGGAATTTTCTGCCATGCCTTCATAGATGGCCTAGACGTCGTCTTCTCCCTTGGAGAAATATGATCCACCGCAAGAGGCATTCACAAGCCCCTGCAGCTCCGGTGTCAGCCCACAGAAGAAACTCTGCACCAGGTGGGGCTTGGAGATATCGTGATGTGGACACCGGTCTATGAGCTCTCTGAATCGATCCCATGCTTCATGGAACTGTTCATTTGGGATCATGACGAAGTTGCTGATCATGGCTCGAGCTGCGTTGGTCCGGCCGAGGGGATAGTATTTCTTCAAATATACGGACCGGAGATCTGCCCAAGTATCGACGAATCGCCCTAGATGCTTGAGCCAATATGCGGCTCGATCAACCAGTGAGAACGGGAAGGCGATCATCCTGATAGTGTCCTCGGTCAACAACCGATCGTGGATAGTGCTGCATATCATTTCGAACTCTTGGAGATGGTGGTGCGGCTCTTCGGTCGGCAACCCATGGAACTTGGGAAGAAGCTGGATCGTGTGGTGCCGAAGCTCGAAGTCTCCGTGGATTGGCGGGAGTCTGATCCACCGGTGAGTGAGGGACGAAGCTGGGTTGTGCAGTTCCCTCATGATGGTCTGTGGCGGTCGCTCACCGTCTGGATCGCCTCCTCCTGCATCAGGTCCTCCTCCTTCTCCGCCACCGCCTCCTCCAGGTCGGTTCTCTCTCAGCTGTGCGATCTCTCTCATAAGGTCTCCCATGAATGTGCCCTGGTCCCGGATCTGTCTCTGCATCGTCTCCAGGGATGCTAGCAAGGAATTGTTGATGGCCACCTGATCGATTATGAATGGAGGGTGATCGTGGTCATCTGGGTGCTCGCCTCTGTCTGCCATTGCTGGATTCTCTGAAAATGCAAAAGAGGCCATTTCAGGTGCTGTTGAATGAGCTGAATTCTGTGATTCACTGAACTCTGAAATGATTGGACTGAGGGAAGGAGAATGGGAAGGGTGGTCGAGGGGGAACAGGGTGGATGTAAACTCGGGCTCGGAGAGCGGACTCTCCGAGGCATTCCTAGATGAGTAAGGAGGAGTGCTAGATAGCGGTGCCGACAAGGTCGGCCTAAGAGATCTCCGTCCCATCATCTTGATTATTCGAGAGGAGTAGGGAAAATGCAAGGTAAGAAGAAAATGAAATGCAACAAAATTGTGCACGATTGTGCGGTGTTTTTGATCTTGACCTTAATAAATCTAACAATCAAACACAAAGCAAGGGTAAGTTCACCAACTCAACTCGTGAAGCCGTGAAGGATCGGCTTTTATCTTGTCAGCTTTAGCTTGTTTTCAGGTATTTATCTTTTCACGAGTCCTTAGAGCGCTACGCCTATAGGAGCGAGAGTACTGCCAGGAAAGTGTCCCCGTACTTGTCCTCCTCCTGTGTAACCTGTAACTTGCGCTTTTTGAGGTCCTTGTAACCCTTCCTGGATCCCTACTCAGCCAAAGAAATAGAGGGAGGAAGCCGATAGGCGAAACCGATACTTCGGACCTCGCTCGCAACGGAATCACCCGTGAGCGTACAAGGTCCTACTCGGACGCAGCCGGTGAGACAGACACACCCGTGAAGGCGTGGCCTAGGCTCGGTACTTCGGACAAGGTCGGTGCTCACACAATAGTGAGTCACCGATGGCGACCAAGTCCTACTCGACTACGTACGATAGTAGCGCCAATACTTCGGAAATCCAGGCGATACACAAGGCAGCCACAAGTTGGGTTTTGGGCTCTAATCCTTACGAAGCGCTCACCTCACTTGGAAGGAGACCTTCCCATGCAACCTGAAGACAAGTGAGGGTGTTACTCTCCCCAAGCAATGAATCCAATTACCAATTTTATTTTGGTCAAGTTTTCTTTAGCAGTCCCTTTTTTAATTTTTTTGGTGTTATCGCTTCTTTTGAGTCAATTCAAACAAGCGCCTAACGGTTTTGTATTTTTTTCTTTTTCCTACTTTGTTCCAAAAACAGAGGGAGAATAGAGTCGGAAAAGCCGTGCAAGTCGACACCAAGGTGGAAAGCTCACCTTTGTGCCTAGATGATGCATGCAAAGTAAGAGGACTTACAGCGAATCCCAGCTCTCTCCATGCGGGATGCAAAGCAGAATTTTTAAACCTAAGCTATATGACGAAATGCAAGCGGAAATCGTCCTAGAACAGGCAGCTGCTAGCGTGAAGAACCACAAGCTAACTAATAACTCCTAATCCGAGTGTCCGGTCTAGGCTCACCCCTCCTCTGCCCAACACGTTTGGGGTAGGAGAAAGCGCTTGTTCGGGTGTGAGCTCGCGGCACGTGGATTTGGAAGCCACTAGCTAACTGTTTGATTATTCTAAGTCCAAATACGAATCTATAGGAGCATGCAAATATAATTAGGTGTTTGGACCTATTCTAATCGAGTCAAGCAGACCTAGAACTAAGAGCTCAATCCACAAAAGAAAGTAAAAAATGAAAACAAAACCGGAAAATGACGGCGATAAAAACGCGATAAAAATCCGCGGTGAGCCCCTGGGTGAACAAACACCCGGAAATTAGGCCCGAATGTCTAAGTGTCCAAGTCCAAGTGTACCTGTATTATTACAAATTAAATGAATCACTCTCTCACCTAAAATAATTGAAAAACTAATCTAATCACTCTCTCTCTCTCACTCCTTGCTCTCTCCTGCCGGCTTGGCTAAAGAACAGCCGGCTCCGCTTCCCAAGGATGCGTCGGGTCACCTAGGCGATCCGCCTTGCTCCGCGGTCCCTCGCAAGAAGACAAAGAAGAGTGGTCAGATAGCTCAACAAAATATATCAAAATGTAAGAGATGAAAAATGCTATGATAACAATCACACAATCAACCAAACAAAATATGAACTACTCGCTGTTGCTCCCCCGGCAACGGCGCCATTTGATAAACACGGAAATCGCAGAGGTCGTGTTGACTCACAAGGCGAATCAACAGTCGCTGATTTGACCTCCAACGAAATCCGATATTCAAACAACAATTAACCACGACAGATAAATCAAACAATTAAAGTAAATGTGCGGAGTTAAAATTTATTATAACTCTACAACAAAGATGTGTATAGTGCAAGTATGTGTAGAGGTCGAACACAGGGAGCAGACAGGTAGAACGGGGCACAAGTGCTCAAAAATGTGTGTGTGATGTGTGGAGTGTCTACACTAAGCAAGCAAGCAAATATATTTTTGTGGGTTTTTAATTTTTAATTAATTTTTTTAATTTTTAATTTTTGTATTTTGATTTTTACTTTTCTGATTTTTATATTTATATTTTTTATATTTTTTTTTTCGATATTGGAAAGTAAAGACAATATAATAGAAGGCAAGCTAAAATATTTATAAAAAGGTGCAAAAATACTCAAAAATTCAGGAATAAAATATTTGTGATATTTTTATGATTTTCTAATGTTTTTGTGATTTTTGGGATTTTTCAAGGTGTTTTTGGTCTTTTTAATTACTGAAATAAGACAAAACAGTGGAAATAAGGTTGGCTGTGAATAAGATGCAATTTAAAAATAGCAACCAGTAACTCAAAATTTTCACACTATTTTTCTAATAAAAAGAACAAAATAAGGAGCAAACAGAACCTCAATTTACTATTTTTGGATTTTTCTACTATTTTATATATTTTTTTGAAGTTTTTGAGTGTTTTTAAATTTTTAGTGTTTTTCTTTTGAGATTTTTAATGATTTTTGGACTGACACTAAAAGATGATAAAATAGACAGTAGGTAATTTTTTTGGAATTTTTAGAGGTGTTTTAATATTTTTTTGGTATTTTCTAAGCTAGACAGTGCACAAAAAGGAAGTTTTTGATTTCTAATAAATATAAAAATAAAATAAAATCAAAAACTAAATAGATGGCGTCAAAGTACACGTGTCCAGATACTTAAGTCTATTTTTGTGAAATTTTTGGAGTTAAAAAGATAGGCTAAATAATTAGAGCAAACATCCAAACATTAAACAGTCCTGGCAGGGGTATATGTGCAATATTCGAAACATCCAGGGGCTTACATGCAATTTTCCACAAAAATATACACTGTATATTCAATTTTTAACACCAAAAGTTAATTACAAAAGCCGCCTGGGCTTCCTAGAAATTTACCCACCAGGGCGCGTGACTTGCACGCGCCTGGGAAGGGCTGAAATGTAATTTGTTGAAACCCTGGGGGCCTACTTGCAAAATAACCAAAAAATTTACACGTGCTGCAATAGTTTTAGGACTAAAACAAAATACACAAACGTGCGGGGGTTCCTCTGCAAAATGCCCACCCCCTCACGTGAACTGGTCACGTGAGGTGACGTGGCGAGGGACCTAGACGCAAATGCTAAAAGCCTGAGGGTCTTTTGGCAAATATTACAATAAAATTACACTACAGACAAAAGTTTAAAGATTAAACTATAAATACAAAAGGGTCGAGGGTGAAGTTGCAAAATACCCTCGCTCGGGCGATCCGCAGGTGACACGTGGCGCGAATCCAACGGCTGGTGGCGGGAGACGATCCAGCGGCGGGGAGCACGCCACTTATCCACGTGGCAGCACGGGAACGGCCGATGACGGTTGGCGTCGACGTCTGAGATTAGATCTCAGAAAGAGATCTGACGGTGGATGGGCTTGGAAGATCGGACGGTCGTCACGCGAACTGGAGCTGCGGCTCAATCGGACGGTGGAGAAGCGAGGAGGAAGAACAGGGAAGAAGGCCGGCGGAGGCGAACTTCCCCGACTCCGATCTCGCTCCTCAGGCGTTGGACGGGCTCCAAAATGGAGCTGCAGGCTCCTGGAAGGTCCTTCTATGGACTGGATGGCTTGGATTCGCCGGAGGAGCGTCGAGGTGCTGGCGCGAAGGCGGCGGAGCTTTGCGCTCCAGATATCTCCGGCGAGGAATCAAAATGGCCTTCCAGGTACTTTCAAGGGTCTTTGACCTGCAAAAAGTTGTGAAAAGGCCCAGGGCAAATTGCCTGGGCCTCGTGGAGGTGTGGGGATGTGTGCTACGAGGTGGCGGCGAACGGCCGGAGGTGCGCTCCGGCCAAAGTGGGTGATCGAGCGATTCAGATGATGGAACTTCGAATTTTTTGGGGGATATTGATCCTAAGGCTAGCAGGAGTTAAATGCAAGAAATAAATAAGCGGGGCGAGCCCTCGATGGCCGGAGCCAGAGGGAAAATAGGTACCTCGACCGGCGACTTCGCGGGAGGTGGTGGAGGCTCCCTCGACTTCGCGCGCCTTGGCTGAAGGGCTGGCGGTGGAGCTGTCACCTCCACGGAGCTCAGGAGCACGGAGGTGGCGCTGAAGGGTGGACCAAGGGGACTCGAATTCGAAATGGAAGAGGGGGAGTTGGTTTTAAGTGGTTTGACCCGAGGTGACAGGGGTCCAAAGACCAAGGGATATCTTGCAAATCTTGGGTCCGACGACCAAGATTAAGCTCGGACGAGCTAGGTAGATGGTTGGTGGACAATGTTGCAGAAGGATGCAACACGAAAAGATGAAAGAATTGGCCTGGAAAAAGCCAACAAGATGGCTCAAAAACCAAGCCTGACACGGGCTACAGGGGTAGGTCAGACTGTTGACCTTGGTCAACAGTCCTGGTCTCCTGGTTGGTCCACGTGGACCAACCAGGAAAAACCCTGGAAAAACATTTTATTAATTAAATTAAAAATAATAAATGGCCGAATTAATTAAAAGTTATAAAATAAAAAATGCTTAGAATTTTATGTAGTATTTTATTTTGATTTTTAATTATTTTTAGGAGTTATATTTCTACAAGTCACCTTTTTAACCCTATATAGGTATAATACCTATGTATTTTAGTATTTTATTTTTATTTTGTGTATTTTATTTTTATTATTTTTATGTATGATTTTATAAAATTATAAAATACTTTTATGTACACAAATATATTTTTATTTTATTTTTCTGATATGTTTTGTATATTTAATAAAATACAAGTATGTTTTGTATAGGTATATATATAGGTAATGTACCAATGTGTTGACTATATACAAATATTTTTATTTGTATTTTATTTATGTTTTTCTTCTGATTTAAATACACATATTTATTATAAGTAATATTTACAACATTATAAAAATATAAAATTATAAAAATAATAAATAAATAATAAATTGAATATTTTAATATGTACAAGTATACAATGGGGGTTCAAAACTCAACTTTCAAACCGTAGCTCCGCCAAATGCGAAACCACCACCATTGGATAGATTATTTTATTCTATATACAATTAAAGGGTGAGTTTGATGCATTTGGAGTTGTCGTTTGTGAGATACGGGTCTGGGAAGTTGGGATTTTGGATTCTTATTCAGATCATAACTTTTTGTCTGTACATGATTTTTCTGTGAAATCAATTTTGTATTTTTCTTTATAAAATTATCTACAACTTTCATGTACAAAGTTTCTTTATTTGATGTAAAAAGTGGAACCAAAAACAGGTCCCAAAATGAATAAAGAATGAACAGGACGTATAGGTATTATATTGTATCTCTGACCTTATCTCCCCCTACTTTATTCCTTGTCGACCTATTCATCAAGATGCCTAGGTCTCGGGGGTTTTGGGTCATAAAATATTTACAATATTTTATTCTTTTTCTTTTCTTTATTTATTCTATAATTTTGGCCTTAATTACAGTAATTTATACACTGTCTGGATGCACATGCATGAATGCTAAGATGCTTGATTTAAGGCTATTTACAGGCATTTGCTAGGGTTTTTGGTGCCAAAATGATAGAATAAAGATGATGAAATGTGGATTCATCACTCGTGCACGTGGGGTGGGGGTATTTTACACGGGGACCCTCATTATTTATTTTATTTCAATTAGGTCCAGAAACTTACAGATTCATGTGTAATATTTTTGGTAAAATTGCAAATAGCCCTCAGGTTTTTGTTATTTGTCATTAGGTCCCTGCCAGGCATGTGATTACTACGTGCGTCTGTGAGAAATTTGTACGCATACCCCTGAGTTTTTGGTTATTTGTGATTGGTTCTGGAATAAGATTAATTAGTTATATTTTTGTGGAAAATTGCACTTTGGCCCAGGACTTTTGCATAATTACAGAAATGCCCCTATCAACAGTGTAATTTCTTTTTATTTCAAGTATTTATTTCATGCATCTATAAAACCCTAAAAATCCCAAAAAATTATCATAGTTGCCTTTTTTATTGCTCTATCACGTCGTATTTTTACTTTGCATTTTTGTTACATTTTAATATTTATAAAAATTCAAAAACATGCATTTTCATCTCTGTATGCATTAGAAAATACCTAAAAAAAAATAAAAACTTTTTGCTTGTCATTAGTTAATCATCTGTTGTGGGTTAATTGTTGATTGAATTTCGAATTTTCGTGTGGTCGCCACAGCGACTATGTCTCCGCCCTGTGTGAGACATATTTAGACTGCTTGATCCCGTGGGTTCATCAATTTGTGTTTCTTTCAATGGCTAAGATGTTGTTGTAAAAACACAACAACAAATGATTTAATTTGAATTAATTTATATTGATAAATCAACATAATTAATCCCAATTTAAATCACTTTGACTAGAAAAGAGATAATGAGGAGACTAAACCAATCCCCTAAGAATGAGGGGACAACTACTCTTCTCCTCATAGAGAATTGTAGCCGTCCACTCTTCTTGAGCGGAATGTGTCTTTCTCCTCTAATTATCATGAGATCTCATTATCTCATGATATCTCCTTAATTTACAATAACTCTTATTGTAAATATTTTTCACAAAAAATAGTTCACAATTATCTTGTGAAAAAATTCAATCAAGCCATTGAAATTATGTGAATCTTACTCACAACCCAAAACAAAAAGTAATTATATTTTCAATTAATCATTCAATGTGAATCCAATTCACATTAACAATTAATCAACAAATATAAATCATAATATGCTCTCTCTAATATATTATAAATCTCATTTTACCTGATTAATATGGATAGCGTTATCCACATTATCAACAATATTTAGTAATTTTGGATCTCTTTTCTCATGTGCCCAAATAATATGAACCACATCCGCATTATTCACATCTTTGATAATTAAATCACATTTAATTATCTCAGATAACTCTCGTAATAATATGAATCAAATTCATACTATTCATGATAATTAAATCACATTTAATTATCCATTTTTTGGATGCTCGGATATATATATATATATCAACAATGGAATTATCCATGAACTCTTTCAAGGATAATGCGCTTTCTCTGCAGATACTTGGAGATAAGGACAGGGCGATTGTATTGTTCCACATATAATGACTTGGATATTGAGATCACATCTCAAATCCAGATCTCGTGGGCCTCCCATAGATGCTTAGTTAAATCAAGATCGTAAATCTAATCTTCTCATTACATCTGAATCACATTCAGATCAATGTCCAACATTTGGACTAAGATCGGATTACTTCTCTATGAGAGGAGTCACTAAAATCCATATCTGTTTCATCACTCCCTCAGAATGGAAGTGTTATGGTTATACAATCGTTTATACATCACCCTCAGGCATTCCTAATACCTGTACATCCTACATATTGGAAGACCTAGAACAAATCCGAAGTATAAGATCAATTTTACACTGTCTTCTTTAGAGTTTTATCATCAAGTTTTTCATTTGACTATTGGGAGTTGGTATCGATCATATACTTTCCAAAAGCATATATCATATCCAAGTGTTGAACATATACTTTCCAAAAGTATATATCAAACCTACAAATTCAGTCAAGCTTCCAAAACGAGACGACTGTGCACGGAATTTGATTCTTCCCAATATCTCATGAGTGAGCCCATGTCTTCCGATTTAGTAATGAACATGTATGATCCTTTTGATAGATTGTATTACTCATATGCCCTTATATGCACACCAGTGCGCCGGTGTATAGACCTTGATTAGGTCATCAACCTATTGGTTTGCCAAATGTACATACTCAGACATATAGTAACACATCTGTCTCCGGTCAGAGGATGCGTGCCTATATCGTGACAACGTACGACATAGGACTTTGGTTATCTCGATCTCGTTAAGTCAACTCTTTGACCTAACTAATCTGACACCTCCGAATCTCTATTCCTATGTAGAGGACCTGCATCAAGAGGTCGGTCAGATATCAACCAAGTGAGAAAGGATTGACATCTCCTACTCAGGTTGGAGATCATCTCTTAACAATCATTTGACGGTACTTGATGAGTCCTCAATATATCTCTTTAGATATTCATCCAAGCACCAGCCTCTATGATTCAATAATTGAATCAACAGCTGTTTGATCATTAAGATGGCCATGGTACATAACCCTAATTGTACTAAGGGACCTATTATGCAAATTAGTTATTCTTCATTTCAGATCAAGGAATGATATTTGCAATAACATTTATTACATAATGGCTCGCCGTGGGCTTGTATGTCCAACAATCTCCCGCTAGTCCAAAGAGCCATTAATGGGCTAATCTTTAAATCCACATTCATGTGACAATCATAGGCTATTTATAAAAATAGCTAGGTAAGTTGATCAGTCACTATATTCCCAAGAGACTACGCCAAGTCCTTTTACGACACTTTCATATCCCCTAGTAATAGTGCTCGCATCCAATGCGAATGTTGCATATTATGCAACCAATACTCAATTTTATTAGTTATAGTGTCCTTGACACTACAGGTCGATAATTATTATAACCAGTATGTCCATAATCCTTATCAGAACACCCTTATTCTTGGAGATCTCTATCTCTTTAGGTATCCGCAGTTAAGACCTTTTAGATCACCATCTTTAAAGTCTTAATTTCTTGAATATAAGACTTGAGATCACTATCTCTAAAGTCTTTTCATCTATGAATATTTTGTTATTACTGCAATCAAGTATTTTATTTTCATAGTAGGATTTGTAACAGTTTACTACTCCCATTGCATGACAGACATCTGGCTTTTGTACACATCTAGCATACACCCAGCTTCTCGTAACTTATGCACAAGGGCAGGTAGTTCTAGCATTCACTTCCTCAACTCTTTGAGGTGCTATCCCTTTAGATAGGTCAGTACCATGTCTTAAGGGAAGGAAGCATTTTTTTGAAATTTTCTAGAAAATGGAACATGTCCAAGGTGTACTACTAATGTGACAATCCCAATACCTTCTTCTCTTTGCTTCTGAACATCTTCAGAACTAAGATCTAAGAGGTATCCTTGAGATCATATCTCAAGGTATGGAATAGCCAGTCTATAAAACACTTATTATTATCCTTATATTATTCCAAATGATTAGGGTATCATCTACATACAACACGATGAACACAATGGCACTCCCACTAAGCTTCACATGATACATCAAAATTCTATCTGAAATCATAACATTTATTATTTCATCAAATCTGATGTTCCAACTACAAGAAGCTTATTTAAGTCCACAGATGGAGTTTCTTTAGCTTGCACAGCTTGCTTTCCTCAACTATGATGCTTTGGGGCTACTTCATGTGAATATCCTTAGAGAGATATTCGTAGAGGAATGCAATCTTGACTTTCATCTTGAAGATGTCCAAGTCAAGTTGTGTAGCTATAGTTAGCAATAATCTGATGGGTTTAAGCAAGGTTACTGAAGAGCAAGTCTCATTGCAAGCAATGTCTTCTCTTCGGTGTGTATCTTGTGGGTACGAACTGTGCTTTGGAGGTCTCTACATTCTCATCAGGTTCCCTCTTTCTCTTGAAGATCCATTTACTCCTTAACGGGTCTTACCCATATAGGTGGATCCTTGAGGGTCCATATACAATACTTGTATATGAAGTCTATGTTAGACTTAATTGCTAACATCCATCTTTCCATGACATGATCTTCAGAAGCTTCGACACATGAAGTTCGATCATTGTCAGATTTCTCTGACACATGGAATACATCCTCACACTCATTTGAAGAGGTATTAGTGTTTCATCTTTAGTTGTCCTTTAAGTTTCCAATTTTAGGAGCCTCATTATTTTCTCAAGGTTTTTGAGTTCCTTTACTTCACTTTCATCTTGATTCTAAAAAGAGAGTCATCCTCTAAGAATCATATTCTCATAGATGAGATCTTTTAAGAATTTCAAGGTCATAAAATAGGAACAATACCATCCTTTATTTTCCTAATGAAGTAGCACTCTCTGGTGCTAGATTCCAGTTTCCCAGCATGGAACCTTATAAGGATATATATTGTAGTCTCTACTACATATATACCTTGGAAACTAAGAGGTAATTATGCTAATATTAATCATTGATCAATTCATGTCACACATGATTAATGTATCTCCCTATATCTCTATTGAGTTTAGGTGCATTAGGAGGATTGAGATAGGAATGAAAATTCCTTTCTCCATAAGGCATTCCTTGAATTCATCTAACAGGTACATGCTACCAAGGTTAGATCAAATTCATTTCATCTCCCTTCAAACTTTGGTTCTAAACCAAAATTATGAAATCATTGAACATTTCAAAGTTTTTTAAGGTGAAGGGAAGAAATATCATATCATAAATAATCATTAAATGATATTACATATCATCAATGTTTATTATGATACAGATGATCCACATACATCAGTATGTATGAGACCTTTAATACCTTGGAATCTTACACCATTCATAGAGAAGGGCACATTTGACAATTTTACTTTGAATATAATATTCAAAAGTATGTAAGATTTGAGATTTTAGACATTCTAAAGTTCATCTCTTACAAGTCTATTGATCTCATCAACAGATATATATCCAAGGTTTGATGCCAGATCATTGTCAAATGATCTTCATTCTCTTATTGATCCTTTTAAGGTTTAATTTCAGTATTAGAAATGTTAGTGAACCATTCATTAATTTTCTAATTTAGTAGAGTCCACTAGATTTTATATTACAATCCGAAATATCTCCATCATAACTCTTTATGATAGGTCTATTACAGAATTCATGTTTATTTCTAACATTTAGAAATAAACAATGAGTGTATTCTAATATCTTGGTCATAGATACATTCTCTAAGACTAATGGTACTCCCACTGAAAATATGGAATCTATTTATCCGATAGAGATTGTTGCAACAATTGCATCAACATCCATGTGGATAACTATTAAACCTTAATATCAAATTTCTCGAATTTTCTAAAACCTATGCAACCAATTGCAAGAGTTGCTAGAAAAAAATGAGATACAATTATTAGACTTTTAATCTTATCCAATAAGAAAGTCAATTTCAATTATTAAATGTTGATTATTCTGATGCACTATCTGTATCCTTCTCTAAGGATCTAGATAGACTTGATAGTCATACTATCAACACATCAGCTCATTGCAGTATCGGTATTCATCCAAGTCTTTAGATGTCACATGTGTGGAAACCATAGAAGTACATCCAACTCTTTGACTTTCCTTCTAGCTTGGGTCCGACCCATGCTTCCACTGCGCTCCTTTCATCTCTAAACAACCATTGCTTAAGACAAATGACCTCTTATGTTGAATTCAAAAGATTTCAATATGAGAGTATTTCGACATTTATACATGCTTCATTCAATTCATATAATATGAATATTATGAAGCTTCATGAATGAATTGAGTATATACATTAGAATGATGACATTCATCATATCTACATACATCTTAACTCTTAAAGACTTTGGTTCAGATAGGTACTCAAATATTTTGAATACATCATCTCTTATAGGGTCACCATTCTTCATAATGCAGTGAACCGCATCATTCATGATTAAATGTCAAGAGCACATATGTATGCCAGAACATCTTCTTAGAATTTCATAAGGATTATTTGATAATTGCGATCATCATCGACATGTCACTTCCAAAGTACATTCGATGAGAGATCAAGACTATAGAGGCATACAAGCCCTAGGTTGTTGTCTTATTATCTATTTAATTGTCATTGCTCATTATTATGAGGAAACTTACACATTGCAACCACATACAATACGTGTTCAACTGCAAGTACAATATCTTTATCATGGATCCAATCCATGATATTTTACTGTTTATTATTGAGTATAGTATTGAGTGGGTTTAATGAAGGATTATCTGAAATAGGAAATTTGCATAAACATATATAAATATATATATATATATGTTTTATTTTGATTTAGGATTTTTTATATCAAAGTTGTCTTGCCTTGTCAACATTGAAAGTTCATTCCCTTAATCACTTTCAATGTAAGAGATATACTTACCATTATATCTCAAGCAAGATCTGGGATCTCCTTTCTTATCTTTGTCACATCCCAATAGTATGAGAACATGTAACTCATATAAAAAGAAGCGGGAACCCATTCCTCTTTGCAAGTCCAACTTGCATCTCCCAATTCGGTCTTTAACACTCGGGCCCACCACCCCTAAGGTGATGTTGACCCATCATTAATTGAATCAACCGTCAACAGGAATACAACTCGCTATGTGCAATCCAATATCGCCCCATAAATATGAGGACCCGGTATTGGGGTCACTACGCATACGTCTTTACTCTTTTGAGAAGCGAAGAGTCCAATCCAAATGGATTGTATGCAGGAGCTGTCACTTCGGACATGCGTCTCCTACATACAATATCTGGCGACGGAGACCATGAATGTCACTTATGTGATCCTCCACCTCTTATTCAAATTTCAGTTAATTATCATGAATCATATTCATATAATTAATTCTTCCAAGGGAAATACACATCTTTTCATAATAGAGTGTTTTTAATTGAATATAATTCATTTAATCATGTTAAATCAATTATCAATCCAATTCAATCGACAAACTTGATTGTTACTTGAAAAAATATGGTATTATCTCAAAGTACGTATTAATTCGAATTTTAATAATTAGAAAATACACCATGATTTCTCCACCATTATCGAATCCCTACCCGCTGTCATGACCAGTACCGACAGGTAGGGATGAGCATGGCCCGGGCCCTGAAGGGCCCGGGCCCAAGCCCACTTAAAAAATTCAGGCCTTGGGCCGGGCTTAGGCCCACAAATTTTTTTTTGCTCGGCCCAAGCCCAGGCCCGGCCCAATTCCTTTGGGTCGAGCTTAGGACGGGCCGGCCCATCGCCACCCGTTAGAGACTATGAACTTTGAGTCTTTTGTTTCAAATTAATCTCAACTCAAGTTACACAAGCTAAATTTGTTTAAAACATGTGCCATAATACTTGTGAAACAAGTAAAATTCGATTCTACCAAATCCGATGATATCTCATTTTTTACACAAGCACTCAATGTCCGATACCATGAATGTCTTACATGTATATAAACTGAAAGAGTGAAACAAACTTATCCAGTTAACAATAGGTGCACCGGACCTTACATGTTAAAAAATGGGTATAAGACCCATATTGGGTAAAGGTTCAATAATAGAAAATATTCTGATTGAAAAATAAATACTAACAAATCCAAGAATAACCAATACAATCTAAACCAAAGACTAATTAAGTAAAATTAATACTGAATTGAAATACAATGATCAGCAACTCATATGTCACACGCCTGACTTTCTTGATTTATAAACATTGTATGAAGATGAGATATAGGAAGGGAGTGTACATGAAATAGGTGGGAGTTTTCATAAGTGTATGATATGGGAAATGGTTCGGGCCCTCTTCGGGTCGGGCCCTTGGGCCGGGTCGGGCTGGGCCGAGCCATGCCCAAGCCCGATCCAAAAAAATTTTGGGCCTAAATATTGGGCCCAAGCCCGGCCCGATGTTCATTTGGGCCTGGGTCGGGCCGGGCTTTTTGGGTTGGGCTTCAGGCTGGGCCGGGCCGGCCTAGCCCAATGCTCATCCCTACCGACGGGATTGGGACGACCGCATACGGTGCAACCTGCTACTCCAACGTTCCCCGACAAGACACCATATCCTCCTCAGGATATGATAATGTCAAATCGATCATTGTGTACTTGAGATGATCATCGGTTTTTCAACCGAAATTATACCATATAGTAATAATAAAAACCATATTGATTATAAGGAAATTTGCTAGATAAATTTCCAAACCTATTCAAGTAACATGTTTGTTGAAAATGTATCAAGTAATCAATTGATGATCAAGATCAAATCTAATCATTTATTGGTTGAGGCAATGTCATTTAAGGAAATAATTATCATTCAAATATTTCTCAAATATTATCCATAATTATTCCAAGAAATTAACCATTAATTTCACAAGTTTCTTAAATGACTATCACAAGGTTCATGATTAGGATTGTAATTTTCAGCAGTGACCCTCGCTTACTAAAATTAGCATATCTCATTTATTTTAAATCTAAATTAAGCAAAATTAGTTTCTAAAGTTTGCTAAATTGATTTAAAATATAAACTATGTAATTTGCACGCATTTTCAGTCGTTTGAAAATAGTAATTAACTCCTTAATTATATCATCATTCGCCATCCCCGAAACAGTGGATATAGGTTCATTAAAATGATCATATCTTGAGTTATCGGATTCCAAATCAAGCAAATTCAAATCCTACTGTTTTCTTAATTAATGGGGAACAATATCCAATTTAAAATTTGGTGTTTAAACATTCTAAACAGGGCCGAAATTTTATCACAAATCAGGGCTGCGAAAATTGAAATGCAGAAAAATTTTCACGAACCCTTACGAGCCAAATCTTTATAGGTTAATGGATCATATCCAAAACCCCACAACCTGGATCTGATATCACTTGAAGGATATGAGAGGATCCTCAAGCGCATCACGGAAGCGTGTGGATCGCATCGAATGCGATCGGAGCGACTAGTCGCACTAGTTGTTCGACACAACGGAATTTAAAAATTTAATGTGACGAAACCACATGATCCAAGAACATTTCTCGGATCATTTCATCTAAACCACAATAGGTACAAGGTTTACCTCTTGAAGCGTGGTTGCGATCGAGTCTCTAAACGAAGAGACTTTTTGTCTCAAGTCCGATCCAACGGAGGAGACGCCTGCGAGCGTATTGATGAGACACGTCCTTCTTGCCATCCATGTCGATAATCCAAGCGAATCTCCTGATCTCGTCATACGAGATCTGACGTCTTCTTCACGAGAGAGTTGCACCAAAGGAGACGGAGATCCACGAGCAAGTACTCTGGCAGCATAACGATGCTGCTGCGGCGATGGCGACTCTCTCAATGGCTCCATGGTGGACGGCCATAAGAGAGAGAGAGAGAGCCTTGGAATGTAGAGAGAGAGAGGACGGGAGCATTAGTTTACGTTGTAAAATTGTACATCGAAGAGCAAGGGGCGCCTCTTCTTATATAGGGTTTTGGGAGTCCATAGATCTCAATCCATGGACAACACACAATCAATGGTTGAGATTGATTTGTGTTTCTTTCAATGGCTAAGATGTTGTTGTAAAAACACAACAACAATTGATTTAATTTGAATTAATTCATATTGATAAATCAACATAATTAATCTCAATTTAAATCACTTTGACTAGAAAAGAGATAATGAGGAGACTAAACCAATCCCCTAAGAATGAGGGGACGACTACTCTTCTCCTCATGGACAGTTGTAGCCATCCACTCTTCTTGAGTGGAATGTGTCTTTCTCCTCTAATCATCGTGAAATCTCATTATCTCATGATATATCCTTAATTTACAATAACTCTTATTGTAAATATTTTTCACAAAAAATAATTCACAATTATCTCATGAAAAATTCAATCAAGCCATTGAAATTATGAGAATCTCATTCACAACCCAAAACAAAAAGTAATTATATTTTCAATTAATCATTCAATGTCAATCCAATTCACACTAACAACTAATCAATAAATATAAATCATAATATGCTCTCTCTAATATATTATAAATCACATTTATAATATATCTGATTAATATGGATAGTGATATCCACATTATCCACGATATTTATTCATCTTGGATATCTTTTCTAATGTACCCAAATAATATGAATCACATTCACATTATTCACATCTTTGATAATTAAATCACATTTAGTTACTTAGATAACTTTCGTAATAATATGAATCAAATTCATAATATTCATGATAATTAAATCACATTTAATTATCCATTTTCTGAATGCCCGGATATATATATATATATATCAACAATGAAATTATCCATGAACTCTTTCAAGGATAATGTGCTTTCTCTGCGGATACTTGGAGATAAGGACAGGGCGATTGTATTGTTCCGCGTATAGTGACTTGGATATTGAGATCACATCTCAACTCCATATCTTGCAGACCTTCCATAGATGCTTGATTAAATCAAGACGGTAAATCTAATCTTCTCATTACATCTGAATCACATTCCGATCAATGTCCAACATTTGGACTAAGATCAGATTACTTCTCTATGAGATGAGTCACTAAAATCCAGACCTATTTCATCACTCCCTCGGAATGGAAGCGTTATGGTTATACAATCGTTTATACATCACCTTCAGACATTCTTAATACATGTACATCCTACATACTGGAAGATCCAGAATAAACCCGAAGTATAAGAGTAATTTTACATTGTCTACTTCAGAGTTTTATCATCAAGTTTTTCATTGGACTATTGGGAGTTGGTATCGATCATATACTTTCCAAAAGCATATATCAATTTCAAGTGTTGATCATATACTTTTCAAAAGTATATATCAAACCTACAAATTTAGTCAAACTTCCAAAGCGATACGCCCGTGCACGGAATTTGATTCTTCCCAGCCAAATGTACATACTCAGACATATAGTAACACATCTGTCTTCGGTCAGAGGATGCGTTCCTATATCGTGACAGCATACGACATAGGACTTTGGTTATCTCGATCTCGTTGAGTCAACTCTTTGACCTAACTAATCTGACACCTCTGAATCTCTATTCCCATGTAGAGGACCTACATCAATAGGTCGGTCAGATATCAGCCAAGTGAGAAAGGATTTCCATCTCCTACTTAGGCTGGAGATCATCTCTTAACAATCATTTAATGGTACTTGATGAGTCCTCAATCTAACTCTTTAGATATTCATCCAAGCACCATCCTCTATGATTCAATAATTGAATCAATAGTTGTATGATCATTAAGATGACCATGGTACATAACCCTAATTGTACTAAGGGATTTATTATGCAAATTAGTTAATCTTAATTTAGACCAGAGAATGATATTTGCAATCACATTTATTGCATAATGGCTCATCATGGGATCGCATGTCCAACAACAAGGTGGTCCACGACCACGACCACCTCTATCACACGATCCCTGTCCACGGAGCTGAGATGGACCACCTCTTCCACGAGAGATTGTCATGGTAGAGGAATTCGACACTAGAGTAGGGGTTGAAATATTGATCCCGCTCAATCTACAGAAGGCATCCTCCATGGGAGGAATGGTAGCATCAACCAGTATCTAGGAGGAAGCAGCTTCATACTGTGAGTCAAGAGAGGCCAGAAAGAATCCAACCATCGTAGAATTCTCGCATGTCTTCAACTGCTCTGGAATAGCCGTGAGAGTCATGAAGCTATGAAGATCCTCAAACATCTCGCGCAAGGCAGTATAGTTAGCATGTAGGGGTTAACCATTCTGCTTTATAGTGAGATGTCATGCTGAAGCTGTAGAATTTTTGTCTCATTCTTGGCATATAAATACGTGGCAGCAAGAATATCTCACATGGCTTTGTGGATTGGTGCAGTACATCATTTGCACTCTCCGGTATCAATGTACTAGACAACCAGACTTGAGCATATGCGTCATCAGTCTCCCATGAGGTATACAACCATGTCTTCTCCGTCAGCTCTTCCTTGGTAAGAATGTGCATCTTACCCGTCGACTTCATTAGGTTCATGAACTGCAAGACCCACAACTCGCAATTCGACCCATCCATCTTGACTATGAGCGCCGGACCTCTGAAGGCGTCTATGGTGGGGATATCTATCTTGTTCTCTGACATGTTGCCAGTCGAAGTAGATAAGGATCATAGACTTGACCAAATAATTGTCTACACTAACATAAGGGAAGTCGGTTGCATGTGTAGACTTAAATTGCAACCAACTCATCAAGAAAAAAATCATGGCGTGGTGATGGATTTAGCCGCAGGAGATGTGGCGGCTTCGACCGCTGAAGGTGACGGTCGGCGGCTACAGCCGCAGGAGGTCCGGACGTAGGACGTGTAGGCCGGGCGGCCGACTGGCGGCGGGGTCGCAGGTGATGGGCATCAGAGTCGTGGGTAACGGACTACAGTATTCCGGATAAAGGGCGGCGAGTGGAGGGGGCGTAGTTAGGGCGGCTCCGTGCGAGAAGGTAGGAGGTGGGGTTAGGGTTGGGTTTCAGGTACAAGAGCTTCGGTCTAGGACCGTCACTCTGATACCTTGTTGGAAAAAAATGAGAGAGTTGTTTATTCCTTGAGCTTTAGACTCTCTTATATAGAGGAGAGGCCTATGGGCAAATTACATAAAGCAGACAAGAGGAAAAGAAATAGATAAACGAGCACAGAAACATAGAAACATATCTCAACATGCGGTCTTCAACTTTTTATAATGGATTAATGGAATTCTTCAACTTTCACTTGATATGCATTTTTTTCTTTTCTTTACTCTATGATCGATTTTTAAGTCGTCATTTGAATGTTCAAGGGATAATGTGATGTAAAGTATATATGTGTAAAGTAGACTATTGAGCGAGAAATTGTAAGTATAAAATCTGAACCAATCCAATCCAATCCGTAATCCGATGGATTGGATCGGATTGGATTTAGATATCTGATGGATTGAATTGTATTAAAAAAAATAAAATTCCATTAAGGTTGTATTGGACACAAATCAAGCCAAAATTTAAACCAATCTGATCCATATGCACCCCTAGTCTCCATCATCGATTGATTAGTCTGATAGTATTAATCGATTGAACAACCCCCCTGGGGAATCCTTCAAGCTAGTTTCCAGAGAGATATTAGGCATTTGATCGATCGGACAATGATCAAATCGCCTTTAAGATATTGATCGATCAAAGGCAGAAACGATTTTAAAAAGAAATCGAAAAGCGGGGTTTTAAGAATCATCCTTTAAAGTATGTAAACCAAATTCTCTTCTTGTTTTCTTATAGGGAGAGGTAGCAATGGAATATGTCAAAAAACTTTGCCATCTGACCATCAGTATGTCTTGTGCAAAGATCTTGAAGTCTCGTGTTCAAGATATTCGCTTCTGTTTGTATTTCTTCTCAAAATCTTGTAACTAACGATCGTTCCTCTTTTTTTTTCATCTATATACTTAGGATGTCAGATCCTAATATACAAGAGGAGTTCATATATTAGGCTGAAATGAAATGAAATGATATCAACATATTTGCGAAACCTGATGTAAATAGGTCGGCCCAAAACGAGCTCAACTTAGAATCCGTATAATAGTGCTTGGGTCTAGTTCTCAACTGCAGAACCTTTGATGTATGAGCCAACTTGGACGGTTAAAATCCAATACACTTGTCAACATATCCATTCTCTACCTTGTCAGTTTGTACACATTTCGACATTTGCTTCCGTATTCATTTTAAAATAGATATAGATATAAATAACACTTTGATGTCCACAAATATTTGTATCCATATCTACTCATAGATATGTGACATAATCTTACCCCTTCTTTCACCGTAACTGATATAATTACTTTAGCATATTTATATCACGCATAATCCATCGAATACATGTATCTTTAAACTAATATGTGGAGTACTTCTAATATCTTCCATATTTGATCCGTATCTGTTTTTATATTCGTATCCGTTTTTAAAAACAAGGTAACCTAGTTTTTATATCAATCAATATGTAATCCGAGTTTGTATCCTAGTATTTAAAGATATAACTGATATTGATAACAACTACCTGAGTCTGTGCCCGTATGAAATTATTTGTATCCTTAGGATGCTCAGCCGTAATCATGGGGATGTAAATTGGAGTTCCATAAAACTTAGATCTAGAATAGAACCGATAAAGGTTAGAAATGATCCTACATCAGTAAAATGACTTTTGTTCTCATTTAACTACACTGGAACGGAGCTAGTATATGTCATGGAGGGGACACACCCTCCCTCCCCCCATTATTATATATCATTTATGCAATGTATTAAGTTTTTAGAATGATCCTTCCTTAATTGTATGATAAATAGTATTGTTGGAAAAAGGTTGTAAAGAACGGTCAATGACACAGTAACATGGTTATTATTTTGGAGATCAGGGTTCGAATCTTACCTCCTCGATTTTAATTTCTTTTATATAGTTTATCCAATCACTTCCAAAGTATCAAAATTATAAGTATAATTTGATATAAAATTATATTCGAGTTCATTTTATCTCTTCACTTGTTTCTAGCACTCCTTGTAAATAAAAAAAATATTGGTTAGTTTTAGCCATGAACTTTTTCTTCTTCTAAATTTTACTTGATAATTTAACCCTATTGGGAGGGATTTAGAGGGGCTTAAATTATTAGATTTATCACATTTTAAAATCACCATTGAAAATAATAATTTATTTGTAAATCTAACCTTAATAATAGATTTAAATTCTAGGTTTTATCTGAAATTGTGTTCATTTAAAAAATATTAACTCTATTTAAAATTATCATTTGAAAATATAATGATTTTTTCATTTTTGAGGATGCATAATAATTATGTAATTAGTCATCATTGATAAAATTCATGATTCCACATTGAAGCTGCATATTATTGAAAGATTTTAATGTTCGGAACCAATGTGCTAGAAGTTGTTGTGTTGCAACAGGAACGTATAAATACCTCCAAACCTTTTTTATAATTGTTAAATACGATGCACATCCTTGATATACACTGAATTTCGCAAGCCCGGTTTTGAGATATACATCATGTGCAAGTTTCTTGTAGCTGTTAATTAGAAAGGAATGGGAAGCAAAGGCTGAATCCGTGGACAAGATCTAAGTTGAAGATATATTTGACGTCTACACCAAGAAGATCGCAATGAAATTGTAGAATTCTTAAATATAGTTTATTTATAAGGAGTCAACACACCTCGATGGGTACTTGATGGTGAAAGAGCGAACTATGGACAGCAAAAAGAAAATATATGCAACAAAGAAATGTAACAAAAAATGGAAATCGTAAATAATAAAGAAACCATCCATCAGTTTATCTAGAAGGAGACTTTCTTTTATACAGGTAGAGTCTCGCTTAATTATGAGTTAATTTTGGGTTTGGGTCGAGTTAGGTTAAGAGGGTTGACTTTTACACTGAGTGGGATCATGATTTAAAAGAATGGAACTGGTAGATCGAAGGGAATCAGCACCGACCTGGTCGGTTCGACCGATTTTATTTACAGATTGGTCCAGTTTTGATGATTTGGTAAATTTTCAAAAAATAAAAGTTTAAATAATTAAATAATAATGTTTTTATCGCAAAGTACCCTTCTTAACTTCTGCAATATCAGTTATGCCCCTCTCTTTTTGGAATATCAATTTTGCCTCTACTTTCTTGGAGTAGTTTTCTAGAAACAACTATGCATAAATGATTACAATATTATATTCATATATAATTGTAGAAATGTGGCTAACTTTTGTAGAGTTTTATTCGAAATAGACAATCATGTTATTCTATTGAAGGATTTAACATTTTAAATGATTATTTCATCGATATATAAATACATACTTACGTATATGTATTCGGTTTTATCGGGTCAAAAAACTAGTTCAACCAGTTGGACCAGTAAGTTAATCCCGATCCATTTTTTCCAAGTCATTAGATGATGACATCATACTGGCATCATCACCGGTCCAACTGATTTGGACCGATTGTCCGACCCGATTGAACCAAATCGAAGACTAACCGGTTTAACATCCAATCCGATTTTTAAACTCTCATTCTGTTTTGAAAATGTGAAAATAGCTGAGTTCAAATATACAACATTGTGAAATACATCAATACATAATATATGATGCAATGGTACGACAATAGAGAGAATGATGGTTGGACTAAATCAAATGCATGTATCGGTGAATGAGGTGTGCTGGTGCATAGTAACGATCATGCATCATTGTACAATTTATTGTACCCGTGAAACATAACAGTTAGGAAGTTGGTTGATAAATTCAAGGTCGTATATACCAATTAATGAACAAGTGTACGGTGTATCGATTGAAGATCAAATAGGGATCACTACTGGCAGTGTATACTCAAGGTATATTGGTGCATCTACTTAGGTGTAACGGTATAAAAAGTATCATACACCACCCAAGCTAGAAAAAATGTGTAATAATGAATAAGAATAAATGAGTATGATTCCAATTTGGCGTCGATGATACATGCGTGACTTTGTGAAGCTTTTAAAATTTTTCTATGATTGAAATATCAATTACATAAGATAAGAAAAGGGGTTGAACTTCTTAGTGCTTCGAGTCTGTGCTTTATCTTCAGTTTCAATAAGCTTCGTGTTGTTCTAAGGTCCGTATTTTCTTATTGTTTTAAGTTCCCTTTTACATTTTCTTTCAAGCTTCACCTGAGCTTCTTCAAATCAATGTCATAAATTTACACCTTATAGCCCAATCTATATGATCTCCATCATTGCACAACACATATACCATAAATATGTACAATCTACGTGCTTTATGATAAGTCAAATCTGTTGTAATTATGTAATATACTTGGGTTTTAAGTTGGTAAACTGATGTAGTTACATTGGCTAATCAAATTGGTTTCAAGTGAGAAATCAATTGGGTTGGAGGGAAAGTCGAAAATTTCAAATTTGAAACAAGGTGAGCTTGAGTGGAGTTTTTAGTATCACATAGAGTAGTGCTAAAACTTTGATGGACATATAAATGAGTTCACACCCGAAGCTTTCTTAGCAATAATAGAGAGATGGAATGGAGTGCCACATGGATGCGCGTTCTGCTTTGCTCCATCTCCGTTTCAAGTTTATAAGAGTCAATTCGGATATTGATACTACTGCTAAATGTTTTAGTAAACAATCCGGATAAATTAATCCAACGGACTAATTTATATTCGCCTATTTTAAAATCCAAGGAGAAACCCATGTAGAGGGCATTTTCAGAATTCGTATGGTCGTGGTAGGACTTCTTAAACGTATCCTCAAACGCGATTTCTTCACATGCAAGAATTCTCTCTCTCTCTCTCTATCTCTTGTTCTTCATTCTTCCACCATGATTGTTTCATCTCTACTGTGGTTCTCTAGCTTCTTCACTGTTTTGTTTGCTGTAGACGGTTTATCTTCATGCCCTTGAGGGATCTTTTCCTAATATGTTGTATCAAATATTGACATGTTCCTATTTGATTTTCGTAATTGGAACATGAATAAAAATGCATGATTATAACTATGTTATTGTGCAATGCATTAATATTGATTTTTATTAATATAAATAATTATGATCTATTGCATATCAGGTTATAACCGGTAACAACATAATCTTAGGATTAAATCGCTCATTTTGACATGAAAATTTTGGTCCTTTGTAAATGATCATTTACACTGATGTTGTTGTTATCATTAAAATAAAGCTCGAGGTGACTTACATCGATAATTGATGGTTGAATCGATGCAAGAATGGGGACTACCAGCATTTAAAATTAGGGATATTTATACCATAACCCAGAGTAGTTTTGTACTTACATACATAACCCTCGATAATCAAGAATTACGCAAGAAGTCTCGAACAGTCACTCCGTCTCACACCCATACCCCTCCGTTAGTTTAATCGATTAACACAATCAGTCAATTGAATTAATCTACTAGATCTTCAATCCAATGGCTATGATACAAACTCAAGAAAAAAAACCCTCCCCCTTCTAGCCCGCTCATCCTCCCCCCACCCACACCCCCTCCTCCTCTGCCCACACCCCTCTTCGTCCGCCCACACCTCCTCCCCTACCGACCACCTCTCCCCTCCACACCCCCTCCAACCCACCCACTTCTCCATCCCCTTCTACCCCCTCCTTTACCTCCTCCACCCCCTCCTCCATCCCCTTTTGCCTCCCCCTCCAGCCCCCTCCTTCAACACCTCGACTCCCTCCTCCACCCCCCACCATTGCCCCTCTTCCTTTCCCCCTCATTTACCTCCGCCCCTCCGTCACCCATATTCTAGCCCCTTCCGCCCCTCCTCTACCCCATCTAGAATCACCCTCCATCGCCCCCTCTAGCACATTCGACCCCCTCCTCCATGCCCTCTGCCATCCCTCTTCCAACCCCTTCCGCCCCTCCTCCACCAACTATGCCGCCCCTCCTCCATCCTCTTCTGACCCCTCCACCCCCTCGGTCTCTCCCCTCTTTTAGCGCCTTTCGCCCCCTCCTCCACCCACTCCACCGCCCCCTCCAGTCCCCTTTCAGCCACCTCATCTACCCCCTCCACCGCCCCCTCCAGCTTCCTCCTCCAACACCTTCAACCCTTTCCACCATCCTTTGCTGCACAACATGCACCTCTTCCAGTCCCTTCCACCCCCTTTGTTGCCCCTCCAGCCCGTAATCTTGCCCCCTCTTCCAAGTTCATCATCTCCCCCCTTCATCCTTGTTCTCCGCCTCTCCAATCCTCTCCATTGACTGCCGTCATCTTCTCATATCCTTGACAAGCTCCGTCATGCACAAGATCAAAAGAGGATGGCGAGAGGAAGGCAGTGCTTCCAGATGTTTAAGTTGAGGAAAATGGAGTAGGGTGTCTTTTGAAAATGTAACTTTGTCAAAGGGGTAAAATTGCCAAACTTCGACAGATTTTCGTCAAAGTTAACGACATAAATGGATTGAGCTTGATACAGGGTTATGTCATGTACAGATTAAGTATTATTTATGATTTTAGGTGTAATTCATGATTATCGAGGGTTATGTACGTAAATACAGAACTACTCAGAGCTATGGGTGTAAATATCCCTTATTACTTATACATCTTTAAAAATTCTAAAAATATCCATATAATATCCATTGATGACCTTTTTTATTTCTTCGTGCAAAAGATGAACTTAATAATGTTGTAGATTTTTTAATCGTAACTTGTAGTGAGAAATATATAGTTAGCATTTGGTAGCATGAATTGAGTCATCCATAAGGTAATCCCTTTCTCAATCTATTGCTAGGACGATAATTTCTGCTTTGATTTTGAAAATCATCTTTGAATATTGCAAAATAGTCACTAAAAGTTATACGACAAAATAGGAGTCGACAATACAACTGTTAACTTGATTAGCTCATAACCACATTGCACATTCGAACCAACGACAAAGAAATGTTCATTTGAAACATTGTTATCCGACTCTTGTTCGCAACTTCCATCTCATCATCAATGTCATATAATATGAGTCATTGAACACGGGATTCACTTCAATTAAAAACTGTTCACTAATAGATTTTTTTTCGAAATTAAGTCCTCAATAATAACAATCGATTGATTGCGGGCTTCAATAATCGACGGTCCGTACATAACAAATAGAAGAACGTGGACTTCGTTGTGATTAAGACGTCGTAATGATCCGTGCTGATTATCAACTTCGTCGGAGATAACTTCCTAATTGATCCATCATAGACTAAAATATTATGTCTGCCACCATCATCTTGAATTTACACCAATTTATGTTCATATGTAGTTGTTCGTATAACATCGCAAGGAATCTTAATAAGATTCTTGTTAATGTCCAAGTTGAACATATGAAATATGAAATTCACCGATATTCATCGAATGTCGCACTTGATCTCAAGCCGAAACCTCTCATTTAAGGACCATCTTAATGAAAACCTCAATTCAAATACAATAAAAGATTATACATGTATCATGTATAATCTAAACCACTAACTATATAAACAAAAAATACACAAAAATAGTAATTTTAAATAAAAAAGACTAAATTTTAAACGTGGATCAAATTGATAGGACCGGAGGGATCATGAGTGCATGTCACGCGAGACTGATGGAGGCCAGAGATTAATAGAGCTAATATTATTAAAATGAGTTTTTTTTCTGATTCTCTGATAAACTTACAATTGAATATATTATTAAAGTTACATTTTTAAATAGATTATTATTTCGATATTGATGTTTAAAATATGAAAATCCAATAATTTAACCCTCTCTAAATTCGTCCCCAAAAGGTTAAATTATTAGGTGATTTTTTGAAACAAAAATTCATTGTTAACATGACACAACAAAATTTATTTCATTTAGAAGGAGCGCTAGAAATAACGTGACAGATAAATGAGCTAGAATGTATTTTTATATCATATTATAGTTATAATTTTAATATTTTGAAAATGATTGGATAAAACTTGTTTAAAAATTAAAATTGCAGGGAGGCAAGAATCGAACATAGGTTTCCTAAAACAATTACCTCACTACTTTACCACTTGGACTACAAAACCACTTGGCCAATAGATAAATTTATATTTTTTTTATAATAATATTAATTTGACATTTTAGGAAGGATCGTATTAAAACTTAAGACATTATACAAGTTTTAATATAATAATCAAGGAGAGGCCATGATTAGGGTTGAGCAATGTGCCGGGCCAACCCAACCCGAAATCTGGCCCGCTTAGCCTGACCTAAACCCGAACCCGCACTTGAAATGGGTCGGGCTCAGGCTCTTTTTTGGGTCCATTTGCAATTTCGGGCCGGGCTCGGGCCCTATAGGGCCCAAACCCGCAAAGCCCGATAGCCCGAATCCTAAATATAGTTACTAACATTGATAGCGTACAACTCTAACAAATATAAATTATATACCAACTAAAATTACCAAATATACAAGTTTCATATTGCATATATTTGTTACCTTTGTGTTGATATCATCTGCTAAGACTGAAAGGTTATAGCTGTTGATCTTTGCCACAAGGATCTGATCAAGGAGAACATTCACCGTCTTAATGTTATTTCCAAACAATCCGGGAACTACTCCAATATGCATTCACTGTGAAACTGGATGCCATGCTTCATTAACATAGATTTTACGAACCCATATCAAATACATATATTGCTATTTTAGATGCAAAAACTGCATCTATTTTTAGATGCATTTGAGATAAAAGTTGGAGCATGTAAATGGACCAGCCCGACCCGAGCCCAACCCAATAATCTTCGGGCCGGGTTCGGATTTGGACCTATATTTAAAAAAAAAACGGGCCTAAGGCCCGGCCCGTTAGCCAATATATCAAAATGAATTTGGGCCGAGCCAAGGCAAACCTGGCCCAGACCCGGCCCATGCTCAACCCTAGCCACCATGATATATATACCAGTTTCGTCCCTACTTAGAGTATAGAAAACAACAACGAGGGTGATAGTGGTAAGAGTTGCATGATTAACATTGCTCGCTTAGTCGCTTGCAATGGGAGGTAGAGCTTACTGTATAGGCACAAGAGAAGGGGTGATGTGTCAAGCACGACTTAAGTGCCTGCAAATAAAAAGGTTAAGATGCTCTATATTAAGGTCACTTTAACATATAATACCAATGTTGCACAAACAAAGTACGGTATTACAAAATTACTCGAGAATTATTTTTTTCTTTTAAACCAATAGATGAATTATTTTTTTCCCAAGCATCACTCGAGAGTTTTTCTGTCGAGAAAAAGAAGAAACTATTTCCATCTCCATCGAATAGCCGCCATTGGATCAATGAACCCGGATCCCTCAAAGAGGACCAAAATGCCCTCGAACTAGGGTTTCGTCCTGTCCCGTTCATCTAAATAGCAGCAGACTTAACCATTTCTCTCATCTCAACGTCGCCGCTTTAATCGCCGCCGAGGGAGAAAGGAGGACTGCGAGATCGAAGCAGCGAAGCCTCGCCTGGAGC
Source organism: Ottelia alismoides (assembly GCA_037367405.1). Taxonomy (NCBI): domain Eukaryota; kingdom Viridiplantae; phylum Streptophyta; class Magnoliopsida; order Alismatales; family Hydrocharitaceae; genus Ottelia; species Ottelia alismoides. The sequence continues at coordinate 278,263 of JAZKJV010009792.1, forward strand.
CATGAGGGCAAAGGTTTTACCTCCATTTTCCATTTCTTCTTGCATAAAGACCGTTAAAATTGGGATCTTTTGTTCGCCTGCTGTTTAATTTAGGTATTTTAATAACTGGAGCGAGAAAGTTTCTATTTTTCTTTGTTTCATTGATGTTTGGTTTGAGTTGCGGGTCTTTTCTTACCTATAGACGAATCTCCCATTTTCTTTAGTGTAGGAGATGCCTGGAGCGAGGTTCTTGAGCATAGTTGAGGGAAGGACCACACTTATTCTGCATAGGATCCTAAATAAAATAGGTTGGAAAAGATTTCGTACAAATCCTGATTTATAATGCAAAACATATTTGTGCAATTCACTCCTCGACTGCCTCAATTTACAGTAGCTGAGAATGTTGTACATCAACAACGAAGCTACTGAATCCCATCTACTCCAGTATTACATAGGGGATCTTAAGAATTCCTAGTGCCTTTATCTGGACCTAGTTGAGATATTTAATGCCATGCACAGCTGCTGAATTCAAGTAATAAAACAAAAAAACTAGGCTTTACCACAATATAATAAGGTAAGGTTCACTTGTAAAAATCTGTAATGTATTATCTCTTTATATTGCCCAGTACGTTTGATTGAGTTTCCCCACCGCGGGCCTATGAACATTTGATTATGTTCGACTATTTTCTTAATGCAGGGGTTACTTTAGTTATCGGGATGATGCTGCGTACAGTGTTGCTGATTCCTGAAAATTTTGTTTGGACAGTTTTGCTTCTAGAAGATCGTCTGAATATCATGTATAGAAAATGTTTATTTAAGGGGATGGATGTGCAACTTCTGGCACTGTAATTTCAAAGTCATCCCCTTTTTTACTGATTATACATATACATATATATATATATATATATATATATATATATTGTATGGCTTGGGCAACCACTACCATTGACAAAAAAAGAAGTGTATATGAAATCCCAGACACAGGCACATGTTCTTTACATGTAGAATGTGGCTAGCATGGCCTTCAACCAAGAAAAAATGACTTAAAATTACGACCAATACAGTGTTAGAAAAAGATAGCTAATTAGAAGTTATGACCACACGGCCTTGAAAAAAGTTAGAATATAAGAAGGCAATAGTAAATTGCCAAGGAAAAAATTCAATTTTAAAGTCCATTGTTCTATGCTCAAGGGATATGGAATCAATGTTGATGGGGGTTATTTAGCTTGTCTTAATGGGGCTTGGATGTTTCCAATTTTAGGCAACCTATAGATGATAATGTCATCTAGTGACCTGATTTAATACATTTTCTTATATAATAAAGCAATATCTAGATTATATGTCCTGCCATATTTGTTACAAGTTTTAAGATATTGATAAATATGGAAAGGAGCATACTAGGGACATATCACAAATGTTGTTGGAAACCAAAACAAGAGTTAAAAAAGTCATTTTCTTGCAAATTAGTATCATCTTAGTCATCAGCTTTATAAGAAAAATACACGTACCTTCTTATAGGAATGAATGACGTGTTTTTAATGCATTAGTGGTACATTAATTCCATACAATTCATATATTTTAGCTGGAGTGATATTGGAAATCAAACAAATAAGCAAGTGTGAAAACATATAAATCATGGAGTATATCATTCATAAATTACAAAATTTCAAAAGAAAAAGATGCATTGAAATAACTTAGAAAGTAATGTCACTATTTTTTCAAAAAATGTGTAATTTACTCAAAACTACTGTATTAAAAGTGAGAAAATAACATAAATCTCTATACATATAAAGCCTTTAAAGTATTTTTAGTGTAGTTCTTCTAGTGCTGGATTAAAATACTAATACTGATCACATAACTTAACAAGTTACAAGTTTTAATTTCTAATTTTTGTTTAGAAAAAGAATGAACTTCTTTTAACAACTCTAATGCTGAGATCTATATGTACAATCATACATTTAAAGTCCTTAAATGCATGCATATAAGCATCTACGAGCCTAATACTCCATCCCAATTATTAGATAGATTAATTTAGGGAAAATTTGAGTTATGCCCTTGATCCTCAAAGCATTTCATGTAGAGGTATCAAAACTGATGTATATTATAATAAATGATCTTTTTACTTAAACATTATTTTATTTTTTTAACTTACAAGTTTTCATCTTATCAAAAAAATTTGTGGTCCTACCTAACTTGCTTTGAAGTCCTAGCTAACTAATGAAATGAGGTGGGCTTTATCAGTGCTTTTGAAGTATCCAGCTAGTGCCATATGTATTGAAAGGATGCTTCTCATTCTCGGATCATCCAGCCCACCCCCGCCCCCATATCCTTATTTATTGTCATTTCTAAGCCTGCTATTTTATAAATGTCTGATTGTTATGACATTTATAGGACTTGCGATATATCTAAATCTCAAGGTGCTCAGAGTCTCAGGCATTTTTTTTCATATTTTCTTCTTGACAATGTTACTAAGATGATATTTTCTACGCGTTTGATGTTCCTGAACTTATTAGACATGTGACAGTACTAAGTGTTGAGAGATCCTAACGGTAGGATCCCAAAGAAAGCTCAAAATCTTAAATTTGGAAGAAATAGTTCCACCGTCATCCACTAATATTGAAAACTCCTTTGTTGTATTTTTATTTATGTGAACTTAAAAAAATATTAATTTTGTATATGCAATTTAAGCAACTTAAATTTATACATAAAGTCCACAAATTTGTTGCATTTTGTGAACCAAAGTATTATTTTTGCATAACTTAAGTAACCTAAATATAATACCTAAAATCTACAAATAATAGTTACATAATACACATATTAATGGTGGGAGGAAAATGTGCTATTTGGTTTCTGATTGCTGAACAGTGATTAGAAGATGTTATGGTAAGCCAAGCATCTGGAGATACTGTTTGCCAGTTGTAGCGAGAGGGGCATATTAGCGTTCAAGCGAGAGAGGCACTATTTTGATAACCTCGTGCTCCACAAAGGGGCGTTGAGTACACCATGGGTACCGTCACATATGCTGGTAGAGTTTGTGATGTGTTATAATTTATGTTAAAGCTTTGATTACACCACTATCTGAGGAAATAGAGAGGGCATTATCTATTATAATGTGATAATATAAAAACCAGTCTTCATTGTTTTGTATGACCTCCTGTGATCATCCAGAGATAATCGGAGATGAATGTCATTGCCAAACCTGTATTGTTTATGTATAACTTCTCTAGAGCCATATTTGATACCAATACATTATCAATATTTTTTAACAAATCTGTGTTATTGAAATTTAAAACATTATAACTATAAAATTTATATTGCAATCCAAATGCTCAAAAGAAACAAATAAACGACAACCTCTTTTGATGCAAAATGATTGTTTTCTTAAGAACAATTTTAATTTCACAAATCAATTTTGGTTCTGTTTGATACATTGTATGCACAATATCATGGATACTTGTACAAGATTATATCTCATTTCTACACATTTTCATTATTATTATCATTATTTTTTAAGTTTTTTTACAAGTCTTGTACTGGTGTTCACAGATATATGTGTGCAGTAAAATAGATGAATACAAGTTTGATATGTGGAAGTGAAACTGTTCCTTGTTCATGAAAAACAATCTTTTTTAATTGAAAAGAGTATGATTTGATCGTCTGTTTTGGGGTATAGGATTATTGATACTTAGTTTTTCATATTGTCATCATGTTTTGTGCAATGATTACACACATTTGTTTGAAAGATATTGTGGTTACATGGCTTGTTGCCTTCGGTTTAGCTTTAACCTCCAGAGAGATATGCCTCAGTCATAGCGAATTCTAGAATGAATGACATCCACCTCCAGCTTGTCTTGAACGATCCTACGACTTATGCAGAAATTGGAGGCTCTCACCTTAAGTAGTTGGTGATTCTGGGCCTCTGGCATTGTAGATCAATTCTTTTGAGACATTCAAGAATGATCCTATGATTCTGGCATTCTAGACCTGCTCTGTTCGAGAGTCTGTGATTGATTACCTGCGGAGATTCAGATGAGGAGTAAACTAGCCCAGATAGCAAAAAATAACTTTCATTCACGATTGCCAAGTGCCAACAGTTAGGGTGAGCATCAAAGAGAAATTTATGTAGTTTAAGGGTGGGTCCTTGCAGATCTGTCCAAACATTCTGATGATGTTGAAGGTTGACACTTAGAGGTCTTGACCTGTCTCTGATTGGCCAAGGAGAATGAAATTGTTAGATTCTTGGCATGCGGTTTATTTCTGTAGGACAGGACAATGACAACACAATGGAAATGGACGGAAACCCATGATTTTAGGCAGGTGGTCTGTTAACTGTTTGCCTAGGTCTCCTGTCAAATCCTAGAACCAAGAGAGTGCCTGACCTCAATCTCTACTGTGTTGACATATTTCAACTTCCTTGAATGTTAAATCCGATCATCTGAGTCTGGATCTTTGCAGAAAACTTTATAGTCCTTTACTACTTTCTCAGCTAGTCAATGATCTAGGATTTGTGCCTTTTCAGTCAGTTGTCCAAGACTCGGTACATTTTTTTACCTTGACTTTACTTGCCATCTCCATTTTTACGAATGGCAGCCCCGAATACAATTTGAATGGTTGATTGTTTTAATATTTCCTACATGTTTACTTCTGTCCTATTTTTTTATCGTAAAATGAAGTTTATAATGATGGCAAATTATTGTCTTCAATTTTATATACTTATTTTCATTTGTAGAAAAATTGTTTTGCTGTTTATTAAAATTAAAATTTGTTTATTTATAGTTATTATTTAGATTAATAATACATGGTATCAGACATTATAATGAAACACCGTATTATCTGCCATTTATGTGAAATGTTGTGATATCATACTTTTTGCTTGTGTTGGGATGACAAAAGGTACATACAATTTACTATTTGCTGCATCCCAAGTTTTAAAGGGAGTTGAAACATCAGCGAAGTCCCGTCACCAAATCATTTTTTGTGGAGCTAGCAATCTCAACATGCCATACAACCTTAAAAGTTGTATTGTTTCTTAATAAAATGGAAGTATTTGATACCATGATGTTGGAAACTCAAGATACTTCATTATTGAAGCATTCCGTTATAATTTGGGATTTTTACACCCATAATCCTGAGTAATTTCGCAATAACATTCATAACCCCGTGAAATCGTGAATTATACCTAGAACCCCGAAAAATGCTTAACTCTTACATGTCATAACCCTGTGTTAGTTGTCATCCATTTTATCCGTTAACTCTCACGGAAAAAGTTATATATTACCAATTTACCCCTAAAACCATATCATATTTATAAAGTATGCCATTAGTTCCACCACCATCCCCTAAGTTGCGCTCCGACCTCCTCCAAACCCTGTCGAGAGCTCCCCCCGGCCCACCTCCTACAGCCCAGGCCAGCACCGACCACAGCCCGTGCCGCCCACCCTCCAGCCTGTTGCACCGCCCACCCCCGACCCTTGCATCCGAGCCTGACACTTGCAGCCCCCCCTCCCCCCGGAACCCAACACCCAAGCCCTAACCCTTGCAGCCGAGCTCGACCCCTGCGCCGCCCACCCGACCCCTGCAGCCCGACCCATACGTCGCCCACCCCCGACCCCTGTAGCCAACCCCCCCAAACCCAAGCTCGACCCTTGTGCCACCCACCCCTGCAACCGAGCCTGATCTCTGTGCCGCCCAACCCTTGCGCACCCAACCCCTGCAGACGAGGGCGGAGAGCCACCCTTCTGTCGCCCACCCTCCACCCGATGGCAGAGCCCCCTCCCCGTCCGACCTAGTCCCTGCGCCGCCCACCACCCCTCTCTCCCCCGCCCCACCTAGACTGACCCCTCCAGCCTAGGCAGAGAACCAACCCGTCCCGCCTCCTGCCTAGACCGGCCTCGACATCCCCCACCCACTCTCCAGTCCAGGCTTCCCGACACACCCAAACCGGGACGTCAAGCCCAAACAGCCCGCCACTCACCCCCAGCCCGTGGATGTCGATTCCCAGCGCCCACCTCCTTCAGCCTAGGGAAGAGGTGATGTCGTTGGAAGGAAAGCTGCTAGAGGAGAAAGGATCTGAGGAGTCCATGACCTCTACGTAACGACCCACATGAATCATGGAGGGAGGGGTGGGGTTTGGAGGGTTTTTTAATTTTTTTGGAAAATTTTTAATAGCCCTTGGATAGACCCTGGGTTAGATTAACCCACGATATGGTTGAGTTAACTGTTCCTTTAACTGAGGGTTATAGGTGTGAGACGGAGGGACTATCCAGGGTTCCTCGTGTAATTCACGATTATGCGAGGTTATGAATGTAATTGCAAAATTACTCAGGGTTATGGGTGTAAAAATCCCTTATAATTTTATGTTTTGCGAGATATAATTTATAATTAGTTGCTTCCATGGTTCAAAAAAACGCGCCTCGAGGCGCACGAGGCGTACGCCTCGAGGCGAGGCGGCCTCAAACCGCCCCAGAACGGACGCCTCAGGGGGCCTCTGAGAGGCGAACGCCTCAGTTGGTCGAGGCGTTCGAGGCGGTCGAGGCGGAGGCGAGGCGGTCACTGAGGCGTTTTTTTATTTTCAAATTATTTTTTATGTTAATCATTTATCCTATTAGTAATTTCATATGTTTATAAAGGTCTAGTTGTTTAGGATATAAATATACAAGATGAATGCTTAAATTTGGCCACTTTCATTATGTCTAAAACTCAAGTTATACCATTAAACATACGAATATGCAAATATCATTTAAAGCATTACTTGTAAACTTAATTTTAAGGAGTTGTTACACAATAAGCTATGCAATATGCCGAAAAGGACAAACAAGATAGAATTCAAGGGGAGTTCATGTACTATTCTTATACAAACAGATCCATATATCCGAATAGAAATAAAATCTTCAATAAAAAATTTCGCCGGGGGCGCTGCCCCCACACCCCTGCAGGGGGGAGTGCACCTGCTCCCCCCTAGACCCCCCCCCCCCCCAGGCTCGCTGACCGGGCAGCGAGACCCCCGTCTTGTTGGGGTATGTTATGGCAGGAGGGGTGCATACACTGGTTCTTCAACTTGGGCTAGATAGTTAGAATTCTGATGAAAACCGACAGATGCATTCTCATACATTTGTATATCTTTCTTTCGGTGTTTTTATCTTTATAATTTTATCATATCTTATAGTGATATATATCATATGTTAGTCAGAATATATATAATTTCATTTAGTATATATTTATTGTAGTTTTTATATATATTTATCCTTGTAAACTGAGGCTTACGCCTCGAGGCTACGCCTCGCCTCGATTCCAGGGAAACCGCCTCGTTCCGTTTTTAGTTTTTTTAAACCTTGGTTGCTTCACACTATTGATTTATGGCTTTACAATTTCTTAATGTGATTTTTTTGACGTCATCTGTTTTGCTGATGGATGATCACAATTTCAAGTGTTGTAGTTGCTTGCATTTGCTTGCTACAGATGGATTTTATCATGATATGGTATTTTGTAGATATCAGTTGTTTTAGTAGCAGGCAAAATCAGGTCTTGTTGACAAGTAACATCTTAATTGTTATATATCATCTACCTCAAGCGGAATTGAATGTTCTTTATTTATTAACATTAGCCATCTTTGCTTTGTTTATATAACTCAGTGGAAGAAGAAGAGAATGAGGAGATTAAAGAGGAAGCGTCGAAAGATGAGGCAGAGATCAAAGTAGGCTGGTTTGTTATCCGAGGAGACATCTCAACTTCAACAATTGATATGTTAGGTTGTGGCAGCATGAAATCTGCCTCCAACCATGCAGTTGTTGGCTGGCACTGTCTTCTCTTTAGTTTTATTATCTAGTGTTTTTCATCGAACTTTGTGTTTTTTGCTCGCATGTTTTTTGCTTCTGTATTGGACAAATGCTGTGATTTCTTGGAACTCTCTTTTGCATGATGCTAGTTACTAAGGATCATTTTGAGTTTGTTATATCTTGTTTTGTTGTAGTGTGTTTTATCTGGTTTTATTGGTTCCAGTCTAAAGCAAAGTGTCATCTGATCCTTGGTTGTATGGAAAGACCTGATTGTCGATTGCATTAATGGTCTTGCATAATTATATTGACATGCGAAGCACAGATTCTACAGTTCATGTTAAAGTATGCTGATAGGGCAAGTCCTCGCCCTGTTTGGTGCTGCAGTTACATCTGCGAAGGCAGAAGGGGCTTTGGAATTGCTGAATGATGGCAAAGCTAATGATGTTTCATTCAGATGTGTTGTAGCAACTCTTTCTCCGAAAATGATCAGGATCTACATCGTACATCAACTATCAAACATTTTAATACATGTTATACTCGCTAACTATACTATTCACAGTATTATACATGTTTCAATCAGGTGTGTTTTAATCAGGTGTGTTTTATACATGTTTCAATCAGGTGTGTTTTAGATAGATTTCCTCTCTATTCGTATATAATATACCATTCACAATTGAAAGGTGCGTTAATATCATAGTTCGTGTCATCCTTGATTGTTGTACCTCACATTTTTCCACACTTCAACAAGGGGTTTGTGCCAATCTTCCATCGACCAGGTCAATGGGTCAGGGCCTGCCTGCCCAGCTTACCCATGGGTTGGGCTTGGGGCAAGAGAATTGTCGTATGGGTCTGTCAAAAAATTATATATATATATATATATATATATATATATATATATAGGAGAAACTTCAAATGAGGCGGGGTCTTACCATATATATGGTGAGCCACCCTCAATTTAGGCATCTTTCTAATATATATATATATAGGGTCATATGTGGCTGCCCCCTAGGGGCAGCCAACATGGCTGCCCCCGCCTTATTTGGGCAAATTTTTTTATTTTTTTTGAAAAATAACACCATGTATATTCATCCCTATATCCCTCCTATATACCATTCGAATTTCGTCAGAAACAGAGACTCCTACGGCCTCCATCCGGACAGTCATTTTTTAACGGTAACAGAATTTTTTAAATCGACATCATCTCGATGGAGGCCGTAGGAGTCTCTGTTTCTGACGAAATTCGAATGGCATATAGTAGGGATATAGGAATGAATATACATGGTTTTATTTGTCAAAAAAAAAAAAATAAAAAAAACACCGAAAATGGGGCGGGGGCAGCCCTGGGGGCAGCCCCATTTTTTCCATATATATATATATATATATATATATATATATATATATATATATATATATATATATATATATATATATATATATATATATATATATATATAGGGATTGGGGAGCCTACACCCATGTGTAGGTAACTTTCCTACACCCACCTCTTATTCCCTCAATTTTTTGGATTTTTTTGAAAGGGGTCTTTAGGGGATTTACTTAGAATATTAAATGAAATATGTGTTTCAAATTTCATGTAAAACCGATATTCCTAACAACTCCATCGGAAGGGGCCGATTTCAGCAAATCTGAGACCGTTAAAATTTGACTATCATGATGGATAAGTTAGAAGTCTCGAAATAAGTTGAAATTTGAATGACGGCATGGTGGTATATTGTGATCTAAATTCCCCAAGGAATTAATTCAAAAAAATAAAAAATTTGAGGAAAAATAGATATGGGTGTAGGAAAGTTACCTACACATGGGTGTAGGCTCCCTTTTCCCATATATATATATATATATATATATATATATATATATATATATATATATAGGGAAAAGGGAGCCTACACCCATGTGTAGGTAACTTACCTACACCCAACTCTTTTTCCCTCAATTTTTTTATTTTTTTGAATTAATTCCTTGAGGAATTTAGATCACCATATCGTCATTCAAATTTCAACTTATTTCGAGACTTCTAACATATCCATCATGACAGTCAAATTTTAACGGTATGAGATTTGCTGAAATCGGCCCCTTCCGATGGAGCTGTTAGGAATGTCTGTTTTACATGAAATTTGAAACACATATTTCATTTAATATTCTAAGTAAATCCCCTAAATATCCATTTCAAAAAAAAATCAAAAAAAATAAAAACAAGAGGTGGGTGTAGGTAAGTTACCTACACATGGGTGTAGGCTCCCCAATCCCATATATATATATATATATATATATATATATATATATATATATATATATATATATATATATATATATATATATAGGGTAAAATGGGGCTGCCCCCAGGGAGTAGCCAACTTGGCTACTCCCACCCCTATTTTCCCCTCATCTTTTTTATTTTTTTGGAAAATAAAAATTTGTATATTCATCATTATATCCCTCTCACATTCTATTAAAATTTCGTCAGAAACAGAGACTCCTAAGCCCTCCATCCAGACGTCATTTTTTTAACGGTCGTAGGATTTTTTAAATCGACCATGTTTGGATGGAGGCTGTAGGAGTTTCTGTTTCTGACGAAATTTTAATAGAATGTGAGAGGGTTATAATGATGAATATACAAATTTTTAATTTTACAAAAAATAAAAAAATGAAGGAAAATATGAGTGGGAGTAGCCAAGTTGGCTAGTCCCTGGGGGCCGACGTGTTTAAAAAAATCCTATATTTCCTATTATACAACGTCCTTAAAAATTGGAAGATGGTTTTGGAAAGAAACAATTCAAATAAATGATTCCACGCGGATGATTAAGGATCCAAACGCTATGATAGTAATAAATATAATTCGGTCAAGTAAATGCCTATTGTGAGATCAGTAATATCAAAAAAATGATCAGTAATTTACATCCAAATAGTTACATTGTACAGAATCTAGTAATATGTATGAAATGGTCAGGTTAATGTGTGTTGTGCGATCAGTAATAACATAACAAATGGTTAGTAATACCATTGTCTATGTAATGTGCATTGCATTGATAAATAGTTACTTTCTTACTTGAGCAATGCCCATAACTTACTGACCATTACTTTGTTATTACTGATCTCATAGTAGCTATTACTTGAGAATCGTACACATATTACTGAACATGTGATATAAGACAAGCACTTACTGACCGTTGTTCGGATATTACTAACTTCACAACAAGCACTTGTCCATTGTGTATATATTACTGAATTATGCACCATGTAATAAAATGAATGTAAATTACTAAACGTTGTTTGGATATTACTGATCTCACTACAACCATTTACGTGTGTATTGTGTCGAAATTACTGAATTCTATTCAAAGTAGTAATATATATAGAAATTACTGACCATTTGTTATGGTTTTACTGACATCACAACAAGCACTTACTTGTCCATTGTGTATATATTACTGAATTCTGCACCATGTAATACAATGAATGTAAATTACTGACCGTTATTTTGGATATTACTGATCTCGCAACAACCATTTACTTGACTATTATATATATATATTACTGACATGAGCATTTGGATCTCGATTTTCTGTAAGAAATCATCGATTCGATTGTTTTCTTTCCAAAACGATCTTCCCATTTTTTAGGACGAGATATAATTGGAATAACACTTATTGTTAAATTGCTTTGCATATTAATCTCCTTCCAAAAACAACATTCTTCGAAATAGGTAACCACTCAATTGGTAGTACACGTGTATGGCCAATAAATGGTGCGCACCGAAACGCTGATGAGCCCTGTGCGCATTGGATAAAAATCCTGTATATATATATATATATAAAGATAGATAAGACATGTATTACTACATTATACTTTAAATTTTCATACGTGGCACTAGTTTTACATTAAATTTAATAGTTTACATGTAACATGTAAATTACATATATTAGTTATATAAAGTATATATTGTAGTTATAAAATCATTTATACTTGTTAATTAAGATTAAAAAACTCAATGGGAAAAAATAAAGTAGGTTCATGAACAAGCTTTATAACCTTGGCCTGCTTAGCTTGGCTCATGGGCCGGCCCTGTTTGCATTTTGGTTAGGTATAATTTTTCATCTCATTATCTGCCACTCTATGGTCTATTGCTGATTTACTTAGATTTTTTCTTACTGGTAAAGACCTAAGTTTTTTAGCATTTACCAAGATACTAGCTAAACATATTCAAAATGAAAGTGGATCCGCACACAAATTGAGAAGTAATCACGGTGGAGGCTTTGGGAATGTGACATTGAGCTTTGTAGTAAGATTGAGATTAAGCATGAATTTACATCATCCAGAAAAACACATCATAATGATTTTTGAACGCAAGGATTGCTCTCATTAGGAATGCTTGCACACTATTTAATAAGAATTTAGATTGTAAAAAATATTCTTCTTTGAAAATTTGATATTTTATTATGCGAAATTGATTCCTAAACCTTGAGTGCGTCTTAGTGTTGACCTTAGTCTTGCCAAAGTGAAAGAAATAATTGCCACATTAGTACAATCGATATATTTCTCCTGTGTGGTTTTGAATTACATGTTCTATCACCTACTACAATTGATAGTTTCACAAAATTAAAAGTGGTAGAAAGTCTTTCTTCAGTCGATCAAGTTGGAAATATTCTAGATGTGCCTAGAGGAGGGAAGAAAAATTTGTCGAAAAGGAGAGAAACTCCACTTTGTTTTCGAAAAGAAAAATTAATCAATTGACTCCATCCTATACTCTTGATTTCTTCCAATTTTGCCATGAGTGAACTTCTTTCACCGTTCTTGGGCTTGCTCATTTAGAAGATAGACTTCCATGATGTTCTGAGATGATTTGGTAACATCACGTGAGCTTGGGCTAACACCTTTACCTATAGCTCATGATGAGTCGAGTGAGGTTGTTTAAGAGAGAACGAGTAGAGTTGAGAAATTTAAATAAGAAATATAGAAAAGAGTTCAAGGGTTTATATAAATACTTAATGTCTAAAGAGTTACCGAGGGTCAGTGACTTTTGATAAAGAAAGGGATTAAACAAAATGAATAGGTATGGCACAAAAACTTGCTGTAAGGTTTTCTGTTAGCTGCTTAAAAGGTACACGTGGTTGGAATCAATGTTAATGGTAAAAAGGGGCAAAGTTGGAAGATTAGCCATTATAAAAATAGTTGGTAGGTTCCTGATGAGTAAACTCAAGTAGAGAGAGGGAGGGGGGGAGAGAGTTTGCTAAGGGTGTGTTCAGTTCGGGAATAAGCAGGAATACGGATGATGAATAAGGAGAATAAATGTCTATTCTTGTTCGGCTGGAGGATAGGAATAAGGAGAGTAAAGTGAAATAAAGGTAGGTAAGGTGGATAAAGATAGGAATACGAGTGAAATAAGATGGAATAATAGAGAATAGTCGTACCACTAGGAACCGTGTCGGGAGGAGAATTGGCCCCTTATTCCAGGGCATATTCTCCAACCAAACAGGGCCTAAGAGAATCGACCTAAAGAGGAGGTTCTCGATAATCATAATTAGTTGACTATAGGAAAACCTTAGGCAACTAAAGGTATATATGAATTGTCGACTGGAAAGGAAATGCAGTTGTTTGACACATTTTTCAAATAAGATACTCAAAAAACAAGTAATTAAACAATACCAATAAAGTAATGAAGTTCAAGTTATCTCTTAATCAGGTTAAACATATACATGCTGAGGGTTTCTACGAAGGTATCCACCTATTAGTCATCATATCCTACAAAGTCCTATTAGACGTCTCCTTTGAGTACATTTTCTCCAAGAAAATGGTGACATACATCAATGTGGTTTGTCAGCGAATGATGTACCATATTGTTGGACAGATCGATAACACGTGTTATCTCAGAGAATTCTAGCTTTCTCTAGAGTATGATAGACTTTGCTTCATCTAAAGAACTTGTGAGCACTGGTTAGGGTGTTAATCGAACCTAATACCATCAAATCCACATGGATTTAGACTCAATTTGTTATAAAGTTTCGAATTCGAATTCGAATTGGACTTTAAATGAATTTGCTAAATCAAATTTGGATTCAAATCATTTTATGTTTTAAATTTTCAATTTCGATTCATTTTTAAATTGAAATGCTATTCATGTTTGGGAGCTTATAAAGTAATTTTATACAACATATATTATAGTTTTAGAGATTTTGTTTTGTAGTTTTAATGATTTTTATAGACCGTATTTTATACAACATACATTTAGTTTTAATTGATAAGATTATATACATGTATACATAATGTATGCATATTGTATAGACACAAACATACAAATGTATATATATGTATATAAATAATAAATCAAATTGAGTTGTTATCAAACGAATTCATGTTAGTTTAGATTCTAAATATTTGGGAAATAATTGAGTCTATACGTCAAATTCGTATTCAGTTTGTTTTATATCGAATCAAATTTCTTTTGAATTTCTATTAAACAAATCATAATTGAATTCAAAAGATTCAATTCAACAAGTTCAACCAGTGTTCTCCTTATCGGTTCTGCTTCCAGCGTAGTCATAGTCAATTTAGGGATGCTAGCAGATCAAATGATGGCATTTTAGGGAAGAGCAAACCTATGTTTTGTATTTCTTTCTAGCAGTCTTTATAGAGAGATGCAGATGATTCCTTTGGTGCTACCTAAAATCTAGCACACAAGCAAAATGTAAATACGATATGAGGTCTATCTGTAGGTAAGCACAAAAATATCCTATCATTCCTCGATATAGTGTTTAATCAGCTAGCATCCCTTCTTGATCAACACTTATACTATTTCGAGCGTCCATAAGTGTGATTTTCTCCCTCTGTGTTATTCATCCTAAATTTTTCCATAATATCTTTAGTGTATTTGGTCTAAGAAATAAAATACATTCCTCAATAGTGTATATGTAATCCCAAAAGGAATTTTAATTCACCTATGAGACTCATCTTGAATTATTTTTTTGCATAGTTTATGAAAAGTCATCACATAGTTCTTTATTAGATGATCTAAAATAATATTATCTAAATAGATTTGTACAATTAAGATGTTAGAAGTCTTCTTAAGAAATAATGTGTAATCTACTTTCTCCATTTCAAATCCATCCTTAATAGTGGAGTCTTTAACTATTTGATACCATGATTTGGAGCTTGCTTCAATCTATACAAAACCTTTTTTAGTTTATAGACATTTTAAGAATTTCCTCTGTCTATACAACTTGGTATTTGTTTTAAATAGACTTCTTCTTTTATAAATCCACTTAGAAAAGTATTTTTGATATCCATTTGATATAATTTTGTATCTGTTAGACCGTTACAAGAACAATGACCTTCAATGGTCATGAATACAAAGATAATGGCCATGAATAAGATGATATGAATATCGAAACGTCTATTATAATTGTAGAGACGTTACAGAATCTTTGGGCAGTTATTGGGGGCGTACAGGTCACTGGAAGGCCCTATATATGGGTGTTCTTCCCATGGAGAAAAACACACAAGAACAAGAACTCGAGTGAGTCCTGGGAGCCCCCAAAATATCTTACCCGAATTTTGTTCTTCAAATGGTATCAGAGCGCCATCTCGACAACATCAGTTTGATCTTTTGATCATTGGTGTGCCTCCTCTCATAATCCTGTGGCTAGATCTTCTTCTCGTGCAAGAGCACTGACGTCGCCTACGATATCCAAGCATTTCTAACGTTGGTGACGATCCTCGAGCATCTTCGAACCTGTCAACACATCATCTCGCCGTCTGCGCACTTCTAACGTTGGTGGATTTCGGAAAACTGTCACACAACATCTCGTCGTCGAAGGTATTTTTTTTTGAAACGATTGGTTAAGGTATAAAACCCTTTTTTTTCGTTCTTTTAAGTGCCATCTACGCAGACAGCCTATTTTTTTTGGTATGTTATTAACTAGACCCGTAAAAACTTTCTAATATTGCACCGTGATTGGTGCATTTTTTTTTATCCTTTGCGTAATATTAGAGGCACCTACCTTTTTTTTTAAGCATCCGTCCTTAATCAGCCATAGATTTTTTTTTCTAATCAGTCGTTGCTACTGTGAATATTCTACCGCAGACTCTATTTTTTTCCCTAAATAACCTACCATTTTTTTTAACCACGAGCAATTTGTTCGGGTTGTTTTCCTTCTTTATTGCATTAACTTAAGTACAATTACCGTGGTATTTTTTTGTGTTTTAAAGAAGCTTTTTTATTTTTTCTCTTGTTACGGATTCTTTTCCCTTTGTTTTCTCACGCCAGATTCGTCCACCATTTTTTTTGGGTAACAAATTAGTATCTTCTGAGATTTCCTATTACGTTTTTTTTTGTCAAAATCAAGATTGCCTAATCTCTCTTTTTTTGATACGTTATTAACACAGCCCGTTAAAATCAAGTTTGCCTAATCCGTGAATGGTGCGTTTTTTTTAATCTTTGCGTAGTCATTCCAAATTATCTTTTAAGCATCCGTTTTTAAGCATCCGATTTTTCATTAGAGGTTCCTACCTCTTAAGCATCCGTTTTTAAATTATCTTTAATAATTAGTTGTTTATTGAAATTGATTTGCCTTGATCTCTTGACAAATCAAGACCTTGCATTAAAAAGGTTCGTCCTTTTTTTTTATCTGCCAATTTTTTGGTGAATTGTTGATAATATTTTTTGTCGTTTTGAGTGAAATCAACGTTTTCTGTTTCCTCTCCATTGTTACTAAATAAAACTTGCCTTATTCTTCATGCCAATAAAAAAAAAACTATATTGAGAATTTGCTCTTCCCATATTTGTTATTAATATAGACGTTTTTTTTACCTTGTTAGAAATTGATAGATACTTAAAATTAACAACTTTATTTTACTCATTAAATAATCATTTTTTTTACTGCAATTATTGCACTTTACAATTCTATCGTACTAATATCTACATTGTAATTTTATTACCACTATTTGTTTTGTAACTCTCTTCTTTAACGTCACCCATTTCTCTGTATTTTGTATTCTTGCACTCTAGTTTTTTTAACCCCCATAACTCTCTTTTCTTTCATTAAAAAGGTAGAAGTTTAAATTCATAAAAAGGATAAAAAAATGTACCTTCTCTTCTTATCCATCTTCGTCTACCTTCTCGTCTCTCTCTTCTTCTATTTCTCATCTATTTCTTCTATTAAATTCAGAAAAATGGCCGGAAAATTAGTTGCAACTGAACTTGTGAAATTAGAGCATCTTAATGGTACAAACTACGAGATGTGGAGCCGTAGAGTTCGTTATGGTCTTATGCATGATAACATTCACTCCGTGATCGATAAGCCCGCTCCCGAATTGCCTGAGAATCCTACCGTTGAACAAATGAGGACACATGAGCAATGGGAAAAAATGGATAATCGGGCGAGAAGCTTCATGTTAATTCACATGGAGGATAACTTGATTCGAGTTTTCGAAACCCAAGAAAATGCTTTTAAGCTATGGAATGCCGTGAAAGAAAAATACCACTCTAAGTCAGAGGTGAGTATTCAACTTTTGCTGCATAAATATAATTCCCTCAAAATGAAGGAATCTGAAAACGTAATCGATCACGTGAATAAAATGATTGTCATGGCAAAAGACTTAGCGGCAGCAGGATCAGAAATTCCTGATAGACTGCAAGTGGCGACTATTCTCAATAGTTTGCCTTCCTCCTTTGATGTAGCGGCAACATCTCTTAGGTTGAGTGGTACCATTAAGAATGTCTCTGACCTTCCTGCTCAGTTAGCGATGGAACAAGACTTGGCCAATCAGAGAAAAAAGACAGAGGTCTTCGATGTTGAACCTGAAGATGAAGCAAATGCGGTGCAAAGCAAGAAGCGATGGGGACCCTCCAAAGCTATATTCAAAGGAAAACGCAGCAAAGTACCGCGAGGCTCATGCTATGGCTGCGGGAGTTTTGGCCATTTTAAGGCCAACTGCCCGAAGCGAAAGAATGCGAGTGTCTCCAAAGGACAAGAACGCAAAAATCAGCATAAGCCAGAATTTGCGGCAGTGGTAGAATGTAACTCTGCGGTGACAGAGTGCGAAGGATGGTGGATTGACTCCGGTGCAACCCGCCATATTTCGAAAACCAAAGAGGGCCTGGTGGATTTCAAAGAACTTCAAAAGGGAGAACAGAGAATTTACATGGGGAATAACACCTATCTTGATGTTGAAGGTGTTGGAACGTACAAACTGGATCTAGGAAGTAGCATAATGGTCTTGAATGATGTATTGTATGCTCCTGGAATCCGTCGGAACCTCGTCTCTGTCCCTGTGCTACTGAAAAAGAAGTTTGAAGTCCGTTTCTACAACAATCGTGTTACCATCGGCAAAGATCGAAAAATCTTTGCCATGGGAAAATTTGTACCGGGCGATGATCTGTTTTGTCTTAATGTCACTTATGAATCAATGAAAGAAAGTTCTGATTATTCCTTGTGTTTCTTGTCAATGTATGATCTTTGGCATATGCGGTTAGGACACCCGGGAAATTCAAAAATGGATCAGTTAGTTAAGATGAATCTAATACCTAGCATGACAGGAACAAGAACATTGCCCTGTGAGCATTGTTTGACCGGTAAAATGACAAGGAAACCTTTTTCCGAAGGTACAAGGTCAAAGGAACTGTTAGGATTGATCCATTCGGACATTTGTGGTCCTTTGAGTGTGAGTACACACAGTAACAAGGAATATTTCATAACTTTTATTGATGACTACTCCAAGTATACTTACATTTATCTCTTAAGTAGAAAAGCTGAAGCTTTTGAAATGTTCAAGAGATATAGAATGGAAGTGGAGAAGAAATTGGGAAGACCAATTAAAACACTTAGAACTGACAGAGGTGGTGAATTCAACTCAAATGAATTCAAAGATTACTGTATTCGGGAAGGCATTAGTAGACAAACTACAATGCCTTATACACCACAACAGAATGGTGTAGCAGAAAGGAAGAATAGGACCTTAATGAATGCAGTAAGGTGCATGTTATCACACTCATGTCTCTCTAAGAGATTTTGGGGAGAAGCTGTGTTGACAGCCAATTACATATTGAATCAGATTCCCACCAAATCTGTGGATTCAACTCCATACGAAGTATGGAGTGGTAGAAAACCAGAATTGAGTCATCTTCGGAAATGGGGATGCACTGCACATGTCTTGATTCCAAGTCAGCTTAGAGACAAGCTTGAGTTTAAGACATTAAAGTGTAGATTCATTGGATATTCTGAAAAATCCAAAGGGTATAGGTTCTTTCATGATACTCGAGGTCTCATTGAAAGTCGTGATGCTACCTTTCTTGAAAACCAAGATGAAAAGGAGCATGAAATAGAGGAAACAGAACCTCTAATTATCTTAGAAGATAATGAAAATGATATAGAAGCGAGACAAGAAATATTGGACGACATACCTCATCCGGAGATGGAACATGAACCTATAGTAAATATAGAACCTTTGGAGGAAGTGGGTGGACCCACACAACCCACGGGTATAATCGGCAACAAGAGACCCAGGACACAACCCGCATGGATGGATGATTATTATCTGTACGGATGCGAGGTTTCGTGTTACACCGTAGATGAGGATATAGAGGATTGTACAGATCCTATTTCTTTTAATGAAGCAATGGCTTCTAACGAGTCGGAATCATGGACGGCCGCCATGAGGGATGAATTGGACTCAATTGAGCGAAACGATGTTTGGGAACTATGTGACTTGCCAGAAGGTAGGCAATCCATAGGGTGCAAGTGGGTATTCAAAAAGAAGTATCGCATCGACGGTACAATTGATAAATACAAAGCTAGATTAGTTGCCAAGGGTTATACCCAGAAAGCTGGAATAGATTTCCAAGAAACCTACTCTCCGGTAGCCAAATTCGCATCTATAAGGATGATTTTGGCAATAGTCGCATATATGGATTTAGAATTATTTCAAATGGATGTGAAGACTGCTTTTCTCAATGGAGAATTGAGAGAAGACATTTATATGCGACAACCTGAAGGTTTTCAGGTAGAAGGAAAGGAGAAAGAGGTATACAAATTAAAAAAGTCATTATATGGCTTGAAACAGTCTTCACGACAGTGGTATCTCAAATTCCATGACACAGTTATCAAATTCGGATTCTTTGCGAATAAGTTGGATAATTGTGTGTATGTCAAGAAAAGTGAGAGCAAATTTGTTATAATGTCACTATATGTTGATGACATTTTGCTTGCTGGAAATGACATGCTAATGCTCAATGAAATAAAAGAAAAATTGAGGAATGAATTTGAGATGAAGGACATGGGCGAAGCATCCTATGTTCTTGGTATCCAAATAACTAGAGATAGAGGCTCAAGGAGCTTGAGCCTAAGTCAAGAAAAATACTTGCATACAATTTTGAAGAGGTTTGGAATGCAAAATAGCACTCCAGCCCCTACACCACTTGTGATGGGAAAAAGACTTAGTAAAAGTCAGTGTCCCGGAAAGGGGCAGAAACCCCTTGATATTCCATATGCACAAGCAGTAGGAAGTTTGATGTATGCAATGATGTGTACAAGACCTGATTTGGCTTTTCCTGTAAGCCTGGTAAGTAGATATCAAAGTAATCCCGGAATGGCACATTGGGAAGCTATAAAGAGGATTATGAGATATTTAAAAGGTACTGTACAATTAAAATTAATTTATCAAGCAGATTCACTTGAGGTGGTTGGATACTCCGATGCAGATTTCGGAGGAGATGTTGATGATAGAAAATCTACATCAGGTTACCTTTTCATGTTTGGTGGAGCGGCTATTTCTTGGGGTAGCAAAAAACAAACATGTGTTTCTAGACATACACAAGAAGCCGAGTACATTGCATGTAGCATGGCCACCACTCATGCAGTTTGGATCAGACGCTTTCTTGAGAACTTAAGTCTCGAATTGGTTAAAGAACCAATTGAAATATTTTGTGATAATCAAGCTGCAATAAGTTTGATTAACAGTGGAGCAAATAGTTCCAAGGGAAAGCATATTGAGATCCATTATCACTATATTCAAGATATAGTGGCTAAACAAGAAATCAAGGTAACATATATACCTACCAGTGATATGTTAGCTGATTCTTTTACTAAAGGAATTGCAGCTGGAACATACATTAAACATGTTGGTTTAATGAGACTCAGGAATGATTGAGTCAAATTGGAGGTGTCATGAATAATGGACCTCAAGTAAACATCTCTAAGAAGATATACACTTCTCGAATAGTGGGAGTGTGGAATATCATGACCATTTTGGTCAAGTGGGAGATGTTAGACCGTTACAAGAACAATGACCTTCAATGGTCATGAATACAAAGATAATGGCCATGAATAAGATGATATGAATATCGAAACATCTATTATAATTGTAGAGACGTTACAGAATCTTTGGGCAGTTATTGGGGGCGTACAGGTCACTGGAAGGCCCTATATATGGGTGTTCTTCCCATGGAGAAAAACACACAAGAACAAGAACTCGAGTGAGTCCTGGGAGCCCCCAAAATATCTTACCCGAATTTTGTTCTTCAGTATCTTGAAAAGATGCATATTATAACAATATCTTTATGGATTCAAGCCATGTAAGAATATGTTTCTTCCTAGTCTTTTCCTTCTTTTTGGTTGTAGCCTTGTGCTATTAGTTTAGGTTTGTTTCTTATTTCTTTTTATTCTTCATTATATTTATTATTTAAAAACCTAATTATCCCATTATTGTATGATTATGTCATTGTGGAATTAGATCTCATTCTTCATTTCTTGTAAATTTAATTAATTTTCCTTACGTTTCATCCCTCCAAAATTCATCTTTTATTTGCTTCTTTAATGTTCAAAGATTCTATTTGAGATACAAAGGCATTTAGTATGAAGTTAATATTTAAACTTGATGTTGAACTATATTTTGTTTAATACATTATCTGTTATCTATTAGGATGGTTTTTTTAATTATAGAACCATGCCTTAGGCAAATTGTGTAATCATGTCCTCTATGCTGCTTACATCAATAAAAGAGATTTCTTCTATCTTTCTATTTTTTAATTCTTCCTATGTTTCATCCCTCTAAAATTCACTTCTTTAATTTTCTAAGATTCTACTTGAGATACAAAAGCATCTAGTGTGAAGTTAATATTTAATCTTGATGTTGAACCATATTTTGTTTAATACATTATCAATTATTTATTCCTTAGGATGGCTTTTTTTTATTATAGAACCATTCCTTAGGCAAATCGAGTGTAATCAAGTCCTCTATGATGCTTATATCAATAAAAGAGATTTCTCCATCTTCCTCTTTTATTATTTCTTCTTGTTTATTAACTTGCTGAAAATCTTATTTAAGTTTAGTATAAGAGTTTTTTGTTTTTCAAAAATTTTTTATTGAAAAATTTGTCAATTTTACTATGATTTGAATATCCAATGAAAATGCAATGTTGTACTTTAGCTTCAGATCCAATAAAATATTTACTTCCAAAAACTCTGAAGTAATTTGTTTTAGATTTTCTTTCATAAAGAGTTCATAACTAGTTTTGTTATCTTATTAGAACCGTATTTCAACATTACCAACGATGTAGGCTGCTTCGACCCAAAAGTATTTAGGTAGTCTAGACTCAATAAGCAAGATCCTGTTGCATAGTACAGTTTCTCATATCAACTACACCATTTTATTATCATGATTAATGAAATGGTAATCATATGTCAGACCATGTTTCTCACAGATGTCTGGAAAAGCTTTGATTTTTAATTTTTTCAGTGCGAATTTTAGTAATATTAGCACATTTCTCCTTCTTTACTAGCTCACAGAGCTTAATAAAATCATCAAAAGTTTGATACTTATTTTTGAGAAAGACTAGATAAGTGAATCTAGAAAGGCCGTTTAATATGTAGAACATAGTCACTGGAACTTCTCATTCTGTTATGTACAAAAAGATTTAAGTGTGGAGTTCTAGTTGTCTCATGGTGGATATTAGGCTTTTGTTCTTAAAGGTGTTTTTGTGAAATTTATCCTAAAGGTCAAACATCACAATGAATTTCTGTTTCAAGTGCTATGGAAGGTAGTACAATAGCTAAGTCCTTCTAAACTAGTTTGTTAAAGTATTTTTGGTGAAGATGACCTAATCTTTTGTCGATAAAGAGATATCATTTTATCAAGTATTAGACATTTAAAGGCATCAAGAGATATTATTAATTTTAAAAATATCTGAAGAAAATATCACACTAAAACCTTTATCGTAGATCTAATTAACAAATAGTAAATTAAGATATTTACACCCATAACTATGTATACTTTCATATTTATATATATGAACCCCGATAATTCATAATTACACGAATAATCTCAAATAGTTACTCCGTCTCACATCCATAGCCCTCTGTTAAGTTGGTCCAATAACTCAACCACTCATGTGAATTAATCAAACCACACCACATCGAAAGGTTATCATTTACTGATTCTTTTTTTTAAATTTTTAATAAAGAGCAACATGTCCTTCTTCCCCTCCTCCCCCTCCTCCTCTCCCCTCGCAATGGCAACAACATCATTCCAATGCTGCTCCTCAACCCCCTCTCCGCCCATACGACACCCCATACATCACTCCTTCCAACCCCTCCTCTAGTACCATCCTCAAGCCCCTCCTCCAACCCCTTCCACCTCCACTTCCACCCCCTTGATGAAGCGCTATCAGCTAAGTTAATTATGCCAAATTGTAGTATGAGCCAATTAACAGACCAATAAAAACCAAGTTGAATATCTCCACAAAGAGGGCTTGGCTTAAATTTATACATGGATAAGTCCAGGTTTGAACACAAGGACACAAGAAATTAGATCTATTTAATTAGATTTTAAATATCTATGTGAAGTGATAAAGTACCGTATCTACGCCAATGATAAGACATATGCATGCATCATTTTTTATGATTTTGATTTTTATATGCATGTAAATTTAATGTTACAAATGTAGTGCAATAATATAAACACAATGCAACAAAACAAAACACTAAAGATATCTCTGAATTTAAAGCTCAAACACTATACTAAATTAAGCATGAGTTAATCCAAATCCATAATCAATTTAAGCTCCAATTTTACCTTATTGAGCAGTTCACATAAATCAAAGAATTCCCACTTCACTTAACGTATTTTAAGTAAGGGTGTTCAAATTTTTTCGGGTCAGCTGGTACCCGGCTTGACCTGCTCATTTTGACCCTATACTTACGGGTACCCGTTTAAAACTGATGGGTCAAGTACCTGCTATATCATGACCCATGCCCCTTTAAAAAATCTGTTTGAACTAACAGGTATCCTTGGGTACCCGATTATAAGCTTTTACTACCTAATTTATTTTAAACAACACAAATGGTTAGTACAAATACCTATATTATTCTTATTGCTTTTAAAATATAAATATGGATGTGGATACATATACTAGTAAATATGAAAAATGTATTATCGAACTGTTAAGAAAAATATGGATATGAAATGGATCATACAAATCATGATACGAAAATAATAGAAATTAATATGATATAAATTGATTAAATTGCATGCATTTGATGACACTCGCACGATATATCTGTACATATATCCATTTGAATGGTGTAAATCAATGGCCCAAACAAAATCATAACTCAAGTTTTTGTCAAATTTCGATAGCATCAAAATATCAATTTCGTCGATGTAGCGAAATGCCACCAAAATGGCATCTTTTGTCATATGCCTTTTTCGGTGCATACCGTTGATTTGGTGTCACATTCGGCTAAATGTTGATGATATTTACTTTTATGGACACTATTCATATGCTGCAAACCCAACATATAATCAAAGTATCTATGGAAATGACATCATATATAGAATGGTATGCAAGTAAGAAAAAGTGACAAGAGTATTATTAGTCTGAAATCATGAGCACTTGGGCAGATTCTGCAGGTGGTGTCTCCAAGCTTACCCTCTCTGTTCTCAATGAGGAACATCATGTCCGGCACCCATGTTAGGTGCATATATGCCAAGGTGGCAGTGCATCATCACCCAAGCCCGGGGATTGCCCGCTACAAATTTCATACCACCACCGTATTCCTCCGTGGTGGATCAACCATATAGAACTTGCCTGCTTCCACTATCGTATCATAGTTTTCTAGTCTCAATCACCAACTTGTAGAAATCGTAGCCGTCGATGTGCATGAGATGTTCAATTCTATCCTTTGATTTATTTTATCAATAAATATGTAATTCTCTTAATAAAGGTAGCACTTCCACAGGTACCTGTTGGTACCCATTACCCATTGATATTAATTGGGTACCCGTTATGATCAGGTACGTATTGGAATGGGGCGAGTCGATCCATGACTCAATAACAATGGGTCAGGGCAAATCACAATCAAATGGATCGGATACCCATCCCATAGACACCCCTAATTTAAAGCACTTAATATGAGTGTAATTGATTACCTAATCAATTTCAATATATATTAAGCAAATCACAATCCAAATAAAATCAGAAAGCAAGATGAGGTGAATGAATGATAATTAAATTTAGATCAAACAAGAGTATGCTTCTTTAACTAATTAATTAATTAAGTTTCACGAAGCACATTAGAGAATAAATCATGCCATTGAAAAGACAATGATCATAGCTTTAAGATTAGACCAGTTCAATTAATTTGGATTTAAAATGTTCAAGATATTCAAACAACAATCCTAAGGTTATTTGCAAAAAAACATAAATAAAAAACACAAAGAATCATAAAGTAGTCCAAAAGGGACATAAATGGAATATACAAAGCCGACGGTCTTATCTTGTAAATATCCCATATGCGGTAGTAATTTTGTAGATACTAGAAGCTGTCAAGGTGTTTCTACAAAACTCTAGGCATGACACGTGAAGGAGGCTTGCGATCCTAGGCTTGGGACATGCTGGAGGGTGGTTCGGGCCATGTGTGTGGCTCTCACACTTCGGGGCAGGTGAGGATCCACCTGACACTGAAGGCTCTGAGGTTGGTGCTGATCTGGCTGTGTACCATATGATCAAACTGATCCAGTGACAGCTATATGCTCCTCGTCCTCCGCGGAGGTGGATCATCGGCAGTGCTCCGGCGAGGCTTCTATTCCTCATCCTTGCTCCTTTTACTCACGTGAAGATCGCTGAAGCTTTGTAGCTGCCTATCAAGGACGCTCGAAGGTCAGAGGAGGCGTGGGACATCTTGATTTGGTTGGTCGATGCTCGGTCGTCGGAGACAGAGAAGATAAACAAAGCTACTTAGAAAATTAGGTCATTGAAGACATTTGGAAACATGCCGATGTTAACCAATAGCCAAAGAATAATGGAACACTTTGGGGGAGAAATGAGGCGAATGGAAGGGCCTTCGAAGGTGACGGGAGATGGTGCCCTTAATGGGTTAACCTCCTTTGCAAGGAGATCAACTGGATCGGGGTGGAGGAGGACTTGGATAAGAGGAGGTGAATATCTGAATGTCTAGCGAAGATCAGTGGTGTAGAGTATATGTATAGATCTAATCATATGATCGAGAAGGTAGCTTTGTTCGACGAATAAAATAAGAGAAAGTAGGGGGAGAAGATGTATATGAGATTACCCAGAGAATGGAGAGAAGAAGTTCGAGGCGGAACAATGGCATGGGCTTGGAGCTTCATATGCTCCCGGGTCCTCGCTCGACATAGTGGCAAGACGTAGAGCTTAAGCAACACTTGGAAGGTGGGATGTAACATGATCGAGGCAAGATGTGGAGCTTGAGCAACATCAGGAAGGTGGGATGCATCACGACCGAGGTGGTCGTAGATCTCACCGAAGAAGACCCAGGTCTTTGCATGACTTCTCTCTTTCTCTCACTATCACTGGAAGGAGGAAGAAGCTCGTAAGATTCTCACAAAAGGGCGGATGATCATGAACGAAGGTTGGAATGGGCGTTTTGTTTGGAGGTGGAGCGGTTGAAGGGGATAGTTTCAACCACTGTCGCACAATCGGTTTGGAGTGGAGAACAACAGTGGAGGTTCCAACATGAAGATGGGATGAGCGGAGAACAAGAGGACACCAGAACTATGGAGAGATGACAAGTGGAGCAACATGTGTATTCGGGAGAAGTTGGTCCGGCGAACAAGCGTGACTCTTAAGAGAGCCAACCGCCTGAGGAAGACGATGAACCATGGCCATTGGATCATGAGATCCAAAGGCCCTAATTTGGACGTGACGGGGACGACTGGAGCTGCTTGATAAAAGGATCAAGCGGCCTTGATGCACACAGTGATGTGTGAATCAGAGCTAAATGAGGAGCATGGCTGATTGAAGGGCTGACACATGAAGGCTCAAGATTAGGCCACGTAGCCCAATCAAAATTAGTAAAAAATAAATATAATTATAATAACATATTAACTGAAGTTAAAATAAAAAGTGTTTAAAATAAAAGTTGCGTATTTTTTAAAGATCAACTTTCATACAGAAATAAAACCAAAAAACATCATATATACATATTTAATATTCTTATAAGTATTTTTAAGGAACAAAATACTTATTTTATTTGTTTTGTTATTATTTTTTGGTATTTTGAATAATTAATTATGTATAATATATTATAAACGATATTAAACTAAATTTATAGGATTTTAAATAATAAGAACACAAAATAAGGGAAACATTAGACACACATATACGATGATTATGTACTTTTTTATATATAATAGTTAGCCTTAATTAATTACAAGATGATAGAAGTTAATTCCAATAAATAAATAAATAAAATGATTAATTTAAGATAAAGTGCTAAATAATAAAAATAATATTAATGAATATGAGATTCATCACCCCCTACACTTAAACTTTGCTCGTCCTTGAGCAAATAGAGAACGAATAAGTTAGTTGAATCCCTAATTGTGCATGTCAAATACAAGACTTGACATTCAAGATACGAGTTTCATGTGACTATTATACTCTATGTTAAACTAAAGTATTACTCAAAAGAAACTCAACTTCCCTAATTATCATGTTCTCTATATACATTTAGATATAAGGAGTATAACATTTAGTGTGGATTACATGTACAAGTGTAGTGTCTAAGTTTTGCTCGAGGTTCC
Organism: Ottelia alismoides; assembly: GCA_037367405.1. NCBI lineage: Eukaryota > Viridiplantae > Streptophyta > Magnoliopsida > Alismatales > Hydrocharitaceae > Ottelia > Ottelia alismoides. The sequence continues at coordinate 306,090 of JAZKJV010009792.1, forward strand.
AATATAAGAGATCGTTGTCAGGACCCAACCCTCAACTCTAGAAAATAAATAGAGTCTCTCTTAATTCCAACATCTCTTTAGTTCTCAGATTGAAAAGTGTGAGATGAAATGGTATGGAGGATTTAGGTTTGTATCATTTCTTTTCTCCTCTCATAAGAACAACGGTTGCTCGAGTACCTTACTAACACACACTTTTGGTGTTAGTCAGTATGCCCGTCAAGAATTCTGGGTCGTCTGCACTTGTTTTTTCGAGATACAACAGGGTGTGTCTCTTTTGAGTATCTATTATATCTATACACCCAGACTTGTATTGCTTATGATGTAGAGTCCTTTTATCATGCTCACTCGGCTCATAAGGCCTATTAGCTTTGGTCCAAATGTACACTTAGAAAAGGTTGTGAGCGCTCACCATTTATGTAAGCTCTTTGTATTAAAATGTTTGAGCTTGTTTCTTTTTAATACATTTATTCGGCTAGCTCCATTGCTTTCAGTAAGTTGGCACATACTAATAAACATTTTCATGGTTTTACACATATGAGCACCTAAGACTTTATCAAGATAGTATAGGAACTTTGTTCTCATACAAGCTAAAGTTCTGACACTCATGTTTCATGAAGTAATCCTTAATCTCATACCATCATCAAGAATCATAAAATCAGGTCCCGACTCAAACATCTCATCCTAGTTCCTCATGCAAAACATCGACTCATCACAATGATAATGCAATCATGCATGTGTAATGTTGGTCATGTTCTTTTAAGAGTAGAGATTATACATGCAATATGGCATGTATATCTTTCAAACTAGATAATTTGAGTAATCCAGTCCTAAGATCCTAATGAACAGGAGCGATCAAACTTTGAGTTAAGTGTTACTATAAACCATATATCTTGAACTAAATAAGTTCTCTGTGTTTGTGAACACGTCAGGAAATAAACACTTATTAGTTAATTATTAATTTATTTTATTTATTCTTTTCAAAAAAAGTGAGCCGTGTGATGGGAAACCTTCCCGCACGATTCGGAGAGCACTGAAAAACGAACTTGAAATGCGGAGCCCGAGCGGCCGAGGGTTGGTGTTAGGGAGGTAGAGGTGGGCTCGTTGGATGTCATTTCTCACTTTTTTTCCTATCGGTGCAAAAATCGGAAGTGAACTGTTCGCGATAGTATTGTACTGAAAACGGTCCTGAAGCCTTGTTCTAAATTATGAAAACTCGAGATCAAATCTACAAATAATATGTAAAATATTTTACAAGACCATGTCTCATATGTATAAAGATTTTCAAATATTTTACAAATCATTTTTACAAAATCAGCTTTAAATTCCCATACTCGTAGCCCATAATTGATGAATCCCCATCTCATCGCCTTTATTATTTTATTTTGGCCTTAAATACCTTGTTAAATGCATGTAATGCATTAAATTGGGTAAAATAACATCCACTACTTGATTTAAATATACTGCATAAATATATGTATTTAATTCTAAAATAAAAGAATAAAGGAAAGAAAAGAAAAAGAAACGAAGTGTCAAAGACACTGAATGACCCTAGACCCCAAGACCAAGTCAATATTGATTTGGTCGACAAGGAATAAAGTAGGAGAAGATATGACAATTAAACCGTATAAACAACATATGAAAACCGTAATTTTATCCATCCATTAATAGCCATTTGTACCTTGATTTATTCTCCATTATATACACCTCAAATAATAAAACTCTTAACATATACTTGTACATAAAAATACAAAGAAAAATACAAAAATAATTACACATAAAAATAATGCACAGTATGACTGGGACATGCATAAGAAAAAGCCGCAAACAAAACTTCACAGACTAATAAATCCTCCATGCTAACTCAAATATGACCAAACTCACTTTAGTATTCATAAAATCAAATTATCTATCTAATGAAGGTGGTTTAATTAAAACTGGCGCTAATATGTGAAAGTCAATTTTTTGGTCTCCATTGTCCCATATACATGTATATTTTATCCAATTTACCCGTTCTTTATATTTTTCAGCTTTCTTATATTTTTAAATACTTGTAAATATTATTTAAAATATACTAAAATCATAAACATAAAATAAAAGCATGAAAATATATTAAAATAAATCAAGTATTAAAATATATAGGTATACTATACCTATAATACACACATACATATTTATTTAAGCATATAAATAAAATCAGAAAAATAAAATAAAAAATGTAAATATGCATTTCAATATATTATAAATGTATAAATTATGTATATATAATAAAATCAAGAATACAAAATAAAAATAAATACTAAATATAGGTAAATATACTTATATGCATGTAAATATTGGCACCTAATAAATAGTATTATAAAAGTACCCTAAAATTGTACATAAAATAAGAAATAATTTTCATGTTTTGACTTTTATTTAAAAAATCATTTATTATTTATTATCAATTTAATAAGTGATTTAATCCCTGCTATTTCCCGATTGGTCCACGTGGACCAACCAGGGTCGTTTCTTTATTGACCACCCAGTCAACTGTATAACCTCCCCCCTCCTCCTTTGTTAGAATACCTACCACTGTTGCCTTGCCAGTTTTTTAGCACTGATTCGTTGCTCGAGGAAGCTTTCTTCCTTGATCAATCTTGTGCAGGACACGATCAACCATCACACCACTCGATCACACCGCCTCACTTCATCCTGCGATCTTCACCATCCCTTCCCACCATCTATAAATAATTGCTCTGCCCCTTTTGATTTTTCGATCCTTCCTTCACCCTTTGTAACCCCAAAGGACCCCCTTTCATTGCAGCTTCGGTGACAATGGAGCTCCCAAGCCTGTCGGTGAGGACAAGTAGGTGCGAAATCAATATACCATGGCCAAGCTTTACAGCTTCAACAGAGGCTCACCTGCTCCCTATTTCCTGCAGGTACAAGCTGATTTCTATGCTTTTCTCAGTGTAATTTCATTCCACTAGTTTAGTTTAGCCTTTAATTTGTGCAAATAGGTGGTAACTTCGAGTAATTTTTAAATCTTAAGTTTGCTGGAGTTTCCCGCTCTAGCTTGATTTCACTGTAAATCCTTATTTTCGACCTGCCAAATCATCCTGACTTCGACCCCCATCATATTCTTCGTCATTTCCCCCATCCATATAACTCTGATCACGTCTAGATCGAAGCATCGAGGCTCCTTCTCCACCCATCAATGGAGCCTCTTCATCTTCTCCATTTCCATGCTGCCCAGCTTCAACTCATGCCTGAGGCTCTTCGCTTTGAGTTGAGGAATATTTTTGTGCAGGTAAGGAGACCTGGGAGGCACCAAAAGCGGAGAATCGAAGGATAGTTGGACCTCTAGGTCGTGGGAAACGTAACGAGCTCCAAATCCCCATCGATGGGACCTTGAACCCATTGAAGTCACTTGCATGTGCGACTAGACCCCGGGAGGACGTGGCACTTATCGAAGAAGACAGATGTGGCTGATGCACAGAGATAACACTGATCAAAGCTCACCCAAGCAGTTGTTCTTGGGTGTTCTTCATGAACACTCGGGAACTAGTGGATCGAATCTATGACCCATATCTAATTTGGGCCATCCACTCAAGAGGCGAGGCGTCATCATCCATCACCGTCAGATCTGCATAAGTGGGCACATGTAGTGCAACGTGCACCGCTCATCATAGCGTCCCTTGGGTAAATTTCATAATAGCCACCGTACCTTTTTTATTCATGATTTAGTCTTGTAAATATAAATAACAGTGTAAATTTTTGTGTAATATTTGCATTGTCTTAATTTCATCTAGGTCCTATGTCAGGTCACCTCACGTGCCCGTGCGCTTGAGGCACTTGGCCATTTTGCATATAAACCCTCACATGTTTAAGTATTTAATTTTAATCTTTAAATTTGTAAACTTTGGGAGAATTTGCATGCAAGCATTTGTACTTTTATTTAATTACAAAGATACCCCTACCAAGCTTGTATTTTATTTTATGCATTTTCATTTTTATTAAGTGGATCCTATGATCTAAAATTAATGTGATAATTTCTATAGATGCCTTAAATCATGTTTGTTCACGCCTAGTATTTGGATTTGATATTTATCGTATTTTATAATTTATTAAAATTGAAAAGGAGTCTTGTATTCCATGCCTAAATATGAAAACCAAAAAAATTATCTTTAAAAATTCAATAAATTATAGTCTATAATATTATATATTCTACCTTCAGACTAAAAATAAAAAATATAAAAAGAAAATCATAAAAAATGTATAACCCTAAAAAACTTAAAAAAATCTGTAAAATCCAAAAAAGTAATTTGTCATATATTTCTATTTATATCATATAGTGAATATTAAAATTAATTTTGGTAATTTTTGACTTAATATTTATTTTTAAAACCCAAAACTAGTCGGCCTATTTATTGCAGTCACTGTTTTGTACATTTTAGTACATTACAAATATATAAAAATTAGCAAAAAATCCATAAAAATTACAAAATAGAGAAAAATATCAAAAATACAAAATTTATTTTCTGAATTTGTGTATATTTATGTGTATATATAATTAAAATTATAAAACTATATATTAACTATATATACCTTATAATACTTATATACTAACTATTATTATTACTTATAAATATATTCATTATCTTTTAAACCTTCAAAAAAAGGATTGCTCCTTTATTTATATATATTTAGTTATTATATACACTGTATATTCTTTATAATATCTACAATATCATTATTAATATTATATCTTAAAAATAAAAAAGAAGTTAAAAATGTGCAAAATTTAAAAATAAAAATAAAGTGTAAAAATATATAAAAAATACATAAAAATTAAATATAATTAAATATCTACAAAAAGTAAACAAAATAGAAAATACACAAATAAAAAATAATCCTTATTAGTTATTAATAATTAATAGTAATTATACCTATCCACAGTTTACTCTCAGTGGTTTGACCCCTACACTTGTTGACTACACATACGTTTTATAGGGTATAATAAATTACACCCCGCACACTTAGATTTTATTTCATATATCGTGGGTTGATTCTTGATCTATTTGGATTGATTGGGTGCCAAGAGCCGAGAGAGGCGCCGCTACAACGATTGTCGGATCCGACATGTCGGACACCACATACCCTCTAAGATTGGACGTTAGGTTCTCCGATCATTCTTTATTATCAATAACATAATATCAAAGTATTTTAAAGTACGAGCTATAGATATAGTATATATGAAATATACATCCTCTATACTAGTTTGTGCTATGTCCTCATGGCACAAGTGAAATGAAGAACATAGCTCGTACTAAGTATAAAGAAGAGAACCTATAAGAGAGCTGAAACAATATTCTCCCCCTATACCTAGGTTTAAATAGACTAAGTGTAGGATGAAAATACAAAAGAATAAGGTACCAAAAGAATAGAAGAACATAACGAATGTACAAGTAGGGGCCCGACGCCCTTATACACATGCCTTAAATAGACTATGCAGAAAGAAAGAACTTAAAGAAGAGGAGACCAAGAAACATAAGAGAACTGAAATAATCAAGTTAAAAGTTAAAACATCATGGATGGGTGAATCTTTAGCTACTAAATCTATTCTAAATTGAATCTTCTACTGCAATTTTCCTGTAAAACACATAGGAGTGGCATCAGAATCATCGCTCCACGTGAAGTAAATTTGTTCAATCTGGACTAACTGTTCATTTGCTCCGATGAAGTGCTTCAACAACTGTCCATTCACCAAGAAAGATTGTGCACCATATGTGAGATGAAATATCTATATACTTACATTACTATGCACTTCTTTCACTACGTAAGGATACTCCCATTTAGACTTAAGTTTGACTTGAAAGATCTTTAACTTAGCATTGAACAACCGTACCTTTTATCCCGGGATAAAGTTCTTACACTTGATGTACTGATCATGTCATTTCTTAACTCTATCCTTATAGACCACACTGTTGTCATACACTATGTTGCATATCTCTATCAGTTCATTTAAGTTTAAGTCTTTACAAAACTTCCCAAGGTGACAATTCCAATTTATCTTTTTAACTGCCTATTTAGATTTGTGAATTAACTCAGCGGGCAAATGACATGGCTTGCCACAAACATTATTCATGGGGAAGTACCGAGGGGTGTTTTATAAGCTATCCTGTAGGTCCACAGAACTTGGTCTAACAACTGAGGTCAATTCTTCTTATCAGAATAAACTAACTTCTGAAGTATACTCTTAACATACCTGTTGAGAACCTTTTTCATGCCGTTAGACTGTGGATGGTAAGGACTACTACCCCTGTGATCATTTCCATAGTCCTTAGTTAAATTCTTCATGTCACAGTTCACAAAATGGCTAAACCCATATGAAATAATTACTTTTTGAACCCCGAATCTAAAAATGATGTGATTCTTCACAAATTTACATACACTTTTGTTGTCTATGGTTCAGGTTGGGATAGTCTCCACCCATCTAGATAAGTTGTTGACCACTAACAGAATGTGCTCATAGCCATTACTGTTGGGAAATGGACCCATAAAATAAATACCCAATGCATTAAAAAACATCATAGAGAAACTTTGGTTGCATGTGTATATCATCTCTAGATCAAACTGTCGCTCCCATACTTCGACAAATTGGGCACATCCCGACAAAATAACATGCATCCCGAAACAAAGTCGGCCGGTAAAATCCACATTAGAGTACCTTATGAACGGTTCTCTTTCCCAAGTGGAGTCCTCCTGCTCCCATACTTTGACAAATTGGACATGTCCTGACAAAATCATATGCATCCTAAATCAAGGCCGGCTAGTAAAATCCACATTAGAGTACCTTATGAGTGGTTATCTTTCCCAAGTGGTGTCCTCCTACTTCTAAAGTATGAAAATGTGTGAGGACACTATGGTATTCCTCCTGAGAAATACACCTTTTCCAGACACATTCTTGTCCTTTAAAGAAAAGAAATGGATCCTCCCAATGGTACTTCCTCGATTATGACTTTAATCGGTCAATACTATAGTTCAACCTTGGTGAATTTGTTTGGAGACAATATAGTTCACCATGTTGGTTTACCATGGGTGTGAATCAATAACACAAATTGACTAGTCTGGGAAAGATTTTCTAATTTATTCTGAATACGAGGAATCCTTCAACTCTAGTCAGGATAAATGATCAACCACAACATTCTTAACTCTAGGTTTATCCTTCATTTCTAAATCAAACCTCTAAAGCAATAAAATCCAGCTAAGAAGAATGCCTTTGCGTTGTTCTTTTCCACTAAATATCAAATAACTGTGTAATCAATGTACACAATCACCTTGGACCTTAAAAGGTAAGAGCTGAATTTCCCTAAAGCCTAAACTACGACGGTCAATTTCTTTTCAATTAATTTATTAATAATTCTATGCTAGATCTAATACTTTACCTGTGTAGTGAAGTACAAACATAATCCCATCATTCTTTATCCTAACACTTATCCTATAGTAAAATCTGATGTGTTTGTCACGATCTTGAAGGGAAGAGACTAATTTGGAGTATGTAACTCTAGCGAATCAATAATATTTCTTTTGAATGGCTCAAAAGCCTCTAAACACATTCGATCTACAATGAACTCAGTGTCTTTTCTCAAGAGCTCAGTTAGTAGACGAGCAATCTTTTAAAATCCTTAATGAATTTTTTATAAAATCCCACATGTCTTACAAAGGAACGCACTTATTGACATTGGTCGGTGGCTCAAGTTTCTTTATCACATCCACCTTGGTTGGATCGACCCACATTATACTCTTGGAGATTATATGACTCCTGAACTATGAAATGATTTTTTTCCCAAGAGAGCATCGGAATCACTTCTCTACTCTTTTTAAGTACTCGGTCAAAATGAATCAAACAATTCTCAAATGAATTGCCGTGGATCAAGAAATCATATAGAAATATTTCCTGGAAGTCTCCCACCACATCGACAAATATTGCAATCATGCATCGCTGAAAAGTCCCAGGGACATTACAAAGATCAAAAGGCATATGTCTGAATGCATTTGTGCTGAATGGACATGTGAATGCGACCTTTTCTTGGTATTGAGGAGATAATTCATCTTGATTATTGCTACAATATCATCAAGAAAATAGAAGAACTCTTTCCTTGCTAATCTCTCCAAATTATGATCAATAAAGGGCAGAGGAAAGTGGTCTTTCATGGTCACAACATTCATACGTCTGTAATTGACATAGACGCACCACGACAGGGGTACTCGTGTCCCCATTACTTCTCCTTCCACATTAGTGACCATATGCATTCCCAACTTCTTCGGGACCACTTGTTATAAGACAACCCACTTGTAATCAAAGATGGGATAAATGAACTCGACTCCACACCATTTCTCAATCTCTTTCTTAACGAGTTCCTTTAGATTTGGATTTAATCTCCTCTGAAATTCACGTGAAGATCTAGCATTGTCCTCAAGATAAATATGGTTTGAACATTGAGCCTGGTTAATCCCAACAAGATCCGATATACTCTAGCATATATCCTTACGGTTCTTCTATAAAACCTCAAGAAATTGATATTCCTAACATGATGTTAATTGTAAACTAATAATCATTGGATGTCTTTTCTCTTGTTCCATAAGGAGAGAATATTTGATTGTAGGAGGTAATGCTTTAAGATCTGGTAATGATGTATCATCCAAAAGATCTTGATCAACCATGCCTGAATCTGGCTTTGTGGTGCATGGAGGTGGGTTAATCTGTGATGTACTGGCCATCAACCGTGTTGTGTCTTGAGTAGGATTGCTAAAGATCCTCAATAATTCGACCAACGCTACGCCCGATTCATCATCCTCTACACTTGACTGTCTAATGAAGGATGGTAGTGCCAAGTCCAGAGAGACTTCTGTGTAATAAAGGAAGTAGGGGGATTGATGATGCTCCAAAATCTCTCTTTTGATTTAATGTCGAGGTTGTTGTAGTCTGGTAATCTAGGAATCGTAAAAAATGACCACACCGAGAAATTAATATGGAAGATTAATCCTTAACGCGGTCGAATTATTTATTTTACTTGGGTGAGTCCCAAGGTCGAACTCAGGGAGGTAATATGTGGGTTCAGAATCAATTGTTAAATAATATGGAGATTTAGGTTTTCAAAGAAGAAGAATTATTTTTGGTATTTTTGGTATTTTTCATATTTTTATTGATTAAAAGATGTAAGTAAAGGCTAAAAAATATGACACATGTATTTTAAAAATATTTTTTAAAGCAGGAAATAATGCTATGTTATGTGATGAGAGAGAAAATGCAATTAGTTAATTGTAAATGATAAATGATAATGCAATAATAGATGCAGACATGAATGCAAGCAATCAAGCAATCAACTCGAGATCTGACCCAAGTAATGTAGATCCATCCAAGAGCCTCTCTTTCAATCAAGCTCAGGTTAATTCCCCAAATACTTTCCCAAAATCAATTTCTCAATTTATTGGAGTAATAAAAGATCAATATCACGAATGAAAGTGCTCAGAAAAACTTAATGCTTCTTTAATTAATTACTGCTCCAAAAGTCCTCAACAGATGAATATTAGTGTTCTATGAGATAGAGGATCCAATAAGCTTCAAATTTATACCAAGTTCATAAAAATATGATAAATTGGTCTCAATATATTAATAAATGAATTCCATTGGCATAAATGTAAATAAATTAAGTAAAATAGTCACAAATATACCTTGTCGGGGGCTAATATGAAATTTCCAAATTCCAGATGGCCTCTTCTGTAATTTACCCCCACACGGGTATATACATAATTTTTAGGAAGTAGAGGGTCATGCCTATAAAGTAACCCATGTCATGTGGACTTGGCACGTGATAGTCTTCTCTGCAATTTGGGGAAGCCTCTAGGATACATGTGCAAATACTCTCCCAGGCGCGTGCAGGCCACGTGATCGAGGGTTGGATCGAATCTCCACATCTGGTAGTTGAGGCTCTGCACTTGGTTCGGACTACCAGCCCGGATATCAGTTCGATGATGATTGTAGCCGTGGGATCAGAGTTAATCCAAAGGTTGAAATTTGGGCTAAAATGTATGGCCAGAATGTGCCTAGTTCTTCATCGTACGGTAACTGCTCATCCATGCAAAAATCAAATATGATATAAATTAATGCAATGAACTCAAGTATGATTTTTTTAGGATTTCCGTGAGTTAAAAATGATTAGAAAATATGTAGCATATATAGATGAATTAGTCAGATATTCTAAGTTAGATTGTATCTTTTTATTTATTTATCCGATCTTTTGACTTTTGATTTTTATGTAAATAGTTAAAATATGGAATACAATAAATAAATGAAAAGAAAATAATCAAAATGAGTGGAATATGCACATGAAATGATATGTTGAACTCAATAAAATGTACAATGCACATTTAGGTTTCAAAAACCAATTTTCACAAATGAAATCCGATTATTTTGAATTTGGTCTTGATTTGTAGATATTTGAACGTATATTAATTCAAAAGTGAGTAGAGTACATTTGGACACTATATGAGAGAGATATCAACATTTGTTTCCTTTTGTCCTAAAATTAGGATTTAGATTTATTTCTACTATGTACAAATAGTATTTTTTTAGGATTTTTCATGGATTAGGGTTAGTAATATTTACACAATGAAGTTAGTTTCTTGTCAATTGGAGTTAGCATAACTTAATTAAAAATGTATAAAATTAGGTAAAAGTATGTAAAATATGAATGCAGAAATGAATGTAATTTATGCAAATTATTTACAAGTGCATGGAAGTTAATTTTATGATATTAACATATGAATGCATCTATTTTTTTGGAACGAAGCTCTATTTTTAGCTAATTAGAGCGATGAATCCAAGATTCATTAACCTCCTATACTTAGACCTTGCTCGTCCTCGAGCAACTAAAAAATGAGGAGGTGAACGAGATTGTGTTCCATTCCAGGATCATGAGCAAACCATGAAAATGGAGATCGACCCGACCTTTGGATTATCAATTTGGTGGAACTCCTGTAAGAATTAGGGTTTAATGAACCACAAAACTGCCTCTTCAAAATGTCGATTTATCTTCGTAGCATAGGAGACGATCTCAGATTTCATGCAGAATACCACCCCTTTGAATAGGTGGATAATTTTTTTAATTGGCAAGTCTATGGTCGAACACGGGGACACGAGCCTCCTTGTCAATTTATCGAACATTATTGATTAAATAAGAGTGATCGAATTCCTTCATCTAGGTCTTCTTATGCAGACAAACATGACTATTTACAAAATGCACATACAAGAAGATGCATAAAATAAATGATGCGAGTGATGATGCATAATAATGAGGATGCACATAAAATGAGAAACCATTTTTTAGTTTTAATTTTATTGTATGAAATATAAATGTAATGCAATATGCAATAAAATGATGGAATGCTAAAAAGTATGCCGTTTTTAATTTGATTTTTAGCAATATAAAATGATGCAAGATGAGAAGCAGTGCAATATGAATATGCAAGTTAATGATATGGACAAGCATGCAAAAATATACCCTAAAATGATTTAATCATTGAGTATAAATATATTTTATCAATTTTAGTGTTACCCGAGCATAAAGATTAAACATAGCTTTAATAATGACAATTTAATAAGGTGTAGTTGACACAATGAGCACCTAGAATTTATCATGTAAGTTAAGTTGTCAAATCAATGAATAAAATATGCATTATGAAGAGAATAAAATTAGCAAAACAATGAAAATGAAATCAATGAAAACATAGTTCATACGCTCAAGTATTAAATAAAGTGTGCAATGCCATAAACACATTAAAAATATGAAGATATAATGGATGAAATATGCAAATAGGTCCTTCGTAGGGGCATTTTGTAATATTATAAAGGCAACAGGGTGCCCTTGTAAATTTCCCAGGTACGACACTTGAGGCACACGTGCCTGGGAGGACCTTTTTGCAATTCTTGGAAATGCGGAGGGGTTGGATGCAATTTACCCATCCCGTATGCGCATTGCACATGTGTAGGCTAGGCTTGGAAGGCAGGCATGGATTGACTGCAGGTTCAGGACATGTCTCATGTCCCGATGCTTCATTCTTGGCTTTGGTTCCATCGAGCCTCTTGGAGCGGGCAAAGCGGCTTGGGATGAGCGACAGAAGCCAGCTCATTGCATGTCGAGGATAGCCATGCCTCGAAGCTCAACGGTGTCAGAACCATCGTGACATGGCCAAGTTGACCATGGGTCAACACCTGGCTGGAGCTGCCATCATGTCCCCTTGATCCGACCTCCGTCTGTCACAGGGAGGCGAAGAGGGTGTAGGCTTAGGCACTTGAATGGTGGACTAGGGTATCAGTGGGTGGAGGTGGCTTTTGAATAGGAGGAGCTCCAACATTATGAGTGGTGGTGGGGATGTTTTGTAACTACCGGCAAGAGGCGTTTGAGCAAAGGGTGAGGTTATTGATGGTGCACAAGAGGCGAAGGAGTTAGGTCTACGTGAGGTGGTCGTTAGGGAGTGGAGAGTTGGTCGTATGAGTTTCTAAAAATGGAAGGGGGGCAAGGCTCAGCGAGGTGTAACACATGATGGGGAATGAACTGGAGGTAGGAGAAGGGGCATGAACCATTGGATCTCGCGATCCAACGACTAAGATGATGGCATGAGGAAGCGAGTTGGATCAGATCAAAGGATCTGATCCAACAACGGGTAGTGAGGCACGAGGGAATGACCATAATAGGATAATGGGCTTCATCTTATGGTTAAGAGGGAACATGTGATGTGGAGGGAGCAGAGACATTGTATGAGGTGTGATGAATACCCATTCATCACTCTTTATTCTTCTATTTTAGCTACAAAAACCTTTGCAAATACATGTAGATATGTGTAAATACCAATAAATACCAAAAGCATGCATTGTGTAAAAACCTATAATTAGCATGTTTTTGTGCACAAAATAAAAGAATAAAGAGCAAAAAGAAAAAGAGGGAAATATTTAGAATAAATATTGAGCAAACCTAACCCAAGGGAGGGCTCAGCATGGGCCTGACCGCATAAAAGCCAAAGTAGAGGGAGATAGGGGCTCACATGTATATATTTGTAAATAAATAAAAACTTTATATTTTCCTCACCCAAAAATATACTTGTACATATTGTGTGTATATTTAGAAAATATCAAAAATAAAATAAAAAGATGAAAAATCAAAAAGTCAAGAATACCCTTCCTTCACCATGTGTATAAACCACATCTTTGCAATTATTTAACCCTATAAATAAATTCATTTATTTTCTAAACTTTTTGTGAAAATTCTTTATTACATTTTGTAAATAAAATAAATAAAAAGAAACAAAACAAAAATCAAATAAAAATTACAAAATTAAAATACAAAAATACATTGTATTTATACCATGTATATAAAGGTATTCATTTATTTATTTCACCCTTGTATATATGTGATAAAAATAAAATAAAAATATTCTTTTATTCCTCATTTTATCTTGTAAATAAATAAAATACAAAATTAACATTAAAACACATAAAAATAACAAATAAAAAAAATCAAAAATAAAAATTCATATAGTGTACATATACCTATGTATATAGCTAACCTATTTTTATTTCCAAAAATTAATTAAAAATCACCAAAAAATAGAAAAAAATAAAAGAAAAATATTTCATGTTTTGAGTTTTAGTTAATTCGACCTATTTTTGCCCTAAAAAAATAAAACAAAAATCGCATACACGTGGCAGAGTCTGATTGGGCCACGGGGGAATGTTGACCCCGGTCAACTCCCCCGCGACCCTTTCCTTTTCTGGAATGTGCGCGCCGCACCCATCTTCCCCGATTTTTCCCACGCGCACCAGGCTGTCATCCACTCAACCCCCGCGCCCGGATCCTTCGCCATTCATCCCTCTCCCTCGCCGGATCTCCCGCCATCGAATCTACACTTTCCATCGCCGTCCTCACTCAACCCTAATCGCCCGGTCACGTTATAAAACCATCACCTCCGCCGCCCTCGCGCCGCATCTTTGGCCCCTCTCTTTCTCCCCAGTGACCTCCATTGGCTCCGCCTGAGTGACAGCGAGCGTCAGCCCTTGTTGCAGTGAGGTGAGGAGGCGACACCATCGATCCGGCGTAACCTCGCCGTCCTTGCTCCGCCGCCGCGTCGAGCACCGAGCTTCAGGCGTTGACGACCTTCGAAGCTACGACCCGGAGATAGCCCATCTCCAGCCCAGTCTACTTCAGCCACCAGGTAGCCTTAATTTCTTCTAGTTTAGTCTAATTTAGGATTTCCCCCAATTCCGACCATCGTCGCACATCTCCGATTACGACCACTCCGATCACCCATCGTCCAATCCGACCCGATCAGCACCTTCGCAACCTCCTCCCGCACCTTCTTCACCCATTCGCACAACCCAGATCGCACAGGATCTGGGAGTCGAGCTCCACCGCCGTCGCCTCGCCGGAGCTCCTTCGCCACGCCGCACCATCCACCTTCACGTCACCTAACCGGGTCGAGGCACTTTGCCCTCGACCCGCGAAGCTCCTTGAATACTTTGCAGGTCCAAAAGGAGGCGTCTGAGGCCTCCCCCGACATCTTCCCAGGAGCTTCTTCTTCGTTGACCTCGCCGGAGCCTTCCAGGGCTCGGCCGAGGCCTTGGCCATCACCATCAGCTGCGGCCAGTCACCAGGAAGCTTCTCCGACCTTCAGGCGCAGCTGAGGAGGGGTGTAGCGCACACAGGAGACCGGCGAAGTTCGCCGGTGACGAGTTCCTCCTCCACCTTCCAGAGCCGTCCGATGAAGCCCTCGCTCCAGATCCAATCCTGAGCGTCCATTCCTCGAGGAGCAGCAGCCGTCGATTCATTTGAGGAGTTCATCCGGACCCTTGATCGCAGAGGAGAGAGGCCAAGAGCCCAGCACCGTTAGATCAGCCACGTGGACCTCTCTCCGCCGTCGATCGAGCCCAAGCGCCGAAGGAGTAAGGGCGCGTTTGATCTCCACCGTCCGATCATCCACGCGTCACCATCGGGCCGTCGATATTAATAAAGGGGTAAATTTCATAGGACCCCCTCTGTTTGTCGCATTTCATTTTAGTCCTGTAATTTTTAAGTTACGTTGTTTATTTTCTGGGTCATTTGCATTCTGGACCTCGCACTTTATTTTATTTGCAATTATACCCCTGCCAGTAGAGACCCACGTGCGTCAGCACGTGTATTTTGGGTTATTTGCAATATATGCCCTGTATGTTCTGGTTGTTATTAATTGAATGAAATGTTTTGATTAATTGCATTTATACCCCTGTGAACACTTTATATGCGCATGTGCGTTTTTATTTTGGGTTATTTGCATATAGGTCCCTGGACTTTTGGTACTTGTTACCAATAAGCCCTCGGAACTTATTTTTATTACATTTAGGTCCCTGTGTGCCCCAGACACGTGCTTGGCACGTGACTTCTTGGGTAAATTGCACCAGGACCCCAGAACTTTTGGGTATTTGCACTTAGGTCCCTGTGCACAGTGCCCAACCTTTATTTTTGAGTAAAATATCAAACGACCTCCAAATCCAATGAAATTTTGACACATGGCTCCTGCCATGGTGTAGGAATTTCTATGATTTTTGGGGACATTTTGGATTTCATTTATTATTTTTAAAAATTCAAAAACCCTAATTTTTGCTACTGTTTGACTTTAAAAATACCAAAAAAATATAAAAACTTCACCAAAAATTCCAAAAAAAATTAGGTATTGTTGTTTACTGGTTGCTTGATTTTCTAGCCAACTTTGGCTATTTTTCATCGCTTAAAAACACTAAAAATTGAAAAACCCCTAAAAACTCATAAAAATTGTAGTAAATAAATTAAAAATCCAAAAACAATAATTAGGGTGCCCAAATTTTCCTTATTCTTCATAGAATATAGGAAAATTACCTTTAGGGCTTTTTGAGATCCAAAATTATTTTATTTTGTGGTCTTAAGCCTTGCTGGACAGTACCCTACATTTTTTGCATTGTTTGATTTTTAATAATTAAGTTACCCATTAGAAAAATTCCAAAAATTCACCAAAAACAGTAAAAAACATAAAAAACATAAAAACCATTTTTCCATAATTTTTGCATCATTTGTGTGTCTTGTATAAATTGTTGAAGTTGCATTGCATTCACTTTTTCTTATTTTCTCTTCATTAAAAAAAATCTAAAAAAAATATAAAAACAATAAAAAAAAAACTAAAAAAAGATTCTTTTTGGATACTTGACTACATCGTAGGCCGCAAGGCCAATCTGTGCTCCTTGTGTTCGACCCTGGGAGCTATACCAGGTTAAACCTATAGCTAGATCGCTCCATTTTTGTGCTTGCTTGTTTTATCTTATTTGAGTGATTGATCATTTTTCTGGATTGCTCCGTGTTTGTGATTGAGGTCGCAACGACCATTTCTTTACCTTTACCTCGATCGCATTTTTTGTGCAATCAGAATGGCGCCGTTGCCGGGGAGCACGGCTTTGTAGTCAGTTTTCCATTTTGTCTCTCTCTATATTATTGTTGTTTTCTGACCATTCTCTCTCTTTGATTTTTGTGCGAGGTACTACGTGGAGAACTTGGAGTTACTATTTTGAGGACCCGCACGGGAAGAAGAGCAGGAAGAGAGAGAGAGGAGAAGAGATTTTATTTCAGAGAGAGAGAGAGCATTATTCTCGTTGTAATAATTTAGGACTTGAACCTTGGACATTCTTGGACACTTGTAACATTAGCGGGTCTGTTTCGCCGAGCACCGGTGTGCTCGGGGGACCCATCTGGATTTTCGCGGCTTTTATCGTGGTTTTCATAGCTAGCTGCCTTTTCCGGTGTTTACGCGGTTTTCATCGAGCCCCTAGATTTAGGAACTCTTGTTGATTGTGACGTAAGTATCTAAGGCCCAACACTTAATAGAATATCTGTTCCCATAGAACGTAATTGGACCTTAATAAAAATCACTGAAAAAGTTAGTTTAATTGAATTTGAGACCACGTGCCGTGAGGAGTCACATACAGCGCTGGCAGGACCCGTTGTGGCGGGCACCGAGTGACTCCCAAGATCGGACTCCGGACTCTATTCGATTAGCTAACTATTGTTCTTCACGATCAATAGAAATTGCTCATCTAGGATTCGGTTTTTCCCGCTGCACCATTTAGGTAGTTTTATTCTGTCTTTAAATTCTGCGCGGATCACTTGCATGTAGAGCGCTGGAGACAAGGTACGCATTTCTTTCTCTGCATGCATCATTGATTTCTTCGCGCATCGGCTTTTTCGTCTTCTCCCTCGGTTTTTGGATTAATAATCATCAGGAGAATCGGAAAAACCGTTAGGCCGCTTGTATTTATTTTTGAAAAAAATTAAAAAGAAAAACAAAAAGAAATTGGGACTGGATAACATTATTGACCCTAAAAGACACTCACCATAAAAATTTGTCTTGGGGAGAGCAACCCCCTCATTGTTTGGTTTGATTGTGCGAGAGAGTGACCCGAACACTAGGTAAAGCCCTCCGGTGCTCATCTCGACTGATTACCGACTCTTCTGTGCGGGACAGTCGGTTGAGAGAGTATCGGGTATCCCAGCAGGTCACGTAATCGCTCTGATATCTTGTATGTTCACCAAATAAAATTGACAAGATAAATTGACCGATCTTTCACGGTCTTCACATTGTGTTGCGTTGGTGAACCGGGGGTTTGCTTGCAATCATATTTTCTCCAGATCTCATCCGCCCAACTCGCCAAGATCAAGATGATGGGTAGACGATCTCTTAGGCAGCCTCTGGCTGCACCGCTTTCAGGCGAATCTACTTTATCATCTAGGTTGGCCCGTGAGAGTCGAGACCAGCTCTCCGGGCCCGAGTTCGAATCCACCCTGTTCTCCCTCGATCCCCTTTCTTCTGTTCCTGAGAGACATGAGCCCGAAGAGAGACGAATTCATTTGACTGAACCTGAGTTGGGCTCTTCTGATTTTGCAGACATCCCAATGGCTGGAGCCGGTAGTTCAGATGATCGCCAGCCCGAACACTTTGTCTTAGACCAGGGGGCGATCAACTCCACCCTGATCGCTTCGTTAGAGACAGTTCAGAACCAGTTACGCGATCAGGGGGCATTTATGATCGAGATGAGGAGGGAGTTGGAGAGACTCCGCAGAGAGCGAGAAGAGCCGAGCGAGCCAGAGGACATCCCTGATGCTGATGCAGAGGCAGCAGCCGCAGCAGCAGCCGCCGCAGCAGCGGCAGCCGCCGCCGCAGCAAGACCGATGCGGGAACTTCACAACCCTGGATCTACACTGATGCACCAGTGGGTGGTGATTCCTGCTATCGTGGGGGATTTCAAATTCCCTCCGAACACCCTGCAGATGCTTCCTCACTTTCATGGACTCGCCACTGAGGAACCACACCTCCATCTCCAGGAGTTTCTGATGATCTGCAGCACTGTCCACGACCGTCGTGTGGACCAAGATACGATTCGAATGATGGCCTTCCCTTTTTCACTGGCAGATAGAGCAGCCGCCTGGCTGAAACATCTAGGGAAGTTTGTATACACCTGGGATCAGCTCCGCACCGAGTACTTGAACAAGTACTATCCACTCGGGCGGACGAATGCAGCGAGGGCCCTGATTAACAACTTCTCCATGCAACCAAACGAGCAATTTCATGAGGCATGGGAGAGGTTCAGAGAGCTTCTGGATAGATGCCCCCACCATGACATTTCGAAGCCGAACCTAGTTCAGAGCTTCTTCAGTGGGCTAACGCCAGAGCTTCAGGGTCTGGTGAATGCTTCTTGCGGCGGGTCCTACTTTGCCAAGGACCACAACCAAGTCTGGGCCATCTATGAGGAGATGT
Source organism: Ottelia alismoides (assembly GCA_037367405.1). NCBI lineage: Eukaryota > Viridiplantae > Streptophyta > Magnoliopsida > Alismatales > Hydrocharitaceae > Ottelia > Ottelia alismoides. Next base: position 324,942 of record JAZKJV010009792.1, read on the forward strand.
CCGAGAATTACATGGTGATGTCCCAGACTCGGTTGTACACTCAGAGAGTTCAGCCGCCAGGACCCGTGCAGTATCAGCGGATAGCACGGGTAGATGCAGGTCCTTCCAGCTCGTCCACAGTTGCAGCCGCACAGGCAGAGTCGGCCGCTGCGGACATGGGGATTATCAGCGAGAAGTTGGACCGCATGGAAATCATTGAGAAGAAGCAGTGCCAGGGCATAACTCAGATGGAGGAAATGGCACAGACTCTGAGCGACATAAAGACCCAGCTCTTGTGTCTTCAGGAGGCACAGACGGCTCATCAGCCCCGTCTTCTGTCGCGAGGCGATTCCGGCGGCAGCCGCAGCTCGTCCCAGCGCTCCAGCTCCTCACAGCAGCCTAGACAAGTTCACCTTGTACAGGCGGAGCCGTACCAGCAGCAGCAGCCCTCTTACCAGGCACCACCATCTACAGACTTACAGATGGTGGTATATCAGCCGGATCAGCCTCTGGATGTACTGCCCCCAGCCCCATACGATGCAGAGCCGTTGATGGACGTCAACGGAATTTGGTATGACCGTCCTCAACCTGGAATCCGACGAGACCATCCCGGATTCAGGTGGGGGAATGGGGGTAACCAACCCCAGCAGCAGCCAGCCGGTCATGGAGGGCAGTACTCCCAGCAGAGGGATCACCAGCAGCACCCAGCATCCCAGCCATCATCGTTTGTATCTCGTCCCTATCAGCAGCAGGGACAGAGTTGGAGACGTGAGCAGCAGGCTCACCAACAGCAGCATTCCTCTTACCCCTCTCAGCCCCAGCAGCCTCATTATCAGAGAGGCAACCCGTCGGGCTCCCATGAGAGCCCCGCCATGGATGATATAGCCCGCCTCTTCACAGAGCAGCAGGCTACATTTAGACGGGAGATGGACGAGTTCCGCCAGGAGATGCGGGACTTGATGAGAGGGAAGGCCGCCATCCCTGCACAGATCGAGCCTAATCCGAATAATTTGAAGAGGAAATCTGAGCAGGTAGTTCACACTGAGCCTACCACTTCTAGTGACTCATTTGATGTTATCTCGTCGGATTTATTTGATGCTGATTTTGTCACACTTAGGAGCGGTAGAAGACCAGCAGGAGGCGCCTCATCTGAGCGACAACACGAGGATCCATCTAGAGCGCCAGATGAGGAAGAGGAGAGCGGTACTGAAGCCGCACATCATGATGAGGGTGGTACTGATGCCACCCGAGATGCTGATTCCACTGGCGGTACTGAGGCCGCCATTTCACCACATAGAGGAGGTGGTACTGACGCCACCAGGAGAGCCGAGCCAGCCAGCGGTACTGAGGCCGCAAGACTTCTAGAGCCAGCTAGAGGTGGTACTGAGGCCACCAACATTTATTCTGATAGAAATGTTGTCTTTCCTCGAATGAATGTATCTCGGAACTCTGAATTGAATAAAGGAAAAGGTTTAGTTTATTTTGATCCCACTGTTGTGAATGATGTTTGTGAGGATCCAGTTATTGAATCATCTAGGCCTATTCCTAGTCCTTCATCTGAGAAGGGCCCTGTGGTCCCCTTTCCTAGAGCCCTTGAGTTGGGGAAGGGGAAGAAAAAAAGAAAAAGAACCAAAAAAGAGAGAGCAGGAGGAGTTCAGCCAGAGCATGATAGACCGATTTCACATCCAGCTGACCCTCAATGAGGCTTTGCAGCACATTCCTCTTCTTCAGCGATCCCTCAGAGATAGGACCACCATCAGGAGGAAGAAGAGGAACAAGACCGCAGAGATCCATGTGCTAACCAAAGCCACGTGTTACGCGATCCAGAACCATCTGCCGACTAAGAGGCCAGATTTAGGGGCCCCGTATGTCAGATGTCATATTAGTGAGCAGAAGTTCGACCGCACTCTATTAGATAGCGGATCGTCGATCAACCTCCTTCCGGCAGCCCTTCTCCACCACTTAGAGTTGGGCACTCTTGTACAGAGCAGGACATACCTTCAGTTTGCTGATCGGTCTGTCAAGAGGCCAAAGGGGTTGTTGCGAGACGTTGTCGTCACGATTCAGGGTTGGCAATTCCCCGTGGACTTTGTCGTACTGGACATGGAGACCCCTGACTCGTTGACCGATTCCCCCATCATCCTCGGTCGCCCGTTCTTGGCCACAGCCAAGGCAGTGACTGACCATGACAGTGGGAAGGTGTACTTTCGCGTCCAGGGCGAGAGTATACAAATAGAGACGGTCAAGGACCACAGAGCCAGATCCAGATCCCGCTCACATGGCAGTACAGATTCAGAGCAGCTGACAGACACAGAGCCAGACATCCACCAGGACTGTGATTTTGTGATCACAGATGATGAGGCAGCTTGGGCAGACCCTGCAGCACAGACCATCCTCTCATATTCAGATTCAGCTGATGCAGAGATGATAGCAGAGGATAGTCTGGAGAGCACAGCCCTGGTTCAGGATACTATTGAGTCAGCAGAGTCGGATCTTGATCGCGACACGATTTTCAGTGATAGTGGTACTGAGGCCACCCTGCTCTATGGTGGTGCTGATGCCACCTTGTTCTCCAGTGGTACTGACGCCACTGAGTCTGATATAGATCCCTCGGATTCAGAGTCTGATTGGGCAGATTGTGACGATCAGATGCCAGACCTGGATCCACATGAGCCTACAGATGATGAGGAGGTAGAGGCAGAGCATATCAGAGACGATGCAGAGGACCCGCCTTCTCCAGATCCAGTTTGTGAGAGTTCTTTATCATTTTCCCAGGCAAATTTGGCAGAATTATCCGCATACACACATCTTCTTCAGAAGCCAGATTTGCCAGCACCCAGCTGTCCAGAGCTAAAGCCGCTCCCTACTTCGCTGAAGTATAGATTCCTTGCGGGAGAGTCTGAGATGTACCCAGTCATCATCTCTGCAGATCTGACTGGAGAACAAGAATCCCGTCTGATGGAGGTTCTTGAAAAGAACCGCAAGGCAATTGGATGGAGCGTAGCAGATCTCCATGGGATTAGCCCCTCATTGTGCTCCCACCATATCTATCTTGAGGAAGGGGCAAAGCCGTCGCGTGAGTTCCAGCGGCGACTGAACCCCAACCTACGAGAAGTTGTCATGAAGGAAATATCAAAATGGTGGAGCGCAGATTTTATTTATCCCATTTCCGACTCCAAGTGGGTCAGCCCCTTACATGTGGTGCCCAAGAAGACGGGCATCACGACTGTGATCAGTGAGTCGGGAGAGGAGATTGCTACACGAGTACCCACCTCTTGGCGGGTCTGTGTTGACTACAGGAGACTCAACCAGGCCACCAAGAAGGACCATTTCCCCCTGCCTTTTATTGACCAGATCATAGAGAGACTGGCAGGGAAGAGCCATTACTGCTTCCTGGATGGGTACTCGGGCTACAATCAAGTGGCCATCGCTCCTGAGGATCAGGAGAAGACCACCTTTACCTGTCCCTTCGGTACCTACGCTTTTCGACGCATGCCATTCGGGCTATGTAACGCCCCTGCGACTTTTCAGAGATGCATGCTGTCGATCTTCTCGGACATGGTAGGGGAGTGCTTGGAGGTCTTCATGGACAACTTCTCGGTTTACGGCGACGATTTCGATTCCTGTCTTGACTGCCTAGACCGAGTACTCCAGCGATGTATTGCCACCCGCTTAGTTCTGTCTTGGGAGAAGAGTCACTTCATGGTGACTCAAGGGACGGTGCTTGGCCACATCATCTCCAACAGAGGCATGGAGGTTGATCCGGCCAAGGTCGATGTCATTAGGAAACTCACACCGCCGTCCAATCTGAAGCAGTTACGGTCATTTCTGGGGCACGTTGGTTTTTACAGGAGATTCATTCATGATTTCAGCAAGATTGCCCGACCGTTGACTGACCTCTTAATGAAAGACACCGAGTTCCTTGTCGATGACAAGTGTCTTTCGTCCTTTGCGACTCTCCAGCAGTGCGTAATTGAGGCTCCTGTCCTTCAGCCACCCGATTGGTCTCTCCCATTCGAGATCATGACGGACGCCTCCGATTTTGCCGTAGGGGCCGTGCTAGGACAGAGGAGGGATGGAGTGCCATTTGCGATACACTATGCTAGCCGCACATTGGATTCCGCCCAGCGGAATTATACAGTCACAGAGAAGGAGATGCTAGCAGTAGTGTTTGCCCTAGATAAATTCAGATCATATATCATTGGATCAAGAGTGACCTTGTACACAGATCATACCGCCATCAGGTACCTCATGTCAAAGAAGGATGCCAAAGCCAGACTGACTAGATGGATCCTTCTACTCCAGGAGTTCGACATTGAGATCAAGGATAAGCCTGGAGTCAAGAATGTGGTGGCGGATCATTTATCCCGATTAGAGCAGCCTGAGGATTCTGAGCAGATTGATCCCATTTGTGATACCTTCCCAGACGAGGCGATCCTTGCTATCGCCTCACTCCCGTGGTATGCCGATATTGTGAACTTTCTCGTTGCTGGGAAAGTCCCACAAGATTGGCCCAAGCAGAAGATTGAGACCTTCCTTGCGAAGGCCAAGTACTACCACTGGGAGGATCCCATCCTTTACCACGAAGGAGGGGATAGCATCTGGCGTCGGTGTATTCCTCAGGAGGAACACCATAGCGTCCTCACTTACTGCCACAAGCTTGAGGCAGGAGGACATCATTCTGGGAGGAGAACGGCACAGAAAGTGCTCCAATCCGGTTTGTGGTGGCCTACACTCTTCAAGGACTCTGATGAGTTCGTGAAGAGGTGTACTGACTGTCAGAGGATGGGCACTTGTGGACAACGTGATATGATGCCGATGCAGCCCATTCACTTCTGTGAGGTTTTTGACGCATGGGGCATCGATTTCATGGGTCCATTCCCTAAGAGTCAGGGATTTGAGTACATTCTGTTGGCCGTAGATTATGTTAGTCGTTGGGTTGAGGCTATCCCCGCCCGAGCCGCAGATGCAAAGACAGTTTGCAAATTTTTGAAGAGGAACATCATTATGCGGTTTGGGGTTCCACGAGTTCTTATTTCTGATGGGGGATCTCATTTTATCAACGACCAGGTGAAGGCACTTGCTAGAGAGTTCGGCATAGACCATCGTGTTGCTACACCATACCATCCACAGACGAATGGGCTAGCCGAAGTATCGAATAGGGAGATCAAGAATATTTTGCAGAAAGTCGTCCGCCCTGACCGAAAGAATTGGTCACAGCTTTTGGACTCGGTCATGTGGGCATATCGGACGTCTTTCAAGACTCCATTGGGTACATCTCCCTTTCGCCTCGTGTATGGCAAGCCTTGTCACCTACCAGTTGAGCTGAGGCACAAGTCACTCTGGGCAGTTACAGACATATTGATGGATCCAAATGGTATAGGAGACCAAAGGAGGGCAGAGTTAGCCGCCCTGGAAGAGCTTAGAGATACAGCTTTCTCAAACAGCCTACATTATAAGGAGAAAGTCAAGGAGTGGCATGATTCTCATATCAGCCACAAGCATTTTGAGATTGGACAGAAAGTATGGTTGTTTGATGCGAGGCTTAGATTATTTCCAGGGAAGCTACAGAGCAAATGGAAAGGACCTTACTTGGTCAGAAAGGTACACGATAACGGTAGCATTGATATATCTGAGTTATCTTCTGAGAGTACCTTTCGAGTGAACGGCCAGCGGCTCAAACCATTTCTAGATCATGAGCCGCGGGACGTTATTATTGCTGCTATTCATTTTGCGTGAGATGTGGTCTTTTGACTCACATCTTGTACATCTCACGCCTGATTTTCACTGTTCCTCCGCCTGTATAGATCCAGTTGTCCATATCATTCTATTCTTTAGTCCCACATCCCATCTCTCATCTTGTGATTATGCTATACTTAGGGTGTACTTTACCCTAAGTATAGGGGGGATGTAGGACCTGCGAGTATTCTTTTCATTCTTTCTGCTCTTGTTTTTGCTGCCTATACTTAGGGCTATTTTACCCTAAGTATAGGGGGGGCAGATTCTGTATATTCTTCACTCGGATTTCCCTTCATGTACAGCTTTCTATACTTAGGATTAGTTAATCCTAAGTATAGGGGGAAACCACCGAGTTCCTCTCATTCTATTCATTTATTCGTTCTTGTACTTAGCCATTCCTTTTCACTTCCCTTTTACTAAGCACGAGTTATGTCTTCTTCATCGCTCTTGATCACTCTGAGGACATCGTTCGAGCTAAGTATAGGGGGGGTGTGTATATATTTCATATATACTTTAGCCATAACTCGTACTTTGTGTGAGTGTGTTAATAAATAAAATGGCTAAAAATCACAAAAATTAAAAATTTTTCATGTACATAAACCTCTTTTATTCTTGCACATACATAGCTAGTGTACAAAGTATTTTTGTAAAAATGATTTCAAAAATCTTTTGTGTAAAGCTTGTGTAAATATTTTTGTATCAAAATTATGTATATTGTACAAAATTTTTTTTCAAAATGTTTTGAAAATCAAAAGTTTGCAAAAATCTTGTGTAAATGGTTGTAAATATCTTTTTGCAAAACCTGCACTTCATGCATCATTCATTCATGATTTCAAAACATTTGTCAAAAATTTTTGCATGATTGTAAAATATTTGTAAATAGCATCTTGTGTACATATATGTATATAGTTTTTCCTGGATAAGAGTTGACAATTGAACTAAGCCTGGAATTAAATTGAGAAATGGAGCTTGAATAAGATCTTAATTCACTTAACTTCAAGAGGAACCTTGTAGGACTTAGGGTTAAGGCTTTTCAGGTCCATAAGGACTTAATTCTTTAAGTCCACTAGGCTATGAGCATATGTCATCTTGATGAGCCTAAGTAGAGCACTTAACAACACACGCATGACTCTCAGAGACAATGGCTTAACTTGCACCTGCACTTTACACATGGCTCTCCATGGATGAGGTGGTGAGGAGGCAGTTTCCTTTGGCTTGGGGTAGCATATGAGGGTAGTACTTCTAGGCGGAACCTCTCTTCTTCTTATAGTGAAGGAAGTGCACCTCAACTTGGTCTAGTGGTGTTGAAAGCTAAAGACAGAAGCTGTGGGTTGCAATAAAGCTTCAAAAGAGGGATAGTCTACTGGCTCAAGGGGAAATTTCTTATATATGCTGCACCATGTAGATATGTTGTACAGAAGTTTTTAAAAAAAAAAAAAAAAAAAAATGCAAAAATGCAAAAAGAACTCCAAAAAAGTGGTGGGTCGGATTGAAAATTTAATAACCCCACCGGAGTGTAAAGATCTCATGAAGCTTGCAGCGGGAGACTTAGCTACACTGGCTAAGCTTCCAAAACTCTATACTTCTACCCCCTCTCCTTGAGCTGGTTGCACTTGAACTTAGAAGGGAATACCCCGCTTCTCGAGGAAAGAGTTGCTAGACCGAGGCATTAGAGTTACCAGGTTGAGGGAGGTTGTTTCTTTGTCACTTCTGAGGTGGGGAGCCACATATCACTTACACAGCAAGAAAAGATTCATGGTCATTAGAGTTTGTGTATGTAGACTTGTTCTGATCTGGTTTATTGAGGAGTCTTGCCCATAGATTGGTGGAGCTTGGAGGCTGTTGAGTTTTAGGCTTGAGTCCAAATAAGGTTCCGACACATTAATAATCCAAAGATCTGATCGAGCTCCATATTTCAATTTAATGAAGGAAAATTTTAATAAGTCAACCTTGATCCATGTACATCCTCTTTTTCTTTTTCTTTTTCTTTCTCTTTCACTTCTTTTTCAAATAAGTGTTTGCTAAGGGACTAGCAAAGTTAAGCATAGGGGGGTGATGAATACCCATTCATCACTCTTTATTCTTCTATTTTAGCTACAAAAACCTTTGCAAATACATGTAGATATGTGTAAATACCAATAAATACCAAAAGCATGCATTGTGTAAAAACCTATAATTAGCATGTTTTTGTGCACAAAATAAAAGAATAAAGAGCAAAAAGAAAAAGAGGGAAATATTTAGAATAAATATTGAGCAAACCTAACCCAAGGGAGGGCTCAGCATGGGCCTGACCGCATAAAAGCCAAAGTAGAGGGAGATAGGGGCTCACATGTATATATTTGTAAATAAATAAAAACTTTATATTTTCCTCACCCAAAAATATACTTGTACATATTGTGTGTATATTTAGAAAATATCAAAAATAAAATAAAAAGATGAAAAATCAAAAAGTCAAGAATACCCTTCCTTCACCATGTGTATAAACCACATCTTTGCAATTATTTAACCCTATAAATAAATTCATTTATTTTCTAAACTTTTTGTGAAAATTCTTTATTACATTTTGTAAATAAAATAAATAAAAAGAAACAAAATAAAAATCAAATAAAAATTACAAAATTAAAATACAAAAATACATTGTATTTATACCATGTATATAAAGGTATTCATTTATTTATTTCACCCTTGTATATATGTGATAAAAATAAAATAAAAATATTCTTTTATTCCTCATTTTATCTTGTAAATAAATAAAATACAAAATTAACATTAAAACACATAAAAATAACAAATAAAAAAATCAAAAATAAAAATTCATATAGTGTACATATACCTATGTATATAGCTAACCTATTTTTATTTCCAAAAATTAATTAAAAATCACCAAAAAATAGAAAAAAATAAAAGAAAAATATTTCATGTTTTGAGTTTTAGTTAATTCGACCTATTTTTGCCCTAAAAAAATAAAACAAAAATCGCATACACGTGGCAGAGTCTGATTGGGCCACGGGGGAATGTTGACCCCGGTCAACTCCCCCGCGACCCTTTCCTTTTCTGGAATGTGCGCGCCGCACCCATCTTCCCCGATTTTTCCCACGCGCACCAGGCTGTCATCCACTCAACCCCCGCGCCCGGATCCTTCGCCATTCATCCCTCTCCCTCGCCGGATCTCCCGCCATCGAATCTACACTTTCCATCGCCGTCCTCACTCAACCCTAATCGCCCGGTCACGTTATAAAACCATCACCTCCGCCGCCCTCGCGCCGCATCTTTGGCCCCTCTCTTTCTCCCCAGTGACCTCCATTGGCTCCGCCTGAGTGACAGCGAGCGTCAGCCCTTGTTGCAGTGAGGTGAGGAGGCGACACCATCGATCCGGCGTAACCTCGCCGTCCTTGCTCCGCCGCCGCGTCGAGCACCGAGCTTCAGGCGTTGACGACCTTCGAAGCTACGACCCGGAGATAGCCCATCTCCAGCCCAGTCTACTTCAGCCACCAGGTAGCCTTAATTTCTTCTAGTTTAGTCTAATTTAGGATTTCCCCCAATTCCGACCATCGTCGCACATCTCCGATTACGACCACTCCGATCACCCATCGTCCAATCCGACCCGATCAGCACCTTCGCAACCTCCTCCCGCACCTTCTTCACCCATTCGCACAACCCAGATCGCACAGGATCTGGGAGTCGAGCTCCACCGCCGTCGCCTCGCCGGAGCTCCTTCGCCACGCCGCACCATCCACCTTCACGTCACCTAACCGGGTCGAGGCACTTTGCCCTCGACCCGCGAAGCTCCTTGAATACTTTGCAGGTCCAAAAGGAGGCGTCTGAGGCCTCCCCCGACATCTTCCCAGGAGCTTCTTCTTCGTTGACCTCGCCGGAGCCTTCCAGGGCTCGGCCGAGGCCTTGGCCATCACCATCAGCTGCGGCCAGTCACCAGGAAGCTTCTCCGACCTTCAGGCGCAGCTGAGGAGGGGTGTAGCGCACACAGGAGACCGGCGAAGTTCGCCGGTGACGAGTTCCTCCTCCACCTTCCAGAGCCGTCCGATGAAGCCCTCGCTCCAGATCCAATCCTGAGCGTCCATTCCTCGAGGAGCAGCAGCCGTCGATTCATTTGAGGAGTTCATCCGGACCCTTGATCGCAGAGGAGAGAGGCCAAGAGCCCAGCACCGTTAGATCAGCCACGTGGACCTCTCTCCGCCGTCGATCGAGCCCAAGCGCCGAAGGAGTAAGGGCGCGTTTGATCTCCACCGTCCGATCATCCACGCGTCACCATCGGGCCGTCGATATTAATAAAGGGGTAAATTTCATAGGACCCCCTCTGTTTGTCGCATTTCATTTTAGTCCTGTAATTTTTAAGTTACGTTGTTTATTTTCTGGGTCATTTGCATTCTGGACCTCGCACTTTATTTTATTTGCAATTATACCCCTGCCAGTAGAGACCCACGTGCGTCAGCACGTGTATTTTGGGTTATTTGCAATATATGCCCTGTATGTTCTGGTTGTTATTAATTGAATGAAATGTTTTGATTAATTGCATTTATACCCCTGTGAACACTTTATATGCGCATGTGCGTTTTTATTTTGGGTTATTTGCATATAGGTCCCTGGACTTTTGGTACTTGTTACCAATAAGCCCTCGGAACTTATTTTTATTACATTTAGGTCCCTGTGTGCCCCAGACACGTGCTTGGCACGTGACTTCTTGGGTAAATTGCACCAGGACCCCAGAACTTTTGGGTATTTGCACTTAGGTCCCTGTGCACAGTGCCCAACCTTTATTTTTGAGTAAAATATCAAACGACCTCCAAATCCAATGAAATTTTGACACATGGCTCCTGCCATGGTGTAGGAATTTCTATGATTTTTGGGGACATTTTGGATTTCATTTATTATTTTTAAAAATTCAAAAACCCTAATTTTTGCTACTGTTTGACTTTAAAAATACCAAAAAAATATAAAAACTTCACCAAAAATTCCAAAAAAAATTAGGTATTGTTGTTTACTGGTTGCTTGATTTTCTAGCCAACTTTGGCTATTTTTCATCGCTTAAAAACACTAAAAATTGAAAAACCCCTAAAAACTCATAAAAATTGTAGTAAATAAATTAAAAATCCAAAAACAATAATTAGGGTGCCCAAATTTTCCTTATTCTTCATAGAATATAGGAAAATTACCTTTAGGGCTTTTTGAGATCCAAAATTATTTTATTTTGTGGTCTTAAGCCTTGCTGGACAGTACCCTACATTTTTTGCATTGTTTGATTTTTAATAATTAAGTTACCCATTAGAAAAATTCCAAAAATTCACCAAAAACAGTAAAAAACATAAAAAACATAAAAACCATTTTTCCATAATTTTTGCATCATTTGTGTGTCTTGTATAAATTGTTGAAGTTGCATTGCATTCACTTTTTCTTATTTTCTCTTCATTAAAAAAAATCTAAAAAAAATATAAAAACAATAAAAAAAAAACTAAAAAAAGATTCTTTTTGGATACTTGACTACATCGTAGGCCGCAAGGCCAATCTGTGCTCCTTGTGTTCGACCCTGGGAGCTATACCAGGTTAAACCTATAGCTAGATCGCTCCATTTTTGTGCTTGCTTGTTTTATCTTATTTGAGTGATTGATCATTTTTCTGGATTGCTCCGTGTTTGTGATTGAGGTCGCAACGACCATTTCTTTACCTTTACCTCGATCGCATTTTTTGTGCAATCAAGGTGTCATCTAGTGGCTGAGGAAGAGGTAGGAAGAGACGACTGGAGATCACATCTAGGATGAGATCCACGGGTGAAGAGAAGGTCAGAGAAGGACGACTGAGATGGAGGCAACAAAAAGAGATCCAAGGGCGGAGAGGGGTGTCATGTGGCACAAGGGGGAGCGGGCTGCATGGCTGCTCTAGACAGTGCCACTTGGCCCAATCAGATTATTTAGAAAATAGGAAAATAAGGATAAATTCAAAAATAAATAAAAGGAAGCAAAATTAGCAAAAAGTCAAAACATGAAAGTTGTAGATCTCGAGAATATCTACAAGTTCATGTTGGATACAAAGTTAAAATAGTTCAGATAAACAAAACACAAATTTTGGAAGCATTTTTAGTGAATAAAATATCACATTTTAATGTTTTGAGTTATTTTATCTTTTTAATTACTTTCAAACCAAAACTAATATCTACAATATTTAATCTATTTTTTTGAAGTTTTTAATAGGAAATAAAACAAAGAAAATAAAGAAAATAAAAGGGTTAATTTTATACAATAAGTAGGAGTACTTACAGGAGGAGGATTAATCGTTATCAATGCAGAATTAATGAAGATTTTAATTGTTTTGTTTATGCTATGAGAATAATTAAGGAGTATAGTGATGATCAATCCTAGATTCATCAAACCTCTATAATTAAGCTATGCTCATTCTCGAGCATCTAAAGAATGAAGGAGTTAGATTAATTCCTGACAGTGCATGTGAATTTTCAAGGCTCAATTCATTAAAGTCCCTTAATTTGAGGGATTCTAAAATTCAGGGCTCAACCATGCTCTCGTCAAAAGGAATCCAACTTCTTTAATTATTAGACTCTATGTTTTGTACATATAATATAAGAGATATGACTTTTAGTGTACTGCAATCATGAGAGTCAAGTCGAGATGTCGCCCAAGGTTCTAGTCTAGGAGACTCTCATGTAGACCTAATCCTCAACACTAGGGAGTAAGTATTTTCTTGCATTCAATCAACCGTCTCATTAATTTGTCAGACTCAAAAGTGTAGATGAAAGGATAGATAATGGAGGGCTTAGGATTGTGCAATTTCTTCTCTCCCTCATATTGGAATATGGGTCCTCTCGAGTGCCTTATTACTCAACACATGTATACTTTTGGTTGTTGACCAATGTGTTAGTCAAGAGAGTTTGAGTCGTCCATACTTGTTTTTGTGGGAGCGCACAAGGGTGTGTCTTCTTTAAGTATCTAATATACTAACACCCAGACTTATATCGCTTATGATGCATAGCCCTTTTTGAGGTACTAGCCTGACTCATTGGTCCTAATTAGCTTTGTGTCCAAGTGGACACTTTGAAATGGTTGGGAGATTGATAGGCGTCCCGCACCCTTAGTTAATTCAGGCAGATTAATGTCCAAATTAATGTTAATCGTTCGTTGCAGTCGGATACGAGAGGCTAATCAAAAACCACTATTGATTAATGTCAAGTTAATATCAAGCGGCAGATTTTTTTTACTTGGTGGAAGTCCAAGGTCGAACTCAGGGAGGCATCTGTCTCCTTAGGTGAATTTTAAGCAAATATCAAGTGTGTGATTTTCGGGGAATTATTTTTTTTGTTCTTTTTCTAATTTCTATGTAGACTCATGCAACCAGCAGGCCAATATAACGTTTAATTCAATTAAGAAATCAAATTAAGTCCAAAAATTCTAAAAATTGGCCAGATAATTAATTATGATGAAAATGATCTACCCTAATTTTTTGGAATTTTGAGACACTAAATGAATTTACTGGGAATTAAATATGCAGACAGGGTGATTTTCAATATTTAATTTTTAATAAATAACAAATCACAAATTTTTCAAGAGATAAAATTATCCTAGATAGCACTAATGATAAGGAATCCAGGAAAATTGACAGATCTGAATTTCAATGTGAAATGAATTTACTAAAATTAAAATGAGAAAATCACTCAACAATTTATTTAGGCCTCGATATGTGTGCAAATGTCATGAAATTTTTATGGCATGTTAAGAATACTGTCCTTAAGCTACTGTGATTTTTTGGGGATTTTTGGAATCACAGAGAATTAACTAAAAATCAAAAGGTGTCACTGGGCAAAATATTCCACAAATCTACCAATTAATTCATTAAAAATTCCACTGAAATTACAAAAACATGACACGTGGCCCAATAGACAGAGGACAAGTTTCTCAACAAAATGCAACTTTTAGAATTGAAAAAGGATGTAATATGCGACCTAAGGATGCATGCAAACACAGGTGTGTAAATGCAATACAGGAAAATCAAAAATACATAAAGTAAATATGCTGACAGGGACTAAAATGCAATTACCTATTATGCTGGGGACTCGAGTGCAATTTCTCCACAAGACACGTGCTCCTCACGTGGGGTCTGCTTCACAGGGACCTTTTTGCAATATTTGAAAGCTCCAGGGCCCTCTGTGTAAAATTCCCAGGCCGCACATGCTCCTCACATGGGGGGCCTAGGTTCGGATGGCTGCGGAGGCTCGGGGCTAGGCTCGGTCGCTTTTGGAGGTCTGGAGTGAGGCTCGGGGAAGAGGCTCGGGCCGAAGCCGCGCGGCAAGCTGGGGACCCTCGGATCGAGCTTGATCCGATGGATGGCGATGAAGACGCGTAGCGTGCCCTCCGGCCGTTAGATCTATGCTGATCCAACGGCTACTGGGCTCGATGGAGATGGCTATGTGGCTGAAGATCCGCCACTGGATCAGATGAGAGATCAACGGCTGAGAGCTGCTGCGGAGGGATGACGCGTGGCGCACTAGGCGCCGTTGGATCTCAGTGAATCCAACGACTCCTGTGAAGCCCGGCCGAGAGGCGACGTGGCTCGCTGAGGGCCGTTCGATCGATGTTATCGAACGGCAGCTGTACGTCTGCTCCGATGATCCTCCGCCGCCTGCGGAGGAGATGGCGGGGCTCCGACGAAGTGGCGTTGGCTCCGCCCGATCCTCCAGATGTCGATGAAGCTCTCCGAGGACTCGGAGATATCCCAGAAGACGCGTGGCGATGCGGCGGAGGTGCTGATGGTCTCAGGGCCTGGAGTAGGTCGTCGGAGGTGGCTGGCGACGGAGCTCCAAAGGTGCTCCGGTGGTCTTCCGATCAGTGAATGAAGAGGTACCTGCAAGTGTTAGAGAAGGAGCCAAAGCCCGTGCGTGCAATCGTGAAGGTGGAAGGATGGTTGGCGAGGCCTAAGGCGGAGGGAGATGCTCCAGTGACGGTGCTCCGGCCAAGTGGCGGAGCTGGAGATCGATGGATGGTGGAGTGGAGTGTCTGATGGTGCGGAGGGGTCAGCGAAGATGAGAGCTCCGTCACGGAGCTCGGCGAAGTGAAGGCGAAGCGAGAATATGATCGTGGACGTGTAATTAAATCGGAGAAGACAAAGGAAAAATAAGAAGAAGATCGGAGGGGAAATGGAGGTGTCACCTGGGGATTGGAACTCCTTCTTGGGTTCCAGGTCGTCGCTCGAAAGGCCGGTGGTTCCTTGAGCTCGTGCAGCGTCGCGGAGGGCAGCTGCGACACGGCGGAGATGCCGTGGATCTCGTCGGAGAAGAAACCCTTCTTCGCTCAACGATTCGTCAAATCGCTATCACCAATCGGAAGATCGGAGCTCAGGGAAGCTCTCTGGAATGGCGGATGAGAAAGCGAAGATGAACGGTATATGGTCGAGGAGGAGTGACCAGAAGTCACAGGGTATGGGGACCAATATCCTGACATCTTGAGGAGGAAAGGATGAATGCAAGAAGATTGAGGTAGAAAATGTGCAATTACACAGGATAACACACACGGACAGACACAAAGACAAACGCAAGAGCAAACCCCGAGTTCACACTCAACATGGTGAAGGACCCGAAATCGAGTCCAATTAATCTTGTAATTTTAAGTGTGAGTTTTTCAAGCAAGATAGCAAGGATTACGCGGCCTAACGGGAAGTCGGCTCAGAGCCGGATGCGTCTTCCCTGTTTAACCTGTCGCCTAAGATACCGCCGGTCCTTCCTTTCTTCGCTCCTATCCCAAGTCGATGGATTCAAAGACCACACCCCTATCTACATGCAAGCAGGCGGAGGCTGACAAGGCCGGAACTTCACCCCGTGGGGTTACTGGCAGCTTGTCGCAAAGTACCGCAATTTCGCCCCTATCTACCTGAGACAGGCGGAGGCTACTTGGTACTAGTCAGTGAATCTGAAATTATTTGACTTGTGATATTTGCTAGGATTAGTCGGAACGTGATATGGAAGGCGGGGATTTGGGCTCTGCCTTAAGGTGTTCACACATACTCACGTACCCTTACTTAGCCTGAAAACAAGGTCGGGGATTAATCTCCCGCAAACAATTTTCCAATTTTATTGATTTTTTTGGTCAATAATGTTTAGCAGTCCCGGTTTGAAGTTAAGTTATCACTTTGTTAGTCAACCACACAGCACGCCTATCGTCCAGTCCCAATTTCCTTTTTAATTTAAATGTGAAAATCAGAGGGGGAAATCGAGAAAAGCCGGTGCAAGTTAAAAACAATGATGTATATGCTGAGTAGAGAATACTTACAGTGATCCCTTCGCTTTTATGCAGGATGCAGAACAGAATTGAGATCTTTTACACTATATGCAAATGCAAACGAGAAAAGCTGCTCCTAGACAGGCAGTTCTATTAGCGAGTGAAGAACGAATTTGTTTTGACTAGATCTGCGGTCTAAGTGCGTCTTTTACGTGCAATGTGTGGTCCTAAATAATTACGAGCACAAGCAAATCCTAGAGTGGCTCAAGGAGCCGCTAGTGCAAGCTTAGTCTAAAATTCAAACCACACAGCAGTCAGGGACACGGTTCTACTATGTTTACACACGTGAGAACCCAAACGGGAACCGCTGTAAATGCAGACAATTTTTACAAGTTAAAAAATGAAAAATCCTTCTAGCGTCTCAACAACCGACTTGATCCACGAATAGTCGGCCTCCGATGCACTTCGAGATGCGTCGACTTCAAGAAAGCCGCTCCAAGTCCACCGGACCCTCGCACAAAAAGATATAAAAATGTCAGAGAGATAAAAAAATTTAAAAAAATAATTGTAGAGAAAAAAATGGAATAATTACAAGGTGGTTCGGGGATCAGACTACCCGAGTGACTGGAAAACCTAAATCTAATTTTCTAAAGTGATCCTAAGCTGTTTGCCTCCCCGGCAACGGCGCCATTTGACGAGCCCGAAATCTACCCTTTCTATGTTGTCGGATTGACTTGTGCGTTGCAGTCAGATAGATTCGCGTCGATCAAAAATAACCGCACAACTCGATTAAATCGTCGAATGAATATATGCGCGGTTTTATGTTTGTTTAGCCTGGGCAAGCCCTAGGGTCGACTCAAGGAGGCAAAGGAACAACTCAAGATCAGATTAGATGGACTAGATTACGGTTTTCCAAGTAGGATTTTTTGGTATTTGTTTATGCGATAAAATGCCAAATGCAAGCTATGAATTGGATTAAGTTAATACGAAAAGAACCGACTTAGCCAAATTTAATTTTAATGTGAAATAAGACCAAATTAGCCAAGTGATATTTTTCCTAATGACCTAATCCAACAATGAGTGCAAAATGTATTTTTTTGGAATATTTGGCTTTAAGATGCGCAAATGAAAAATGCAAACTTTTTAGGGTTTTTATGCAATTTTTCGTGAAAATGATATGAAAAAAATGTTGAAAAATTTACTGGAATATAAACATGATAAAATGTAGCTACACTATTTTTTTAGAATTTTCTGACACTTTTTGATTTTTTAATGATTTTTTACTGAAAATAGAGCGACTGCGAGTATTTAATTCCTAATAAATCCATGAAATAAAATCATCCAACAAGCTATTTATCTCAAATAGATATTTCAATCAGTAATCTAGGAGAGTTGAAATTTCTCAAAAATCTAATTCGTGGAATTAACTAAAAATCAATTACAGAAATCGCTCTACAATTTATTTTATGCAAACGACAACTCTACTTTTAATGAACTTGGACAGTATTTAAAGCACACTAAAAGGCATCATTCAAAATATTTTCGCAATTTTTGGATCAATAAATAAACCTGTACGAATTTCAGAGCATAATTGGGTAAAATACAAATGATTTTCTATCTCTGATTTTCAATAAAATGTCAAAGGCTCACACAAAAATAAATAAATAGTCAAAAGATAAAGAACTAGTTGCTTTAAAACATGCTCTTTTTCATTGAATCAAATAATGCTATTTTGATGTCCAAATAATCATTCAAAGATAGGGTTATCCTTGCAATGTAGAACTGAAAGTGAAAATGCAATAAAGTATGTCTAAGGGCACTTTTGGAATTATAAAAACCTGAACGGATGAAAATGTAATTTGCACAATAAAAGAAATAAACAAACTGGACCTCTTCTTTCTTCTCCCGCAAGCAGCACAATTGGAGAGGGGCGGCTAGGGCACAAGGGAGGCGGCCACGGATGGCGGTCACGCGCGGGCGGAGGGGCGGCCGCGCGCACGGCGGCGCGGTGGCGTGTGGCGGCACGGCAGGTCGACGGAGGTCGGGGCCCACGCGCTGTACGCGTGTTGGCGGGAGGCTGAAACCGCACCGCGCGCGAGAGCGGTGGCGCACTCGGCGGGGCGGCGAGGGCGGAGGGCTGGGTTGCGCACGCCTTGCGCTGGAAGGTGAGTGGGAAAGGAGGCGGAAGGCGGCCGAGGGAGATCGAGCGGGGTCGCTGCAGGTGGAGCGGCGTCTGAGCCCAGGAGGTGCGGGGTCGACCGGGCGGCGCCGCTCGAAGAGAGCTGGAGCGGCGCGCGGGCGGCGAGCGTCGGGCATGGAGGTGCGCGGTCGATGGCGGGCCGAGGGCGACCTGGGAAGGCAGAGCTGGCGCGCGGCTCGAAGTCGGTGAGGGCTGGAGTGCAGGCGGCGCACCTGGCGTCCAGGGGCGGGCGCGCGAGGAGGAGCGGGGCGGCCCCCAGTTGGAGTTAGGTAGGCGGTGGTTGGCCGCCTTCAACGCAAAGGGGAGATGCTTCGGGGCGGAGCATCACGCGTAAAGGGGGGCTGTAGCGGAGGCGTGCAGCCAGGAGGCGGTGGCACGGACGGCGGCCGAGGAGGTCGTGCAGCCTGGCGTTGGCGAGGGGCGGAGGAGGCGGGGGAGCACGTCGACGACCGACCTGAAGATGGTGCTTGGCCGTGGACCTGCAGCTGTGAAAGTTTTCTTTTTCTTTTTTTTGTTTGTTTTGTATTTTTTTTGTATTTTCCTTGTAAACAGTGGTGAAAATGAAATAAAAAAAGTGGTGAATGATGAATAATGATAGTGGTGGTGGTGGTTTTTTTTATGATGATTTGTGTGTGATGAGGATAGATGATGATGGTGGTGTAAAAAAATGCAATGAAGATGAAGTGATGTTGGTGAATGAAATGATGTGAAAATGTGGGTGTTTATGGATTGTTTTGGTGACACACAAGATAAATTGTTAGATAAAAAAATGAAAAGGAAAAAGTCGAGAGATACTTACCTGTGATTCGCCGAAAATGGAGCCGCGTCGTGCGGCTTCCGTCGTGGTCTCGATTCGATCCGATGAAAAATCGAAGAAGCTCAGTTGTGATCTGAAGTGATGCACAACGACACGAGGAGGAGTCCTCGTGGATCTCGCCTTGAAAACCGTCGTTGCTCGACCAGAAGATGCTGAAGCTGTCACCGACAACACCCGGGGGCTGGTAGTCTCTCCCTCTCAATTGAAGAAATGGCGGATAGGTGCGACGATGGCCGGAGAGGGGGGATTTATAGGTTGAAGGTCTCGGCCATGCTGTCGATGGAGCGAGGTTGACGGAGTTCGTGGGAGAGAGCTGGAGGTCGACGTGGAGGCAGCTAAGCCGTTGGATCTAGAGGGTAATCCAACGGCTGTGGCTGCGGGCGGATGAGGCAAGGGCAGCGGCTACGTGGCGCAACCAGAGGGCGCCATGTGGCGTGCTGTGATTGGTGGAAAAGAGAATTGAGTGCAGAAAGAGAAGGGGACCGAATTTGGAAAAACTCAAAACATGAAAGTTGTAGATCTTGATGAGATCTACAAGTTTCATGTTGACCAAAGACGGAGATGAGGTCAAGTATGAAACAAACAATACAAAGATACAATTTATACATATATGTAGTATACAAAGTAGCCCAAAAACCCAACTTTCTCATACGAGCTCCAAATTGGATGAAATTAGTCTCATTTTTAAAGGTCTTTTAATGTGTAGTATTCTAAGAGTGAGTAGACCTATTTTGGAGTTTGTGTGAGGATCTATGTGTATTTTAGTGTACAGGGGTTCTAAGGCTTTATTGATTAATTTACAAGGGGGATTTTGGCCTTCTTCCCTATATTATTAACTAAGGAGTACATATTATAAGGAAGAGGTTATTTTAGTAAGTGGGTATTTTACAAGGGATTTTGGCTTCTTATTTAAATGCAAATGGACTGCTAAAATGTATGTATTATGTATGCATGCATGAATGCTATTTATGCATTATAAAGGGAAATATGCCTCTATTTACTCGGGAACAAGGCTCTATTTTTTGACTTTTGAAGTGATGAATCACAGATTCATCAGAGATCTCGCTTTTGATTGAAGCTCTTTGAGATTGACTTGTAATTGAGAGTTCTTTTTCATTCATTCACACATTTTTGCTATTCTTTTCTTTTTGGTAGGCTAGCTCCACTATTTTTACCAAGAGTTGGTGCACACTGATCAACAATTATTATGTTTCATCACACCCTAGTACATATGTCAATATCAAAAGATAGTATGTAAACTTGTTCACATACTAGTTAGGGTTTGCTTACACTTAGGTTTCATGAAGCCTTCATTGATTTTATCCTATCCTCAAGCATCATTAAATCAAGTTTAGATTCAAATCCCCGATTCCAGTCCTTCAAGTGAAATCTCAACTCATCTCATCAATCACGCAGTTGTGTATGTTATATGCTGATCATATTCTTAGAAGGTAGAGATTGAGAGTGCAATATAGCGCTCTTCAAACGAGGAAAGTGTGGATTATTAAGTCTCAAATCCTAATGACTAAGGTTGGTTAACTCAGACTCTCAAGATCTCTAAAATCAAGTGTCTTCGAATCCTTAAGCCTTGAGTGATAGTAAATGTGCCATGAATACACCAACTGCAAAGTTAGTTTTTTTGTAATTTTTGATTTTGAATTTTTTATGATTTTTTTCTAAAAACTTAAGAGAAATAATGGCTGGCCCAAGCTCATATGAATAGTTGCATCCACTTCCAGCCAGTATTAGTGTAAGTACGAGCCGTTAGATGGCTATCCATATTACTTCAAAATGGTGCCATTCGCATTGTCTTTTAACCACCCACTCTGCTAAGGGAGACCGTAGTTCCCTCACTGAGAAATAACTATACATTTTAAAGCTGAGGGTTGGGTAGAATACACAAATCAGGCTCAACAAAGCAAGTAATGATACCCATAATTTCATCAACATACGCATGATGACCATGAAGGTTCGATCGTATTTATATTGTCTCTTTTAGTTAGTGATCGTACAGAAATTCAAGTTCATTACACATGGTTAAAGATAGGTATTGGGCACTATCCTAAGAATATGTCCTTACCTCTCAACATTCAATGAAAAGCTACATATAATGAGGTTATTTCTCTCCCATAAACCAAGCTTCATTTTATTCCATTTATTGTGGCCAACATGCATTACAGTACCAATTTTAGCTTGAGGTTATTACTGTATTAATGTGAGAGCGCAAATCAAGCAATCAACGTCTGATCGACCATTCCCAATTTCTTTTAGTCCTAAGTGATAAATCAAGAGAGAGAGAGATCGAGAAAAGTAATGCATTTGTGAAAACCATGATGCGCTCTTGAGAGAAGACTTACAGTGCCTCCAACGATCTTCTATCACGTGCAAGACTATATTTAAATTTACGCTACATGCATGCAAGTTGAAGAAACCACATCTAAACATGAGATTATTAGAGGGAATATTTGAGTTATAAGTCAATAAATGTTTATGTGTATTTCAATGAGATAAGGAGATGAAGTGAATCTCATCGACTCTTATTGTGTGTCCTATCCTATAAATCAGGCACAAAATATTTGAAATGATAGAAGCTCAGAGAACTGCGTGCCTAACCCTAGGTTCGAACACTCAAGTGAAGCCCCACCCGGAGGTGAAATAGGCTCCACACACAACACATTCAAGGTTCAAGTTCATGCCACACACACGAGCCCTCGAACGAGGACCGCTAGAAATGTAGTTATTACAATTATTTACAAAATAAATGCATGAACAAAATGTCAATTAAGCTCCTTGATTTCTCCTGAGTTTCTTCTGCAACTCCTCACAGCTGGAGCTCCCAACTCCATGCCTCCATGTTGATCGAGCATCCTCAACCTCCACGGGCCTTGCCATAAAAGAAAATGTCAAAAAAAAACATCAATAAATTTAATCAAGAAAGATGCACATACAAGCATAATAAGAAGACCTACATTTTTGAAAATAATCAACTCGAAATAATGCAATAAAATAAAACAAACAAGGATGAGCAGTGTCTCCGATAACAACACCATCTGAAGAACTGTTAAATAACCTCTTTAAAATGTTGTTTTTATCTTCGTAGTATAGGAGCCGATCTCGGATTTCATGCAGAATACCACCCCTTTGAATAGGTGGATAATTTTTTACATGGCAAGTCTACCAAGGTCGAACACAGGGATATGAAACTCCTCGTCGATTTATCAGACATTATTGATTAAATAAGAGTGATTAAATTCCTTCATCTATGTCTTCTTATGCAGAGAAACATGGCTATTTACAAAATGCACAGACAATAAGATGCATAAATTAAATGATGTGAGTGATGATGCATGATAATGAGGATTCACACAAAATGAGATATCATTTTTTAATTTTAATTTTATTGTGTACAAAATAAATATAATGCTATATGCAATAAAATGCTATGAATGGAATGATGAAAAGTATGCAATTTTTATTTGATTTTTAATAGTATAAAATGATACAAGAGGAGATGCAATGCAATATGAATATGCAAGAAAATGATATGGACAAGCATGCAAAAATATTCCCTAAAATTATTTAATCATTGATCATAAATAAAGTATATCAATTTCAGTGTTACTCGAGCAAAAAGATAGAACATAGCTTTAATAATGACATTTTAATAAGGTGTAATTGACATAATGAGCACCTATAATTTCACATGTAGAATAAGGCATCAAATTGATGAATAAAATATGTCATTATGAAGAGAATTAAATTAGCAATACAATGAAACTGAAATCAATGAAAATGGAGTTCATACGCTCAATATATTAAACAAAGAGTGCAAGGGCATAAATGCAATAAAATATGAAGATAATATGGATGAAATATGCAAATAGGTCTTTCACAGGGGTACTTTTATAATATATAAACCCGACAGGGTGCCCTAGTAAATTGCCCAGGCACGGCTCATGAGGCACACACACATGGGGGGACCTTTTTACAATTCTTGGAATTGTTGAGGGGTTAGATGCAATTTACCCATCTCGCACATGCATTACACGAGTGCAGGCTAGGCTCGGTAGGTGGGCATGGATCGACAATAGGTTCAGGACACGTGTCGTGTCCTGATGCTTCGTTCTTGGCTCTGGTTCCACCGTGACTCCTGGAGTTGGACCGAGGCTTGCGTGAAATGAGTGCCATCCATCATCCTGGTCAGACATCACCTATAGTGTTCGTCTCTGTCTCATCTTCTTCAGGCGCGGTGGCAAAGGCGAGGTTCCGGCAAGCCCTTGTGAGCTTTATCGATCTCAGGCAGTTGCATGGATGGTCGGGGAAACTTGTTGGAAGTCTGGCAAAGCTGCTCGTTAGAGGAGGGTGCTGCGACAAGGCCTGAAGTGTCTGGGAAATGCATCCTCGCCGACAGAGAGGCTCTAGAGCAGAGCAAGGAAGGAGGCTCCGATCATCGTGGGATATGACCTGCATCGGGTTAGCGAAGATAGCTGAAGCGTGTTGGAAATGGACGACGGGCTTGGAAGCTGAGCAGACGGAGCCCGTAGCGAGATCTCCTCCACTTCCGATGGAGGAGATAGCCTAGAGTTGTCGGAGATTGTGAGAGATGGAGAAGGTGATTGATGGGCAGCGTGAAGGTGACGGGTGATGAATCCGTGATTCATCACACTAAAAGTTGAAAATAGAGCTTCGTTCCCTAGTAATTAGCCGCATTTCATCGTTTACTCTACATTTTTATTATTCATGCACTTAGAATTAATATCTGCATTTTAGCATGCATACTTGCATTCATAATCATCTTTACATTTACATTTTCACCTAACTTCGTGCATTTTTAATTAAATCACGCTAACTCCAATTGACACGAAACCAATGTCATTTTGTTCATATCACTAACCTTAATTCATAAAAAAATCCTAAAAAATCCTAATGTGCACATATGCAAAATAAACCCAAACCCTAATTTCAGTCCGAACGGACTGAAATGATGATATCTTTCTCATACAGTGTCCGATTTCACTCTACTCACTTTTAAAGTAATATACATTCAAATACCTTCAAAATAAGTCCAATTTCATAAAAATCGGAGCTCATTTGTGAAAGTTGGGTTTTGGGCCTCTGTGCATTGTACAATTTCACTGATTTTGACCTATCATTTCATGTGCATATTTCATCCATTCTAAATATTTTCTCTTTCATTTCTATGATTCATTCATTATTTTAATAAGTCATATAAAAATCAAAACCCAAAAAATCAGAAAGCAAAGAAAAGACCAATTCTGACTTGACCTTATTCACTTAATCAACTTATACATAATTAACCTCCCTATTTTTTTGACATTAACTCAACCCATAAAAATCCAAAAAATACCATTTGAGTCCATTGCATTAAGCATGTTTGATTTTTATTTGCATTTATTTATCATCAGAAAATCAAATAAAAATTTCAAAACATAAAATTGGTATTTTATATACATAAAATATCACAAAAAATTCATATATTGCATTCTATTTTCATTTGCTTTTGGTCCCTTCATGAAAGTTGTAGATCTCATCGAGATGAACAACTTTCATGAAGAATTTCTTTTGATCAGAGGTCTCCTTCTATTTCTTTTTGTTTTTTGGTTGTTTTTAATTTTTGATTTTTTCGGGTGATACATGGCACCTCCTGGGGCAGCCACATGTCGCCCCCACTCCTTTTCTCTCCACCTTCTGCCTCATATGCATCGCAAGTGAGGACCCTTCTCCCCCAGCAGACCACTTGCCTTCGGTGGAAGCCTCATGCACCCCCGTACGTGGTTGCACAATCGCCGCCCATACTTGCCAACCGACTCCAGCCCATCATCGCACCATATCCCCTTACCGGTTGATCCACCAACCTTATCCTCCAGCTGTTCGTTCCCTTCTATCTCCTTCCAACGACCTTATCCTCCCCCGCTCGCTGTATTCCTTAATCGCCAAATCCCCCAACTCTCTCGCCTCATCCTCTTATAAAAGCCATCTCCGATACCTCGAGCAAGGCATCCGCTACTGATCAAGAGAAGGCCCATCCCCCTCTCAATGCTTCAGGTGGCAGCAGGAGCACGTTGAGGTTGAGTGACGACGACCTATTGCTTCCATTTGGGCAAGATCCAAGGAGTTTGACTCATCATTGGAGAGCTTTGACTAGTTTGATAAACCCTTAGTTAATTTTTGTAAAATAATCGTGCAAAAATAATGTCATCGTTTCATTGTAGGTAGACAATCAGAATCAATCAAGAATAACCACTTAATTAATTAATTCAATTTTTAATCGAAGTGGTTTTATGTTTATTTAGCCTGGGCAAGTCCTAGGGTTGAACTTGAGGAGGTAAAGGAACAACCTAGATTACTGTCTATCAAATTTCATGTACGATTTTTGATGCAGAATATTTTTGGTATTTTTAATGCAATTTTAAAAATGCAAATGAAATGTAGACTAATTTTAAGGAAACGTCAATCAAACGATGTCCAAAAATTTAAATACTTGTCCAAGATGTGAATAATGGTGAAATAAATGGTATGCAAATTTTTTTGGAATATTCTGATGTAAACAAATATTTTATGAATTAAATAGTGCAAGCAGTGTAAAAAGGAATAATTAATTCTAATAAATACTAAACTTATTTATTTTCAGAAAATAAAATTATCTAAGATATATCACTAGGTGATCTATCTCAAAAAAAACCCTAACCCTTAAAAATTTGAGATTTAATACTTATTAAAAATTAAATATTGAAATACACAAAATAATTTTTATAGAATAAATGATGCATGCAAATGTAATTCTTTTTGGGCATAATGTAATCACAATTAATTCTACTATCTATGATTTTTTGGTCATTTTTTGAGCAGTGGTTATTTAATATGAATCGCATATTTTAAGTAAAATATGCAATTCTTCACTAAAATAATAATTAATAACTACCAAGCATAAATATATAAAGCACATACCATAATGTAGAGAATTAGTTGTACTAAAAATATAAATTTTTGAATAATAAAAAGATGCAAAAATGTTGCTCAAATAATATATAGAAGTCAGGTTTTTTCGCAAATTACATTAAATAAATAAATAAATAAATAAAATGCAAAGCATGGACTACAATTGAATTACCAGACCCTCTGGGGCACTACTTGCAAAACTTCCAAACGGCCACGTGCACAACACGTGACCTTTGGTTCAACGGGGATGTTGAGAAAATAAAGTGGAACTTTGGGGTGTGATTGCAGATTTCCCACCGAGGAGGGTGCAATGCACGTGACCCACCCCCTCAGTTCTTACGCCCGACCGTAGGATGGCGGAGGAGTGGGGGATGGTAATGGTGCTCAAGAAGATGGTCGTTGGCGGCTGGCGAAGGAGGAGTAGGCCATCCTTGTCGATGAAGCGACATGTCAGGGAAGTGTGGACTGCTGGAAGATGGAGCTGCAGTCGTCAAAGGCGAGGATTCTCCTTGTAGATGGTGTCGCTGAATCTTTGATTGCGGAGTCGTGGAGTTGAATGTGGTCGATGGCGGAGGACTCCTACAAGCATCTGAAGGCGGAGCACCAAGGGTGGATCCTCCAAGGCAAAGGCTGGATTTGATGGAGCTACCCACTGCAGTGAGGCGAAGGCAGAGATGATGATTGCAGGGATGGCATGAAGTGGTGGTGATGATCATTGGCGAAAGCAGAGAAGGGCATGCGATAGGAGGCATACGAGGATAGGAGGCATGTCGGAGTCGTTGTGAATGAAGAAGATGAGAAGGGCGGGGAAGGAGGAGGAGTACCTGGAGGTATGTGGGCTCTACGGCTAAGATGGCCAGAGCAAGAGCACTAGCTGAAAACTTCTGCAATGGGGAGATTAGTCCACTAGATCTCACCGCTGCACGAAGGAGGGGCTTTGTCGGAGAATAGTGGGTTGAGCGGAGCTGTCACCTATGCCTGGGCCTCAAACCCCCTTGCGGTTGTTCTCTATCAGTGGATGGGATTCAAGGGGGCTTAGGCCATTCTTAAATAGAAGATAGGTGGTGGCGACAGAGATGGAAGGGGAGTTTGATTGGAAGGTGGCGATGGGGCTCGAAGTGGAAAGAGGGTTGGAACGAGCAGAGATAGAAGAGGGGTTCTAGGATTGATTATAATTGGGGATTAACCAAGATTGGGATTTGACGAGGATCGTCGATTGATCGGAGGAGATTCGGAGAAGGATGACGATGGAAGGTGGAGGTGGCGTACGAGATCCGTGGGGATCGTGCGACAGTGCACAGAATTGCAGAAGGAAGGAGAAGATAGGGGGCCGTCTGATCGGCCGAGATCAGACGACCCTGAAGTGCCACATGACAATTTTTTTTATTTTTTATTTTTTATTTATTTTTGATATTTTTTAATAAAAGTGAATATATAAAAATACCAAAATTGGGTGACACATGGTGTCTCTAGGAGCTGCCACGTGTCACTCCCAGAAAATTCGATAATTAAAATAAAGGAAAAATAAAAATAAATAGCAAACGACCTCGGATCGAAAAATTTTCTTAACGAAAGTTGCTCATCTCATGAGATTCACAACTTTCATGAAAGGACTAAAATCAAAATTAGTCAATTGCACAAAGTGATATTTTTGGTGGTACTCTATGTGTATAAAATACCCAATTTTTGGGGTTTTATAAATTTTTTTGTCATTTTTAAATAAGATAAAAATATAGAAAAAACTACGATAAAATCAAATACAAATATTTACCCATTAATATAATTGTTTGATTTTAATTAATTAAGAGAATGAAGAAATAAAATAAAGAACAAAAACACAACTTTTGTACAAAATGTTAGTGAATACTCAGACTCCGTTAAATTCTTTCATTTTGGTTTTATTTTAGCTTTGAATTTTTACGAATTTTAATAAAACTTTTATCAAAGAAAGTAAATGAAAAAAATAAATTAAAAAGAGTTAAATATTTACATAAAATAATAGGTCGAAATTGGGTAAAATACACAATGTACAAAAGTGGCTCAAAACCCAACTTTCACATATAAGCTCCGATTCACTTGAACTTAGTCTTGTTTTGAAGGTAATTGAATGTACAATAGTTCAAAAGTAGGATCAAATTAGACACTGTATGGGGAAGATATCAACATTTTAGTCCGATCATCCTGAAATCAGGGTTTAGCTTTATTTCTCAATTATTTCAGTTAATGATTTTTTTTGTATTTTCCTTTTATTCTTTTTAGTCATATGTACACAGTGGAGTGGTTTCAAGTGATTTGAAGTTATAATTAATTAGTTAAAAATCAGGGAAGCTAGCTTATTTTACAGGTCAATTGGGTTGAGATTTTTGGTTTCTTAATTTGTGCAACTATGCATGATAAAATACAATTATTATTTATTCACGCATGAATGTTAATTATGCAAGATAATGGATGAAATACAGATGAACTTTGGAGAACTGAGCTTAATTAATCACTTTTAGAGTGATGAATCATAGAATCATCAAGCTTCATAGAACCTCTGCCTAGCTTCGAGACTTCCTTCTTCGCCAGCTTCTTGAAGCAATCATCAGAGCTGCGCGTGGAGGCAACTATCTGACAAAAGAGCTGACACAGTTTGGATGGTTTTAGAGAAGATGGTAGAGACTAGCCGTACCAGATCATCTAGCAGGGATTATGACAAGCGATCTCCCTCTCATGTACATCAAGAGGTGGGGAACAACTGTTGCTGATCTGGAAGATGACCTACTCCCCAACATGGGGATTATCAGTGATACATTAACTAATGTTTACTAGATC
Source organism: Ottelia alismoides (assembly GCA_037367405.1). Taxonomy (NCBI): domain Eukaryota; kingdom Viridiplantae; phylum Streptophyta; class Magnoliopsida; order Alismatales; family Hydrocharitaceae; genus Ottelia; species Ottelia alismoides. Next base: position 353,683 of record JAZKJV010009792.1, read on the forward strand.
GAGAAGAAGGTGAGCAAGATACACAAGCTCTCCGAATGGGAGAACCTTGCCATGCTTCCCAAACAAATGGCAGAGTTAATTGATAGGGTATCCAAAAGCAAGATACCTGCCCCGTCTGCACCCCCTTATCTCATCTACATAGTGCACCACATTCATGAGCAGCTCATGGAGGGGTCTTATAGCACATGGATTCTAGGTCAGCCTGAGGTCCATGAGAGCCAGTTCACAGAGACGACCATTGAGACAGTCACTGAGGAAGCCCCACAAGTGTGGGAGGTAAATGGGATCTAGTACACCAATGATTCCAGTGCCACCTAGCGACAGCAACAACAATGCCTACAATACCCCCTCAGCCTCAATATCGCCAGTTTCCACCCCCTCAGCAGCAACAGTACTCCCATTAGCAGAGCCAGTACTGTCAGTAGGTCCATCAAGGACCTAACAGACTGTAGCAGGGTCAACAACAACAGTCCTAAAGGCAGGACCACAAAGCCTCATTTTCAGGTACCTCTGACTTCTAGAGGATAATTGATGAGCTCAAACTCATCAACAATGAGCATCTGATCAGAGAGCCGACATCAATTGGCTTTTACATTGGCATGATGAGTTCACCGCAAGTGGGACCTCCATCCTAGCACAGGTCCAGGTTAACCCCAACAACCTGAATTAAGGACAGAATCACCAAAAGGATAATGTATACTATTCCGATTTCTCAGAATTAGATCATGAGATCCTATCACATGGTATTCACCAACTTACTCTCAGGAGCGGTAGGACCGTGCAGACCCCTGATCTGGCACGACGGAGTGGAGTGGAGGATACCGATGAGCTAACCCCTGTAGATAGCTCAGAGGAGGAGTACCATCAGCAGCATCAACAACACTGATGACACGAAATGACCCGAGCAACTAAGGATGAAGAAATAGAACTAAGGTCGTTGCGACCTCAGTCGCTCAGAGTCCCTCGGTCAATCAAGAAAAATGAAGATCAGACCACCAAAATCAAAGAAAAATCAAATAAAATCGATAGCGGTCCTGGCTATTGGATTAGCCTGGTATAGCGACCAGGGTCGGACTCAGGGAGCACGTGATGACCTCACGGGCTACGAAGTAGTCTAAAAAGAATTAAAAATAAAAGACAAGTATTTTTGGTAGATTTTTAATTGTTTTTTATTTTTTTGGATTTTTAGTTAATTAAGAAAATAAAGAAATCAAGGAAATAAGCCAACACAACAATTTATTTAATGCATCAAAAATCAATCAAAAATTCAAATAAAATTGTTTTTATGTATTTTATGATTTTTACTGTTTTTATTGAATTTTTGGGATTTTTTCTGATTTTTATTTAATTTCCTAAAAATAAAACAAGGCAAGAAACTGAAGGTGCTGTCCAGTCAGGAGTAAAAGGCCAATTTAAATTGCAAAAAGGGCCTTAATACTCCTGGAGTAATTTTCCTATAAACTAGAGAGTTTAAGGAAAATTTGGGCACTGGGTTTATTATTTTTGGATTAGGAAATTAATTATTAGAATTTTTATGAGTTTTTAGGTTTTTTTCAATTTTTAAGAGTTTTATGTAATGAAAAATGACCAAAATTAGTCAAAAAATCAAACACAATAAAACAAAACAGTAGCTAATTTTTTTATAATTTTTAGACGAATTTTAATATTTTTTTGTGATTTTTAAAATCATACAGTAAAGAAATAGTGTGTTTTTGAATATTTTAAAATATCAAATAAAACTAAAAATGTCCCTAAAAATTCTAGAAAATTTTACAACATGGCAGGAGCCATGTTTCCAATTTTCATTGAATTTGGAGTAAGTTTGATATTTTATTCAAAAATGAAACCTAGGTACCGTGCACAGGGACCTGTACGCAATTATCCAAAGCTCTGGGGGGTCCGGTGCAAAATTCCCAAGAAATCACGCGCGCGGCGCGTGTCTGGGGCATACAGGGACCTATATGCAAAGAAATAAAGTTCTTGGGCTAAATAATAACAAGTATTAAAAGCCCTGGGAACTTAATGTAATTTACCCACGAATATAACGCACATGCGCATAAAAAGCACTCACAGGGGCATATCTGCAATTAATTAAAACATTTCATTCATTCCATAACATTGCAGAACTACAGAGCTAGACATGCAAAATACCCAACAAAGCACGTGTCGATGCACGTGCTACACTATAAACAGGGGCATATATGCAAATAAAGAAGCAGACAGGGTCCAAATTGCAAATGTACCAAATAAAAACAACTAACTAAAGTATTTACAGGACTAAACAAGAAATAAAATAAACAGAGGGGCCTAAGGTATAAATTACCCTTTTATTAATGAGGCCGTTGGATGGGCGCCACGTGTGGTGATGGACGGCTGGAAATGGGTGGCGCCCAACGAAGGAAGCCCTCGCCCTGATCGAGCGGTGCTGGTCTCGCCACGTGTCGAATTGGATGGCTCAGGTGCAGCGTGTGAAAGCTCCTCTGATCGGACGATCCGGATCCACCCTCCAAGGATCGACGGTGATAGCTGCTCCTCGAATAGACGGTGGAGATCAAAGCTGGAGGTGGGGGTGCATCGGACGGCTCTGAAGGATGGAGGAAGAACTGGGCTCCGGCGAACTTCGCCGGGCTCGTGCAGGCACTGTACTCCTCCTCGAAGGCCTTTGATGATCGGAGAAGGAGCGTGGAGGCCTTCCGCGTCGAATGGCAGCCTCCGATGGCTCGAAAGAGCTCAGGGGAGCTCAGGAGAGGTCGGCGGAGGTCGCCTGGCTGCACCTGGATGGTCGGGCCCTCAGATGGGCTCGACTGGACCTGCAAGATGGCGCAACACACTCGTGGGTCGAGGGCAAAGTGCCTCGACCCTGTCAGCGGGGATGGAAGGGATCTGTGCGACGGGGCGGTCGAGCTCCGGCGAGGGGGAGACGATGGAACTCTAATCCCCAGCTCCTGTGCGAGCTGGGTTGAATGAGAGGGCGTAGAACGTGCGTGGGAGAGAGGTGAAGGCGATGGTGAGGTCCGATGATCGAATGGACAGTGGGTGTGGCCGGAATCGGAGATGATCGGCGACTGCGAAGATTGGGGGTAACTTGAAATTAAAGAAAAAGAGAAAGAATCTAAGCTACCTGGATGGGGGAGTCGACTGGGAATGAGCTTAGGCAGCTCTGGGTCCTTGCCTCACGGGACGTCGTGGCCCGAGGATCTGGCGCTACCTCCTGGCGGCGCTCGGCAGCGGAAGTTCGCCGGATCGATGTCTCCTTGCTCCCTCCTCGCTGCAACACCCTCTGGAGCGAGCTGTCACTCTCGACAAGACGGTGGAGGTCACTGGGTGGTGAACAAATGAGCCAAAGATGCGGAATGAGGTGGCGGAGCTCATCCTTTATACGGTGGAAGGTCCTGCAAGATTTGATCGGGTAGGGCAGTGTGAAGCGCGGATCCCGAGGCGGACACCCCGGCGAGGGTGACGGATGTGACGTGAGCGAAACGGACCCGGGGTTTAGGGGGATGGTGATCGGGTATGGATGGGAAAAATTCGAGAACTCGGGTCGGGCACCCAGGACCCGTGTGAAGTGGTCCATAGGGGGAGTTGACCGGGCGGTCAACAACCCCCGTGGACCAATGAGAGACAACCACGTGTAAAATATTTGTAAAATCAATTAAAAATAGTAAATAGCTGAATTATTAAAAACTTAAAACATCAAATATATTTGTTTTATTTTTTTTCTATTTTTTGTGATTTTTAATTAATTTTTTAAAATAAAATTAGGTATTTACATATTAGGGCTATATATAGGTATATATACAATATGTCTTTTTAATTTTTTATTTTTTATTTGTTATTTTTGTGCATTTTTATTCCTATTTATTTATTTATAACATAAAATTAGGAATAAAAAGATATTTTTATTTTATTTTTATTATTTATATACATAGGTGAAATAAATAGATATATACATCTATGTACATGGTATATTTACAATGTGATTTTTAATTTTTGCTTTTATTCTTTTTATTTTGTTTTTTTTATTTTAATGGTTTTTATTTTATTTATTTACAACATAAAAGATAAAATATTTACAAAATTTTTGGAGATTAATTCTATTTATTTACAAGGCTAAATAAATATAGATGAGTGGTCTATATACATGATGAATATCTACATGTGAATGTTTTTATCTTTCTTTTTAATTTTTTAATTTTTATTTGGATTTTATAAATATAAATATATACACAATATATGCAAGTCACTTTTATTCTATTTTTTAAGAGGAAAATATATTTATTTTATTTACAGGTATATTTACACACATGAGCCCCTATCTCCCTCTACTTTGGCTTTTATACGGTCAGGCCCATGCTGAGCCCTCCCTTGGGATTAGGTCGCTCAATATTTATTCTAAATATTTCCCTCTTTTTCTTTTTCTTTTTGTTCTTTATTCTTTTATTTTAGCACAAAAACATGCTAATTATTAGTTTTTACACCATGCATGCTTTTGGTAATTATATATATTTACAAATATCTACATGCATTTGCAAAGGTTTTTTGTAGCTAAAATATAAGAATAAAGAGTGATGAATGAGTATTCATCACCTCCCTATACTTAACTTTGCTAGTCCCTTAGCAAACACTTATTGAAAAAGAAGTGAAAAAGAAGAAAGAAAAAGAAAAAGAGAAGAATGTACATGGATCAAGGTTGATTATTAAACTTGCCTTCATTAAATTGAGGTATGGAGCTTAATCGGATCTTTAGATTATTAATGTGTCGGAATCTTATTTGGACTTAAGCTTAAAACTCAACAGCCTCTAAGTTCCACTAATCTCTAATCAAGACTCCTCAATGCTCCAACTCAGAACAAGTCATCAATCACAAACCCTGAAGACCATGAATCTTTCCTTGTCTTGTGAATGTGAGGTATAAGCTCTCCACCTCAGAAATGGCAACTTGACAACCCTCCCCAACAAGGTAACTCTATGACCTCAGTCTGGCCACTCTTTCCTCGAGGAGCGGGGTATTCCCTTCTAAGTTCAAGTTCAACCGGCTCAAGAAGAGGAGGAAGAACAGAATGGACCATGGCCAGTGTAGCCATGTATCCTTGGGAGCTTGACCAGTGTAGCCAAGCCTCCCTGCTGCAAGCTACATGAGGTGGATCATGAATCTCAAGCTTTGCTTATTGCACTTTATACATACTCCGGTGGGATTATCATTTTCTCTCAGACCCACCACTTTTTTGGAGTTATTTCTTTTTGCATTTTTTTTCAAGTGCATCTATACAACATATACGTGTGCAACATATATACAAGGAGTTTTTCCTCTTGAGCCAGTAGACTATCCCTCTTTTGAAGCTTTATTGCAACCCACAACTCCCGTCGTTAGACCTCATGGCAACCAGACCAAGTTGAGATGCACTTCCTTCACTAAAAGAAGAAGAGAGGCTCCGCCTAGAAGTAGTACCCTCATATGCTACCCCAAGTCAAGGAAGACTGCCTCCTCACCACCTCATCCGTAGAGAGCTCGGTGCTAAGTGCTGGTGTCCAAGTAAAGCCATTGTCTATATGAGTCATGTATTGTTGTTAAGTGCTCTACTTAGGCTCATTGAGATGACATGTGATCATAGCCTAGTGGACTTAAAGAATTAAGTCACCATGGACTTGAAAAGCCTTAAACCTAAGCCCTATAAGGTTCCTCTTATAAATTAGGTGGATTAAGATCTTAATCAAGCTCCATTTCCCAATTTAATTCTAGGCTAGTTTAAATGTCAACTATCATACAGAAAAACTATATACATATGTACAAAAGATGCTATTTACACAAATTTTACAAACATGCAAAATTTTTGAAAAATGTTTTGAAATCATGTATGGATGAATGCATGAAGTGCAAGTTTTGCAAAAAGTATTTACACACATTTACACAAGATTTTTGCAAACTTTTGATTTTCAAAACATTTTGGAAAAAATTTGTACTATATACATAATTTTGATAAGAAAATATTTACACAAGCTTTACACAAAAGGTTTTTGAAATCATTTTTACGAAAATAATTTGTACACTAGCTATTTATGTGCAATAAAAGAATGATTATGTACATGAAAATTTTTAATTTTTGTGATTTTTAGGGTTTTTAGCCATTTTATTTATTAACACACTCACACAAAGTACGAGTTATGGCTAAAGTATATATGAAATATACACACACCCCCTATACTTAGCTCGAATGATGTCCTCAGAGTCAAGAGCGATGAAGAAGACATAACTCATGCCAGGTACAGGGAAGTGAAAAGGAAGGCTATATATAAAGATGAATGAATGAATAGAATGTCAAGAAGATCTCGGCTCTTCCCCCTATACTTAGGATCAAGTAATCCTAAGTATAGCAGGCTGTACACTAAGGGAGAACCGAGTGAAGAATGTACAGGGTCTACCCCCCCTATACTTAGGGTAAAATATCCCTAAGTATAAGCAACAAAACATGGGTAGACAGAAACAAAAGAAATACCCAAAGGTCCTACATTCCCCCTATACTTAGGGTAAAGTACACCCTAAGTATAGCAAAATCAAAGGATGAATAAAGGGATGTGAGACTAAAGAATGTGATTATATGGACATCTTGATCTATACAAGTCGGAAGATCAGTGGAAATCAGGCGTGAGATGCAATAGATGTGAGTCAAAAGACCACATCTCACGCAAAATGAATCGGGGCAACATCAACGACCCGCGTCTCATGATCTAGAAATGGCTTGAGCCGCTAGCCGTCACTCGAAAGGTACTCTCAGAAGACAACTCGGATATATCGATGCTACCGTTGTCGTGTACCTTTCTCACCAAGTAGGGTCCCTTCCACTTGCTCTATAGCTTCCCTGGAAATAAACGAAGCCTCGTATCAAACAACCATACTCTCTGTCCAGGCTCAAAATGCTTGTGGCTGATGTGAGAATCATGCCACTCCTTCACTCTCTCCTTATAATGTAGGCTGTTTGAGAAGGTTGTATCTCTCAACTCCTCCAGGGCTGCTAACTCTGCCCTCCTCTGGTCTCCTACACCATATGGATCCATAAGTATCTCAGTGACTGCCCAAAGTGACCTGTGCCTCAGCTCAACAGGTAAATGGCACGGCTTTCCATATACGAGGCGAAAGGGAGATGTGCCCAATGGTGTCTTGAAAGACGTCCTATATGCCCACAAGACCAAGTCCAAAAGCTGTGACCAATCCTTTCGGTCAGGGCGAACGACTTTCTGCAATATAGTCTTGATCTCCCTGTTCGACACCTCGGTTAGACCATTCGTCTGTGGATGGTAAGGTGTAGCAACACGATGGTCTATACCGAACTCGCTAGCAAGGGCCTTCACCTGGTCGTTGATGAAATGAGATCCCCCATCTGAAATCAATACTCGAGGTACCCCGAACCGCGTGATGATGTACTTCCTCAAAAATCTGCAAACTGTCCTCGCATCAGCGGCTCGGGCGGGGATAGCCTCAACCCAACGACTAACATAATCCACGGCCAACAGAATGTACTCAAATCCCTGACTCTTAGGGAATGGACCCATGAAATCGATGCCCCATGCGTCAAAAACCTCACAGAAGTGAATGGGCTGCATCGGCATCATTTCACGCTGTCCACAAGTGCCCATCCTCTGACAGTCAGTACACCTCTTCACGAACTCATCAGAGTCCTTGAAGAGGGTAGGCCACCACAAGCCGGATTGGAGCACTTTCTGTGCCGTTCTCCTCCCAGAATGATGTCCTCCTGCCTCAAGCTTGTGGCAGTAAGTAAGGACGCTATGGTGTTCCTCCCGAGGAATGCACCGATGCTAAACGCTATCCCCTCCTTCGTGGTAAAGGATGGGATCCTCCCAGTGGTAGGACTTGGCCTTCGCAAGGAAGGTCTCAAGCCTCTTCCTGGTCCAATCTTGTGGGACTTTCCCAGCAACGAGAAAGTTCACAATATCGGCATACCACAGGAGTGAGGCGATAGCAAGGATCGCCTCATCTGGGAAGGTCTCACAAATGGGATCAATATGCTCAGACTCCTCAGGCTGCTCTAAACGGGAGAGATGATCCGCCACCACATTCTTGACTCCAGGCTTATCCTTGATCTCAATGTCGAACTCCTGGAGTAGAAGGATCCATCTAGTCAGTCTGGCCTTGGCATCCTTCTTTGCCATGAGGTATCGGATGGCGGTGTGATCAGTATACAGGGTCACTCTAGATCCAATGATATAAGATCTGAACTTATCTAGGGCGAATACTACGGCTAGCATCTCCTTCTCTGTGACTGTATAATTCCGCTGGGCGGAATCCAATGTGCGGCTAGCGTAGTGGATAGCAAAGGGGACTCCATCCCTCCTTTGTCCCAGCACGGCCCCCACGGCAAAATCGGAGGCATCCGTCATGACCTCGAATGGGAGAGACCAATCAGGCGGCTGGAGAACAGGAGCCTCTATAACATTCTGCTTGAGAGTCTCAAAGGATGAAAGACACTTGTCATCGACAAGGAACTCGGTGTCTTTCGTCAAGAGGTCAGTCAACGGCCGGGCAATCCTGCTAAAATCATGAATAAATCGTCGGTAGAAACCGACGTGCCCCAGGAATGACCGTAACTGCCTCAAATTGGACGGCGGTGCGAGTATTCTAATGACATCTACCTTGACCGGATCAACCTCCATGCCCCTGTTGGAGATGATGTGGCCAAGCACCGTCCCTTGAGTCACCATGAAGTGACTCTTCTCCCAAGATAGCACCAAATGGACCTCTATACATCGCTGGAGTACTCGGTCTAGGCAGTCAAGACGGGAGTCGAATCCGTCGCCGTAAACCGAGAAATCATCCATGAAGACCTCCAAACACTCCCCTACCATGTCCGAAAAGATCGACAGCATACATCTCTGAAAAGTCACAGGGGCATTGCATAGCCCAAATGGCATGCGTCGGAAGGCGTATGTGCCGAAGGGACAGGTAAAGGTGGTCTTCTCCTGGTCCTCAGGAGCGATGGCCACCTGGTTGTAGCCCGAGTACTCATCCAGAAAACAATAATGTCTCTTCCCTGCCAGTCTCTCAATGATCTGGTCAATAAAAGGCAGGGGGAAATGATCCTTCTTGGTGGCCTGGTTGAGTCTCCTGTAGTCAACGCAGACCCGCCAAGAAGTGGGTACTCGTGTAGCAATCTCCTCTCCCGACTCACTGATCACAGTCGTGATGCCCGTCTTCTTGGGCACCACATGCAAGGGGCTGACCCACTTGGAGTCGGAGATGGGATAGATAAAATCGGTGCTCCACCATTTCGAGATTTCCTTCATGACAACCTCTCTCAGATTGGGGTTCAGCCGCCGCTGGAACTCACGCGACGGCTTCGCCTCATCCTCGAGATAGATATGGTGGGAGCACAGGGTCGGACTAATACCCTGGAGATCTGGTATGCTCCATCCGATTGCCTTGCAGTTCTTTTCAAGAACCCCCATCAAACGGGATTCTTGCTCTCCAGTCAGATCGGCGAAGATGATGACTGGGTACATCTCAGGCTCACCCGCAAGGAATCGATACTTCAACAAAGTAGGGAGCGGCTTCAGCTCTGGATAGCTGGGTGCTGGCAAATCCGGCTTCAAAAGAAGCCGCGTGTATGCTGCCAAATCTGTCTGGGAGAATGAGAACGTACTCTCGCAAACTGGATCTGAAGAAGGCTGCTCAACTGAACTGTCTCTGATCTGCTCGGCATCTACCTCCTCCTCAGCTGTAGGCTCAGTGGAACTCAGGTCTGGCATATAATCCTCGCAATCTGCCCAATCAGACTCTAAATCCGAGGGATCTGCATCAAACAAGGTGGCATCAGCACCACCATCATCACAAAAATCCGTGTCGCGGTCAAGAACCTGCTCTGCTGCCACTGAAGTATCCTGAACCAGGGCTGTGCTCTCCAAGCTCTCCTCTACTATCATCTCTGCATCAACGGTGTCTGAAAATGGGAGGATGTCCTGTGCTGATGGGTCTGCCCATACTGCCTCATCGTCTGTGATCATAAAGTCGCAGTCCTGGTGGATGTCTAACCCGGCATCTGTCAGCTGCTCTGCATCTGAAGTGGTCTCTGAGCATGATCTGTCTCTGGCTCTGTAGTCCTCGACCATCTCTATTTGTACACTTTCGCCATCGACATGAAAGTATACCTTCCCGCTATCATGGTCAGTCACCGCCTTGGCTGTGGCCAAGAACGGACGACCGAGGATGATGGGGGTATCGGTCACTGAATCAGGGATCTCCATGTCCAACACTACGAAGTCCACGGGGAATTGCAGGCCCTGAATAGTGACGACAACGTCTCGTAACAACCCCTTAGGCCTCTTGACAGATCGATCAGCAAACTGAAGGACTGTCCTGCTCTGTCTAAGAGTGCCCAACTCGAAGCGGTCGAGAAGGGCTGCCGGAAGGAGGTTGATAGACGATGTGCTATCTAATAGAGTCCGGTCGAACCTCTGCTCTCTAATGTGACATCTGACATAAGGGGCTCCTGAATCTGGCCTCTTGGCCGGCAGGCGGTTCTGGATCGCGAAACACGTGGCTTTCGTCAGCACATGGATCTCTGAATGGTGGTTCCTCCTCTTCCTCCTGACGGTAGTCCTATCTCTCAACAAACGCTGAAGAAGGGGAATGTGCTGCAAAGCCTCCTGAAGAGTCAGCTGGATATGGAATCGGTCTATCATCTGCTGGCTGAACTCTTCCTGGTCTCTCTTTTTGGGATTTTCTGTTTTCTTCCCCTTCCCCATCTGAAGGGCTCTAGGAAAGGGGATCACTGGGTCCTTCTCAGATGAAGGACTAGGAAAAGGTCTAGACGGCTCGACGGCCGGATCCGCACATACATCAAGCACCACAGTGGGACCCGAAAAAACCAAACCTTTTTTTTTATTCACAACATGGTTCCGAGATACATTAGGTGAAGGAAAAACATCAGATCTCTCTACATGAACTCTGGTGGCCTCAGTACCACCAGTGGCTGGATCAACTGGACGTCTCGCGGCCTCAGTACCGCGCTCTGGCTCGGCAACCCGGGTGGCATCAGTACCACCTCCTCGAACTGGTGAAATGGCGGCCTCAGCACCGCCTGTGGTCAGCATCTCGGGTGGCATCAATACCACCATCATCATCTCGAGCGACCTCAGTACCGCTCTCCTCCTCCTCATCTGGTGCTCTAGGTGTATCCTCATGACGTCGCTCAGACGAGGCGCCGCCTGCTGGCATCCTACCGCTCCTAAGTGTGACAAAATCAGCATCAAAAAGGTCTGTAGACATATCATCAAATGGATCACTAGGAGTGGCATGCTCAGTGTAAGCTACCTGCTCAGATTTCCGCTTCAGGCTGTTGGGGTTCGGCTCGATCTGGGCAGGGATGGCGGCCTTCCCTCTCACAATGTCCCGCATCTCCTGGCGGAACTCGTCCATCTCCCGTCTGAAAGTGGCCTGCTGATCCGTGAGGAGGCGGGCTATGTCATCCAAAGCGGGGCTCTCGTGGGAGCCCGACGGGTAGCCTTTCTGGTAATGAGGCTGCTGGAACTGGTGCTGCTGCTGCTGAGAGGGGTATGGGTGTGGTGGATGCTGCTGCTGGTGAGGCTATCGCTCACGCCTCCAAGACTGTCCCTGCTGATAGGGACGAGGACCGTAGGACGACTGCTACTGCTGCTGTGAAGGGTAGACTGGGGGCTGCTGCTGCTGCGGGTGGTGCTCTCTCCGCTGGCTGTACTGGCCTCCCTGACTAGATGGCTGCTGCTGGGGCTGGGTACCTCCATTCCCCCACCTGAATCCAGGATGGTCTCTTCGGATTCCAGGCTGAAGGCGGTCATACCAAATCCCGTTGACATCCATCAACGGATCTGCATCGTACTGGGCTGGCTGGAGTACTGCCAGAGGCTGATCAGGCTGGTATACCACCATCTGCAAGTCTGGAGATGGTGGTGACTGGTAGGTGGGCTGCGGTTGCTGGTACGGCTCCGCCTGTACAAGGTGAACCTGTCTAGGCTACTGGTGTGAGTTGGAGCGCTGGGACGAGCTGCTGCTGCTGCCGTGATCGCCTCGCGACTGAAGACGGGGCTGGGGAGCCGTCTGTGCCTCCTGGAGACACATGAGCTGGGTTGTCATGTCGCTCAGAGTCTGTGCCATCTGCTCCATCTGAGTGATGCCCTGGCACTGCTTCTTCTCTATCAGCTCCATCCGATCCAACTTCTTGCTAATGATGCCCATGTCCGCAGCTGACAACTCTGCCTGTGCTGCTGTACTGCGGACGAACTGGATGGACCGGCGTCGACTCGTGCTATCCTCTGGTACTGCACGGGTCCTGGCTGCTGGGGTCTGCCCTGAGTGTACAACCTGGTCTGAGACATCACCATGTAGTTCTCGGCCATCTCCTCGTAGATGGACCAGACCTGGTCGTGATCCTTGGCGAAGTAAGACCCGCCACAAGAAGCGTTCACCAAGCCCTGGAGCTCTGGTGTCAGCCCGCTGAAAAAGCTCTGCACAAGGCTGGGCTTGGAAATATCGTGGTGCGGGCATCTATCAGTCAGCTCTCGGAACCTCTCCCATGCCTCATGGAACTGTTCGTTGGGGAGCATGGAGAAGTTGCTGATAAGGGCTCTCGCTGCATTGGTCCGCCCGAGTGGATAGTACTTATGCAAGTACTCGGTGCGGAGCTGCTCCCAAGTGTAAAAAAACTTCCCCAGATGCTTCAGCCAGGTGGCTGCTCTATCTGCCAAAGAGAAGGGGAAGGCAATCATCCGAATAGTGTCCTGGTCCACATGGCGGTCGTGGACAGTGCTGCAAATCATGAGGAACTCCTGGAGGTGGAGATGGGGCTCCTCGGTGGCAAGGCTGTGGAAGCGGGGGAGTAACTGCAAGGTGTTCGGGGGAACTTGAAGTCCCCCACGATGGCTGGAAGTACGACCCAGTGGTGCATCAGCGTCGATCCGGGGTTGTGCAACTCCCGCATCAGTCTCGGTGGTCCTCCTGCCGCGGCTGCTGCAGCTGCTGCTGCGGCTGCTGCATCTGCATCATCCGGGATCCTCGGTCCCTCTCTGCGCTCCTCGCGCTCTGCTCTCATCTGCTCCAACTCTCTCCTCATGTCTAGCATGATTGCTCCCTGATCCCTCAACTGCTGCTGAACTGTCTCGAGGGAGGCAATCAAGGTGGAGTTGATCGCTCCCTGATCCAACACAAAGTGCTCACCTCTAGAACGATCCTCGGAACTGCCGGCCATGGTGTCTGCAAAACCAAATGACCCAAACTCAGGTGCCGATAAATCTGACAATCTCTCCTCTGGCACTGGTCTCTCGGAACCGAAAGAAAGGGGGTCGAGGGGGAACAGGGCGGAATAATACTCGGGCTCGGAGAGCTGGTCTCGGCTCTCGCGAGCCAACCTAGATGAACGGGTAGACGCGCCCGAAAGCGGTGCAACCAGAGGCTGCCTAAGAGATCGTCTACCCATCATCGTGATGTAGCGAGTAAGGCGGATGGGATCTGGAGAAACTATGATCAGCAAACAAACCCCTCAGTTCACCAACGCGACGCGAGCTGAAGACCGTGAAAGTTCGGTCAAATTATCTTGTCCAATTTTATTTTGGTGAACAAACAGAATATCAGAGCGATTACGTGACCTGCTGGGATACCCGATGCTACCCCAACCGACTGGCCCGCACGAATGAGTCGTTAATCAGTCGGGAATAGCACCAGAGGGCTCTACCTAGTGAACGGGTCACTCTCTCGCACAAGCAAACCAATCAATGAGGGAGTTGCTCTCCCCAAGACAAATTTTTAGATCAGGTGTCTTTTAGGGTCAATAGCTTAAACAGTCCCAATTTTATGGTTTTTCTTTTTAATATTTTTCAATAAAAACAAAAGGCCTAACGAATTTTACGGTTCTCCTGATTATTAAGTCGAAAACAGGGGGAGAAGACGAAAAAGCCGATGCGTGATGAAATCAATGATGCATGCAAAGATAGAAATGCGTACCTGTCTCCAGCACTCTACATGCAAGTGATCCGCGCAGAAATGTAAAGACTGAAATAAACTACCTAAATGGTGCAGCGGTAAAAAGCCGAGTCCTAAACATGCAATTCTACTCGAAGAACCGTCTAACTGGTCACCGATTCTTCAAGCCAAAGGGTCCGGTCTCGGTCTACCCCTCCTCCTCCCGACACATCGGGTTCAGGAGCAGCGCTTGGCAGGGCAGGCTACGGCACGCAGGCTACGAAGGGAGTGAATCAGTTATTTTTATTAATGATTTATTAGTAGGTCCAATTAGCGCTCTAAAGGAACAAGCAGATAATTAGGTGTGGAGATCCTACTAATTACGACACAGTAAAGCAGAAAATCCTAAATCTAGGGGATCGAGAAAAACCGTAGAAAACCGTAAAAGGCAGCAAGAAAACCAAAAAGCCGCGAAAAAGCCGCGAAAAATCTAAACTAGCTACCGGGTCCCCCGAGCACACCGGTGCTCGGCGAAACAGACCCGAGAAAGAAGTCCAAGTCCAAAGTGTCTGCACCTATATTATTACAACAGTTCTAATGATAGAAATAAACCTAAACTAATCCTCGCCCGCTCAGCCTCTCTCTCACGCTCTCCTGCGGCTCCGTACAGAAGGGAGTCGCTTCCAAGTCCCGCGGTTGCATTGGCTTCTCGAAAGCTGCCGCCTCGGTCCTCTAGCCCTCGCAAGAAAGAAGACAAGTGGTCAGACCAAATAAAATAATCAAATAGGTACAGAAAATGTGAACCAGGGTATATGTGCAAAAATGCCAAATAAAATAAACAGGCAAAATCAGACAAAACAATAAAAGAAAATAAAATAAAACAAAATAAAGCAAAAATAAAAGAAAAACAAAAAGTCGCGAAAAGCCGTGAACTCAGAAAGAGCCGCAGAAAGCCGCGAAAAAGAAAATGAAAAGAAAATGAAAAATAAAAAGAAAAACTACTAAGCCGTGCTCCCCGGCAACGGCGCCATTCTGATGACACGAAATGACCCGAGCAACTAAGGATGAAGAAATAGAACTAAGGTCGTTGCGACCTCACTCGCTCAGAGTCCCTTGGTCAATCAAGAAAAATGAAGATCAGACCACCAAAATCAAAGAAAAATCAAATAAAATCGATAGCGGTCCTGGCTATTGGATTAGCCTGGTATAGCGACCAGGGTCGGACTCAGGGAGCACGTGATGGCCTCGCGGTCTACGAAGTAGTCTAAAAAAGAATTAAAAATAAAAGACAAGTATTTTTGGTGGATTTTTAATTGTTTTTAATTTTTTGGATTTTTAATTAATTAAGAAAATAAAGAAATCAAGGAAATAAGCCAACACAACAATTTATTTAATGCATCAAAAATCAATTAAAAATTCAAATAAAATTTTTTTATGTATTTTATGATTTTTACTGTTTTTAGTGAATTTTTGGGATTTTTCTGATTTTTATTTAATTTTCTAAAAATAAAACAAGGCAAGAAACTGAAGGTGCTGTCCAGTCAGTAAAAGGCCAACTTAAATTGCAAAAAGGGCCTTAATACTCCTGGAGGTAATTTTCCTATAAACTAGAGAGTTTAAGGAAAATTTGGGCACTGGGTTTATTATTTTTGGATTTTTAAATTAATTATTAGAATTTTTACGAGTTTTTAGATTTTTTTCAATTTTTAAGAGTTTTATGTAATGAAAAATGACCAAAATTGGTCAGAAAATCAAACACAACAAAAAAACAGTAGCTAATGTTTTTTATAATTTTTAGACGAATTTTAATATTTTTTTGTGATTTTTAAAATCAGGCAGTAAAGAAATAGCGTGTTTTTGAATTTTTTAAAATATCAAATAAAACAAAAATGTCCCCAGAAATTCTAGAAAATTTTACAACATGGCAGGAGCCATGTGTCCAATTTTCATTGAATTTGGAGTAAGTTTGATATTTTATTCAAAAATGAAACCTAGGTACAGTGCACAGGGACCTGTACGCAATTATCCAAAGCTATGGGGGGTCCGGTGCAAAATTCCCAAGAAATCACGCGCGCGGCGCGTGTCTGGGGCACACAGGGACCTATATGCAAAGAAATAAAGTTCATGGGCTAAATAATAATAAGTATTAAAAGCCCAGGGAACTTAATGTAATTTACCCACGAATATAACGCACATGCGCATAAAAAGCACTCACAGGGGCATATCTGCAATTAATTAAAACATTTCATTCATTCCATAACATTGCAGAACTACAGAGCTAGACATGCAAAATACCCAACAAAGCACGTGTCGATGCACGTGCTACACTTTACAAACAGGGGCATATATGCAAATAAAGAAACAGACAGGGTCCAAAGTGCAAATGTACCAAATAAAAACAACTAACTAAAGTATTTACAGGACTAAACGCGAAATAAAATAAACAGAGGGGCCTAAGGGATAATTTACCCTTTTATTAATGAGGCCGTTGGATGGGCGCCACGCGTGGTGATGGACGGCTGGAAATGGGTGGCGCCCAATGAAGGAAGCCCTCGTCCTGATCGAGCGGCGCTGGTCTCGCCATGTGTCGAATCGGATGGCTAAGGTGCAGCGTGGGAAAGCTACTCTGATCGGACGGTCCGGATCCACCCTCCAAG
Organism: Ottelia alismoides; assembly: GCA_037367405.1. Lineage (NCBI taxonomy): Eukaryota > Viridiplantae > Streptophyta > Magnoliopsida > Alismatales > Hydrocharitaceae > Ottelia > Ottelia alismoides. The sequence goes on from JAZKJV010009792.1 coordinate 370,282, forward strand.
GATCGACGGTGATAGCTGCTCCTCGAATAGACGGTGGAGATCAAAGCTGGAGCTGGGGGTGCATCGAACGGCTCTGAAGGATGGAGGAAGAACTGGGCTCCGGCGAACTTCACCGGGCTCGTGCAGGCGCTGTACTCCTCCTCGAAGGCCTCTGATGATCAGAGAAGGAGCGTGGAGGCCTTCCGCGTCGAATGGCAGCCTCCGATGGCTCGACAGAGCTCGGGGGAGCTCAGGCGAGGTCGGCGGAGGTCGCCTGGCTGCACCTGGATGGTCGGGCCCTCAGATGGGCTCGACTGGACCTGCAAGATGGTGCAACACACTCACGGGTCAAGGGCAAAGTGCCTCGACCCTATCAGCGGGGGTGGAAGGGATCTGTGCGGCGGGGTGGTCAAGCTCCGGCGAGGGGGAGACGGTGGAACTCGAATCCCCAGCTCCTGTGCGAGCTGGGTTGAATGAGAGGGCGTAGAACATGCGCGGGAGAGAGGCGAAGGTGATGGTGAGGTCCGATGATCGAATGGACGGTGGGTGTGGTCGGAATCGGAGATGGTCGGCGATGGCGAAGATTGGGGGTAACTCGAAATTAAAGAAAAAGAGAAAGAATCTAAGCTACCTGGATGGGGGAATCGACTGGGAATGAGCTTAGGCAGCTCTGGGTCCTTGCCTCACGGGACGTCGTGGCCCGAGGCTCTAGCGCTACCTCCTGACGGCGCTCGGCGGCGGAAGCTCGCCGGATCGATGTCTCCTTGCTCCCTCCTCGCTGCAACACCCTCTGGAGCGAGCTGTCACTCTCGACAAGAAGGTGGAGGTCACTGGGTGGTGAACAAATGAGCCAAAGATGCGTAATGAGGTGGCGGAGCTCAGCCTTTATACGGTGGAAGGTCCGACAAGATTTGATCGGGTAGGGCAGCGTGAAGCGTGGATCCCGAGGCGGACACCCCGGCGAGGGTGTCGGATGTGACGTGAGCGAAACGGACCCGGGGTTTAGGGGGATGGTGATCGGGTATGGATGGGAAAAATTCGAGAACTCAGGTCGGGCACCCAGGACCCTTGTGAAGTGGTCCACAGGGGGGAGTTGACCGGGCGGTCAACAACCCCCGTGGACCAATGAGAGACAGCCACGTGTAAAATATTTGTAAAATCAATTAAAAATAGTAAATGGCCGAATTATTAAAAACTTAAAACATGAAATATTTTTGTTTTATTTTTTTCTATTTTTTTGTGATTTTTAAATAATTTTTCAAAATAAAAATAAGGTATTTACATATTAGGGCTATATATAGGTATATATACAATATGTCTTTTTAATTTTTGATTTTTAATTTGTTATTTTTGTGCATTTTTATTCCTATTTTATATTTTATTTATTTATAACATAAAATTAGGAACAAAAAGATATTTTTATTTTATTATTATTATTATTTATATACATAGGTGAAATAAATAGATATATACATCTATGTACATGGTATATTTACAATGTGATTTTTAATTTTTGCTTTTGTTCTTTTTATTTTTTTTGTTTTAATGGTTTTTATTTTATTTATTTACAACATAAAAGATAAAATATTTACAAAATTTTTGGAGATTAATTCTATTTATTTACAAGGCTAAATAAATATAGATGAGTGGTCTATATACATGATGAATATCTACATGTGATTGTTTTTATCTTTCTTTTTAATTTTTCAATTTTTATTTGGATTTTAAAAAATATAAATATATACACAATATATACAAGTCACTTTTATTCTATTTTTTAGAGGACAATATATTTATTTTATTTACAGGTATATTTACACACATGAGCCCCTATCTCCCTCTACTTTGGCTTTTATGCGGTCAGGCCCATGCTGAGCCCTCCCTTGGGATTAGGTCGCTCAATATTTATTCTAAATATTTCCCTCTTTTTCTTTTTGTTCTTTATTCTTTTATTTTAGCACAAAAACATGCTAATTATTAGTTTTTACACCATGCATGCTTTTGGTAATTATTTATATTTACAAACATCTACATGCATTTGCAAAGGTTTTTTGTAGCTAAAATATAAGAATAAAGAGTGATGAATGAGTATTCATCAAACACCTTCAGGATCACCGGGGGGAGTTGAATCCCCAGAAATCCAAAAAAAAATAAAAAAACCAAGAAAATCCAAAAAGCAGAATAAAGTAACATCAAGCACAATCGCGAGCTCGAGTCTTTAGGAGATAAGAATACCACATTGGATGGATCACCAACATATTTTCTAGTTTCAGTTTCAGTTCCATTTCATGCATGCCAATCGAGTCCTGTACAGAGTCCAAGTCCAAGTCAGAGTCATGCACAACTGAATTTCAATTCCAATAAGAACTCAAATGGTGTTCTTGTTTCACATCGTGAGCCTCCAATAATCCCTTTTGCCTAGGCTTTATCTACGAGAAAGAAGAAAAATTCTAAAAAAATGATGATGTTTATGAGATGGAAAGGATGTCCCGTGAAAATGTTAAATTCGAAATTCCTTTCCTCCAATTAGTGGATATGGTTCCTACATTCAAGAAGTACCTAAAGGCGAGATGCACACCTGTTAGGACTAGCAGGAAAAAGAATACTCGAACAATGAAACATGTATTGATCGTATCCACTACTCGCGCCATTAAGATTGCGTTTCCAAGGAAACGAAGGGACATGAGTGCCCATTATGTGGTGAGTCATGTCTATGACACTACGTTTGCACACACTCTCTTGGATAATGGATCCTCAATTAACCTGATGCCAACAACCCTCTATGAGCGACTCAATCTAAGACCTCTTAGGAAATCCAGGGCCTTACTCTAGTTTATTGACATATCCACTAAAAGGTCCAAGGGAGAATTGAGGAACATTATCATCAATGTCGAGGGATGAAAATACATGGTGGACTTCACAATTCTTGATATGGAGATCCTCCGGAACTGGAGTGATTCCCAGATCATACTTGGAAGGCCCTTCTTAAGGACAACAGGGGCCTTATTTGACTACAAGGTTGGGAAGATTCAATTCCAAACTCCAAGCGGAGATAAGGAACTAGATATGAAGCAGACAAGGTGGCAGTGGCCAGATTCTGAATCTACTGTTTGGACATGTGAGCCCACGGCGAGCCATTATGCAATAAATGTTATTGCGAATATCATTCCCTGATATGAAATGAAGAATAACTAATTTATATAATAGGTCCCTTGGTACAATTAGGGTTATGTACCATGGCCATCTTAATAATAATACAGCTGTTGATTCAATAATTGAATCATAGAGGCTGGTGCTTGGATGAATATCTAAAGGGTTAGATTGAGGACTCATCAAGCACCGTCAAATGATAGTTAAGAGATGATCTTTGGCCTAAGTAGGAGATGGCAATCCTTTCTCACATAGGCTGATATCTTCCTGACCCCTTGATGCAGGTCCTCTGCATAGGAATAGAGATTCGGAGGTGTCAGATTAGTTAGGACAAAGAGTTGACTTAACGAGATCGAGATAACCAAAGTCCTATGTCGTATGCTGTCACGATATAGGCACGCATCCTCTGACTGGAGACAGATGTGTTACTATATGTCTGAGTATATACATTTGGTAGACCAATATGTTGATGACCTAACCAAGGTCTATACACCGACGCGCTGGTGTGCATATAAGGGTATATGAGTAATACGATCTCTCAAAAGGATCATACAGGTTCATTTATTGAACCAGAAGACATGAGCTCACTCATGAGATATTGGGAAGAATTAAATTGCGTGCACGGTCATCTCGCTTTGGAAGCTTGACTGAATTTGTAGGCTTGATATATACTTTTGGAAAGTATATGATCAAGACCTAGGTATGATATATACTTTTGGAAAGTATATGATCGATATCAACTCCTAATGATCAAACGAGAAACTTACTGATAAAACCCTAATGTAGACAGTATAAAGTTGATCTAATACTTCAGGTTTATTCTGAGTCTTCCAGTATGCAGGATGTACATGTATTGGGAATACGTGAGGGTGATGTGATCATAAATGATTGTATAACCATGACGCTTACATTCCTACGGAGTGATGAAACGGGTCTGGATTTTAGTGACTCCTCTCAGTAGAGAAGTAATCTGATCTTGGTCCAAATGTTGGACATTGATCTTAATGTGATTCAGATGCAATGAGAATATTAGATTTGTGGTCTTGATTTAATCAAGCATCTATGGGAGGCCTGAGATCTGGATTTGAGATGTGATCTCAATATCCAAGTCACTATACGTGGAACAATACAATCGCCCTGTCCTTATCTCCATGTATCTGCGAAGAAAGCTCATTATCCTTGAAAGAGTTCAGGGATAATTTCATTATTGATATATGTATCCAAGCATCGAAAAATTGATAATTAAATGTGATTTAGTTATCATATATATAATGAATTTGATTCATATTATAAGGAGAGATATCTAAGATAATTAAATATGATTTAATTATCAAAGATGTGAGTAATGTGATTGTGATTCATGTTATTTGGGCACACGAGAATAGAGATCCAAGATGATTAAATGTGATTTAATTATCATGGATATGAATAATGTGGATAACACTATCCATATTAATAATATATATTATAAATGTGATTTATAATATATTAAAGAGAGTATATTGTGATTTATATTTGTTGATTAATTGTTAATGTGAATTGGACTCACATTGAATGATTAATTAAAAATATAATTACATTTTATTTTGGGTTGTGAATGAGATTCACATAATTTCAATGACTTGATTGAAGTTTTTCACAAGATAATTGTGAATTATTTTTGTGAGAAATATTTACAATAATTGTTGTTGTAAATATTGGAGATCTCATGAGATAATGTGATCTCATGAGTTTTTGAGGAGATAGACTCATTCTATCACATTATCTCCAAGACCAATCAAAGCGGGATTAATTATGTTGATTTATCAATATAAATTAATTCAAAATTAAATCAATTATTGTTGTATTTTTACAACAACATCTTAGCCATTGAAAGAAACACAAATCAATATCAACCATTGATTGTGAGTTGTCCATGGATTGGGATCCATGGACTCCCAAAACCCTATATAAGAAGAGGCACCCCTTGCTCTTCAAGACACACAATAATAAATGCTCTCTCTCTCCACATGCCAAGCCTCTCTCTCTTATAATGGCCGTCCACCATGGAGCCATTGTGAGAGTCGTCATCGACGCAGCATCGTCGTTATGCTGCCGGGGCATATACTCGTGGATCTCCATCTCCTTCGGTGCGTCTCGCTCGTGAAGAAGATGTTGGATCTCGTGCGACGAGATTAGGAGATCCGCCGCTTGGATCATCAACATGGATTGCGAGGAGCACATGATTCATCCCTGCACTCGCAAGCATCTCCTCCATCGGATCAGACTTGAGACAGGAGGTCTCTTTGTTTAGAGACTCGATCGCAACCACGCTTCAAAAGGTAATCCTATTAATTATTTGTGGTTTAGAAGAAACGATCCGAGAAGTGTTCTTGGATCATGTGGTTTCATCACATAAAAAATTTTTTAATTTCCGCTGCCCGGAGCGACTAGTGCGACTAGTCGCTCCTGATCGCATTCGATGCGATCATCATGCTTCCGTGATGCGCTTGAGGATTTTCCCCATATCCTTCATCTAGCACCAAGTACACTTCGTTTGAAGCAGATTTTGTTCATGTGGACACCGTTGCGTCATGGAGAAAGGACCCATCCAGCACTGATGAGTCCCTCTCCTCTGGAGAGAATCTTATACATGAGATAATTTGCGAGATTCTTTGGAATGAACAAGGCGCATATCATACAGAGAGTGCATCCCTATCCCCCTACATCTTCGATGACACAGAGGCCCGGCTGGTCTTGTCAGTCCTTTCCTCTTTAGGACAATCATAAGATGAGGATGATGAGTCAGACGTGACTTTTGCCGATTGCTTGGACACTTTTGACAATCCGACTCCGGAGCCAAATCAGTTGGTGGCAGTTACTTCAGTGACAGATCCAACCAATTTTAGCACAGAGCCAGAGTTGATTGAGCCAGATTTTCTTGATGACTACACTTTATCTGAGCTCAAACCATTACCCACACCACTCAAATATGCCTTCCTTGCGGGCCCACCATGTAAGTTCCTGGACATTATCAATTCTAGCTTAACTGGAGAACAAGAATCTCACATGCAAAAGATTCTTGAAAAGAACAACAAGGACATAGGCTGGAGCATGTCCGATCTTCGTGTGATTAACCCCGCTTTATGCTCACACCATATTTACCTTGAGGAAGGTGCTAGACCCACTCGTGAGTTCCAACATAGGCTGAATCCAAACTTACGAGATGTGGTCAAGAAGGAGATTGAAAAATAGTGTGATGCGGGGTTTATATATCCCATCTCTGATTCCAAGTGGGTGGCAGCACTTCATGTAGTGCCTAAGAAGGCGAGACTTCAGATAGTCACCAAATCGGATGGAGATGAGATTGCGATGCGAGGGACCACATCGTGGCATGTCTGTATGGATTACAAACGCTTGAATTCAATGACGAAAAACGATCATTTCCCCTTGCCATTCATAGGCCATATCTTGGAGAGACTTGCGAGGAAGGAATTCTTTTGTTTTCTAGATGGGTACTCAGGCTACAACCAAGTATCCATAGCTCTCGAGGACCAGAAAAAGGCCACCTTTACATGTCCATTCGCTATGTATGCATTCGGGTGCTTGCCCTTATGGCTATGTAATGCACCGGGGACTTTCCAGCGGTGCATGATTGCAGTCTTTGCCAAGATGGTAGGAGATTTCCTGGAGTATTCATGGATGACTTCTCGGTCTGATACTCGTCTATCTCATTTGAATTGAGTCCTCAAGAAGTGCAGTAAGGTGAATCTGGTGCTCTCTTGGGAGAAGAGCCATTTTATGGTTCAAGAGGGCATTGTGTTGGGCATGTCATCTCCAAGAGGGGAATGGAGGTTGAACCTACCAAGGTGGATGTGATCACGAACTTTCAACCACCAAACAACATCAAGCAAGTGCGGTTGTTCCTTGGGCATGCCGGTTTTTACCACAGATTCATAAAGGACTTCTCATAGATTGCCCGACCGCTAATAGAGCTCTTAGGAAAAGACATGGAGTTAATTATAGATAATAGGTGTCTTGAGGCCTTTGAGGTCCTAAGGAAGAAGATCATGGATGCTCCTATCCTACATGCCCCAGATGGTCTCTTCCTTTTGATATCATGATAGATGCTTCTGACTTTGCAGTTCCTTATGCTGTTCACTAGTCAAGCAAAATACTCGACCATGCTCAACGAAATTATGCCATCACAGAAAAGGAAATGCTTGCCGTAGTATTTTCCTTGGATAAATTCAGATATCATCTTTTAGGATCCAAGGTAATCGTGTTCACATATCACATAACCATAAAGTACCTCATGGAAAAGAAAGACATGAAGGCGCGCCTTCTTAGGTGGATTCCACTACTCCAAGAGTTCAATTTGCAAATAAAGGATAAGCCAGGAGTGAAGAATGTGGTGGTTGATCACCTCTCCCGCATAGAGTTACCTAGTTCTTCTGAGACTGACCCCATCAAGGACTCCTTCCCCGATGAGTCGATCTGTTCTGTCGACTCTCTTCCATGGTATGCTAACATGGTGAATTTATTAGTGTCTAGGACAGTTCCCCATGATTGGACTAAGAGCAGCATTGACCAACTTAAGTCGGAATCAAGTAAATACCATTGGGAGGATCTATTCCTTTTCTTCGAAGGTCCGGATTGTGTCTGGCAGAGGTGTATTCCTCAGGAGGAATACATGAGTGTCCTCGTCTACTACCATTCCTTAGAGGAAGGAGGACATCACTCCGGGAAGAGGACTGCCTGGAAAGTGCTTCAATGTGGCTTGTACTGGCTGACCCTGTTCTGTGATGCATATGCATTTGTTAGGTCATGTCCAGTATGCCAGAGAATGGGAGAACCTGTCAGTCCCAAAGATGAAATGCCCATGCAACCGATCATTATGGTTGATATTTTCAATGCATGGGGCATAGATTTCATGGGCCAATTCCCTAACAACCATGGCTATGAGCATATTCTCTTGGCGGTTGATTATCTCTCTAGGTGGGTGGAAGCTATCCCTACCCGAGCCACAAACAACAACACTGTCTGTAAGTTCGTGAAAGATCACATCATTTCACAATTTGGGGTTCCCAAAGTCATCACCTCTGACGGGGGTAGCCACTTTGTTAACATGGTTATGAAAAAGTTAACAAAGGACTACGACATCGAGCACCGTGTCGCTAGTGCATAACACCCATAATCGAATGGCATGACTGACGTGTCGAATAGGGAGGTGAAGTGCATGTTGCAGAAGCTAGTCCGCCCTAACAAGAAGAACTGGTCCCGGCTCTTAAACCAAGTTCTATGGGCATACCAGACTGCTTACAAGACTCCGCTTGTAACCTCCCCATTACGAATGGTTTATGGAAAGCCATGTCATCTACCCATTGAGCTGATACATAAATCCAAATGGACATTAAAGAAAGTGAACTGTAACATTTATGAAGGACAACAAAGATCTAAAAGAGCTTCTAGAAATCAGAAACAAGGCATACAATAACAAAGTGATCTATAAGGGCAAAATCAAGCATTGTCAGATCAACATATCAGACGCAAGAATTTTATACCAGGGCAGAAGGTATGGTTATTCAATGCCATGTTGAAGATTATTCAGGGAAAGTTAAAATCCAAGTGGACATGACCCTTCATTGTCAAAGAAGTGAATACGAACGACAGTGTATGGATTTCAGAGCTTACAGATGGTGCACGACCTCTCCTTGTGAATAGGCAGCTGCTGAAGCATTTTGTAGTATTAGATGAGCAGTTAGACCGAGTTGAAGAGATCTCATTCACGCATCTCTGAATCCCATGATCCACTCTTAGGGAACACATGAATACTCACCACTTCCATTATCTCAGTGAATCTTTCCCCACTCCCCACTCGCTCTGTATATTCTCCAGATCTCATCGGTCATCATACTCACTCATGTCCTATACTTAGGCTAACCAAATCCTAAGTATAAGGGGACCGATGCCCATCCTATATATATTCATCCATTTCTCCTCTTGACATTGACCGTCCACTTTTTGATCTTCTTTTATACTTAGACTGACCAGAGCCTAAGTATTGGGGAGCGATCGACTTTATACTCGTTTTTGTTTTTCATTCTCCTACACTTAGCATGAGCTATGTATTTTCGTCGTTTCATGTGCTCCGAGGACATAACACACGCTAAGTATAGGGGGACGTGTGTATATATATATTGCATGTATACTTTACCCATAGCTTGTACTTTCGCATATTTTTGTATATATTATTAAATAAATACAGGTGTGGTAAAATTGGTAAAAAACACTTTAAAATATTTGTATAATACTCTCTGTAAAATTTTGTAAAATCCATGTAAAATAATACTTTTGTAAAATTGTTGTAAAAATGAACTATAAAAAAAGAGGGCTTCTTAATTACTCTTGCATACCATTTCTTGCATTCATTCATTCAAAAAAAATAATGCATTTCATTCATATGCATGACATCTGCATTTCATTTACATATCTTGCATATGCAACGTGGAAAGTTATTGGGTTCTAAACTGAGTTATGAATATAAGTGGAGAGTGGTCTTTACTTGGCCTTAATCTACCTAATTTTCAGAGGAACTTTATCGAGAAAGAGGATTTTAGAAGCTTCAGGTCTTTAACTTAATTTTTCGAGTTCCGCATGACAATGTGCAGACTTTGACTCCTAGTGTCTAACATGGTCTCCTAATTCTGGGAATGACTTCTGAATAAGGAATTAATCTGTACTCTCGCACTATACACTTAGCTCATCTCAGATGGGGTGTTGGAAGACTGTGTGTGTCTCTTTTTTCTGGTAGCATGGACATCTAAAGATCGGAGTATGCATTGAAATAAAGCTTCGAATGAGGGATGGATGGAATTGGCATAATTTTTCTAAGACCTCAAATCATGTACGAAAAGAAATATTCTATATCCGTAGAGGGACAAAAGATCCATGTAGAGTTACCAAAATCCATGCCAAAAGAAGCCAACTAGAAAATAAATATTTGACCAAAAAGGTCCAGGTTCAAGACATGGAGACTTGGCTACACTGGCCAGCTTCACAAGGAGAGGTGGATAAACTAGCCACCCTCCAGTTCTTTTCCCTTTCTTCTAAAAATTCTCCCTCTTTCGATCGTGAACACAACATGACTGAACTTAGAAGGAAATACCTGACTCCCTGAGGATGAGTTATTGGAGGAGGGGTTTGCATAGTAGTCCGGCATTCTTGATGGGAAAAGATAATAGGTTTCACACACATGAGAATTGTTCAATGTTCATGGGGTATGCTTTGGGAGAAGGATTGATCTAAGGTGACTTCTGGGCTGAAATTATTTTTAGAATCCTAATTTTCACAGGAGTTCCACCAAACTATTAATCCCAAGGTCGGGTCTAGCTCTATTTTCACCTTTTGTTCATGACCTTGGTATGGAACCCAAAATCATTTCACTTTTGCATTTCATTTTAGTTGCTCATAGATGAGCAAGGTTTAAGCATAGGGGTTTGATGAATCCATGATTCATCACACTAAAAGTTTATAGAGCTTCGTTCTCGCATAATTAGCTACATTTCATTGTTTACTCTATACTTTTACCATTTACGCACTTAGAATTAATGTCTACATTTTAGCATGCATACTTGCATTCATAATCATCTTCACATTTTCACCTAAATTCATGTATTTTAATTAAATCAATCTATCTCCAATCGACATGAAACCAACATCATTGTGTTCATACCACTAACCTTAATTCATGAAAAATCCTAAAAATGCTAACTTGTATATATGTAAAATAAACCCAAACCCTAATTTCAGACTAGATGGACTAAAACACCGATATCTTTCTCATACAATGTCTGATTTCATATACTCACTTTTATAATAATATACATTCAAATACCTTCAAAATAAGATCAATTTCATAAAAATCTAAGCTCATTTGTGAAAGTTGGATTTTGGTCTCTTTTGCGCATTGTATAATTTTGCTGATTTTGACCTATCATTTCATGTGCATATTTCATCCATTTTAACTATTTTCTCTTTATTTTTTGACTCATTCATTGTTTAAATAAGTCATATAAAAACAAAAAATCAAAAAAGCAAAGAAAAAGATCAATTCTGACTTGACCTTATTCACCTAATCAACTTGTACATGTTATCCTCCCTATTTTATTTTGACATTAACTCAACCCATAAAAATCCAAAAAAAATTATTTTAGTCCATTACATTATTTCATAGCATATTTGACTTTTGCTTGTATTTATTTATCATCAGAAAATGAAATAAAAATTTCAAAACATAAAATTAGTATTTTATATACATAAAATATCACAAAAAATTAATATATTGCATTATGCATTTCATTTGCTTTTGGTCCCGTAAGTTGTAGATCTCATCGAGACGAACAACTTTCATGAAGAAATTTTTTTGATCTGAGGTCTCCTTCTATTTCTTTTTTATTATTGATTTTTTTTTAATTTTTGAAAATTGTTTGGGGCTATACATGGCGCCTCCTGGGGTAGCCACGTGTCGCCCCCACTCCTTTTCTCTCCACCTTCCGCCTCACGTGCCCGCACGTGAGGTCCCTTCTCCCCTAACAGACTAGCTGCCTTTGGTGGAAGCCTCGCACCCCCATGCACGGTTGCGCAACCGCCACCCCGCACCTGCCGACTGACTCCAGCCCATCATCGCACCTTATCCCCTCCCCGGTTGACCCGCCAACCTTATCCTCCAGCCGATCATTTTCTTCTATCTCCTTCCAACGACCTTATCCTCCCCTGCCCGTTGTATCCCTTCGTTGCCAAATTCCCTATCACTCTCCCCCCATCCTCCTATAAAAGCCATCTCCGACGCCTCGAGCAGGGCATCCACCGCTAATCAAGAGAAGGCCCAACCCCCTCTTAGTGATTTAGTTGACAACTAAAGCACGTCGAGGTAGAGCGACGATGACCTGTTTCTTCCCTTTGGGCGAGATCCAATGAGTTTGACTGTCTGCTACAGAGCTTCATCGAACCTCTGCCTAGCTTCAAAGCTTCCTTCTTCACCAACTTCTTGATGCAATCATCGAAGTTGCACATCGTCGCTCCACTCCCAAGTGAAGAACTACCCACATGTAAACGTCCTTCTTACCCTTACCTTTTCTTCTTCTTCTTCTTCTTCTTCTTCTCTATTCTACTTCCCTCTTCCTTCCCCCTCTTTCCCTCCTTTTACTTCTACAAATTGAGCATACCACCTGCTTCATCTCCCTCCTTGCTACTTCTTCTACCACCATTAGAGCTACCGCATCGATTGGCCCTCAGCATCACCCTCAAGCTTCGCAAGAGCTTGGGTCCCCTCATGGGTCCCACCTTCACCAATACAGAGCCCCTCGCTCTGTCAACTCCATCGCAATGGTTTGCATTCTGAGCCGCCTGGCCTGAGCCATCGAGCTCCTCTTCTACACCATCCGCTCATCGCACCAACCTCCACCTCACCTTCATTGACTGACACTGGGGTGTAAGACTCGTCGCTGAGCACCACTATCAAGTCGACAATGCTCCAGCAGACAACCGACCACGCTGCAACCTTCACCTTCACAACAACACTGCATTCTCGGCTGAGCACGTAGACCTTCGCCTCCTCAACCTTATGTTGACCGAGGCCCACAACTGTCTCTAGAGGGCATCCGCCCTTCACGCGCCACTGACCTCTGCCTTGCCTTCACCGCCATCTCGCTTGTGAGTCGCCCCCCCAAAGAACGCACCTCCGTCATTCGCCACCGATTTCGCACCATCACCATGAAGCCTTGGTCGTGTGTCGATCGGGTGCAGACCACCTCCATCTTCAGTCGACATGCCCGTCGCTCTCCTCCGCCAAGCAGCTGTGGGCCCTTCCTTTTCAACCATGTGTCATTCGAGGCATCTCCACCGCCTGCAAGAAGCCATCGCCATTGCCCGCCTACACGACCTTCCTTGGGTCGCATGCCACCCTGATCTCATCCTTACTTCATGTGCAAGGCACGCGAGGCAAAGGGACATTTGCACTGGGAACTTGCAAGCTACCGTATTCTCACAGAGGTCCCATCTTCAGCAGGCACGTGTCGTGCATGTGCCTAAGTAGGCAAATTTTGCGAAACCCCCATCATCTCTAGCAAGCCATTCATGAGTCCCCGCCGACCACATCATATGCGTGGCACATGATCTGTGGGAAAATTGCATAAGCACCCACCAGAGTCCAGGTACTTGCATCTAAGTCCCGTCAGCATTTTTTTTATCAATTTTATTCTTGTATTTTGCATTTAGGCCCCAGTGTTTGGACTATAGTTTGAACCTTCATTTAGCATCTTTTTATCATTCTAAAAATTGCATGGTGTAGAACAATTATTTATTTATCTTGTGAGTATTTAATTAAACTTTTTTATGAGCTATGATTTATATAGTATAATTAATTTGGTGAAAACTTGCATAGTTTACCATTTTATGCTCTGAAATAACTATTAAAATATTCCCTACTCTAAAAATTCTCGAACATTCATAGTACATAGATTTAACTGTGTTCTACATTATGCCAAAAATCATCATAATTACACATATATTGAGGTCACAATTAAATAGTTGGTGATTTGAGTAATTGATTTTTAGTTAATTCCACCCTTAGTATTTAAGGAATTAAAAATTGTTCTGGATACCTCTCATGTTGATCTATCTAGGATAATTCAATCTCTAGAGATTATTAGTGTTTGATATTTATTGAAATTAATTTTCTTGAAATAACCTTGCATTCATATTTAATTTGTAATTAATTCATATTGCATCTAAAAATTCTAAAAAATTACAATTGAGTTTCATGATTTTTGGACATAGTTTGAATAAAAATTGCATTTTAATCCTCTAACTTTACCAAAATTGCATTTCATATATTATTGCATTTAAAAATACCAAAAAAATTCCTTGAAAACCTAGCTTCTAGATTGCCTAGTAATTAACCTAAGGAGACACTTGCCTCCCTAAGTTCGACCTTGGACTTCCAAAGTAAAAAATTGCAGGCTACTTATTTTTAATTAATTCATTAATTAGCAGTTTTTGATTGATTTGTTAATTGCCTAACTACAACAATTCAACATTATTAACTAGGATAATTAGCGGCTCGTCAATGGGTGTGAGGCAAAGCTCAAGAGGTGGTCAGGTAATGGTGGGATGAGTTGTGTACAATGAAGAAAATAAGAGAAAATCAAAACAAAAGAAGGGATAAGGTTTAGCTGAATAGAGAATACAATGGAGTGGGTGAAGCGGCTTTGGGATGAGCGGTAGAAGTTAGCTCATTGCACGTCAAGGGCAACCATGCCTCAGAGCTCAACGGCGGCAGAGCCACCATGGCATAGCCAAGTTTACCATGGGTCAACACTTCGCCGAATCTGCCATCCTGGCCCCTCGAACCCACCTCCTCTATCACAGGGAGACAGAAAGGGGCTTGACTTAGGCACTTGAATGGTGGACGAGGGCAACATTAAGCGGAGGTGGACTTTAAATAGGAGGAGATTCGTCATTACGAGTGGTGGAGGGGGTGTTTTGTAACTGCCGACGAGAGATGTTTGAGAGAGGGGCGAGGTTATTTTTGGGTACACGAGAGGTGGAGGAGTAAGGGCTATGTGAAGCGACTTTTAGGGAGCGGAGAGGGTGGTTGTATAAGTTGTTAAAAATGGAAGGGGGTGAGGCTCGATGAGGTGTAACACATGAGGGGGGAATGAACTGGAGGTAGGAGAAGGGGCCTGGACTGTTGATATCGCGATCCAATTGCTACAATTAAGGCACGAGAGAGCGGGTTGGATAAGATCAGAGGATCTGATCCAACGACGAGTAGCGATGCACGAGGGAACAAACATGATAGAATGATGGGCTTCATACCACGGCTAAGAGGGAACGTGTGACATAGAGGGAGCAGAGTCATTGGATGGTGTGTCATCCAATGGCTGAGGAAGAGGCGGGAAGAGCCGACTGGAGATCACATCTGGGATGAGATCCAAGGGTGTAGAGAAGGTCGAAGAATGACGATTGAGATGGGGGCGACAAAAAGAGATCCAAGGGCAGAGACGGGCAGGGCATGACACAATGGGGAGCGGGCCACATGACGACTCCAGAGAGAGACACGTGGCCCAATCAGATTATTTAAAAAATATGGAAATAAGGATAAATTCAAAAATAATAAAAGGAAGAAAAAATAGCAAAAAGTCAAAACATGAAATTTGTAGATCTCGAGAAGATCTACAAGTTTCATGTTGGATAAGAAATTAAAAAGGTACAAATAAACAACACCCAAATTTTGGAAGCATTTTTAGAGAATAAAAACAATGCTTTTTAATGTTTGAGATTTTTTTGTCTTTTTAATTACTTTTTAAACAAAAAAAATATCTGCAATATTTAATCTATTTTTTGAAGTTTTTAATAGGAAATAATGTAAAGAAAATAAATAAAATAAAAGGGTTAATTTTATACAATAATTAGGGTTATTTATTGGGGGAGGATTAATTGTTAACAATGCAGAATTAATGAAGATTTTGATTGATTTGTTTATGCTCTGAGGATAATTAAGGAGTATAGTGATAATAAATTAGAGTTTCATCAAGGTTTCCAAATCAACAACCTCCAAGTTATACACATCATTTGTTACAGTTTCAGCTCAAAAGTCATCTTAGATCAATCCTCCCAAAGCATACCCCATGAACACTGAACAACTGCCTCATGTGTGTGAAGGGTTTTTGTTCTTCTCATCCGAAATGTTAGATTGCCACACAAACCTCTACTCTAGTAACTCTTTTCGGGGAGTCAGGTATTTCCTTCTAAGTTCAGGTACGTGCTAGTTCACAATAAATACATGGAAAGAAGTTTTTTTTGAAGAATCGAGAAAAGAACATGAGTGTGACATGTGTAGTCACATCTCCTGTGAATCCCAGCCGGTGTAACCAAGTCTCCACTATGATATGCAGGATGTCTTAAGCTTGGACCATTGTGGTCAATTATGTATTTGGGATTTGGCTTCTTTTTGGTGTGAATTTTTGATTTCTATGTATGGATCATTTTATACCCCGACAGATATAGAATTTTTTGTTCCACCCATATTTTGGGGTCTTAAAAATTGTGCTAGCAATCCATTCCTCATCCGAAGCTTTATTTCAAACCATACTCCGATCGTTAGATGTCCATGCTACCAGAAAAGAGACTCACCTAGTCTTCCGACACCTCGTCTAAGTTGAGCTAAGTGCATAGTGCTAGAGTATAGATTGATTCCCTATTCAAGAGTCATACTCAGAATGAGGTGACCAGGTTAGACACTAAGAGTCGAAGTCTGAACATTGTCTTGGGGAACTTAGAGGATTAAGTCCAAGACATGAAGCTTTTAAAATCCTATTTGTTGGTGAAGTTTCTATGAATTGAAGTGGATTAAGGCCAAGTCAAGATCCTCTCAATTTCTATTCACAACTCGGTTTATAACCCAAGGGCTTTTCACCAATGTAGATGCCTGACATAGCAAATGAAGTGCAGGTGCATGAAGTGCATACACATTTTTTATCGTATTGTACATATTTTACACTATTTCACATATCTTATAAAATTACTCATGCCCTGTGTTAGCTTTGTATATAGAAAATATAATAAAATATAGTACTATATACATAAATGTGACTCACCCCCTATACTTAGCGTATGCTAGTATAGATGGATGCAAAAGAAGATCAAGGGAGAGGGGTAGAAGTCGGCCACCCCATCTACTTAGTCTCTTAGTCAGCCTAAGTATAGAAGAATAAAAAATGGGTCGATCAAGGGCAAGAGGAGAGAAGGTGGATATAGACATGATGGGCATCAGTCCCCCCTTTACATAGGAATTGGCCTAAGTAAGGAATAAGTATAACAGAACCAATGGGATCGAGAGAAAATGTACAAAGGTTCAAGGAGGTTTTTGACAAACCTTCTTGCGTGCATGTGGTGGGAGGGAATAAGGATATGAAGCACAAGATGAAGAAGATTCCCAGCCATCGTCGGAGTCATCCTTGGAAGTATAATAGTGTTTGGTGGAGGCTTGACGAGTCCGAAAATGCCGGGTTAAGAAGTTTGTTTTTCTCTTCGTGTGTGAAAAATAAAATATGTCGTTCGTTGTAGGCGGCGATCGGAAACGGTCAAGAAATAACCACAAATTCTGAATCAATTTTATTCAAGTGGTTTTTATGTTTATTTTACTTGGGCAAGTCCCAAGGTCGATCACAAGGAGGCAAAGGAACAACTTAGAGATATGTCTATCCAATTTCATATTCGGTTTTCAAGGCGGTCTTTTTTTGGACTTTTTAATGCAAATGAGGGATGCAAGATGCAGTTTTGGCCTATTTTAGGGACTAAAATGTAAATTTCAACCAAGCGATGTCTGAAAAATACGAAACTTGGCCACAATGTAAATGATGATGAAGTGAATGCACTGTATTTTTTTTGGAATTTTTGGATGCAATATGAATTTTTTATGGATTTGTCAATGCAAACAAAATGTTTTCAATATTTAATTATAATAAATATTAAACCTACTTATTTTCAAGAAATAAAATTATCTAAGATCTATCACTAGGTAATGGATCTCAGAAAAATCCTAAATCTCGAAAATGTGGGTCTAATACCTATTAAAAATTAAATAATGAAATATGCAAAATGATTTTTATAGAGCAAAATATGCATGCAAATGCAAATCTTTTTGGGCTCAATGTTAAGCAAAATAATCTCTACGATATGTGATTTTTCGGGGATTTTTAGAGCTCTGGTTAATCAAATACGAAATTTAGAGCACAAATTGGGTAAACTTCACAATTTTCCACAGAATAATTAATAACTAATTAACCATTAATCATAAAAATATCCACCATATGTCCAGACGTAGAGAATTAAGTGTAGAACAAAATGCCAATTTTTGATAAATAAAATGATGCAATATAGAAGTCTAAAATAAATGATAAAGACAGGGGTACAGATGTAAATAGCAATAAATATAAAATATGCAGGGGGGACTTAATGCTAATTACCTAAACACAATGGGTGTCTCTGCAATTTTTGCCTGGTGTCATGTGCGACGCACGTGACCTGCTGGATATAGACTTAAGTGCAATTCGGTAGAGCTTCGGGGGTTGGGATGCAATTTGACCCACGGTCACGTGTAAAGCACGTGACCTGGGTGCTGACGTACTGCTAAGGTAGTCCTCCCCCGACGCACGTGCCCCGCACGTGCGTGGGGAGTCTCAGGCTCTGTGCCCGGCCGAGGGCGGAAGGTGGTGAGGCGGTGCGTGCACTGGCGAGGCACCGCCGCTGGGCTGTTCACCGTGGAGGTGTCCCAGCTGGCGGCGTTGGCGACACGGCGGTGGTCGATGGGTCTGCGGAGGTCCCCCTGGTTGTTGGTGGGTCGGGGGTTGACGAAGGCGCGTCAGAGAAGAAGGTGGCGCGGCGGAGCTGGCGTGTCGAAGAAGTTACGGCGAAGATAGTGGTGTTGGTCGGTGGAGCGCTGGTTGAAGACGAAGGTCGGAGTCGTAGATGATGGCGTTGGAGAAGCACGGTGGTTGTCGAAGAAGCTCGATGAAGGACGTTGTGGCGGTGGCGCGTGTCGAAGAGCGGCGGAGTAGACGAAGGTGGCTGAAGTAGTCGTTGATGAAGGTGGAGCGGCGGAGATGTCGTCGATGGCTCGACGCCAAGGGGCGGAGCTGGGCAGAAAGGCGGCGTGGCCGCACCTGCGACGAGGGGCGGCGAGCACCCTCGGATCTCGCCGGCAAGGCCTCGGCGGAGCTGTCACCTACGTAGAAGCACTCAGCGGCGGATGGCTTGGGATGAGGGAGTCGAGGCCTTTTAAATAGGATACGAGGTCGGCGATGGTCGTTGCGGGGTTGACGGAGGCGGAGATCGCGGGGCGACGGTTGGCGAGCGAAGATCACGGGCGGCCGTTGCGGAGGGCCGGTGCGGGAGGTAGGAGGCGGCGGTGGTCGCAAGGTTGGGGGAGAGAGCAGCAACCGTTCGTTCAGAGAGAGAGATCGAATGGTTGGGAATGGGCCACGTGGCAAGGGGTGAGAAGGGATGAGGCACGTGCGGAGCACGTGCCTGGGAGGCACGTGTAACGCACGTACGTGGCTTTTTATTTTTTATTTTTTGATAATTTTTTATTAGAAACAATAAAAATAAAGTTTAAAAAATGCTGACACGTGGCGGCCTCTGGGGCCGCCACGTGTCAGCACCAGAAAAATCGGAGAAAAAATCTTTTGTAAAATCAAAAAGAAATAGCAAATGATCTCGGATCGAAAAAGTTCCTTCACGAAAAATGCTCGTCTCGATGAGATTTACAACTTTCATGAAGACATCAAAGCCTAAATCGGTCAATTGTAAAAAGTGAATTTTTGGGGTATCCCATGTACATAGAATACCTTGATTTTAGGGTTTTGTAATTTTTTTGTCATTTTTAAACAAGATAAAAATCCGAAAAAAATATAGAAAAATTAAGATAAATAAAAGACATCTAAATCTAATTTTTTTGATTTTTATAAATTAAGAAAATAGATGCAAAAAATACAAGGTCAAAAGCCGCGAAAATATACAATGTACAAAAGAGGCCCAAAACCCAACTTTCACATACGAGCTCCAATTCACTTGAACTTGGTCTTGTTTTGAAGGTAATTGAATGTGCATTAGTTCAAAAGTGAGTAGGATCAAATCGGACACTGGATGGAGAAGATATGGGGCTTTTAGTCTGAAAATCCTGAAGCTAGGGTTTGAGTTTTTGGTCCACTTACCTGGGTTAATGATTTTTTTGTATTTTTCATTTATTATTGTTAGTGACGTGCACACAGTGGAGATGGTTTTGTGTCATGCGGCATTAGTTAAAAATAGGGGAAGTTAGGCTATTTACAAGTCATTTTTGCTTGGATTTTTGGCTTCTAATTTTATGTAGAAATTAATGCTAAAATGCAATTCTTATGAAATCATGCAAAAATGCTAATTATGCGAAATAAATGCAGAAATGCAGTTGATTTTGAGGGACTTGAGCTTAATTAATGAGACTTAGAGTGGTGAATCCGAGATTCATCATCCCCCTATACTTAATCCATGCTCGTCCCTGAGCATCAAAAAGAAATGTCATGAAGTGAAATGAGACTGGGTTCCATACCAAGACCATGAACTAAAGGTGAAAGTGAAACTAAACTCGACCTTTGGATTAATAATGTGTCGGAACTTTGTGAGACTTAGAATTTTAAAATCAACAGCCCTCAAGTTCTACACATCATTGTCACAGTTTCGGCTCAGAAGTCATCATAGATCAACCCTCTTCCCAAAGTATACCCTATTAACATTGAACAACCGACTCAAGTGTGTGAAGGGTTTTAGCTCTTCCCATCCAGAATGCCAGACTACCATGCTCCTCTCCTCTCCAGTAACTCATCCTCCGGGAGTCAGGTATTTCCTTCTAAGGTCTGTCGCGCTGTGTTCACAATCGAAATGAGGGAGAAGATAGAAGAAAGAGAAAAGAACTGGAGGATAGCCATTGTAGTCACCTCTCCTTGTGAAGATGGCCAGTGTAGCTGAGTCTACACCAAGATCTGCAGGTTCTTGAAGCTTGGACCTTTTTGGTCGGATTTTTATTTGGTAGAATGCTTCTTTGTATTTGGAATTTTTGGTGGTTCTGCTTGGATCTTGTTGTGCCCCTATGGATATAGAATCTTTTTGTTCCGTACATTTTTTGGGGTCTTAGAAAAAATCGTGCCCAACCGTCCATCCCTTTTCCGAAGCTTTTTTTCAACCCGTACTCCGGTCTTTAGATTTCCACGCTACCAGAAAAGAGACTCACACAGTCTTCCAACATCCCGTCTGGGTTGAGCTAAGTGCATAGTGCGAGAGTGCGAATTAATTCCCTATTCTAGAGTTGTACCCAGAATGAAGAGACCAGGTTAGACACTAAGAGTCAAAAGCTGTTCATTGTCATGTGGAACTTAAGGAATTAAGTGAAAAAGTCCTGAAACTCTTAAAATCCAATTTCTCAATGAAGTTCCTCTGAAAATTAAGTGGATTAAGGTCAAGTCCAGACCACTCTCAGTTTCTACTCATAACTCGGTTCAGAACCCAATGACTTTTCACAGATGCACATGCATGTGATGTTGGATGAAGTGCAGGTGTGTGCAATGCAGACACAAATTTTTTTTTTTGAATTTTGTTGTTGTTGTTGTTGTTGTTTTTTTATGCAAGGGAATTTTTTTATGCATAAAATGGAATAAGAGGCCTTCTCTCTTTTTTTTAAAAAAATCTTTGGGCAAATTCAGCGTTAGTAGAAAAACTCTTTTTTGCGTGCTTGTTTGTCTTTCCCTTTCTTTTTTTTTTTCAAGTTAGTACCCACCCCGTAAATACATATAGACTTACGTGAAAGTACGAGATATGGGTAAAATATATACAAAGTATATATACAGACCTCCCTATACTTAGCGAGTGTTGTGTCCTCAGAGCACAAGAAGCGTAAAGAAGACATAGCTCGGGCTAAGCGTAAGAGAGTGAGAAAGAAAAAAAATGAAAAGAAAAATGAAGCGGTCGGGATATGTGAATGAAGAGAGTATATACAGGTGGATGTCGATTCCCCCTATACTTAGGCTCTGATCAGCCTAAGTATGGAAGAATGGTGGAAATGGAGCGATCGAGAGTTAGGAGAGGAATGATATATACAGATGGCATCGATCCCCCCTATACTTAGGCCTTGGCCTAAGTAGAGGAAGAAGCTGTACAAGGAAACCGATGTGGTCGGGAGGGAAGGTGGGTAGCCGATGATTAAGGCGGTTTTCGGCTGATCTTTTTGTGAGCATGTGGTGGGAGATCGTAATGACGAGATGGAGATGAAGCGTAAGATTCCCAACTATGATCAGTTTCATCCTCAGAAAAATCATGATGGATAATAGATGAAGTGTTTGAGTCATATGAAAGATATCCATCATCAGAGTTATCCTCAGAGGAGTAGTATTTGAAAGTGGACATACTCCAAGTATTCTGATCTTTTTATTTCTTCAATTGTTTTCTCAAAATTCGTTCCTTCTTGGGGTCAATCGGTTTGTCCTCGGATGAATACTCAGAAGCACCGGTTTCAGTCAGCTCATATGAAATAATTCCAGTGTACTTGAAGAGTGCAGGGGCATCAGCTTTGGATGAGTAGTAGTTAGGAACGGGAGTTGTCCAACGGGGATTGAATTTTGGATCCTTGCGAAGATATGGCTTTAGAGCTGCCGAACAGACTTCACTCATGTAGACCATCTTTTCCGGACCTGATGAGGGATCATCAACTGATTCCTCCTCCGAAAGGTCAAAGTTGACTCTCCGTTTATTTCGTCGTAAAGATGTCGGTTCACTTGAGTATCCAGATGAATAGCCATTGAAATTCTCCTTGGTTGGTGCTTGGTCTGCGTGCTTGTTCTTAGTCTCCCGAATGTTTGAGCACTCTCGATTTGGGATGATTTGGTCAAGATATTCAGAGAATGTTGCTCCAGGGTGTGACCATGCATATGTCTCAGGATCGTAGTAGAAAGATTTGTCTATTTTGAGATCCTCGGGGATTTGAATACTGGGGAGAGTCTCTGCATGTTCTTTCTCAATTGATTCGATGTTAGCGCATTCCCTTGTCGAGTTGATGTAATCCATGTAGTCAGAGTAGGTTGACCCAGGGTGTCCCCATGCATAAGTCTCCGGATCATATGATTCATATACATGATTCTCCATTGTGAGAGCGGCTGGGAATGGAGCATGGGGGAGATTTTCTAAACCAATAGTCTCATCAACAACCGCTATCTCAGGTGTGGTTGCAGGGTAGGGTTCTTCTACCGCTTCATGGTTACGGTTGTCGGGGACTTCGTGGGTTGCCTCAGAAGATCGTGGTTCCTTAAAGATAAGGTCAGATCTAAGTGCTTCCAATGCTGTGAAATTGATTTCCCGAGTCTCACAATCAATACTCGCCTTGGCCGATGCCGAGAATAACTTTCCGAGAATGATTGGAGATTGGGTGAATTCTCCTTGATGCTCAATATCAATGATCGTGAATTCTACTTTGAGCGGAGCACCTTGAAATTTCATGATGACAGAAATGATTCCTCTCAGCCGCTTTATAGATTGGTCCGCCAATTGAATAGTCTCTCGTTTCTTCCGAATCGGTCCGCGTTTGAGTTCGTGAAATACAGAGGTCGGGAGGATATTAATCGGTGAATCGTCATCGATCCGAGCATGGGTGAAAATTGTGTCTTTGATTTTGCAGTCAAATCTGGGCAACCGCTTCACTATGCGGCTCTTGGTTTTTCTCCTCAACACCAAGGAGGAGGCCATTGACAAGATATGTCTCTCGGTCTTCGTTCTAATCCTGCCCGACTTTTTCATAGTTAATTTGTCTATTACAAATCTTTTAAGATCGGGGAAGTATTCAATGGCCTGTAGAAAGGAAAGTTCAAAAATCAATTTCTTTCCTAGTGCTTCCCGTACAGCAGGATCTAAATTCTGCAGATCATCTTCAGTTTCAATTTTTATGAAATTTTCTGAATTTTCAATTTTTTTGTGATTTTCAAATATTTCCATTTTTTGGTATTTTCTGGGTGGTGTGGAGGTGTGGTGTGTTCTTCAGATGAAAATGGGCCTTGATATTCAGAGTGATAGTCCGATACATAGTCATTTCTAGGGGAGTAAGATGTAGATGTGAAATTGTCAAAATCGGCCCTAGGTCCCTGAATATCCTCAGAATTTTCAATCTCAGATCCAATCATTTCCTCATTAATTTTAATGTCTGAGCTACCATAGAATGCGATGAATCAATCGGTGAATTTTTGAAATCTATCCTCCATCAATTCCAATCTTATTTTTATCCTCGAAATATCATCCTCAAAGTTCAATTCATGATCAATCATGGGCTCAGTTGGTCTGTGTTCGATAATTTCATCTTCCATTTTCTCGTTTGTGCTGAGAGGAGAATTTCTTGAAATATCCAATATAAGGTTATTAATTTCAGAAATATATCCTCAATAATCATGGAAGGCGGCTGCTCATATGATCCAGACATGTGGAGTTGGTCGGAGTAGAGTTTATTCCTTTGATCTTGAGTGGTCGGATCTTGGTATGGTGGAGTCAGCATACAAGTCTCATGTGTTTCTATGTAGTCAGTCCAGTCCTCTGTATGATCGTCATGTCTGAAGAGGGGGTTGTCATGGTCAATCCAAGCTGATGATTGTTCCTTAGTGCTACAGGGCGGGGTTGATGAAATAGGTGAAGAAGTGTTCAATTCAATCATGTGTTAATCATCTCCCATGAACGAAGGATTGACATTTACCGAATAAGAAGAATGAATTGTATGATCGACGTAGAGAGGGTTGATATATGAAGAAGTAGAGACCTCAGTCGATTGTTGATTTGTCGTGTCCGAAAACAGAGGATTGTCATTCATGAAGCAGATCGGATTGGTAAAAAGAGATGGTGGTTGAGAGTCTCTTGGAGGAGGAGTTTTGGATCTACCTGACACGTATTCGTTTTCATAGTATAGTTCTGATGGATTCTCGGTCATTTCTGAAAGAGTTGAAAGAAATGAGGGGTTGGGTCTATTTTTGTACAAGAATTCCATTATCAAGAAGAGAGGAGAGATGATTGCACGAGAAAGTCAAGAGAAATCAAATGTGCGGCTATTGATCTTGAAATCGGTTCACGCACACCAATGCAAACACAATTCAAATCCCGGGTTCACCAACACACACAATGAAGCCGTAAGAGTTCGGCTATTATCTTTTCGATTTTAATTGGTGATAAATCAATCTTGGCAAAAATTTAGCGAGATGAGATTTTGGATTTGGGCTCTAGCCTTAAGTGTCGTCTCTCGCTCACTCAGAAAAAATAAAAACATCCAAGGTCGGGGTTGATCTCCCGCAGAAATTCTTGATTTTATGGGTTATTAAGATCGGCTATAGTTAGCAGTCCCAATTTTAATTAGGTGATCACTGAAGAATTTGAATGAGCATAAATACACGTCTACTGTCCAGTCCCAATTTCCTTTAGATTTATGTGATAAAACAAGAGGGAGAAATTCGGGAAAAGCCGATGCACGCGGAAAACTATGATGGATGCTCAGTTAGAAGACTTACAGTGCCTCCTCGCAATCTCCATGTGGGATGCAATACAGAATTGAAAAATTTATTCTAAATGCGTGCAAGCTGATGAAAACCGCACCTAAGCAGAAAGTTCTATTAGCGGGAATAATTGAGTTAAATTTGGCTAAGTTGAACGATCTAATGTGTGTTTCAATTAAAGTGCAGTGTGGCTTAAGATCCTACAAGCACAATCAAAAAATAAAAATGCTCTGAGAGCCGTATGTGCAGGTCAATCCTAGTCGCCACTCAAGTCGGGCCCCACCCTCACCGAAGAGTGAAACAGGCCACGACACACCACAAATAGGGTTCAAAGTCTTTGTACACATGCGAGAGTCCAAACGGACACCGCTATAAATGAATAGAAATTAAAATTTGCAGAAATTAAAAACCTAGACTCTACGCTCTCTCACGACTCAACTCGATCTTAAATTAATTGTGGCTTCTTCGGATCTCGGTGAAGATACGTCGGTTTCTTGAAAAACCGCTCCACGTACGCCGGGTACCTCGCAAGAAAAATAAGAGAGATAATGTAAGAGAGTGACTCAAAAAAATGATAAAATAAGAAAATGAATGCTTGAAAAAAAATTATGGGATTTACAATGAAAAATTTGGGGGTCAGACTACCCGAATTCGGAAAACCGAACAAAAATTTTCAAAACAAAAATCTAAGCCGTTTGCCTCCCCGACAACGGCGCCATCTGACGAGTCCGGAAACGTCGGGTTAAGAAGTTTGTTTTTATCTTCGTATGTGAAAAATAAAATATGTCGTTCGTTGTAGGCGGCGATCGGAAACGGTCAAGAAATAACCACAAATTCTGAATCAATTTTATTCAAGTGGTTTTTATGTTTATTTTACTTGGACAATTCCCAAGGTCGATCACAAGGAGGCAAAGGAACAACCTAGAGATATGTCTATCCAATTTCGTGTTCGGTTTTCAAGGCGGTCTTTTTTTGGAATTTTTAATGCAAATGAGGGATGCAAGATGCAGTTTTGGCCTATTTTAGGGACTAAAATGTAAATTTCAATCAAGCGATGTCCGAAAAATATGAAACTTGGCCACAATGTAAATGATGATGAAGTGAATACACTGTATTGTTTTTGGAATTTTTGGATGCAATATGAATTTTTTATGGATTTATCAATGCAAACAAAATGATTTTCAATATTTAATTATAATAGATATTAAACCTACTTATTTTCAAGAAATAAAATTATCTAAGATCTATCACTAGGTGATGGATCTCAGAAAAATCCTAAATCTCGAAAATGTGGGGTCTAATACCTATTAAAAATTAAATAATGAAATATGCAAAATGATTTTTACAGAGCAAAATATGCATGCAAATGCAAATCTTTTTGGGCACAATGTTAAGCAAAATAATCTCAACGATATGTGATTTTTCGGGGATTTTAGAGCTCCGGTTAATCAAATACGAAATTTAGAGCACAAACTGGGTAAACTTCACAATTTTCCACAGAATATTTAATAATTAATTAACCATTAATCATAAAAATATCCAACATATGTCCAGACGTAGAGAATTAAGTGTAGAACAAAATGCCAATTTTTGATAAATAAAATGATGCAATATAGAAGTCTAAAATAAATGATAAAGACATGGGTACAGATGTAAATAGCAATAAATATAAAACATGCAGGGGGGATAATGCTAATTACCTAAACACAGGGGGTGTCTCTGCAATTTTTGCCCGGTGTCTCGTGCGACGCACGTGACCTGCTGGATTTAGAGTTGAGTGTAATTCGGCAGAGCTTTGGGGGTTGGGATGCAATTTGACCCACGGTCACTTGCAAAGCACGTGACCTGGGTGCTGACGTACTGCTGAGGTAGTCCTCCCCCGACGCACGTGCCCCGCACGTGCGTGTGGAGTCTCGGGCTCTGTGCTCGGCCGAGGGCGGAAGGTGGTGAGGCGGTGCGTGCACCGGCGAGGCACCGCCGTTGGGCTGTTCACCGTGGAGGTATCCCAGCTGGCGGCATTGGCGACACGATGGTGGTCGATGGGTCTGCGGAGGTCCCCCTGGCTGTTGGTGGGTCGGGGGTTGATGAAGGCACGTCGGAGAAGAAGGTGGCGCGGTGGAGCTGGCGTGTCGAAGAAGTTACGACGAAGATAGTGGTGTTGGTCGGTGGAGCGCTGGTTGAAGACGAAGGTCGGAGTCGTAGATGATGGCGTTGGAGAAGCACGGTGGTTGTCGAAGAAGCTCGATGAAGAACATTGTGGCGGAGGCACGTGTTGAAGAGCGGCGGAGTAGACGAAGGTGGCTGAAGTAGTCGTTGATGAAGGTGGAGCGGCGGAGATGTCGTCGATGGCTCGACGCCAAGGGGCGGAGATGGGCAGAAAGGCGGCGTGGCCGCACCTGCGACGAGGGGCGGCGGGCACCCTCGGATCTCGCCGGCGAGGCCTCGACGGAGCTGTCACCTACGTAGAAGCACTCAGCGGCGGATGGCTTGGGACGAGGGTGTCGAGGCCTTTTAAATAGGATACGAGGTCGACGATGGTCATTGTGGGGTTGACGGAGGCGGAGATCGCGGGGCGACGGTTGGCAAGCGAAGATCACGGGCGGCCGTTGCGGAGGGCCGGTGCGGGAGGTAGGAGGCGGCGGTGGTCGCAAGGTTGGGGGAGAGAGCAGCAACCGTTCGATCAGAGAGAGAGATCGAACGGTTGGGAATGGGCCACGTGGCAAGGGGAGAGAAGGGACGAGGCACGTGCGACGCACGTGCGTGGCTTTTTATTTTTTATTTTTCATTTTTTTAAATATTTTTTTATTAAAAACGATAAAAACAAAGGCTAAAAAACGCTGACACGTGGCAGCCTCTGGGGCTGCCACGTGTCAGCACCAGAAAAAGCGAAGAAAAAATCTTTTGTAAAATAAAAAAGAAATAGCAAATGACCTCGGATCGAAAAAGTTCCTTCACAAAAAATGCCCGTCTCAACGAGATCTACAACTTTCATGAAGACATAAAAGCCTAAATCGGTCAAATGTAAAAAGTGAATTGTTGGGGTATCCCATGTACATAGAATACCTTGATTTTAGGGTTTTGTAATTTTTTTGTCATTTTTAAACAAGATAAAAATCCGAAAAAAATATAGAAAAATTACAGATAAATAAAAGACATATAAATCTATTTTTTGGATTTTTATAAATTAAGAAAATATATGCATAAAATACAAGGTCAAAAGCCGCAAAAATATACAATGCACAAAAGAGGCCCAAAACCCAACTTTCACATACGAGCTCCGATTCACTTGAACATGGTCTTGTTTTGAAGGTAATTGAATGTGCATTAGTTCAAAAGTGAGTAGGATCAAATCGGACACTGGATGGAGAAGATATGAGGCTTTTAGTCTGAAAATCCTGAAACTAGGGTTTGAGTTTTTGATCCACTTACCTGGGTTAATTATTTTTTTGTATTTTTCATTTATTCTTGTTAGTGACGTGCACACAGTGGAGGTGGTTTTGTGTCATGCAGTGTTAGTTAAAAATAGGGGAAGTTAGGCTATTTACATGTCATTTTTGGCTTGGATTTTTGGCTTCTAATTTTATGTAGAAATTAATGCTAAAATGCAATTGAAATCATGCATAAATGCTAATTATGCGAAATAAATGTAGAAATGCAGTTGATTTTGAGGGACTTGAGCTTAATTAATGAGACTTAGAGTAGTGAATCCGAGATTCATCATCCCCCTATACTTAATCCATGCTCGTCCCTGAGCATCAAAAAGAAATGTCATGAAGTGAAATGAGACTGGGTTCCATACCAAGACCATGAACTGAAGGTGAAAGTGAAACTAAACTCGACCTTTGGATTAATAATGTGTCGGAACTTCTGTGAGACTTAGAATTTTAAAATCAACAACCCTCAAGTTCTACACATCATTGTCACAGTTTCACCTCAGAAGTCATCTTAGATCAATCCTCTTCCCAAAGTATACCCTATTAACATTAAACAACCGACTCAAGTGTGTGAAGGGTTTTAGCTCTTCCCATCCAGAATGCCAGACTACCATGCTCCTCTCCTCTCCAGTAACTCATCCTTGGGGAGTCAGGTATTTCCTTCTAAGGTCTATCGCGCTGTGTTCACAATCGAAATGAGGGAGAAGATAGAAGAAAGAGAAAAGAACTGGAGGATGGCCAGTGTAGTCACCTCTCCTTGTGAAGATGGCCAGTGTAGTCGAGTCTCCACCAAGATCTGCAGGTTCTTGAAGCTTGGACCTTTTTGATCGGATTTTTATTTGGTAGAATGCTTCTTTGTATTTGGAATTTTTGGTGGTTCTGCTTGGATCTTGTTGTGCCCCTTCGGATATAGAATCTTTTTGTTCCGTACATTTTTTGGGGTCTTGGAAAAAATCGTGCCCAGCCGTCCATCCCTTTTCCGAAGCTTTATTTCAACCCGTACTCCGGTCTTTAAATTTCCACGCTACCAGAAAAGAGACTCACACAGTCTTCCAACATCCCGTTTGGGTTGAGCTAAGTGCATAGTGCGAGAGTGCGAATTAATTCCCTATTCCAGAGTTGTACCCAGAATGAAGAGACCAGGTTAGACACTAAGAGTCAAAAGCTGTTCATTGTCATGTGGAACTTAAGGAATTAAGTCAAAAAGACCTGAAGCTCTTAAAATCCTATTTCATGATGAAGTTCCTCTGAAAATTAAGTGGATTAAGGTCAAGTCCAGACCACTCTCGATTTCTACTCATAACTCGGTTCAGAACCCAATGACTTTTCACAGATGCACATGCATGTGATGTTGGATGAAGTGCAGGTGTGTGCAATGCAGACACAAATTTTTTTTTTGAATTTGTTGTTGTTGTTGTTTTTTTATGCAAGGGAATTTTTTTATGCAGAAAATGGAATAAGAAGCCTTCTCTCTCTTTTTTTTTAAAAAATCTTTGGGCAAAGTCAGTGTTAGTAGAAAAACTCTTTTTTGTGTGCTTGTTTGTTTTCCCTTTCTTTTTTTTTCATGTTAGTACCCACCCCGTAAATACATATAGACTTACGTGAAAGTACGAGATATGGGTAAAATATATACAAAGTATATATACAGACCCCCCTATACTTAGCGAGTGCTGTATCCTCAGAGCACAAGAAGCGTAAAGAAGACATAGCTCGGGCTAAGCGTAAGAGAGTGAGAAAGAAAAAAAATGAAAAGAAAAATGAAGCGGTCGGGATATGTGAATGAAGAGAGTATATACAGGTGGATGTCGGTTCCCCCTATACTTAGGCTCTGATCAGCCTAAGTATGGAAGAATGATGGAAATGGAGCGATCGAGAGTTAGGAGAGGAATGATATATACAGATGGCATCGGTCCCCCCTATACTTAGGCCTTGGCCTAAGTAGAGGAAGAAGCTGTACAAGGAGACCAATGAGGTCGGGAGGGAGGGTGGGTAGCCGATGATTAAGGCGGTTTTCGGCTGATCTTTTTGTGAGCATGTGGTGGGAGATCGTAATGACGAGATGGAGATGAAGCGTAAGATTCCCAACTATGATCAGTGTCATCCTCAGAAAAATCATGATGGATAATAGATGAAGTGTTTGAGTCAGATGAAAGATATCCATCATCAGAGTTATCCTCAGAGGAGTAGTATTTGAAAGTGGACATACTCCAAGTATTCTGGTCTTTTTGTTTCTTCAATTGTTTTCTCAAAATTCGTTCCTTCTTGGGGTCAATCGGTTTGTCCTCGAATGAATACTCAGAAGCACCGGTTTCAGTCAGCTCATATGAAATAATTCCAGTGTACTTGAAGAGTGCAGGGGCATCAGCTTTGGATGAGTAGTAGTTAGGAACGGGAGTTGTCCAACGGGGATTGAATTTTGGATCCTTGCGAAGATATGGCTTTAGAGCTGCCGAACAGACTTCACTCATGTAGACCATCTTTTCCGGACCTGATGAGGGATCAACAACTGATTCCTCTTCCGAAAGGTCAAAGTTGACTCTCTTTTTATTTCGTCGTGAAGGTGTCGGTTCACTTGAGTATCCAGATGAATAGCCATTGAAATTCTCCTTGGTTGGTGCTCGGTCTGCGTGCTTGTTCTTAGTCTCCCGAATGTTTGAGCACTCTCGATTTGGGATGATTTGGTCAAGATATTCAGAGAATGTTGCTCCAGGGTGTGACCATGCATATGTCTCAGGATCGTAGTAGAAAGATTTGTCTATTTTGAGATCCTCGGGGATTTGAATACTGGGGAGAGCTCTGCATTTCTTTCTCAATTGATTCGATGTTGGCGCATTCTTGTGTCGAGTTGATGTAATCCATGTAGTCAGAGTAGATTGACCCAGGGTGTGCCCATGCATAAGTCTCCGGATCATATGATTCTTATACATGATTCTCCATTGTGAGAGCGGCTGGGAATGGAGCAGGGGGGAGATTTTTTAAACCAATAGTCTCATTAACAACCGCTATCTCAGGTGTGGTTGCAGGGTAGGGTTCTTCTACCGCTTCATGATTACGGTTGTCGGGGACTTCATGGGTTGCCTCAGAAGATCATGGTTCCTCAAAGATAGGGTCAGATCTAAGTGCTTCCAATGCTGTGAAATTGATTTCCCGAGTCTCACAATCAATACTCACCTTGGCCAATGCCAAGAATGGCTTTCCGAGAATGATTGGAGATTGGGTGAATTCTCCTTGATGCTCAATATCAATGATCGTGAATTCTACTTTGAGCGGAGCACCTTGGAATTTCATGATGACAGAAATGATTCCTCTCGGCCGCTTTATAGATTGGTCCGCCAATTGAATAATCTCTCGTTTCTTCCGAATCGGTCCGAGTTTGAGTTCATGAAATACAGAGGTCGAGAGGATATTAATTGGTGAATCGTCATCAATCCGAGCATGGGTGAAAATTGTGTCTTTGATTTCGCAGTCAAATCTAGGCAACCGCTTCACTATGCGGCTCTTGGTTCTTCTCCTCAACACCAAGGAGGAGGCCATTGACAAGATATGTCTCTCGGTCTTCGTTTTAATCCTGCCCGACTTTTTCATAGTTAATTTGTCTATTACAAATCTTTTAAGATCGGGGAAGTATTCAATGGCCTGTAGAAAGGGAAGTTCAAAAATCAATTTCTTTCCTAGTGCTTCCCGTACAGCAGGATCCAAATTCTGCAGATCATCTTCAATTTCAATTTTTATAAAATTTTCTGAATTTTCATTTTTTTGTGGTTTTCAAATATTTCCATTTTTTGATATTTTCTGGGTGGTGTGGAGGTGTGGTGTGTTCTTCAGATGAAAAGGGGCCTTGATATTCGGAGTGATAGTCCGATGCATAGTCATTTCTAGGGGAGTAAGATGTATATGTGAAATTGTCAGAATCATCCCTAGGTCCCTGAATATCCTCAAAATTTTCAATCTCAGATCCAATCATTTCCTCATTTATTTTAATGTCCGAGCTACCATAGAATGCGATGAATCGGTCGGTGAATTTTTGAAATCTATCCTCCATCAATTCGAATCTTATTTTTATCCTCAAAATATCATCCTCAAAATTCACGTCATGATCAATCATGGGCTCAGTCGGTCTGCGTTCGATAATTTCATCTTCCATTTTCTCGTTTGTGCTGAGAGGAGAATTTCTTGAAATATCCAATATATGGTTATTAATTTCAGAAAATATATCCTCAATAATTATGGAAGGCGGCTGCTCATATGATCCAGACATGTGGAGTTGGTCGGAGCAGAGTTTATTCCTTTGATCTTGAGTGGTCGGATCTTGGTATGGTGGGGTCAACATATAAGGCTCATGTGTTTCTATGTAGTCAGTCCAGTCCTCTGTATGATCGTCATGTCTGAAGAGGGGGTTGTCATGGTCAATCCAAGCTGATGATTGTTCCTTAGTGCTACATGGTGGGGTTGATGAAATAGGTGAAGAAGTGTTTAATTCAATCATGTGGTAATAATCTCCCATGAATGAAGGATTGACATTTACCGAATAAGAAGAATGAATTGTATGATCGGCGTAGAGAGGGTTGATATATGAAGAAGTAGAGACCTCAGTCGATTATTGATTTGTCGTGTCCGAAAACAGAGGATTGCCATTCATGAAGCAGATCGGATTGGTAAAAAGAGATGGTGGTTGAAAGTCTCTTGGAGGAGGTGTTTTGGGTCTAACTGACACGAATTCATTTTCATAGTATAGTTCTGATGGATTCTCGGTCATTTCTGAAAGAGTTGAAAGAAATGAGAGGTTGGGTCTATTTTTGTACAAGAATTCCATTATCAAGAAGAGAGGAGAGATGATTGCACGTGATAGTCAAGAGAAATCAAATGTGCGGCTATTGATCTTGAAATCGGTTCACGCACACCAATGCAAACACAATTCAAATCCCGGGTTCACCAACGCACACAATGAAGCCGAAAGAGTTCGGCTATTATCTTTTCGATTTTAGTTGGTGATAAATCAATCTTGGCAAAAATTTAGTGAGCTGAGATTTCGGATTTGGGCTCTAGTCTTAAGTGTCGTCTCTCGCTCACTCAGAAAAAAAATAAAAACATCCAAGGTCGGGGTTGCTCTCCCGCAAAAATTCTTGATTTTATGGGTTATTAAGATCGGCTATAGTTAGCAGTCCTAATTTTAATTAGGTGATCATTGAAGAATTTGAATGAGCATAAATACATGTCTACCGTCCAGTCCCAATTTACTTTAGATTTATGTGATAAAACAAGAGGGAGAAATTCGGGAAAAGCCGATGCACGCGGAAAACTATGATGGATGCTCAGTTAGAAGACTTACAGTGCCTCCTCGCAATCTCCATGCGAGATGCAATACAAAATTGAAAAATTTATTCTAAATGCGTGCAACCGATGAAGACCGCACCTAAGCAGATTCTATTAGCGGGAAGAATTGAGTTAAATTTGGCTAACTTGAACGATCTAATGTGCGTTTCAATTAAAGTGCAGTGTGGCTTAAGATCCTACGAGCACAATCAAAAAAATAAAAATGCTCTAAGAGCCGTATGTGCAGGTCTATCCTAGTCGCCACTCAAGTCGGGCCCCACCCTCGTCGGAGAGTGAAACAGGCCACGACACACCACAAATAGGGTTCAAAGTCTTTGTACACATGCGAGAGTCCAAACGGACACCGCCATAAATGAGCAGAAATTAAAATTTGCAGAAACTAAAAACCTAGACTCTACGCTCTCTCACGACTCAACTCGATCTTAAATTAATTGCGGCTTCTTCGGATGTCAGTGAAGATGCGTCGGTTTCTTGAAAAACCGCTCCACGTACGTCGGGTACCTCGCAAGAAAAATGAGAGAGATAATGTAAGAGAGTGACTCAAAAAAATGATAAAATAAGAAAATAAATGATTGAAAAAAAATTATGGGATTTACAATGAAAAATTCGGGGGTCAGACTACCCGAATTTGGAAAACCGAACAAAAATTTTTTAAAACAAAAATCTAAGCCGTTTGCCTCCCCGGCAACGGCGCCATCTGACGAGTCCGGAAACGCCGGGTTAAGAAGTTTGTTTTTATCTTCGTGTGTGAAAAATAAAATATGTCGTTCGTTGTAGGCGGCGATCGGAAACGGTCAAGAAATAACCACAAATTCTGAATCAATTTTATTCAAGTGGTTTTTATGTTTATTTTACTTGGACAAGTCCCAAGGTCGATCACAAGGAGGCAAAGGAACAACCTAGAGATATGTCTATCCAATTTCGTATTCGGTTTTCAAGGCGGTCTTTTTTTGGAATTTTTAATGTAAATGAGGGATGCAAGATGCAGTTTTGGCCTATTTTAGGGACTAAAATGTAAATTTCAATCAAGCGATGTCCGAAAAATACGAAACTTGGCCACAATGTAAATGATGATGAAGTGAATGCACTGTATATTTTTTGGAATTTTTGGATGCAATATGAATTTTTTATGGATTTGTCAATGCAAACAAAATGATTTTCAATATTTAATTATAATAAATATTAACCTACTTATTTTCAAGAAATAAAATTATCTAAGATCTATCACTAGGTGATGGATCTCAGAAAAATCCTATATCTCGAAAATGTGGGGTCTAATACCTATTAAAAATTAAATAATGAAATATGCAAAATGATTTTTACAGAGCAAAATATGCATACAAATGCAAATCTTTTTGAGCACAATGTTAAGCAAAATAATCTCTTCGATATGTGATTTTTCGGGGATTTTTAGAGCTCCGGTTAATCAAATACGAAATTTAGAGCACAAACTGGGTAAACTTCACAATTTTCCACAGAATAATTAATAATTAATTAACCATTAATCATAAAAATATCCACCATATGTCCAGACGTAGAGAATTAAGTGTAGAACAAAATGCCAATTTTGATAAATAAAATGATGCAATATAGAAGTCTAAAATAAATGATAAAGACAGGGGTATAGATGTAAATAGAAATAAATATAAAACATGCAGGGGGGACTTAATGCTAATTACCTAAACACAGGGGGTGTCTCTGCAATTTTTGCCTGGTGTCACGTGCGACACACGTGACCTGCTGGATTTAGACTTGAGTGCAATTCGGTAGAGCTTCGGGGGTTGGGATGCAATTTAACCCACGGTCACGTGCAAAGTACGTGACCTGGGTGCTGACGTACTGCTGAGGTAGTCCTCCCCCGACGCACGTGCCCCGCACGTGCGTGGGGAGTCTCGGGCTCTGTGCCCGGCCGAGGGTGGAAGGTGGTGAGGCGGTGCGTGCACCGGCGAGGCACCGCCGCTGGGCTGTTCACCGTGGAGGTGTCCCAGCTGGCGGCGTTGGCGACACGACGGTGGTCGATGGGTCTACGGAGGTCCCCCTGGCTGTTGGTCGGTCGGGGGTTGACGAAGGCGCGCGGAGAAGAAGGTGGCGTAGCGGAGCTGGCGTGTCGAAGAAGTTACGGCGAAGATAGTGGTGTTGGTCGGTGGAGCGCTGGTTGAAGACGAAGGTCGGAGTCGTAAATGATGGCGTTGGAGAAGCACGATGGTTGTCGAAGAAGCTCGATGAAGAACGTTGTGGCGGATGCACGTCTCAAAGAGCGGCGGAGTAGACGAAGGTGGCTGATGTAGTCATTGATGAAGGTGGAGCGGCGGAGATGTCGTCGATGGCTCGATGCCAAGGGGCGGAGCTGGGCAGAAAGGCGGCGTGGCCGCACCTGCGACGAGGGGCGGCGGGCACCCTCGGATCTCGCCGGCGAGGCCTCGGCAGAGCTGTCACCTACGTAGAAGCACTCAGCGGCGGATGGCTTGGGACGAGGGTGTCGAGGCCTTTTAAATAGGATACAAGGTCGGCGATGGTCGTTGCGGGGTTGACGGAGGCGGAGATCGCGGGGCGACGGTTGGCGAGCGAAGATCACGGGTGACCGTTGCGGAGGGCCAGTGCGGGAGGTAGGAGGCGGCGGTGGTCGCAAGGTTGGGGGAGAGAGCAACAACCCTTCGATCTGAGAGAGAGAGATCGAACGGTTGGGAATGGGCCACGTGGCAAGGGGTGAGAAGGGACGAGGCATGTGCGACGCACGTGCGTGGCTTTTTATTTTTTATTTTTTATTATTTTAATAATTTTTTATTAAAAACGATAAAAATAAAGTCTAAAAAACGCTGACACGTGGCGGCCTCTGGGGCCCACGTGTCAGAACCAGAAAAATCGAAGAAAAAATCTTTTGTAAAATCAAAAATAAATAGCAAATGACCTCGGATCGAAATGGTTCCTTCATAAAAAATGCTCGTCTCGACGAGATATACAACTTTCATGAAGACATCAAAGCCTAAATCAGTCAAATGTAAAAAGTGAATTTTTGGGGTATCCCATGTACATAGAATACCTTGATTTTAGGGTTTTGTAATTTTTTTATCATTTTTAAGCAAGATAAAAATCCAGAAAAAATATAGAAAAATTAAAGATAAATAATAGACATCTAAATCTATTTTTTTTGGATTTTTATAAATTATGAAAGTATATGCATAAAATACAAGGTCAAAAGCCGCGAAAATATACAATGTACAAAAGAGGCCCAAAACCCAACTTTCACATACGAGCTCCGATTCACTTGAACTTGGTCTTGTTTTGAAGGTAATTGAATGTGCATTAGTTCAAAAGTGAGTAGGATCAAATCGGACACTGGATGGAGAAGATATGGGTCTTTTAGTCCGAAAATCCTGAAACTAGGGTTTGAGTTTTTGGTCCACTTACCTGGGTTAATGATTTTTTTGTATTTTTCATTTATTCTTGTTAGTGACGTGCATACAGTGGAGGTGGTTTTGTGTCATGCGGTGTTAGTTAAAAATAGGGGAAGTTAGGCTTTTTACAGGTCATTTTTGGCTTGGATTTTTGGCTTCTAATTTTATGCAGAAATTGATGCTAAAATGCAATTCTTATGAAATCATGCATAAATGCTAATTATGCGAAATAAATGCAGAAATGCAGTTGATTTTGAGGGACTTGAGCTTAATTAATGAGACTTAGAGTGGTGAATCCGAGATTCATCAAGGCTCGCCTAGTAACTTTTCACTGCTGCTGCTTACCCACATGGTCGAGTAATTCAACCTTAGAGGTGGAATAGTCTCGTGAAGATGTATCCATATGGTCATATATGATTACATCGGTATGTTTACAATACCCTGGGGAGGAGTCTTCATAATAATTCATGTCTATGGTGATGTACTTAATTAGTTTGCTAGAACCTGAAGCATGGAGAGATGAAGGACCATAATGCTTCTTCCTATACTAGCAACCATACTAAAGGATGTGACCCTTTTAAACTGGATTGTGAGGTGCTGGCCACTAGTTCTTCATTAGATGAATCACCATGTATATTGTATATCTCCTGTAAGGTCAGTACACGTTTCGGGTATATGATATCGCTCTGAGTTGGTTTGGGCTTTGTCTCCTCAGTCGACGGATCACAATAATGATCTAGGAAGTCTGAAATAATTTTGTCCAGATTAGGTGATGGGTTGTGTCTTGGTCAAGCTCATTCACCTTGGTAGCAACAGGGGCAACCTCGACAGTCGGATCCTCAAGTGTCTCTCATTGGTTTATGTCTAGGGTCTATAAAGAGGTCTATCCTTTTGACGTGTTTGACTCATGGGTCTCCTCTATGTCACAATTGTCAGTTTCATGTTCAATTGTACCAGGGCCAGATGTGTCCTCAAGTTTTTGATCATTATGGTCCTAGTTAGGAAATTTTATGTCTTGAGTCTCATAATCGAAAGTCGCTTTAGCAGAGTTTAAGAACAACTTTCCTTGAATGATGGGAGACTCAGACAACTCTCCTCAGTACTCAATGTCCATGACATTGAAGTCCACTCTGTGTTTGACACCTTCGAAATTAATGATGACATAAACAATTCCTTTTGGTCTTTCGGTAGATCGATCTGGAAATTGTATGATCACTCTAGTCTTCTTGAGCAGTTTGAGTTTGAGTTGGTCAAACATGGACTTTGGGAAGATTTTCAGAGTGGAGTCGTCGTCTATTCGAACATGAGTAAACACTATATTCTCAACTTCACAGGTAACCCTAGTCAACCACTTGACTTTGTGGCTTTTTCTCTTTCAGGTCATCACCATTGAGCTGACCATAGTGACTAAATGAAATTCAGTTCTAGATCGCTTCTTTCCCGTCTTCTTAGGTGATAATCGTCTCTTCACAAATATATGAAGATCGAGTACATACTCTATAGCCTTAATTAATGGAAGCTCTAAGATCAGACTTCTATAAAAGCTTCCATTTCAGTTTTATCCATTTTTTGATTTTTTGATTTTTTTGGCATTTTTATTAAAGTCAATGGAACGACCAGTGGACTGGTCAGATGTATGTGGTGTCTGAGTCTGAAAATTTTGCACATGATTTGTCTCGGGTTCGCTTTGTGGTATCCTCACTTCTTCTTGGTTGTTTATCATATTTTTAAAAATTTGGATGACATCGTCAAGTTGTTCAGTCAATGCATCCGCTCTTCAATTAATCAGAGCTATGTCACCCACTAATGTCTCATGACTTGGAGATGAATAACCATACTTATCTTGCCATGACTCCGACATGCAATCCTGAGCCGAGTAGTAGTCATTCTTTATTACCGTGGTCAGGTCATGAATCCTATTTCCTTGACTATGAATCTCAAATGTCTAGTCAAAGGAAAATTGGTCATACTCGAGAAGAGAGTCATACCGAGTAGGGGGTGGTTCAAATAGTGAATTCTCAATATGGAATCATGTTTCTCTATTAAATTTGGTTATGCTCATGCCCATCCTCGAATTCGCTCGCTCCATTGTGTCCATATAATATTCATTCGGTTCTACGAGCGATTCTTATCTTGAATATTCAACCAAAGGAGTGAGGTGGAATGAGGGTGAAGCATATGATGGCTAGGGAAGAACTGCCTCAAAAAAGGGTTCTTCTGAAATGAGAACTGAGACGAAGAAGGTTGGACTATAGTCGTGTGAGCTCGACCCAAAGAGTCTGGGTAAGATATCGGTATTCTGACATCTTTAAAAAGGAAGGTGGAGAATGATTCACGAAGCTTGATATGTGTATGCAAGGGCAATTATCCTTGAAAGCACAAAATTCAATAAGCAATACAAACTCAAAAATTCACCAATTTTACACAGTGAAGGCCGTAAGAGTTTGAGCGATTATCTTTTCAATTTTAGTTTGGTGGTAAAACAATCTTATAATATACTACACATAGTGTGTCATCCTAACACCCAGTTGTGGTTCTACTAGCTCTCAATTAAAGGAGTGATCTGCCCGGGTTGCCGATTTATATCACACCCCTAAAGGAGATAGGAGATGGACAAGCCCAAAAAATCTACTATGGTTGGAGGTGAGTA
Source organism: Ottelia alismoides (assembly GCA_037367405.1). Lineage (NCBI taxonomy): Eukaryota > Viridiplantae > Streptophyta > Magnoliopsida > Alismatales > Hydrocharitaceae > Ottelia > Ottelia alismoides. The sequence continues at coordinate 410,312 of JAZKJV010009792.1, forward strand.
TTTGTAGCTCCCAAACCTATAAGAGTCGGATCTAGAGACTTAGAGCGCAGGTCTAGGGTTTGGGCTCTAACCTTACGGCAATGTCCTCACCCACTCACGGGGAGGAATGTACTTGTGCGCAAGAATGGGGTTGCTCTCCCACAAGCAACGATTTTCAATTTTATCTTGTTTTAATTAGTCAATCTTGTTTAATAGTCCCGATTTTATTTGGCGATCACTTGCTTTGAATTTCAGAACCAAGAACGTCTACCGTTCAGTCCAATTTCCTTTTAATCCAAAGTGAAAAAACACAAAGGAAAAAGTCGAAAAATCCAATGCAATTCGACAAATCAGTGATGAATGCTCAAGTAGAAATACTTATAGTGATCCTTGCAATCTCCGTACATATGCTAAACATAATTGAAATTTAATCTCTATGAATGCCCCCTAAACCGCTCCTAGACAGATAGTTCTATTGGAGAGTGAAGAATAGATTAATTTTGGCTATGTGGAACGTCTAGTGCGTCTATTAATTGTGAATGCGTGGGCCTTGGACTACGAGCACAACAATTGAATAATAATAGCTCTAATAGCCATTGTGCAGTCCTAGATCTACATCAATCACCACAAATAATATGGCCTAATAGACCGAATGTTCAGTCCGGGTACAAGCGCGAGTCTTCAATGGAAGACCGCTAGAAATAGGAAATTATTATAAATTACTACCAAAAAATAAAGAAAATCACTCTTTCTCCAAATAAAATAAAAAATCTTCGCACCTCCTCAATGGTCTCGATCCACAGAATCGCTTGCCTCTGGTTACCTCGAGTTGTGTCAGCTTTCGAGAAAGCCACTCTGAGTCCACCAGGTGCCTCACATGAAAAATAAGAAATCAAATATTAGATAGACATTCATAAAAATAAAAAAAATAATGATGCTGAGAAATAAGCAGAAAAATAAATACAAGAAGACTAGGGGTCAGACTATCCAGAGATGGAAAACCAAAAATCTAAATTATCTAAAAATTGATCCTAAACCATATATTTCCCCAATAAGGATACTATTTAATGACTCATAAATTGCCCTTGTTAATTAATAACAATTATGCTGAGGTTGTTGTAGTCATGCAGTCTAGGAACCGTAAAAAATGACCACGTCGAGAAGTTAATATGGAAGATTAATCCTCAATATAATCGAATTATTTATTTTACTTGGGTAAGTCCCAAGATCTAACTCATGGAGGTAATATGAGGGTTCAGAATCAATAGTTAAATAATCTAGAGATTTAGGTTTTCAAAGAAGAAGAATTATTTTTGATGTTTTTGTATATTTCATATTTTTATTGATTAAAATATGTAATCAATCACTAAAGAAATATGATGTATATTTTTGAAAATAATTTTTAATACATGAAATAATGCCATGCTATGTTGTGAGAGAGAAATAATTGCAATTAATTAATTTTAAATGATGAAATGATAATGCAATGATAGATGCGGACGTGAATGCAAGCAATGAAGCAACAATCCGATAATCAACCCAAGTAATGCATATCAATCCAAGAGCCTCCCTTTCTATCAAGCTCCGAGTAATTCCCCAAGTAATTTCTCCAAATAAATTTCTCAATTTATGGAACAATAAAAGATCAATATCACGAATGAATGTGCTCAGAATAACTGAATGCTTCTTTAATTAATTACCGCTCCAAACGTGTCTCAACATATGAATATCGATGTTTTATGATATAGAGGATCCAATAAGTTTCAAACCGATACCAAGTTCATAAAAATCCGGTAAATGGTGCTCAAGATATCAATAAATGAGTTCTAGGGGCTTGTAAATAAATTTGGTAAAATGGTCACAAATATACCATTGTAGGGGGATACTATGCAATTTCCAAAATCTAGATGGCCTCTTCTGCAACTTACCCTCGTACGGGGTATATGCGTAATTTGTAGGAAGTGGAGGGGCATGCCTGTAAAGTGACCCATGTCGCGTGGGCGTGGCAAGGGATGGTATTCTCTACAATTTGGGGAAAGCCTCGGGGATACATGTGCAAATACTCCCCCAACCACGTGCAAGCCACGTGATCGAGGGCCAGATCGAATCTCCACACGTCTGACAATTGGGGCCCCACACTTGGTTCGAACTACCGACTCTGATACCAGTTCGATGATGATAGTAACCATTAGATCAGAGTCTATCCAAAGGTGGAATTTTGGGCAAAGATGTATAACCAAAATGAGCCTAATTGTCCATCGTGTAGTATTTGCTCATCTTGGAAGTCAGCCATGCATCTCTGATGTTCCTCTTCGTTCCAGCAAACGAGATGGGGCTCGGATCCTCTAGTGGCCGACACACGACCGACGAAGTTCGAGGGAGAGCATAGACTATCTCTTTGATGTTTCTGCATGTGCTAGGGGCTCGAGATACGAGTGGCTCGACCACGTTGTTGAGGAGCACAGAGAAGGTAGGCGATGGGTGGTGCTCCTGACGAGGTGATGGAAAAGCAATTAATGATGGAAGGTTGCATGAGATAGATAGGAATGATGATCTGGATTTTCACCACGTTAATGATCATTTGTTATTGTAGTATAGGTGGTGAAAATGATTCAACAAAAAGTACACATTCAAATATGTGCCAATTATTTTTACGTGGTAAGTGTACCAAGGTCGAACACAGGGACACAAGCCTCCTCGTATATTCATTGAAAATTATTGATTAAATAATGATAGACTATATTCTCAAGTCTAGATCTTCATATGTAGTTACTATCTATGACACAGAATGATATGCAGATACATTATACAAACAAATTGACGCAGAGTCAAAATAATATGATGCATGCATTTTTTATTTTATTTTGTGCAATTAAAATTGAGATGCATCGTGATATGCAATAGATTATGCCGACAATAGTATACAAATATGCACCTAAAATAATCAAATCAATGAACAATCAAATAAAGGTTGATTTCAGAGACACATTGAACAATGAAATAGATTAATAGCATCGAGGAATGAAGAGAAATAGACACAATAAATCTCAAAATATAACATATGTATTTGAGTATCAAATTATTAAATAAAACATGTCATTAGATAGAGAATAAAATTAACAATAGAATGAATCTGAAATCGACTAAATTGGAGTTTGCATGCTCAGGATATGATCATTATGGTTCCAGAGGCATAATTGTAATAAAAGGCAAAGAAATAAAAATATAAATATGCATTAAGGTCCCTAGCGGGGGCCTTTCTACAAATAATAGAATACGATAGGGCCTCCTTGTAAATTACCTAGGAGTGCAAGTGAGGAGCAGGTGCCTAGGAGGGACCAAACTACAAAATTGAGGAGCTACATGGTGTGATATGCAATTTGCCCAGCCACACGCGCATGGCACGCACACGGCTAAGTTCAGATTATGGCTCGACGATAGGTTCGCGATGCTTGGCGTGCCATGGAGCCACGGGTCCACCGAAGTTGCTGGACTGGGGCATTGCTACATGGCTGCATCAGGGCCGTTGGATGGCTGCCGAGGAGGCGCCATCCAATGACAACTACTCTTCGTCCAAAGCTACGAGGGTGGTAATGCTATTGGGCTCCGGCGATTGCCTCCCTTCCTCCTCCGACTTCTAACTTCTGATTAGAAGATCCCGTCACCTTTGTAGAGGTCCCACGAAGGAGAGGGTGAGCCAAGGAGTCGGTGAGGTCGAGCATATTGATGGGACAATGGATCTCCGCTGGAGCTCCTGATCGAGATCAGAGATATATCTGCGCTTTTGACCATTGACAAGATATGGACTTGTAGATGTTAGCTTGTAGCCGAAGAAGTGTAGTGTGTGGGCTTGTGAATGGAGTGGGGGTCCCGTGGAGGTGGAGGAGCGAGGGACCAAATATTCTTCTCTGAAGAAGCAGAGAGGAAAGGGGGCGTGGTAGCTGGGGCCCTGGAGAAGGGAGAGGGTGAGCAAGTCGGTCAGCAGAGATGTTAATTGTATGGTGGAGGTTGTAGGATGGTCGATGAATGGATGGAACATGTTTGTTCATCAAAATAAAAGGAAGAAAAGCAGAGAAATAGAGGAGAATAGAGGTTACCTGATCGGAGCAGGTACTTTTGCAGAGAAGGCAGCTTGGATGATGACTTGGGCAGTCTTCGGGTTGTCACTTTGACCCGTGCATCCAGGACGGGGAGCTCGGAAAACCTTGTGAGTGGCTGTAACATGGCCAGAGCCATGGGTCACACCTGGGCCTCGTCCATCATCTCTTTGTCACAGAGAGGTAGAGGGAGCTAGGACGAAGCCCATGAAGTGGTGGACGATGAAGAACGGTGACAGAGGAGGTGATTTTAGATGGAGGATCCCTGCGTTACAAGTGATGGTTTGGGTGTTTGTAACGGTCGAATTATGGGGAGAAGGTTGGGGATGAGACCTTTAATGGGTGTGTGAAGAATGGAGGCATTAGGGATACATGAGGGGACCGTTAGGGAGCGGAGAGGTGACAAGTGGTGGTAAGAAATGGAAGGAGGTGAGGGTAAGGTGAGGCATCGTATGTCACTGGAGGAGGATGATGGATGCGGGCCGTTGTATCTAGTGATCCAACGGTCCACATGGAGGTGGGTATAGGTGCCTCAGATTAGATCTGAGGGTGAGATCTAAGGGCCTGGATTAAGGCATGAGAAGATGGATGCGATGGGATCGAGTATCGATCCTGCGGTTAGGAGAGCAGGGGTGACGTGGAGGAAATCGAGCCGCTGGATGGGGTCAGATCTCACGACTAAGGTTAAGGCACTAGGGTGCGGTTCAGATTGAGATGGGGAAATGATCAGATGGTGGAGGAAAGACAGTGGATGAGCGGTGGAGATGGAGATGAGGGAATGGGTATCAATGGTTAGGAAAGAGGCTGGGTGGCGGCCTGGGGAAGGCGCTACGTAGGCGGCCCAAAGGGCGCCACGTGGCCGCATCAGAATATTTAGGAAAAAAAGAATGGAAATATAAAAAAGAAATAGAAGGAGGTAGAATTAATAAAAAGTCAAAACATGAAAGTTGTAGATCTCAATGAGATCTACGAGTTTCATTTTGACAAAAAAGTCAGAAGAGGTAAATTATTTAATGTAATATTTTTTGCAAGTGTTTTTAAGTAATTAAAAACACTCCTTTTAGTGGTTTTTTTATTTTTGTATTTTTAGTTTCTTTTCTCGCCAAAACAAATATGTACAATAATTACTCTAATCTTTAGGGGATTTTAATAGGGAAGTAAACAAAGAAGATAAAAGAAAATAAAAGAGTTAAATTAGAGACAGAAAATAAGGTTAATTACAAGGCGGAGGATTATTGCTAAAGATGCGGAATTAACGAAGATTTGAAATGAAGTTCTTATTCTTCAAGGATAAAAAGATAGAATAGCGGCGATTCATCAGAGATTCATCACACCCTTATACTTAATCTATGCTCGTCCTCGAGCATTTAAAGAATGAAGGAGTTGGATTAATTCCTAGCAATGCACGTGAATTTTCAAGGCTCAATTCCTCGAAGACCCTCAATTTAAATGATCCTAAAATTCTGGGCTCAACCATGCTTTAGTAAAAAAGAATCCAACTTCTCTAATTACCAGATTCTCTCTCTATACATATAATATAAGGATATGACATTTAGTGTACTGCAATCATGAGGGTCGAGTTGAGATGTCACCCAAGGTTCTTGTCCAGAAGATTCTCCTATAAACCTAATTTTCAACACTAGGGAGTAAGTCAGCTCTTGCATTCAATCCACTATCTCATTAGTATAGATGGAAGGCCAGATAATGGATGGCATAGGATTGTGTATTTTCTTCTCTCCCTTACATTGGAAGAAGGGTCCTCTTGAGTGCCTTATTACTCAACGCATGTATATTTTTATTTATTGATAAATGTGTCCGTAAAGAGGGTTCAGATTTGTCTGCACTTGTTTTCCTAGGAGTACACCAGGGTGTGTCTCTTTTGAGTATCTAAGATACCTTCAACACCCAGACTTGTATCACTTTACGATGCAGAGCCCTTTTTGGGTGCTAGCCCGACTCCTTGGTCCTAGTAGCTTTGGTCCAAGTGGACACTTTGAAAATGGTTAGGAGCGCTTGCCTTTGGTGGAAGCTCTTTGGATTTGTATTTGTAATGAGAGCGCTTTTTCCTTGTAGTTGAATGAGAGAACTTCTCCCGAAATTTATTTCATTGGTTGGCTAGCTCCACTACTTTTACCAAGAGTTGGCGTACACTGATCAACAAGTTTGATTTCATCACACCCTGTCACATAGGTAAATATCACACTATAGCATGTGAACTTATTCGAATAATGTCTAGGGTTTGCTTCCACTCAGGTTTCTTGAAGCCTTCATGGACTCTATCCCATCCTCGAGCATCATTAAATCAGGTCTAAACTCAAATCTCCAGTCCCAGTCACTGAAGTGATAACTCAACTCATTTAATCAATCATGTAGTTGTGGAAGTGATGTGATGATCATATTCTTCATAAGGTAGAGATGAAGAGTGCAATATAGTGCTCAAATCTTTCAAACTAGGGAGATGTGAATTATTAAGTTTGAAAATCCTAATGACTAAGGCTGGTTAACTCAGACTCTCAAGATCTCAAAAACCAAGTGTCCTCAATTCCTCAAGCCTTGAGTGATAGTGAATGTGTCAGGAAGACACCAACTCCAGAGTTAGTGAATTTTTGGGATTTTTGAGTTTTGCATTTTTATGGGATTTTTTAAATCTCGAGAGAAATAATGACCGACCCAAGCTTATATGAATAGTTGCATCCCTTTCTAGCAGTATGGGTGTAAGTACAGACCGTTAGACGGCTACCCATGTTGCTTCAAAACGGTACCATTCCATTGTATTTTAACCACCCACTCTACTAAGGGAGACCGTAGTCCCCTCACTAAAAAATGGCTACTCATTTTTTAGATCAGTAGTCAGAATCACTACACAAGAAAATATTTTAATTTTTCACTTTTGTGAGATTTTAAATAAGGTTAATTGTATTTACAGAACATGAAGTTAGTCCCTCATTTTTTAAAAGATTTGAAAAGATTTTTGAAAAGATTTTTTTAAAAGATTTTCAAATAATGTCACATAATATATATATATTTTCAAAATATTTTTCAAACGATTTTCAAAATGAGTAAAACCTTATTTTTCAACCAATGTCAAATATTTCTCAAAATAGTGTAACACAATTAGAAATTATTTCAAAACATTTGGCAAACATTTTTACAAAAAATTAGTTCAAAAGATACTTATACCCCGGCCTCAAAAAGTTCCAAAAATTTTAAAATATGAGATGTGGCTAAAGTATATACAATATATACGGTACACCCCCATATACTCAACTTTTGCCATGTCCTCATAGTAAAAAGTGATATGCAGCCGTAGCTCAGGTTAATTGCAAGGTGATATAGCATAACTGACTCAGATAACCCCTATACTTAGGTCAAAATGACCTAAGTATAAGAAGAACAAGAAGGGGGAAGAATGAATGACTCGGGTCCCCCTATACTTAGGTTGAAAATAACCTAACTGTTGGATATGAAATAAGGATGGAGGGTACCACGATGAGTGACCAGTGACTATACAAGGTTCTCCCTATACTTAGGCTGAAGAGTAGCCTGAGTATTAGGATATGGATTTCAGGCTTGGGAACTGGAGATTAGTTAGGGCTGGGGAGGGGGGGGGGGTGGATTTACACAAATGAATGGATGGAGATAGGGGGGAGAGGGGTAGATCATCTAGGGTTACGAGAGGGTTGGGTAGAAAAGACAACCAGACTCGACCAAGCAAGCAATAACCCTCATTTCACCAACTCACACGTGAAGACCAACAAAGATTGCCTATTTATCTTTTAATTTTTATTGGTGATCATTCAAAATTGAAGTTTAATACGTAGATTTTAGGGCTAGGTTTCAGGCACTATCCTATGGATACGTCCCCACCTCTCAATATTCAATCATCCTACGTACAATGTTGGGTGTTGCTCTCCCATAAACCAGAGTGATTTTTACTCTAATTTATTTCATCAACTTGCATTATCAGTCCCCATTTTAGCTTTAGGTTATCACTGGCGTTAATGTAAATACCGGTCAAACAAGCATCATCTAGCAGCCAATCCCAATTCCATTAATATCTTAAGTTATAAATCTGGGGAAAACCGAGAAAAACCTATGTAGTCATGAAAATCATGATGCATGCATGAGAGAAGAACTTACAATGCCTCAAGCATTCTCCATGCATATGCAAGACTGAATTAAAATTTTACGCTGTGTGCATGCGAGTCGAAGAAACCACACCCTAAACATGATACTATTAGAGAGAAGAATTTGATTCAAATTTAGGTAAGTTGATCGATGTTTAAGTACATCTTGTGAATTGCATGTGTCCTAGCCTATGTGGCAAGCATGAGTGATAGAGAAATAAAAGAGCTCAGAGAGACATGTACCTTGTCCTAGGTTGACACTTAAGTGGAGCCTCACCCAGACTAGGGTGAGGCTTCACACACCGCATGGAATGCTCATTTTTTTATACACACAGGAGCCCTCAAAAGAGGATCGCTAGAAATGCAATGGTTACAATTATAGACAACATGAACATGAAATGAATTGCTTAATTAAAAGCCTCAAAGTCTCCCGAGTTTCCTCTGTGGCACCTCGCAACAGGGGCTCCCGACTCTACGCCTCCATGGTTCTCAAGCATCCTTGATCCCCGTGGGCACTGCGACAAAGGAAAGATGTCAGAAAATTACTGAGAAAATTAATCAGCAAATGATGCAAAAACATGTAGAATGTGAAGACCTAAAGTTTTGAAAATAATCACATCATAATAGTACAATAAAATTCAATAAACAAATAAGGGTGAGATGTGTCCCCGACAATGGTGCCATTTGATGAACTGGATTTTCGCCACGTTAATGATCGTATTTTATCGTAGTATAGGTGGTGAAAATGATTCAGCAAAAATGACCTTCGAATAAGTGGCAATTATTTTTACTTGGTAAGTGTACCAAGGTCGAACATAGGGACACAAGCCTCCTCATCTATTCAACGAAAATTATTGATTTAATAATGAGCGACTATATTATCAAGTCTAGATCTTCATATGTAGTTACTATGCATGACATAAAATGATATGCGGATACATTATGCAAACAAAATGATGCAAGACAAAATAATATGGTGCATGCATTTTTTATTTTATCTTATGCAATTAAAATTGAGATGCATGGTGTAATAAATGCAATAGATGAGAATGCAGACAATAGTGTAAAAATATGCCCTAAAATAATCAAATCAATGAGTAATCAAATAAAGGTTGATTTCATAGACAAATTGAGCAATAAAAATGATTAATAACATCAAGGAATGAAGAGCAATAAACACAAGAGATATCAAAAGATAGAATGTGTATTTAAGTTTCAAATCATCAAATAAAAGATGTGATGAATACTCATTCATCACTATTTATTCTTTTATTTTAGCTAAAAATCTTGGAAAAACATCATGCATATAGTTGTAAATACAATAAATTATCCATAAACATGCTTTTGTTAAATATTAATAATTAGCATGTATTTATGCAAAAATAAAAGAATAAAGAATAAAAAAAAGAAGGAAATATTTAGAATAAATATTGAGTGACCTAAACCCAAGAGATGACCCAATATGGGCCTGATCGCCAAATAAAATAAGTAGAGAGAGATAGGGTCTTGTGAATCTTCCTTCTTATATGTATATATTTTATTTTCACAAAAATAAAAATAAAAATATGTTTCTAACCCCTTGTATATATTTCTAAAAATAAATAAAAATTAGAAAAATAAAAATAAAAATAAAAATAAAAATAATTTCTCTCTCTACAACCTTGTACATATTACATATGTATATATCATTATCTATTTATTTCACACCTGTAAATAGCCAATAAAAATTAAATAAAAATGATTTTATACTCTAAATTTTATGTTGTAAATAAAATATAAAATTGGGGTATTTATACAAAAATAAGAAAATAAAATTAATAATATAAGATACCTAAGTATTTTATACCTGTATATAATATAATATATTGTATATACCATAATTTATTTTCATAAAAATAAATAAAAATCACTAAAAAATAGTTTGAAAAATAATAAACATTTTTTTTATTTAGAACATATTTTAAAATAAAATTGTTTTCTATTTTTAATTTATTTTACAAATCTTTTCTATTTCCTAATTTTTGATTAATCTAGGAGGGTTGTTGACCTCGGTCAACTCCCCCTCCCGGACCAGTCTTCGCCCGGATTCGCGTTCAACCGCATCTTCTCCCATTTATTCACTCGGATCCGACCACCTTTTGCTCCGATTTCACCACTCGCCTCTTCCCCTAGATCCACGACCCTCGCGGATCCCTAGGGAAGAGCAGATCTTCCTCGGTTCGCGCACCCACGCCCGATCTTCTTCACCACCTGGGACTTGCTATAAAACCTTCATTCCTTTCCCCAGAGCCATAGCTCGCGCCGCACACTATCCTTCTACCCTAGACTTCTTCCCCTTGGTGATAGCTTTCAGCCGGAGCCTCCGGTGGTTAGAGAAGGTAGCTGCAGCCGACTCTCAAGTTACGTGGCCGAATGGATATCCGCTGCGTTGAGCCTCCCCGCCTTCCGCAGCAAGGTAGAGGCGAAGACTCACACCGACCTCATCCCCTGGAGCTCAGGATTAACCTCGGACCTTCAGGTAGCTTTCATTTCCTCCCTAGTTCCAGTTATTTCGAATCCTTCATCTGCCACTTTGCCAGCTCTGACCTGCCGGTCGGAGTTCCAACAACCACATCTATCCGCTTAGATCGACACCGCAGACCATCATCACCTTTTCTCCATAGCCTGATCACCCAAATCTTGGCTATCCGAGCCAAGATTAGGCTTAGGTTCCCTCCGCCGCTTCGCCGGAACCTCCCTTCGCCACCCACCGTCGCTTCCCTTTATCTTTAGTCAAATAACATTGACCGGAGCACTCCTTCGAGTCGGAGCTTTATCCCGCAGGTCTTCACGTGCGTGGTTACGTCTCAGTTCGCCTTCATCCAGCCTCACTGGAGCTCGCCCAGATTACGCACCCCGTCCAGGATATCTGATCGTCGGCGAGTCAATCGGGCCCGTCCACCCGACGCGGAGGAGCGTTGCGAGTCGAACCCCGCTGCCCGATCATCCATCGAAGTGCCGGATCACCGCCGGTTCTCAGATGAACTTCACCCAGGCAGAGTTCGTTCAACATCTTCCTCCACCATTGGATCTCGCCTCTCCGCCAGTTCATATAAGAGCCGTCCATCGCCTACGCTTGTCAGGCCGTTAGATCTGACATGTAACGGCCTCGTACGCCCCACGTTCGCTCCTTCGTCTGCTGTTGGATCAGCCATGTGTCAGCATCAGAGCCACATGTCGCCAGCCATCCAGAGTGCGCCACCTGTCACCCCACGTGACCCGCACGACCTGCCTGGGTAATTTGCTCTATTTCCCTTGCGTTTATTTTCTATTTTTATTTAGTATGTAAAATAAAAGTTGCACTGTGGACTATTTGCATCATTGCCCCTACAATTTTTAGTATTTATGTTTTAGTCCTTCCTGTATGGTTGCACGTGCATCGTCACATGTATATCTGGGATATTTGCATGTATGGTCCTGGATTTAGTGGATGTTATGCTTTGATGATATAGTTTCTTTATTTATACTTATACCCCCGTACGTGCGGATATTGGACATGTGCTAGAATTTGTGGAAACTTTGCAGAGAGGCCCCTATATTTTTCATGCTCTTTATCATTTAGTCTCTGGAAGTTATTTTATTTGCATCTAGATCCCTGTGTGCTGCGCTTCTTTGATTGGTTTGAATAAATAGCAATTTTTACCCAAAAATTATGAAATTTCGACACATGACCCCTGCCATGTGTAGGAATTTCTATAAATTTTTGGGTTCATTTTGTTTCTATTTGCTATTTTTAAAAATTCAAAAAACTTAAAAATTGCTTCAATCCAGTTTTAAAAATCGACTAAAAATATTAAAAACCCTCTAAAAAATCCAAAAAAAGTTTTATGCACTTGTTTTGTTGTGTTTTTACTTCTCTCTAATTTTGATTGCATTTGGATTTATAAAAACCCTAAAAATTGAAAAACATCAGAAAACATAGAAGAATCATTAAAAAATCCTAAAAATTCAAAAAATTTCATTTTCAGTTTCTGCATTTAGATTTTTATTTTTAGTATCTCATAAAATTGTTGCTCGAATTTTGAATGATTTTTAAGCATTTTGGAATAGCCTTTAGATTCTGGCTGCACATTGCCTTTAATTTTTACCCTTGTTTCATTTTTATAAAATTAACTAAAAATCAGAAAAATCCAAGAAAAATACCAAAAACACTTGAATATTTATAAAACCAAAAATATTTTTATCTTAATTTTCTGATCATTTTTGGTGTGTTAAATAATAGTTTGATTTTGCCTTTTTCATTTCTTTTACACCTTTATTAATTTTAAAATTTTAAAAAAATTTGAAAAATATAAAAAACAAAAAATCCACCTTTTTATTTTATTTTTATTTTATTTAAATTTTTGACTACTTCGTAGGTTTATCATACCTTGCTCCTTGTGTTCGACCCTGGTAGTTATACTAGGTAAAATAAAATAGCGAGGCTGCTACATTTGCCTGATTTGTTGATTTTTGCTTTAGGTGGTCTTTTTTTTCTTGACTGAGCCCGATATGAGATGTTGAGATTGCAACGACCATTGATACCTTCTTACCTTAGTCGTTCGGGTCGCTCATCAGAATGGCGCCATTGCCGGGGAGCACGGCTTATTAGTCGGCTTTCTATTTTGGCTTTTCTTTGTTTTTCGGCTTTTCTTTTTCATTTTCTTTTATTTGTTTTCTTTTTATTTTTCTTTTTATTTTTATTTGTTTTTATTTGTGTTTTTATTTGTTTTATTTGTTTTTGTTTTTATTTTTCCATTTATTTTTATTTTATTTTATTTTTTATTATTATTATAATTGTAGACTGACACCCCTCTGTTTCAATTTTCTTGCGTTGGTCTGAGGATCAAGGCAGCTTTCTTCGGGAAGCTGACACACCCGCGGGACTTGGAGGCGGCTCTTTTCTGTATAGAGACATAGGAGAGCGCGAGAGAGGAGAGCAGGAGTATGGGGGAATGTTAGAGTAGAGTAGCTTAGTTTTATTTCTGCAAATAATATTATTGTTGTACTAATACAAGACACTTAGAGACTCTCTTGGACTTGGTGATTTTCGGGGTCTGTTTCGCCAAGCACCGGTGTGCTCGGGGGACCTCACCGTGGTTTTCACCGGTTTTTGTTTTTATCGCTTTTATTTTCTTTGATTCTCCAGGATTTTAGCCTTAGCATTAGGATTTTCTCTTGCCTTGTGACGTTATTCATAAGGCCCAACTTTAATTACATTATCTGTTCGTATAGATCGAATAATTGGACCTTATTAATTAAATCACTAATAAAAAAGTGAACCTGGTCACTTGAGGGGTCACGTGCTGCTAGAGGCTGTATACAGTGCTGGCAGGATCCGTGGTGGCGGACACCGATCGACATCAGAGACCGGATCCCGATCCCTCTTGTTGACTCGTTAGCTATTTTGGTTCACGAGTAGAAACTATCTGCTTAAGGCCGATTTCCTCGTTGCATCATATAGATAGGTTTTATTTCTGTCATTTCAATTATGCACGGATCACTTTGCATGTAGAGTGCTGGAGGCAAGGTACGCATTTCTTACTCGGTATGCTTCATCATGTTTAGTCGAGCATCGGCTTTTTCGTCTTCTCCCCCTGTTTTTGGACTTAATAATAATCATGAGAACCAAAAAATTCGTTATGCATTGTTTTCTTTAAAAAATATCTAAGAAAATAAAAACTATAAAATTGGGACTGTTTAAGAAAACTTGACTTAAAATACACTTCACCCAAAATATTTGTCTTGGGAGAGCAATCACCTCCTTGTATGGTTTGGATGAGCGAGAGAGTGACCCGCACCCTAGGCTAGAGCCACATCTGACTCTTCGTCAGAATACTGGTCTTGGGTTAGTCGTTCTCCAGTGAGGATCACTCCGGTATCCGGTAAAGCAGGCCGCGATATCCTTAACAGAGCGAGTCGATCGGGTAGCCGGTAAACGGTCCGCGACTTGTACTGGCTGGGAATGATCTAACCTTGGATCGAGACAATATCCTAGAGGTGTTGGATTCCGAACAGCTCGCTTAATCGCTCTGAAAGACTGTTTGATCACCTAATAAAATTGATAAGATAAAAGATCGAACCTTCACGGTCATCAGCTCTGAGTGCGTAGGTGAATCAGGGGTTTGTTTAACCGATCTTATTTGCTATTCATATCTCATCTGTCTTTACTCGCTAGATCGAGATGATGGGTTGGAGGTCCCTTAGGCAGCCTCTGGCTGCACCGCTTTCGAGCACTCCGGCCCGCTCATCTAGGTTGGTTCACGAGAGCCGAGAACCACTCTCCGAACCCGAGTTTGATTTTGCCCTGTTCCTCCTCAACCACCTTTCTACCAGTCCTGAGGTGCCCGAGCAGATACCGTAGCTTCTAGTTGATTTATCGGTACCTGAGTTTGGGTTTTTTGCCTTTGTAGAGACCATGGCCAGCAGCGAGGAGCGCACTGATGGTCCCAGAGGAGAGCAGACTTATATACTGGACCAGGGTGCGATCAACAACACCCTGTTAGCTTCCTTAGAGATCATGCAGTGACAAATCCGGGATCAGCGGGCTTTCGTGGTAGATATGCGTCGAGAGATGGAGCAGATGTGAGCAGACAGAGAGCAGCACCGACCTGGTGGAGGAGATATTCCTGAGGGAGAGGAGCCCGCACAACCAGTTCAGCCAGCAGCATCTACGCGCCCGATGAGGGAGTTGCAGAACCCTTGTGCAACTCTCACCCACAGATGGATAGTGTTGCTGGCTATTTTGGGAGATTTCAAGCTCCCACCCCAGACGATCTAGCTCCTGCCTCGTTTTCATGGACTCGCCACCGAGGAGCCACACCTTCATCTTCAGGTGTTTGAGATAATACGTAGTACTGTCCACGATCACCACGTAGACGAGGACACCATCAGGATGATGGCTTTCCCTTTCTCCCTGGTAGACAGAGCAACCAACTGGCTGAAGCATTTAGGGAGATTCGTCACTACTTGGGAACAACTTCGGAACGAGTACCTCAACAAGTATTATCCACTCAGCCGGACCAATGTAACCAGGGCCCTGATCAGCGATTTCTCCATGCTTCCCGACGAGCAATTTCACGAGGCATGGGACCGCTTCAGGGAGCTCACAGACCGGTGTCCCCACCACGACATTTCCAAGTCCAGTCTCGTCCAGAGTTTTTTCTACGGGCAGACACCGGAGTTGCAGGGGCTAGTGAACACATCCTATGGGGGCTAGTATTTTGCCAATGATGAGGATCAGGTCTAGGCCATCTATGAGGAGATGGCCGAGAAATACACTATAATGTCCCATACATGACTCTACACTCAGGGGAAGCCCACACCACAGGTCGTGTCCTATTGGAGGATAGCACAGGTCGATGCCGATCCTTCTACATCATCAACGACAGCAACACAAGCAGAGTCGACACCCGCTGATATGGGGATTATCAACGAGAAGCTGGACCGGATCGAGTTGATAGAGAATAAGCAGTGCCAGAGCATGACGCAGATTGATCAGATGGCACAGATGCTAAGTGACCTCAAGACCTAGATCATGTGTCTCCAGGAGGCACAGACAGCTTCTCAACCCCTTCTCAGGTCACGGGAAGATACCGGCAGTAGCAACAGCTCGACCCAGCCCTCTGCTCGGTACCAACAGGTACACCACATTCAAGCGGATCCGTTCCAGCCACAACAACAGCAGTATGTTCAACTGTCACCATCTCAGGACAACTGGATGGTGGTGTATCAGCCGGACCAGCCCCTGGCAGTACTCCCCCCACCCACCTACGAGAAGGAGCCATTGATGGATGTCAACGGGATATGGTATGACCAACCTCAGCGTGGGATCCGACGAGACCATCCTGGATTCCGTTGGTCGACCGGAGGTACCGCTTCCCAGCAACAACCTCCAGTCCAGAGTGGCCAGTACGGCCAGCAACGAGAGCAGCACCAGCGGCCCCAATTCCCACCACCACAACAACAACCACATCCACAGCAGCATTACCAATAACATGGTCCTCGTCCCTATCACCAGGGACAATCTTGGAGGCAGCATCAACAACCTCAACAGTATCAGTCTCAGCCCCAGTATCCCTCTCACTCCCAGCAGCAACAACCTCATTTTCATAGAGGCCACCCATCAGGTTCTCATGGGTCTGCCTATGAGAACCCCGCCTTAGATGATTTAGCCCGCCTCATCTCCGAGAAGCAGTCTACCTTCCGACGAGAGATGGACGAGTTCCGTCAGGAGATGAGAGAGATCATGAAAGGAAAGCCCGCCATCCCTGCCCAGATTGAGCCGAACATGAACAACCTCAAGAGGAAGTCTGAGCAGGTAGAGTTTACAGAGGTTACCACTCCTAGTGATTCACTTGGTGATATTACTGCATACACTTTTGATGCTGACTTTGTTACACTTAGGAGCGGAAGGATGCCAGCCGGCGGTGCCTCGTCTGAGCGACGACCCCATGCAGCTTCAGGAGTGCCAAACGAGGAGGAGACGGTGCTGATGCCGCTCGTGATGATGATGATGATGGTGGTGCTGACGCCACCAAGGATATTGATCCAACTGACAGTACTGGGCTGTCACTTCACCAGATGGAGGAGGTGCTGCTGATGCCACCAGAGTTGCTGAGCCAAAGCGCGGTACTAATGCCGCAAGTCCTGACGCCGTAGGTGGTACTGAGGCCACCAGTTCTTCTCTTGTTGCATTTCCTGCTATTCATGTATCTCAGGACTATTCTGATAATAAAGGAAAGGGTTCTTCATTTATGAGTCCATCTGTGTTATTTGGAGATGTTTGTATGGATTCCACTTTGCCACATCAGCAGGGACCCGATCCTAGCCCTTCATTTGAGAAGGGACTAGCCGTCCCCTTTCCCCAAGTACTCTGCTTGGCTAAGGGGCCCAAAAAAGAAAATCCAAAAAAATCACACAAGTTAGAGTTCAGCCAGCAGATGATGGACAGATTTCATATACAACTGACTCTACAAGAGGCCTTGGAGCACATCCCCCTCTTCCAGAGGAACCTCAGAGACAGGACTACTATTCACAGGAAGAGGAGGAACCACCTGTCAGAGATCCATGTGCTCACTTGTGCCACTTGCTTCGCTATCCAGAAGCTCCCTATTTCAGATGCAGGAGCTCCCTATGTCAGATGCCATATTCATGAGCAGAGGTTCGATCAGACTCTATTAGATAGCGGTTCTTCCATCAACCTACTTCCGGCAACCTTACTCGACCAATTCGAGTTTGTCCCTCTCCGACAGAGCAGGACGATACTTCAGTTTGCTGATCGATCTGTCAAGAGGTCGAAGGGGTTGCTGAAGGACGTTGTCGTCACGATTCGGGGCCTGAAATTCCCTGTGGACTTCGTTATATTGGACATGGAGATCCCTAAGTCCGTGACCGATACCCCCAGCATTTTAGGACGCCCGTTCTTGGCCACAGCCAAGGCAGTGTCTGATCATGACAATGGGAAGGTATACTTTTGCGTCGAGGGTGAGAGTATACAAATAGGGACGATCAAGGAGACTAGAGCCAGAGATCCAGCTTGCTCAGACCTGCCTACAGATTTAGAGCAGATGACAGAGGCAGAGCGAGACGACCACCAAGAGTGTGATTTTGTGATCACAGATGATGATCAGTTTGGTCAGACCCCATTTCACGAGCCATCCTCTCACCTTCAGAGTCCGCTGATGCACACATTCCAGCAGAGGAGAGCTTGGAGAGCGCATTCCTAGTACATGATACATTTCAGGCAGCAGATCGCGTGCCTGATAGCGAGGCAGTTGATTCTCTTGATACAGATTCAGATCCCTCTGAAGTAGACATTGATTGGGTCGAGTTTGATGATATGATTCCGTGTCTGACTTCCACAGAGCCAACAGCTAGGGTGGAGGCTGATTCCATTCAGAGAAGCAACACACCAGCAGAGCAGTCACCACCAGATTCTGATTTTCAGTGAGAGTTCTCATTCTCCTATGCAGATTTGGTCGAGTTCACTCAGACATTTCAGAGACCAGATCCGCCAGCACCCAGTTGTCTAGAGCATAAGCCCTTGCCGTCATCGCTGAAGTATAGGTTCCTTGCGGGCGAGCGTGAGATGCACCCAGTCATTATCTCAACGTATTTGACTGGAAAGCAAGAACCTCGTTTGATGGAGGTTCTTGAAAAGAACCACAAGGCGATAGGATGGAGCGTAGCCCATCTCCAGGGGATAAATCCAGCCCTGTGCTCCCACCATATCTATCTCGAAGAGGACGAAAAGCCGTCACGTGAGTTCCAGTGGTGGTTGAACCCGAATCTTCGAGAGGTTGTCATGAAGAAGATTTCAAAATGGTGGAGTGCTGATTTTATCTACCCCATCTCTGACTCCAAATGGGTCAGTCCATTACATGTGGTACCCAAGAAGACGGGCATCACCACAGTTGTCAGTGAGTCTGTAGAGGAGATCGCTACCCGGGTACCCGCTTCTTGGAGGGTCTGTGTGGACTACAGACGATTGAACCAGGCCACCAAGAATTATCATTTCCCGCTACCTTTTATTGATCAGATTATAGAGAGGCTAGTTGGGAAGAGTCACTACTGCTTTCTTGACGAGTACTCTGGATACAATTAGGTGTCCAGTGCGCCCGAAGACCAAGACAAGACTGCATTCACCTGTACCTTTGGGACGTATGCTTTCAGACGGATGCCCTTTGGTCTATGTAACGCCCCGGCGACATTCCAAAGGTGCATGTTGTCCATCTTTTCGGACATGGTGGGTGAGTGCTTAGAGGTCTTCATGGATGACTTTTCGGTCTATGGTGATGGGTTTGATGCTTGTCTTGACTGCCTAGACCGCGTCCTTCAGCGATGCATTGAGGTCCATCTTGTGCTATATTGGGAGAAGAGTCACTTCATGGTGACTCAGGGGACGGTGCTTGTCCATATCATCTCCAACAGGGGCATGGAGGTTGATCAGGCCAAGGTGGATATCATTATGAAACTAAGTCCACCGTCCAACTTGCAACAGTTACGGTCTTTTCAGGGGCACATCGGTTTCTACAGGTGCTTCATTCATGAATTCAGTAGGATTGCTCGTTGACGAATCTCGGATTCATCACTTTAAATCTCATTTATTAAGCTCAAATCCCTCAAAATCAACAGCATATCTTCATTTATTCTGCATAATTAGCATCCATGCATGTTTTCATAAGAATTACATTTTAGCACTAATTTCTACACAAAATAAGAAGCCAAAAATCCAAGTTAAAATTGACATGTAAATAGCCAAACTTTCCCAATTTTTAACTCATTCATGCTAACTCCGAATATTCCAAATCGACTCCACTCTAACAAGAATAAATGAAAAATACAAAAAAAATTACTAACCCAAATAAGTGGACCAAAAACCCAAACCCTAGTTTCAGGATTTCTGGACTAAAACCCTCGTATCTTCCTCATCCAGTGTCCGTTTTAATCCTACTCACTTTTGAACTAATGTACATTCAATTACCTTCAAAACAAGACCAAGTTCAAGTGAATCGGAGCTCATATGTGAAAATTGGGTTTTGGGCCTCTTTTGTACATTTTGTATTTTAGCTGATTTTGACCTATTATTTTATGTACATACTTAACCTATTTTAGTTCATTTCTTTTTCATTTGTCTTCTTTGATGAAAGTTTTATTAGAATGCGTAAAAATCCAAATCCAAATTGAGCTTGAAATCAAAGAAACAAATTGGGTCCGAGTCTTCACTAACCGACTGTACAAAATTGGTCTTTTTCATGTTTTATTTTATTTATTATTTTTCTTAATTAATAAAAATTCAAAAAAAAATTATATTAATGTGTAACTATTTATCTTTTATTTTACCACATTTTTTGAATTTTTATCTGGTTTAAAAATGACAAAAAAATTACAAAACCCAAAAATATAGGTATTCTATGTATATGGGATACCCCAAAAAATCACTTTGTGCATTTGATCGATTTGGTTTTGATGTCTTCATAAAAGTTGTAGATCTCATCGAGAAGAGCTATTTTCGTGACGAAAAATTTTCAATCTGAGGTCGTTTGCTATTTATTTTGCATTTTAAAAAAATCTTTATTTTTCGAATTTTCTGGTGCTGACACGTGGCAGCTCCTGGAGCTGCCACTTGTCAGCCATTTTTGTATTTATTATTATATCGTTTTTATTATTAAAAAAAATTAAAACACTGCACGTGGCACGTGCCTCCAGCGCACGTGCCGCGCACGTGCCCTTCACTCCCTCTCACCCTCATGCGCCACACGTCCTCCTCTCAGCCGCCCGATCTCAGCTGATCGGACGGCCGAGAACACATCTTCTTTGTCAGATCCCCCTTCCCCCTGGAACCTCCACCGCGTTTTTTTCGCCGAAGATCTCACAACAACTGCCACCCGCCTTCGCGATTTCACCCCCGTATATCGCCCGGCCAGCTTCCTCTGCATATCTCGCATCACCCTATCTCCGGTTATCCCGCTCTCCAGCCCTATTTAAGAGCATCGACCACCCCCGACTCACCCATCCTCCGGTTGCGTCATTAGCCACGAAGCTCGGTGGCGACAGCCCGAGCTTCACTTTCTTCCTGACGAGATCCGAAGCTTCTCCCCGGCTTCGTTGCAGGTGCGGCCAACTCTGCCTACTCCCGCTGCTCCGACTCCAGTCGTCGAGCCAACAGCTCCATCCATCGTCTTCAATACCGCCTTCGAGCTCCACCGACGACGCTGGTCCGACCATCTTCACCGGCCACGCCTCTACAGCAGCTACGACCACCACCCGCTCCGCTTCGCCGTCCTCTGCACAAAAGCCCCTACCTCCTACCACCTCTTCCCATCTTCATCAACAACAGCGGCTTCCTTGGCCGATCTCTAGGCCAACGACAATCCGCTCCACCTCCGACTTCAGTAACACCGCTCCACGCCATCGAGCCACCGATCTCCACCAGCCGCTCTACCTCTCCTCCATCTATGACTTCGCCGGTCACCGCCGGAAGCATCACCAACCGGGCCGGGCACCAGACCCGAGGTCCCTGGCACGTGCTTCGCACATGTTTGGGGAATCAACGGCGCTTACGTCAGCCAGGGGTCACGTGCTGTGCACGTGACCCATGGGTAATTTGCAGAAACGCCCCCGACCTCCCTCCATATTACAAGCATCCCCTGCCAACCAAGGGTCACGTGCTTAGCATGTGACCTCTTGGAAAAATTGCAGCAATACCCCCCATTTTCTCAAGAATTAATTTAGGTCCCCCTGCACTTTATTTATTTATTTTATTTAAATTGCATCTGTACCCTCATGTTCCCCTTTTATTTTAAATAGGTACATTGCATATTTTATCTATACAAAAATATCATGATATTTGTCATTTAATTCTCTACAGTTTGACATATTATGGACATTTTTATTATCAATGGTTAACTAATTATTATTTGTACTGTGGAAAATTGCATATTTTTCCCATTTCTTGCTCTGAAATTTATATTTAATTAACCGTTGCTCTAAAAATCCTTAAAAAATCATATATTGTAGAATTAATTATGCTTGACATTGTGCCCAAAAAAGATTTGCATTTGCATGCATAGTTTGCCCTGTAAATATCCTTTTGCATATTTCAGTATGTGATTTTAATTAGGTATTAAATCTCACATTTTTGAGGTTTAGGATTTTTCTGAGATCCATCATCTAGTGATAGATCTTAGATAATTTTATCCCCTGAAAATAAGTATGTTTAATATTTATTGTAATTAAATATTGAAATTCATTCTGTTTGTATTTAAAAATTCATAAAAAAATCATATTACATCCAAACATTCCAAAAAATTACATGCATTCATTTCATCATATTTTGTATTGAGGCCAAATTTCGTATTTTTCGGACATCATTTGAACGTAATTCACATTTTAATCCGTAAAATAGGCCAAAATTGCATATTGCATCCTTTAGTGCATTAAAAATAAAAAAAACTACCTCGAAAACCGTGCACGAATTTTGATAGACATAGTTCTAGGTTATTCCTATGCCTCATTGTGTTCGACCTTGGGACTTGCCCAAGTAAAATAAACATAGAACCACATTCATCGAAAATTGATTAACTAATTCAATGGTTATTTTCTTGACCGATTCCGATTGCCGCCTACAATGAAAACGACACATTATTTTTAGCACGCATGAAGAAATACAAAATTGTTTTTAACGTAGCGAATATCGGACTCGTCAGATGGCACCGTTGTCGGGGAGGCAAACGACTTAGTTTTGTGTTTTGACAATTTTCGTTCAGTTTTTCCGTATTCGGGTAGTCTGACCTCCGAATCTTTCATTGTAAATTTCATTTTATTTTTCCTGCATTTATTTTCAGCATTTATTTCTCTTATTTTCTTTTTGATTTATTTTTGCATCACTCTCTTACACAAATCTCTCTAATTTTTTCTTGCGAGGTACCCGGCGTACGTGGAGCGATTTTTCAAGAAACCGAAGCATCTTCACTGACATCCAAAAAAGTCGCAATTAATTTAAGATCGAGTCGAGTCGTGAGAG
Organism: Ottelia alismoides; assembly: GCA_037367405.1. NCBI lineage: Eukaryota > Viridiplantae > Streptophyta > Magnoliopsida > Alismatales > Hydrocharitaceae > Ottelia > Ottelia alismoides. The sequence goes on from JAZKJV010009792.1 coordinate 433,060, forward strand.
AGCGTAGAGTCTATGTTTTTTATTTTTGCAATTTTAGTTCTGTAATTTATTGCTCATTTATAGCGGTGTCCGTTTGGACTCTCGCATATGTAAAATGACCTTGAACTTTTCTGTGGTGTGTCATGGCCTGTTTCACTCTCCAGTGAGGGTGGGGCCTGACTTGAGTGGCGATTAGGATAGACCTGCACATACGGCTCTCAGAGCATTTTATTTTCTTGATTGTGCTCGTAGGACTTAAGCCACACTTCACATTAACTGAGACGCACATAGATCGTTCAATTTAGCCAAAATTTAACTCAATTCTTTCCCGCTAATAGATTTTTCTGCTTAGATGCAGTTTTTCATCAGCTTGCATTCATTTAGAATAATTTTTCAATTCTGTATTGCATCCTACATGGAGATTGCGAGGATTCACTATAAGTCTTCTAACTGAGCATACATCATTGTTTTCTCGCGCATCGGCTTTTTCCCGAACTCCTCCCTCTTGGTTTTGTCACATAAATTTTAAAGGAAATTGGGACTGGATGGTAGACGTGTATTTGCGATCATTTAAATTCTTCAGTGATCACCTAATTAAAAATGGGACTACTAAATATAGCCAATCAAAATAACAAATAAAATCAAGAATTTCTGCGGGAGAGCAACCCCAAACTTGGATGCTTTTATTTTTTTGAGTGAGCGAGAGACGACACTTAAGACTAGAGCTCAAAATCGGATTTTCATATTGACTACTGATTCTACCAAAAACGATTAACTACTTCTCAGTAAGGATCTACGGGTAGCCGGTAAACGGTCCAGATTTCCTTAGCAGAGTGGGTGGTTTAGAGGACACTGCGTAAGGCTCCATCCTCAAGTAACGGGTAGCCGTTCTACGGTCCGTACTTACTCCCATACTGGCTGAAAGTAGGTGCAACTAGTCGTAAGAATTTGGGACAGTCATTACGAAATCTTCAGCACCTAACAACTCGCTAAATTTTTTCCAAGATTGATTCATCACCAACGAAAAATTGAAAAGACAATAGCTGAACTCTTACGGCTTCATTACGTGTGATGGTGAACTTGGGGATTGATTTGTGTTTACATTGGTGTACGTGAACCGATTTCAAGATCAATAGCCGCACATTTGATAAAATTTCTTTTTACTATCCCGTGCAATCATCTCTCTTCTTTTCTTGATTTAAACCTCATTGTGGAACTTTTTCCATATCATAAAAATCAATTCGTCTCAAACGAACCCAATCCATCATTCCTTTCAGCTCTTTCAAAAATGGACGAACAATTATCCGAGAATCCATCAGTGCTATACTATGAAAATGAATTCGTACCGGTTAGACCCAAAACACCTCCTCCAACTTCAACAAGAGACTCTCAACCACCACACTCTCTACAATTCCGATCTGCTTCATGAATGACAACCCTTTGTTTTTGGACCAGACAAACCAACAACCAACTAAGGTCTCCACTTCTTCATACGTCAATCCACTCTATGCCGATCATATGATTCATCCTTCATATTCGGTAAATGTCAATCCATCATTCATGGGAGATGATAACCACATGATCGAATTGAACACTTCTTCACCTCTTCCATCGACCCTACCCTGGAACACCAATGAACAATCACCATCTTGGATTGACCTGACAACCCCCTTCTTTAGACATGATACTCATACAGAGGATTGGACAGACCACATAAAAACACATCAACCTTGTATGGTGACTCCACAATATCAAGGTCCCACCACTGAACTCTACTCGGAACAACTCCGCATACTTAGACCATATGAGCAGCCGCCTTCCATAATTATTGAGGAGATATTTTCAGAAAATGATGATATCGGATATTTCAAGAGACTCCTCTCCTAGAACATATAGGAAAATGGAAGAGGAAATTCAATTACAAAAACACACCCCAATTGCTCCCACAATTGGTCATGAAAAGATTTTTGGAGGATATGTTGAGGATGAACAAGAAATTGGAGATAATGTAGGATAGATTTCAAGAATTTGCCGATCAATTAATTTTAATCTCTAGTAGTTCGGATATAAAAATAAATGAGGAAATGATTGTATCTAAGATTGAAAATTTTGAGGATATTCAGGAATCTGCGGACAATTTTGATAGTGTCACTTTTGCATATTATTCCCCTAGAAATGACTATTCCTCTGACTCCCACTCTAAACATCAGATTCCCTGCTCATCTGAGGAACACACCACATCACCACACCACACAGAAAATACCGAAAAAATGGGAATATTTAAAAATCACTAAAAATCGAAAATCTCGAAAAATTCATAAAATTGAAACTGAAGAAGATCTGAAGAATTTGGATCCTGTTGTAAGGGAAGCACGGGAAAAGAAACTGATTTTTGAACTTCCCTTTCTACAGGCCATTGAACACTTCCCCGACCTTAAAGGATTTGTAATGGACAAATTAATGATGAAAAAGTCGGGCAGGATACATACAAAGACTGAAAAACACATCTTGTCAATGGCCTCCTCCTTGGTGTTGAGGAGAAAAACCAAGAGCCGCATAGTAAAGCTGTTGTCCAGATTTGACTGTGAAATCAAAGATACATTTTTCACCCATGCTCGGATTGATGATGATTCACCAATCAATATCCTCCCTACCTCTGTATTTCACGAACTCAAACTCAGACCGATCAGGAAAATACGAGAGATTGTTCAATTGGCTCACCGATTGATAAAGCAGCCGAGAGGAATCATTTCTATCATCATGAAATTCCAAGGTGCTCCGCTCAAAGTAGAATTCATGATCATTGATATTGAGCATCAAAGAGAATTCACCCAGTCTCCAATTATTCTCGGAAAACCATTCTTAGCATTGGCTAAAGCAATTATTGACTGTGAGACTCAGAAAATCAATTTCACAGCATTGGAAGTACTACGATCTGACCCAATCTTTGAGGAACCACAATTTTCTGAGGCAGCTCACAAAGTCTCCGACAACCGCAACTATGAAACGGTAGAAGATCCCTACCCCGCTACTACACCTGAGATAGCGATTGTTGATGAAACGATTGGTTTAGAGAATCTCCCACCTGCTCCATTCCCCACTGCTCTCACCATGGAGAATCAAGTACATGAATCATATGATCCGGAGACTTATGCATGGGCACACCTTGGGTCAACCTATTCTAACTACATGGATCACATCAACGTGACGCAGGAATGCTCCAATGTCAAATCAATTGAGAATGAACATGCAGAGACTCTTCCCAGTATTTCAATTCCCGCGGATCTCAAAATAGACAAATCCTTCTTCTAAGATCCTGAGACATATGCATGGTCGCACCCAGGGGCAACCTTCTATGAATATCTTGACCAAATCATCCCAAATAGAGAGCGCACCAACAATCAGGAGACTAAGAACAAACACACAGACCGCACACCGACCAAGGAGAAGAATTCTAATGGCTATTCATCTGGATACTCAAGTGAACCGATGCCTTCACGAAACAAGAAAAAGGAAGTCACCTTTGACCTTTCAGAAGAGGAATCAACTGATGATCCATCATCAGGTCCGGAAAGGTAGTCTACATGAGTGAAGTCTGTTCGACAGCTCTAAAGCCATAACTTCGCAAGGATCCAAAATTCGATTCCTGTTGGACAACTCCCGTTCCTAACTACTATTCATCCAAAGCTGATGCTCCTTCCCTCTTCAAGTATACTGGAATTATTTCTTATGAACTGACTGAGACCGATGCTTCTGAGTATTCATCCGAGGACAAACCGCTTGATCCCAAAAAGGAACGAATTTTGAGGAAACAACTGAAGAAACAAAAAGACCAGAATATTTGGAGTATGTCCACTTTTGAATACTACTCCTCTGAGGATAATTCCGATGATGGATATCTTTCATCTGACTCAAATGTTTCATCTACTATCCATCATGATTTTACTGAGGATGACACTGATAATAGTTGGGAATCATATGCTTCATCTCAGTCTCGCTATACCGATATCCCATCACAAGCTCACAAAAAGATCAGCTGAAAACCACCTTAATTATCGGCTACCCACCCTCCCTCCTGACCACATCGGCTCCTTGTACAGCTTCTTTCTCTACTTAGGCCAAGGCCTAAGTATAGGGGGAGACCGATGCCATCTGTATATACCATTTCCCCGCATCACACTCCTTCTTTCGATCACCTCACTTCCACCCTTCTTCTATACTTAGACTGACCAGAGCCTAAGTATAGGGGGAACTGACATCCACCTGTATATACTCTCCTCATTCACATATCCCGACCGCTTCATTTTTTCCGCTCTTCTTCTATACTTAGACTATTCACAATCTAAGTATAGGGGGGCAGTTCTGTAAATCTTTTTCTTTTTTCTTTTTCTCTCTCTTATGCTTAGCCCGAACTATGTCTTCTTTACGCTTCTTGTGCTCTGAGGACACATCACTCGCTAAGTATAGGGGGGTCTGTATATATACTTTGTGTATATTTTACCCATATCTCGTACTTGCGCATAAGTCTATATGTATTTACGGGGTGGGTAATCTTTAAAAAAACAAAAACAAAAAAAACAAAAAAAAGAAAAGACAAAAAAAAGAAAAAGAGTTTTTGCTACTAACACTGATTGTGCCCAAAATTTTTGAAAAAAAGGCTTCTTATTTATTTTTGCATTAAAAAAAACAAAAATCCCTTGCATAAAAAAATCAAAAAAAAATCAAATGATAAAAAGAAAAAATGTGTCTGCATTTCACACACCTGCACTTCATCCAGCATCACATTCATTTGCATCTGTGAAAAGTCTTTGGAATCTGAACCGAGTTATGAGTCGAAACCTAGAGTAGTCTGGATTTGACCTTAATCCACCTAACTTTCAGAGGAACTTCACCGAGAAATAGGATTTTAGAAACTTCAGGTCTTTGACTTAATTCTTTGAGTTCCACATGACAATGTGCAGCATTTGACTCTTAGTGTCTAACCTGGTCTCTTCATTCTGGGTACAACTCTGGAATAGGGAATTAATTTGTACTCTCACACTATGCACTTAGCTCAACTCAGATGGGATGTTGGAAGACCATGTGAGTTTCTTTTCTGGTAGCGTGGAAATCTAAAGACCAGAGTACGGGTTAAAATAAAGCTTCGGAAAAGGGATGGACGACTGGGCAAAATTTTTTTCTAAGACCCCAAAAAAAATGTATGGAAACAAAAAGATTCTATATCCGTAGGGGCACAACAAGATCCAAGCAGAACCACCAAAAATTCCAAATACAAAGAAGCATTCTAGCAAATAAATATCTGACCAAAAAGGTCCAAGCTTCAAGAAAACCTACAGATCTTGGTGGAGACTCGGCTACACTGGCCATCTTCACAAGGAGAGGTGACTACACTGGCACCCTCTAGTTCTTTTCTCCTTCTTCTAACTTCTCCCCGAATTCGATTGTGAACACAACGCGACAGACCGTAGAAGGAAATACCTGACTCCATGAGGATGAGTTACTAGAGAGGAGAGGAGCATGGTAGTCCGACATTCTGGATGGGAAGAGATAAAACCTTTTACACACTAGTGTCAATTGTCCAATGTTCATAGGGTATACTTTAGAAGAGGATTGATCTAAGATGACTTCTGAGCCGAAACTGTAGCAATGATGTGTAGAACTTGAAGGTTGTTGATTTTAAAATTCTAAGTCTCACAGAAGTTCCGACACACAAATAATCCAAAGGTCGAGTCTAGTTTCACTTTCACCTTCAGCTCATGGTCTTGGTATGGAACCCAATCTCATTTCACTTCATGGCATTTCTTTTTGATGCTCAGGGACGAGCATGGTTTAAGTATAGGGGGATGATGAATCTCGGATTCATCACTCTAAATCTGATTTATAAAGCTCAAATCCCTCAAAATCAACAGTATATCTTCATTTATTTTGCATAATTGGCATCCAGGCATGTTTTCATAAGAATTGCATTTTAGCACTAATTTTTGCACAAAAGAAGAAGCCAAAAATCCAAGTTAAAATTGACCTGTAAATAGACAAACTTCCCCAATTTTAACTCATTCATGCTAACTCCAAATAATCTAAAACCACCTCCACTGTGTATATATCACTAACAAGAATAAATGAAAAATACAAAAAAATCAATAACCCAAATAAGTGGACCAAAAATCCAAACCCTAGTTTCAGGATTTTCAGACTAAAACCCTCATATCTTCCTCATCCAGTGTCCGTTTTAATCCTACTCACTTTTGAACTAATGTACATTCAATTGCCTTCAAAACAAGACCAAGTTCAAGTGAATCAGAGCTCATATGTGAAAATTGGGTTTTAGGCCTCTTTTGTACATTTTGTATTTTAGTTGATTTTGACCTATTTTTTTATGTACATAATTAACCTATTTTAGTTCATTTCTTTTTAATTTGTCTTCTTTGATGAAAGTTTTATTAAAATGCGTAAAATTTCAAATCCAAATTGAGCTTGAAATCAAAGAAACAAATTGGGTCCGAGTCTTCACTAACCGACTGTACAAAATTGGTCTTTTTCATGTTCTATTTTATTTCTTCTTTTTCTTAATTAATAAAAATTCAAAAAAAAATATATTAATGTGTAAGTATTTATCTTTGATTTTACCACATTTTTTTGGATTTTTATCTGATTTAAAAATGACAAAAAAATTACAAAACCCAAAAATATAGGTATTCTATGTATATGGGATACCCCAAAAATTCATTTTTTGCATTTGATTCATTTTAGTTTTGATGTTTTCATGAAAGTTGTAGATCTCATCGAGACGAGCAGTTTTTGTGAAGAAACTTTTTCAATCCGAGGTCGTTTGCTATTTTATTTGCATTTTACAAAATCTTTATTTTTCGAATTTTCTGGTGCTGGCACATGGCAGCTCCTGGAGTCGCCGCGTGTCAGCCATTTTTGTATTTATTATTATATAGTTTTTATTATTAAAAAAATTAAAACACCGCACGTGCAGGGCACATGCCTCCAGCGCACGTGCCACGCACATGCCCTTCACTCCCTCTCACCCTCAAACGCCACGCGTCCTCCTCTCAGCCGCTCGATCTCGGCCGATCGGACGGCCGAGAACCCATCTTCTTCGTCAGATCCCCCTTCCCCCTGGAACCTCCGCCGTGATTTTTTCGCCGGAGATCTCGCAATGACCGCCACCCGCCTCTGCGATTTCACCCCCGTATATCGCGTGACCAGCTTCCTCCGCATATCTCGCGCCGCCCTATCTCCGGTTATCCCGCTCTACAGCCCTATTTAAGAGCATCGACCACCCCGACTCACCCATCGTCCTGTTGCGTCATTAGCCACGAAGCTCGGTGGTGACAGCCCGAGCTTCGCTTTCTTCCCGACGAGATCCGAAGCTTCTCCCCTGCTTCATTGCAGGTGCAGCCAACTCTGCCTACTGCCGTTGCTCCGACTCTAGTCATCGAGCCATCGACTCCATCCATCGTCTTCAACACCGCCTTCGAGCTCCACCGACGATGCTGCTCTGACCATCTTCATCAGCCACACCTCTACAGCAGCTACGACCACCGCCCGCTCCGCTTCACCGTCCTCCGCACAAAAGCCCCTACCTCCTACCACCTCTGCCCATCTTCATCAACAACAGTGGCTTCCTTGGCCTATCTCCAGGCCAACGACGATCCGCTCCACCTCCGACTCCAGTAACGTCGCTCCACACCATCGAGCCACCGATCTCCACTAGCCCCTCCGCCTCTCTTCCATCTACGACTTCGTCGGTCACCGTCGGAAGCATCGCCAACCGGGCCGGGCACCAGACCCGAGGTCCCTCGCACGTGCTTCGCACATGCATGGGGAATCGTCAACGCCTACATCAGCCAGGGGTCATGTGTTGCGCACGTGACTTGTGGGAAATTTGTAGAAATGCCCCCGACCTCCCTCCATATTACAAGCAGCCCCCGCCGACCAAGGGTCACTTGCTTAGCACGTGACCTCTTGGAAAAATTGCACGTGACCTTTTGGTAAAATTGCAACAGTACCCCCCATTTTCTCGGTATTTACTCTAGGTCCCCATGCACTTTCTTTATTTATTTTATTTAAATTGCATCTGTACCCTCGTGTTCTCCTTTGATTTTAAACAGGTACATTGCATATTTTATCTATACAAAAATAACATGATGTTTGTCATTTAATTCTATACAGTTTGACATATTGTGGACATTTTTGTGATCAATGGTTAATTAATTAATATTTATTCTATAAAAAATTACATATTTTGCCCATTTCTTGCTCTGAAATTAATATTTGATTAACCGTTGCTCTAAAAATTCCTAAAAAATCATATATTGTAGAATTAATTGTGCTTGACATTGTATCCAAAAAAGATTTGCATTTACATGCATAGTTTGCCCTGTAAACATCATTTTGCATATTTCAGTATTTGATTTTTAATAGGTATTAAATCTCACATTTTCGAGGTTTAGGATTTTTTCTGAGATCCATCATCTAATGATAGATCTTAGATAATTTTATCCCCTAAAAATAAGTAGGTTTAATAATTATTTTATTTAAATATTGAAATTCATTCTGTTTGCATTTAAAAATTCATAAAAAAATCATATTGCATCCAAAAATTCCAAAAAATGAAGTGCATTCATTTCATCATATTTTGCATTGAGGCCAAATTTCATATTTTTCGGACATCATTTGAACGTAGTTCACATTTTAATCCCTAAAATAGGCCAAAATTGCATATTGCATCCTTCAATGCATTAAAAATAAAAAAACCGCCTTGAAAATATCCACGAATTTTGATAGACATAATTCTAGGTTGTTCCTTTGCCTCCTTGTGTTCGACCTTGAACTTGCCCAAATAAAATAAATAAACATAGATCCGCATTCATTGAAAATTGATTAACTAATTGTGTGGTTATTTTCTTGACCGATTCCGATTGCCGCCTATAACGAAAATGACACATTATTTTTAGCACGCACGAAGAAATACAAAAATTGTTTTTAACGCATCGAATATCAGACTCATCCCCTGTCCGTTGACTGATTTGCTGATGAAAGACACCAAGTTCATTGTGGATGATAAGTGTTTAGTGTCATTTGAGACTCTCAAGAGTCTTGTTGTAGAGGCTCCTATCCTCCAGCTGCCTGATTGGTCTCTCCCATTCAAGATCATGATGGATGCCTCCGATTTTGCCGAAGGGGCCGTGCTGGGACAGAGGAGGGATGGAGTGCCATTTGCCATACACTACGCTAACCGTACTTTGGATGCTGCTCAGCGGAACTATACCGTCACGGAGACAGAGATGCTAGCTGTAGTCTTTGCCCTAGATAAGTTCTAATCATACATCATTGGATCTAAGGTGACCATATTTACTGATCATACCGCCATCCGATACCTCATGGCCAAGAAGGATGCCAAAGCTAGATTGACCATATGGATCCTTCTACTCCAGAAGTTTGATATAGAGATTAAGGACAAGCCTGGAGTCAAGAATGTGGTGGCGGATCATCTCTCTCGATTAGAGCATCTTGAGGATTCTGAGAAGATTGACCCTATGAGACCTTCCCAGATGAGGTGATCCTTGCTATCGCCTCTCTCCCATGGTACGCTGACATTGTGAACTATCTTGTTGCCATTAAAGTTCCACAAGGTTGGCTCAGGTAGCGACTTGAGACCTTTCTCACGAAGGCCAAGTTCTACCATTGGGAGGATCCCATCCTTTATCATGAAGGAGGGGATAGTGCCCGGCGTCGGTACATTCCTCAAGAGGAGCACCATAGCATCCCCACTTACTGCCACAAGCTTGATGCAGGAGGACATCACTCTGGGAGGAGAACGTCACAGAAAGTGCTCCAATCCGGCCTATGGTGACCTACCCTCTTCAAGGATTCTGATGAATTTGTGAAGAAGTGTACTGACTATCAGAGGGTGGGCACTTGTGGATAGCGTGATATGATGCCGATGCAACCCATTCATTTCTATAAGGTTTTTGATGCATGGGACATCGATTTCATGGGTCCATTCCCTAAGAGTCAGGGATTTGAGTACATTCTATTGGCCGTGGATTATGTGAGTCGTTGGGTTGAGGCCATCCCTACCCGAACTGCAGATGCTAGGACTGTATGCCGATTCTTGAGGAAGAATATCATTTCACGATTCGGGGTACCTAGAGTTTTGATATCTGACGGGGGGTCCCATTTCAATAACGACAAGGTAAAGGCCCTTGCTAGCGAGTTCAGCATTGACCATCGAGTAGCCACACTGTATCATCCTCAGACCAATGGTCTTGCTGAAGTGTCAAACAGAGAGATCAAGACTATTTTGCAGAAGGTCGTCTGCCCTGACCGAAAGGATTGGTCGCAGCTTTTGGACTCGATCTTGTGGGCATATTCGACGTCCTTCAAGACTCCTTTGGGTACATCTCCCTTTCGCCTCATTTATGGTAAGCCCTGCCATTTACCTGTTGAGCTGAGACATAGGTCACTTTGGGCAGTCACATATATACTTTTGGATCCAGTGAGTGTATGAGACCAGAGGAGGGCAGAGTTGGCATCCCTAGAGGAACTTAGAGACGTAACCTTTTCGAGCAGCCTACATTATAAGGAGAGAGTGAAGGAGTGGCATGATTCTCATATCACCCACAAGCAGTTTGAGCCAGGATAGAGAGTATGGTTGTTCGATGCTAGGCTTCGGTTATTTCCAGGGAAGTTGCAGAGAAAATGGAAGGGACCATACCTAGTCCGAAAGGTACACGACAACAGAAACATCGACATATCCGAGTTGTCATCTGAGTCTACCTTTCGTGTTAATGGGCATCGGCTGAAACCATATCTAGATCATGAGCCGCTGGTCGTTGATGTTGATCCTATTCATTTTGCATGAGATATGGTCTCTTGACTCACATCTATTGCTTCTCACGCATGATTATCACTGTCTTCTGACTTGTATAGATCCAGATGTCCATATCACACCATTCTTCAGTCCAACACCCCATTACATCTTTGATTATGCTATACTTGGGGTGTACTTTACCCTAAGTATGGGGGGTGTGAGACTTTTGATTTCCTTTTTATTCTTTTCTACCTATGTATTGTTGCCTATACTTAGGTATATTTCACCCTAAGTATAAGGGAGGTAGACCTTATACATTCTTCCACTCGGATTTCCCTTTGTGTACATCCTACTGTACTTAGGATTACTTGATCTTAAGTATAGGGGAAATCCCCCGAGATTCTTTTCCATTCTATTCTTTCATTCATCTTTGTAGTATAGTCTTCCTTTTCACTTTCCTATACTAAGCACGAGTTATGTCTTCTTCATCACTCTTGATTCACTCCGAGGACATCGTTCGAACTAAGTATAGGGGGGTCGTATATATTTCATATATACTTTAGCCATAACTCATACTTTGTGTGAGTGTGTTAATAAATAAAATGGCTAAAACCCGTAAAAACCCATAAAAATTTAAAAGGTTTTCTTGTACATAAAATTCTTTATTGCACACACATAGCTATTTACAAAATGATTTTTGTAAAAATGTTTTCAAAATGTTTTGTGTAAAGATTTTGTAAATATTTTGATATAAAAATTATGTATATAGTACAAAATTTTTGTAAAATGTTTGAAAAACAAAAGTATGCAAAAACCCTTTTGTAAATGTGTGTAAATATTTTGCAAAATTTCTGCATTCATGCATACATCCATGTTTTCAAACATTTTTAAAAATTTTGCATAGTTTCAAAATTTTGCAGAACTTACATTTTTGTAAATATTTATACAGTTTTTTCTGAACCATAGTTGACATTTAAATTAGCTTGGAACTAAATTGAAAAATAGAGCTTGGTTAAGATCTTAATCCACCTAATTCTAAGAGGGACCTTATAGGGCTTAGGGTTGAGACTTTTTAGGTCAATGGTGGCTTAATTCTTTGAGTCCACTAGGCTATGATCATATGTCATCTTGATGAGCCTAAGTAGAACACTTAACAAAACACTCATGACTCTCACAGACAATGGCTTTACTTGCACCAGCACTTTACACCTAGCTCTCTATGGATGAGGTGGAGAGGAGGCAGTCTTCTTTGACTTGGGGTAACATATGAGGGTAGTACTTCTAGGCGGAACCTCTCTTCTTCTTTTAGTGAAGGAAGTGCGTCTCAACTTGGTCTAATAGCAGTGAGGCCTAAAGATAGGAGTTGTGGGTTGCAATAATGCTTCAAAAGAGGGATAGTCAACTGGATCAAGAGGAAAAACTCCTTATGTATATATGCTGCACCATGTAGATATGTTGTACATATGCACATCAAAAAAATGTGCAAAAAGAAAAACTCCAAAAAAGTGGTGGGTCTGATAGAAAATGAAATACCCACCAGAGTGTATATAATCAAATAAAGCAAAGATTATGTTACGTATGACCATCTCATGAAGCTTTCAGTAGGGAGACTTAGCTACACTGGTTAGGCTCCCAAGGATACACGGCTACACTAGCCATGGTCCATTCTCTTCTTCCTCCTCTTCTTGAGCCAGTTGAACTTGAACTTAGAAGGAAATACCCCGCTCCTCGAGGAAAGAGTTGCCAGACTAGGGTATTAGAGTTACCTTGTTGAGGAGGGTTGTCACTTTGCCATTTCTGAGGTGGGGAGCTATATATCACTTACATAGTACAAAAAGATTCATGGACATTAGAGTTTGTGTATGTAGACTTGTTCTGATATGGATTGTTGAGGAGTCTTGACCATAGATTGGTGGAACTTAGAGGCTGTTGAGTTTCAAACCTAAGTCCAAATAAGGTTCCGACAGACTAATAATCCAAAGATCTGACTGAGCTCCATATTTCAATTTAATGAAGACAAGTTTAATAATCAACCTTGATTCTTCTTCTTCTTCTTCTTTTTCTTTCTCTTTTCACTTCTTTTTCAAATAAGTGTTTGCTAAGGGACTAGCAAAAGTAAAGTATGGGGAGGTGATGAATACTCATTCATTACTCTTTATTATTTTATTTTAGCTAAAAATTTTGGCAAAACATCATGCATATAGTTGTAAATACAATAAATTATCCATAAGCATGCTTTTGTTAAATATTAATAATTAGCATGTATTTGAGCAAAAATAAAAGAATAAAGAATAAATAAAAAGAAGTAAATATTTAGAATAAATATTGAGTGACCTAAACCCAAGAGAAGGCCCAATATGGGTCTGATCGGCAAATAAAATAAGTAGAGAGAGATAGTGTCACCCCACCTTGTGAATCCTCCTTCTTATATGTATATATTTTATTTTCACAAAAATAAAAAAATATGTTTCTAATCCCTTGTATATATTCCTAATAATAAAACAAAAAATAGAAAAAAAATAAAAATAATTTCTCTCTCTACAACCTTGTACATATTATATGTGTATATATCATCATCTATTTATTTCACACTTGTAAATAACCAATAAAAATTAAATAAAAATTATTTTATACTCTAAATATTATGTTGTAAATAAATAAATTATAAAATTGGGGTATTTATACAAAAATAAGAAAATAAAAATAATAATATAAAATACCTAGGTATTTTATACCTGTATATAATATAATATATTGTATATACCATAATTTTTTTTCATAAAAATAAATAAAAATAACTAAAAAATATTTTGAAAAATAATACACATTTTTTATTTTGAACATATTTTAAAATAATATCGTTTTCAATTTTTAATTTATTTTACAAATCTTTTCTATTTCCTAATTTCTGATTGGTCCAGGAGGGTTGTTGACCCCGGTCAACTCCCCCTCCCAGACCAGTCTTCGCCCGGATCCGGGTTCGGCCGCATCTTCTCCCATTTATTCCACCCGGATCCAACCACCTTTTGCTCCGATTTCACCACCCGCCTCTTCCCCTTGGATCCACGACCCTCACAGATCCCTAGGGAAGAGCGGATCTTCCTTGGTTCGCGCACCCACCCCCGATCTTCTTCGCCACCTGGGACTTGCTATAAAACCTTCATTCCTTTCCCCAGAGCCGTAGCTCGTGCCACACACTATCCTTCTACCCTAGACTTCTTCCCCTTGGTGATAGCTTTCGGCCGGAGCCTCTTGTGGTTGGAGAAGGTAGCTGCAGCTGACGCTCAAGTCACGTGGTCGGAGATCTGCCGCGTTGAGCCTCCCCACCTTCCGCAACGAGGTAGAGACGATGACCTAGACCGACCTCATCCCCTGGAGCTCAGGATTAACCTCAGACCTTCAAGTATCTTTCATTTTCTCCCTAGTTCCAATTATTTTGAATTCTTCATCTGTCGCCAGCTCCGACCCACCGGTCGGAGCTCCATCAGCCACATCTATACGCTTAGATCGACACCACAGACAATCATCACCTTTCCTCCACAGCCTGATCACCCAAATCTTGTCTATCCGAGCTAAGATTAGACTTAGGTTCCCTCCACCGCTTCACCGGATCCTCCCTTCGCCACCCACCGCCGCTTCCCTTTATCTTTAGTCAAAAAACAATGACCAGAGCACTCCTTTGAGTCGGACCTGCAGGTCTTCGCGTGCGTGGTTACGTCTCAGTTCGCCTTCATCCAACCTCGCCAGAGTCTGCCCAGGTTACGTACCTCGTCCATGAGATCTGACTGTCGGCGAGTCAATCGGGCCCTTCCACCCGACACGGAGGAGCGTCGCGAGTCGAACCCTGCTACCCAATCATCCATCGGAGTGTCGGATCACCGCCGATTCTCTGGTGAACTTCGCCCAGGCGGAGTTCGTCCAGCATCTTCCTCCACCGTTGCATCTCGCCTCTCCGCCAGTTCATATAAGAGCCGTCCATCGCCTGTGCCTGTCAGTTCGTTAGATCTGACATCTAACGGCCTCGTATGGCCCACGTTCGCTCCTTCGTTAGGCCGTTGGATCGGCCAGGCGTCAGCGTTAGAGCCATACGTCGCCAGCCATCCAGAGTGCGCCACCTATCACCCCACGTGACCCGCACGACCGTCTGGGGTAATTTGCTACATTTCCCTTGTGTTTATTTTCTGTTTTTATTTAGTCTGTAAATTAAAAGTTGCGCTGTGGACTATTTGCGCCATTGCCCCTGTAGTTTTTAGTATTTACATCTTAGTCTTTCATTTATGGTTGCACATGCATCGTCACGTGTATAGCTGGGATATTTGCATGTATGGTCCTGGATTTAGTGGATGTTATGCTTTGATGATATAGTTTCTTTATTTACACTTATACCCAGTGTGTGCAGATATTGGACATGTGCTAGAATTTGTGGAAACTTTGCAGAGAGGCCCCTGTACTTTTCATGCTCGTTATCATTTAGTCCCTGGAAGTTATTTCCTTTGCATCTTGGTCCCTGTGTGCTGTGCTTCTTTGATTGGTTTGAATAAATATCAAATTTTACCCAAAAATTATGAAATTTCAACACATAGCCCCTGCCATGATGTAGGAATTTCTATAAATTTTGGTTTCATTTTGTTTCTATTTGCTATTTTTAAAAATTCAAAAACCTTAAAAATTACTTCTGTCAAGTTTTAGAAATCGACTAAAAATATTAAAACCCTCTAAAAAATCCAAAAAAATTGTTATGTGCTTGTTTTGTTGTGATTTTACTTATACCCAATTTTCATTACATTTGGATTTTTAAAAACCTTAAAAATTGGAAAACATCAAAAAACTTAGAAAAATCATTAAAAATTTCTAAAAATTCAAAAAATTACATTTTCAGTTTTTGTATTTAGATTTTTATTTTTAGTATCTCATAAAATTGTTGCTCAAATTTTATAGGCTTTTAAGCATTTTTAAATAGCCTTTAGATTCTGGCTATACATTGCCTTTAATTTTTGCCCTTGTTTAATTTTTATAAAATTAACTAAAAATCAGAAAAATCCAAGAAAAATACCAAAAACATTGAATATTTATAAAAAAATATGTTTATTTTAATTTTCTGATCATTTTTGGTGTGTTAAATAATTGTTTGATTTTGCCGTTTTCATTTCTTTTACACCTTTTATTAATTTTTAAAATTAAAAAAATTGAAAAATAAAAAAAAAACAAAAATCCACCTTTTTATTTTATTTTTTTTATTTTATTTAGATTTTCGACTACTTCGTATGTTTACCATACTACGCTCCTTGTGTTTGACCCTGGTAGCTATACCATGTAAAATAAAATAGCAAGACCGCTACATTTTCCTGATTTGTTGATTTTTGCTTTAGGTGGTCTTTGTTTTCTTAATTGAGCCTGATCCGAGAGGTTGAGGTCGTAACGGCCATTGATACCTTCTTACCTTTGTCGCTCGGGTCACTCATCAAGATGCCATTAGATAAAGAATGAAATTAGAAACAAAATGAAACTGAAATCGACTAAATTGGAGTTTGCATGCTCAAGATATGACCATTATGGTTTCGGGGGCATAATTGTAATAAAAGGTAAAGAAATAAAAAGATAAATATGCATTAAGGTCCCTGGCGGGGGCATTTATGCAAATAAGAGAATATGAAGGGACCTCCCTACAAATTACCCAGGCACACACATGAGGAGCACATGCTTGGGAGAGACCAAACTGCAAAATTGAGGAGCTGCATGGTATGATATGCAATTTGCCAAGCCACACACGCATGGCACACACGTGGCTAGGTTTGGATGGTGGCTCAACTATAGGTTCGGGACACAAGGTGCGCCATGGAGCTATGGCTCCATCGAAGCTGCTAGTGTGGGTTGCTGCTACGTAGATACATTAGGGTCGTTGGATGGTTGCCGAGGAGGTGCTATCCAACAACAACTGCTCTTCATCTAAAGCCTCAAGGGTGGGACCGTTATCAGGCTCCGACGATCACCTCGCTTCCTCCTCCTGCTTGTAGCTGCTAATCAGAAGGCTCAATCACCTTTGTGGAGGTCCTGTGAAGGAGAGGGTAGGCAAGGAGTCGATCAGGTCGAACAGATTGATAGAATGGTGAATATTCGTCGGAGCTCCAGATCGAGATCGAGGATAGATCTGCACTTCTGACCATTGATGAGATGTGGACCTATAGATGTTAGCTTGTAGCCTAAGCAGTGTGGTGCGTGGGCTAGTGAATGAAATGGGGTCCCGTGGAGGTGGAGGAGTGGGGGATCGATGACTTTTCTCTGACGGAGCAGAGAGGAAAGTGTGCATCGTGGTCATGGCTCTAAAGAAGGGAGAGGGTGAGTGAGTCGATCGACAGAGATGTTGGTTGTATGGTAGAGGTTGTAGGATGGTCGGTGAACAGATGGAACATGTGTGTGCATCGGAATAAAAGGAAGAAAAGCAGAGAAACAAAGGAGAAGAGCGATTACCTGATTGGAGCAGGTACTTGGTGGAGGGGGATGCTTGGGATGAGGACTTGGGCGGTCCTTGAGTCATCGCTCATACCCACGCAACCACTACGGGGAGCTTGGGAAGCCTTGTGAGTGGCTACGACATGGTCGGAGCCATGGGTCAAACCTAGGCTCCAACCATCGTCGCTCGGTCCTAAGCTGGCGTCTCTCTGTCATAGAGAGGTAGAGGGAGCTAGGCCAAAGCCCATGAAATGGTGGATGGTGAAGAATGGTGGCATATGCAGTGATTTATAGACTGGGGATCCTGGCATTACATGTGATGGTGAGGGTGATTTCACAACCGAGTCGTTGGAGAGAAGGCCGGGGATGAGACCTTAATGGGTGCATGAAGAAGGGCGGCGTTAGGGATACACGAGGGGACCGTTAGGGAGCATAGAGGTGATGATGAGTGGTGGTAAAAAATGGAAGGGGGGGAGGGAGGAGCGAGGCGTCATGCGTTACTAGAGGAGTATAATGGCTATGGGCCGTTGGATCTAGTGATCCAACAGTCCACGCGGAGGAGGGTATGGGTGCCTCAGATTGGATATGAGGGATAGATCTAAGGGCCTGGATCAGAGCGGGAACAGATGGATGCAATGGGATCAAGGATCGATCTTGCGATTAGGAGAGAAGGGGCGATGTGGAAGAAATTGAGCTGTTAGATGGGGCCAGATCTCGCGGTTGAGGTCAAGGCACTAGGGTTCGATACAGATAGAGCTGGGAAAGTGATCAGACGGTGGAAGGAAGCCAGTGGATGAGTGGTGGAGATGGAGGTGGGGGATTAGCAGTTAGGAAAGAGGCTAAGTGGAGACTAGGAAAATGCATCATGTGGGCGTCCCAGAGGGCGCCACATGGATGCATCAGAATATTTAGAAAAAGAAAAAGAATGGAAAAATCAAATAGAAATAAAAAGAGGTAGAATTAACAAAATGTCAAAATATGAAAGTTGTAGATCTCGATGAGATATACAAGTTTCATGTTGACACAAAAGTCAGAAGAGGTCAATTGTTCAATAAAATATATTTGTAATTATTTTTAAGTAATTAAAAACACTTCTTTTAGTGGTTTTGATATTTTTTGTGTTTTTAGTTTCTTTTCGATACCAAAACAAATATGCACTCTAATTTTTAGGGGGCTTTTAATAGGGAATAAAACAAAGAAAATCAAAGAAAATAAAAGAGTTAGATTAGAGACAAAAAATAAGGTTAATTACAAGGCGAAGGATTATCACTAAAGATGCAGATATAATGAATATTTGAAATGAAGTTCTCATACTTCGAGGATAAAAAGAGAGAATAGCGATGATTCATTAAGGAAATGGAAGGATACGAAGAAGAAGGTGATAACATTGCGCGTCAGAGTCGAAGGTGGATTGGGGGGTTGGATTGGTCGATGGCAGCGGAAGAGGATGATAAAGAAGAGGAGGGGGAAAAGGAAAAAAATACCTGTGAGTGATGTCGCTTGAGATTGGAAGAGTTAGTCTTCACCCGATCGTCTCCTCAAGGTCTGGCAATATGGTTGAGATTGCGTAATCGCAGAGAGGCTGTAGCACGAGGACGTTGGTCCTCATGGATAACACCTAAGAGATCTACACCAAAGACTCAAGGCTATTGTCACCAGCTGATGGCCCTGCTCTCTCTGTCTCTCTTTCTCTCCTACTAGGAAAAGAACGATGGATCTTTCTCGTTCGAAGTGGGCGATTGGATTATATAGGGGGTGAATGTTTCTGTAGATTAGGGTAGAGAGGGGACAGAAGAGGTGATGAATCTCCATTTCATTACCTTTATTTTTTCACTTTGGACTTAAATCCCTAGATAAATGCATATATGTAGAATTAATTTGTATAAAATAACACTGAAATATAGATATATAAATACTGCATAAATACATGTATCTAATTCTAAAACAAAAGAATAAAGGGAAGACAAGAAAAAGAAATGGAGTGTCAAAGACACCGAGTGACCCAGGCACCAATACCAGGTCAATATTGACGTCGTCGACAAGGAATAAAGTAGGGAGAGATATGATACTTAATTGTATAGAAAATACCCATAAAAATGCTAATAGTGTTCATCAGTAAATGAGTGTTGGATCTTATTTTATTTTATAATTTTTGTACCTCAAATAATAAAATCCTCAACATGAAACTTGTACATAAAAGTACAAACAAAAATACAAATTAATTTCACACAAAAATAATGCACAATGCTCTTGGGACACACAAAACAAAAAGCTACAAAGAAAACTTCACTGACTTGTATCTCCGTCATACAGATCAAAATGACCAACCTCACCTTTATTGTTTTTAAAATTCAACCACCTATTTAATGAAGGTTGTTTCATTAAAAATGGAGTTAAGGTGCAAAAGTTAGCTTTTGGGTCCCTATTGTACTGTATACCTATATATTATACTCAATATATTCATCCTTAATATTTTTAGCCTTCTAAAATTTTTATATTCTTGTAAAAATTACTTGAAATAGATTTAAATAACAAACATAAAATATGAGCATGAAAAATGCATTAAAATAAATAAAGCATTATAATATATAGGTATATTATACATAGAATATCCATACCTTTATTTATTCAAGTACGTAAATAAAATCAGAAAAATAAAATGGAAATATATAAATGTATATTTAAATAAGTTGTAAATATGTAAATTATGTAAATATTAAGAAAATAAAAAAATACAAAATAAAAAATAAAATACTCTAAATGTAGGTAAATATACATATAATTCTACTTGTAAAAACTAACACCTAATAAATTAAGTTGTAAAAATAAATAAAAATCACATGGAAATAGTACATAAAATAATAAACATTTTTATGTTTTGAATTTTAATTAATAAACCATTTAATATTTATTATTGATTTAATAATACTTTTTCTTCCTATTTTGTCCTCTTCTGGGCTGATGTGGATCAAAGGGAGGAGGGCCTTCATTGACCTCAGGTCAACTACCCCTCTTGGAGCCTTATGCATGTCAGACCCGTAGCCTCCATATTTTCTTCCTTTTTCCTGCATAAACTAATGATCAAAATGCCTGGAGTTCTGAACAAAATTTTCTAGTGGTATCTCCATGTTTTATGCCCTAGAATCTGATCCCATCAATCTTCATCGATCCATGCAAGATCCTCGTTGGAAGACTTCCTCTCCACTCTATCTATAAATAAGAACCCATCACCTTCAATTTATTTTTGATCCCAATTTTCCCACTATAACCCCGTAACCTTAAAGTATTTGAACCTATGGTGACAACACGAGGTCTGTGGAGGCCTTGGCGTGGAGGAAGAAGGTTAATTTGGTGGTCTAAGTCTCGTTGAAGCTCAGCTTCGACGAAGCCTTCCTCTGCTCCCTATCTTGTAGGCAAGAGATGTTAATTATGTTTAGTTTTATCGTATTTTCTTTCCTCAATATAATCTGTGTGTTAGGTTAAGCTTTCATCGATTAGGTTAGCATAATTTTTAAACTTTTGATTATTGGAGCATTGCGCTCCAGCTCTAATTCATCGTCTCTCCATCTGTTAATTGACACATCTCCACCTCGCCTTCATTCCTCTCCGCATTCTCCATAGAACCCCTCATATTCCACCCTCGATTCTTGTAGAATGGAGGCTGACCAAGCTCCTTCCGTCGCCTTCTGTCGAAGCTTATTCACAAAATCACCTCTTTAAAATCGTCGTCTTATTGTAGCACAAGAGGCAATTTTGGATGTATACATAATCGACCACACATTTGAATATGCGACAAAAAATTTACTTGGCAAGCATACCAAAATCAAACACAGGGACACGAGCTTACTCCTCATTTAATCAACAATTAATGTTTAAAATTGAGCAGTTTATTTCCTTAACCTAGGTCTCCCAATGTAGACATAATGACAAGACATCACAAAATGATGCAAGAAAAACACAAGTCAAACAATGCACAATAAATGATACAAATAATAATGCAATACATTTATGCAAAACAACGTTGCAAAAATAACCATGCAAGACCGAGATGCAATGGAATGCAGTGCATGAGGTGAATGAATAATATGTATTTTTAAATTTGGTTTAAGAATTTGAAAGGTTATGTAATATGCAACACTATGAAAATCAATGCAAATAGAATGATGCAAGCAATTGTCTACTTAAATTAATCAGATTAATTGAGCAATAAAAAGAGATCGAATTTTAGTGTCATTTGAACACAAAGATAATCATAGATCTAATAATGGAATTTAAAAACAAAGCAATTTACCCATTAATCATTTAGAATTTGACATATAAAAATGGACACATTTAAAGAGCAATAAAAAGATATCCAATTTCAATTAATTTTGATTGAGATTTTGTAGAAAATAATTGAAGGGGTACATTAACCTACAATAAAAAGAGATCGAATTTGAGTGTCGATGAAGCATAAAGATAAATAATAGATCTAATAATGGAATTTAAAGACAAAGCAATTTAGACATTAATCATTTAAAAACTGACATATAAAAATGGACACAATAAAAGAGCAATAAAAAGATATCCAATTTCAATTAATTTTGATTGAGATTTTGTAGAAAATAATTGAAGGGGTACATCAACATATGTGTGGTCCAGAGACAAAAGAGGAGCTGCTCCCCTATATAATCGATCGAGCTGGCTGGTTCGATCAGGATTCCAGAAACACCGAATGCATTCATATAAAAAAAGATTGAAGTATACACTAGGCAGGAGATGCTTACAATCCAATAAGCAGCTTAATGCTGTTGTAGAAGAACTACTGCATGGTCATGACATGTCCAACGATGGTAAGGCTTTTCCTCAACTTAAGCTTAATTACTGCTGACATGTAGAGTGTTCTAACATAAAGACATTGTCGGTTTTCTTGTTGTACGGGGATGAGATTATGTTATCGATTGGGTGTCAGGCGAGCATCCCAACGGATTCGTCCATGCAGGCGACTCCAATCAAGTTGCTTCCACCTCGAACACTCATCTTTCCTCCTCTGGATCACGTGATCGTACATGAAGGCCACCGAATGCCAGAAGGTGGAGAACATCAGTGTGGCGATAGTCGAAGAGAATGTTCAGTAGGATTCCAAGTTGTTCGTCGAGTAAATTACATAGAAGTCTCTACTAGTATAGCGTCGATGTGATACTTCCATCATCTTTTTCATGATATCAAATGTCATCCTTTCATTCATGAAATTAAATGTTATCCCTACTTATATATAAACTGTTCGATATGTATAGAATGCTAATGCAAATTAACTATGCAAGATACTGGACTATATGTGTGATATGCAACATTTGTAGGTATGGAAAAATAAAACCACACAACTTTCAAATTTTCAATCATCTTTTGATCGCTAAGGATGTCACATACCATAATGGTATTTTTGTTTATATTTTTTTTACAAACACACCCTCAAATTTATTGTATTTACATGTGCTTATCCATAAAAATTTCACTTAAATGAAGGGCATATGCGACCAATCGATGCTTCAAGGGATAACTATGCAATTAGGTAGAATGTAGAAGCAACCATGTGTTATTGACATCTCCAATGACAACAATCTAAAATAGTTAGCAAAAATAAATAGGATTTCTACGGCTTATAAAAACAGTAGATACCTCTGCAATTTTATTTTTATAAATAACCCCAGTAAACTTCTATTTTGTCAAATAGACCCTTACTAACGAAAGGGTATTTTGTGAAACAGAGAGGATTATGGTGGTATTTTCATGACGGATAGACTTTATAGGGATATTTTTCGCAAATACGAAATTTTCAATGGGAACTTGCATCAAAAGGTTAACAAAAAAAGGTCAACTATTTAAATGAAAGACTACGACACCACAAAGGCAAGAACACTTTATAGAATCTGCAATCCAATTAATACAAATCACAACACAAACCATGTTAATTAAATCAATTTGAATTATCATGAGAAGAAGATCATCCAAATAGCCCCTTAGAAGCATATAGATTTGGGAATCCTTCGAGCATTCCCCTCACGAACGCCGGTTGCATCTGGACCTGAACCTTGATCACCACGAACAAGTAGAATGGGACATCGATAATGACCTAAACTGACCGCTGCTCATGAGGAATATCGTGGTGCGGCTACGATCAACTGACATGTTGGAGTAGATGTTATTGAAGTACTCATAGAGACTGAATTTACAATGAGCTTGGAATCCATATCTGAGTAAATTGCTAGACCATCCTCTCCAGAGAGCTGAAGCTCCATGTTAATGCTTAGCCTCGAGAAAATACAGTGTACTTGGCATAATTGATATGGAAATATCAAAAATATTAATTGTCGATAAAAAGACTTCGAAAATCTATACCAACAACTTAATTACTTGCATGTTAACCTTAAGGACATCGAAAGGGGCGATGGAGAGATGGGTCGTCCCCACACTGAGCATCCCCACCCCCATCAACACACACTGCGTAGTACTTCGCATCAAAGAAGTCCCTCGTCTCCCCTCCATTCCACCACCACTTGTATCAACTGGTCGAGGAGATCGTGATCAAGCCCGACCTCTATGAGGAGCATGTCAATTCTGGTGGAACATGAGCTCCCTCTCGCCTTCATATCAGAGAGTAATGAACAGAAGGGAGATCCTTACGCTAGCGTCGAAGCGGATGTTGGTGTCAACCACATAGTTGTCACAGAGGATTGCGGCAACATGTAGCCAAACTCATCATCACCGAGCTTCCGAATGAAGCAGAGCGACCGAACCGAGGAGGGGCACAACGATGGCGACGTTGGTTGAGGTGACATTGGGGGCCTTGAGGAAGGCAAACCTCTCTATGCTGGGAAGTTGGAAGAAGTTGGAGGAAGGACACTTTTTTAAATAAATATTAAAATATTGATAATTAATTAAATATGCAATGAGTTTAGGTATTTAAAAAATACCATCTATCTGCACCTGAAGTGCTGACTTGATGCGCCACGCCCAAATTGGCACTGCGGTGTTGATTTGGTGAGGCAACCGTTGCCAAACAACCCTCTCAAATCCCCTATAAATACCACAACCCTCCTCATATCCTCCTCACCCATACCTCTTCATCCTCTCCATTCTCCTCATTTTTTCCTCTCATTCATCTCATTTCTTCCTCTAAATATTCTGATTTATTCTTAATTTCACTCGCATCATCGGTCTTGTTCTACTCTTATTCAAGTAAGCGCAAATCAAGCACATTCTTTTTTGCAATGATTTTTTGTACATTTTCAATTCTATTTATCAATGAGATGGGTTAATTTAGTTAAATAATTTCCGTTTCCATATGAACATTTATTAAATTTTATGTCTTTAAACATTATAATGGTTTAAAAATTGCTCTCCTATTCATTAGTAATTTAACTAATGATATCTAATATTCACATAATTGTATTATAATTAGTTAGACAAAGTTCTGTTTTTTAAATTAATATTAGAAAAATTAAAATAGTTATGTATTATATGGAAATTTTAATTTCATAAAGTAGAGTAATATATTGAATTAAGTATTCATCTTTATGAATGAATGCATTACAAATAATTAAAAAAATTAAATATAGTTAATTATTTTAAAAATAAAATCTATATTTATAAATTATATTATATAATATATTAAATTAATAAATTGAAAAAAATGAAAAATTAAAATAGTTACGCAATTTAAGATTAATCATTATTTCATAATTAAATTACATAATAGATTAAATTGAAAAAGTTAAAATAGCTACTTATTTTAAGAGTAATTTTATTTTCTTAGTTAAACTACATATTGATTAACTATTCATCTATGTGATTGTATTCCACATAATTGAAAAATTAAAAGTAGTTACATAATTTTAAAAATTAAATTTAATTTCATAAATTAAATTATATATTATAATAAATAGTAATCAGAAAATTAAAAATATTTATGTATTATAAGATTAGTTTCAATTTGATAAATTACATTACATATTAATTAATTTTTCACCAAGCAATTGGAAATTTTAAAATAGTTACGTATTCATCTACATGATTTATCCGTCTAAATGTACTGATCATGCTATTTTTTTCGTAAAACATATCTAATAATCAATCTATCTATATTATCTTTAGATATGTCATCCAACAATGTTTCAGTTTTATTATATTGGGCTAAAGCGGTGAATATGACTGATGATCATGTAGATTATATCAGGGGACAAAAATGTATGGTTATATTCCCACGTCAGATAACTTATTTTGATATGTTGGGTCGAGTTTCCAAAGCCGTCGGTATTCCACTCGATCGATACATCTTTACATTAACATGTAATTGTTTGTATGAAGGATCAACATTTTATCTAGTACCAATTCATGATGACGAATCCACTTTGGTAATGATGGATTCAATCGAGAAAGTTAGTTTCATTCACTTTTCATAGAAGCTACCCCTCTTGGTCAGGAAAACATGCCATCCTCATAGAGGTAATATTGTTAATTTTAAATTAAGTAATAATCATGTCTTCACAAGGTCTAAAGTAATAAATATATAATTTAATCAGGTTAACAAATGATTCTGTGGTTGAGAATATCGATGAACCCTCACAATTTAACCAAGATATTGATTTGTCGACACACATATCAATAGAATATAATAGTGAAACTGCAGTTGAATCTAATTCATCTGATGAGGAAAATTTGAATACTTACACATGTCATGATTTTAAATGTGATTCGTTAGTATTTGCCTTAGACCACAAAGATAGGGGTCACTCTTACTGTGCCAATAATGAGGATGTATAGGAAGTACCGATGGAAGAGTTGCCTAATGTATTTGATCATGAAATTGCAGAGGCAGAAGATGTTGCTTTTATAGATAGACAAGATGCTCCTACCATCGACGATTCTGGACTAGATTATCGGTTTGGTAGGTGCTATAAGTCAAAAAATGATTTGCAATATGACCTTCAAAAATGGAGTATGGAAAATCAAGTACAATATAAGTCCAAAGCCTCAAACAAGCAAATCCTTACTGTAGCATGTATTTATGATGTTTGCGGATGGCGTTTACATGCATCTGAGAGAAAATTTTGTGGAGATTGGTATGTTTCAGGATATAGAGGAAAGCACACATGCAAGAACCTTGTGCTCTTACTCAAACACTTCCAATGCACATCAATGTTTGTAGCAAAATACATACTATCCTCATTTAGAGAACAAGTTAGTATGACTCTGGGTGCAATTATGGATAAAATAAAGGATGAGTTGCAGATGGAGATTAACTAAATGACAGCTTGAAATGCAAGGAGACGTGCAATGGATATTATTTGTGGGAATGAGGATGTGTCTTATCGTAATATTTGAAGATTCATTCGTGCTTTAGAATGACACAATCCTGCAACGTATACATGGTTTCAGACAGAACAAGGTGAAACCATGATGCATGTACATTTTAAGATATTGTTTGTTTCATTTGGTGCATGTCGTAAATCATTTAGATTTAGTCTGTCTATTTTAAGTATAGATTGAACACATTTGTACGGGAGATGTGCTGGTCACATGTACGTTGCCACTACCATCGATGCGAATCAAGGTTTAATTCTTATTGCATTTGCTATTGCTAAAAATAATGAGAATATTGCTGTATGGAGATGGTTTCTGAATTTGGTTAGGCAAATCATCGATTGGAGGGATATATGCTTCATTAATGATCGTTTTCCTGTTTTGAAGGATGCTGTAAGTGGTTTATTTCCATTTGAAGAGGGATTCAATCACCGTCATTGCCTTCGTCATATGCTGCAAATATGCTTAGGGTTGGACATAGGACTCGCTCCATTCAAAATCGATTCTATGCTGCTGGGGAAGAGCCGTGTGAAAACAAGTTCAACAACATGATACGAGATATTAACATTCTCGATAAGGACGTCGTCGAGTGGATTGTGTCATAGGATAATGGTGATCAGAGTTACTGGGCATTAAGTCAAGACAATGGACATCGATAGGGACACATGACCACAAATGTGTCCGAAAGTTTCAACGAAGTAACGAGAGGAGTCCATGGTCTGCCTGTTATATAAATGATCTTAACAATTTTTTTCAGAATTAATGATTACTTCAATGATCGACGTGATGAATTAGAGGGAATATTAACACACTTAATCAAGAAATATGAGGACTTACTTGAGGCAACTACTAGAGAAGCCAGATCATGTCATGTCCACAGATTTACTTTAACGCAATTTCAAGTGTTGGATCGATAAGATTATGCATACAAAGTAAACTTAAATGGCGAGGAAAGTGATTGCACGTATGGATTTATGCAAATGAAGCACTTTGTTTGCCCTCATGTAATAGCCACAACCGCCGCATACGGACTCATTTGTATAACTACAACCTATGTTCACAATATTATTTAAGCGAGTATTATCGTCAGACATATAGATTCTTTTTTCATCCGATCCTAGATCAACGCTATTGGAGAGAAGAAGACGAAACTACTGTGCTACCCTTGATTATGGGAAAGAGGAAACCCCGTCGACCGGTGCAAGGGAGAATTTGAAATGAAATGGATGAAATGTGTGTGAGATCAAAGTTATGTAAAATCAGTAAGCAACCTGGTCATAAAGGATTAAGTTGTCCACCGTAGCATATGATAGGTAACATATAAGTTAATGTTTTGTTTTTTAGTAAATACATTCTTTAAAAATATTTAGTGTCTTATATTTATTAATTTAGCATGTTGTTAAATGTATATGGCGTACATGGATAGAGTACCAGGTCCAGCAGATGCATCTGTATTTGTACATGCAGAGTGAGCATTGATCTTCACAGCCTACCAATTCGATTAGTATCTAAACTCGTTCAAGTATTTTTTTTCTATTAATATAATAGCTTCTCATGTGAGAATATTATAAATGTTGTGTCGTTAATTTTGTGTAGATTTAATTCGTTGAACACAATGAGATGTTAAATAAAATTATTCAAAAAAAGAGTACAATAATGGAGAGACTTTTTGATCTCTCCAGATTTTCATGTGTAATAAACATGAGAAGGGTACATATGGACCATTCCTTATTGACTAGTTTACTAGAGCATTGGCAACAAGAGACTCATATGTTTCACTTCCAATTTGGTGAGATGACTATTACATTACAAGATATGGGATTAATCAGTGGGCTGAACATCGATGGTTTGCATGTTACTGACCCGGATGTTCCGTCTGGAGGATGGGAACCACTTTGTTTTAGCTTGTTTGGTGTTATTCCTGCTCACATAAAGAGTAGTAATGTGAAGTTATCATGGATAAGAGATACCTTCTTTGGAGATGTTGATCCACTGCTGGTTATTAAAGACGAGCAGGAAGCAATACATAGGGTGAGGGCCCTAATTTTTTATCATATAGAGTGCAATGTTCTCGCAGATAGCAGTAGAGATATGATCCCTCTCAGGTAAGCATATACAATCCTAAACATTAAGATCTCATTTGATTTACACATTAATAATGCTTATTTGTTAAATAGATACCTGCTTCATTTACGTGAATTGGAAGACCGTGCTTAATTAGCTTGGGGTGCTGCTTCTTTATCTCACTTGTACGCAGAGTTGGACATGGATGAAAAGATATGCACGTCTAGGATTTATGATTTTTTCACATTTCTATAGGTACTCACAATTTACAAATAGCGAATTGTCAACATTACTAGATTTATTTCGATTAACCTTTATAACATGCAGGTTTGGGCATAGGATCATGTCCACATATGCAAGCCAATTGTGAGACATCGTGCAAAGGTCCAAAGAGGATCATTGGTCTTAAAATGGGATCGGCATGCGAAGTTTCAAGGAGAATGTGCATATGTCGACACTAGTATTTTACCGTAACGAGTTGGATATACAGCATGCTCATTAGGTAATATTGAAATAAATTACACATTCATTATAACAATAGAGGCAATGATTAAATAACTTTCTTATTTACTGTATGTAGATAATTTGGACACCTTGTGTTGATGAAGAAATCACACAACTGTATGAGATTTATCGAAGAGGTCAACCTGTTTTAATGAGTAGGATACCATCGATATGCTATGATGTTATAGATATGCATTTACCAGATCGTGTTATGTGTCAATTTAGGATGCGACAACATATTCCAACCTCCGTTGAGAGGATACACTTTGTCCTTGATGAAATAAAATACGAAGCATTGACATCCCATACTGCCCAGTTCTACATCGGCAATACGTAGAGCTATGGGAGGAAAGAGAAGAATCGATAATACTTGAGTATGCAGATGCAAACAATGATGTGTACATGTACTGATACTGGAGCATTACAAGCAGGTGGATCCAAACACAGATAGCTTACCAACCTCATGGCCATGTGGAAAGACGAGTGGTATTTTTTATGTAATTATATTTAATTTTACGATATCCTGTTGATTGATTAAATCATAAATTAAATAAGTGGTACGATTCTGCAAGGAAAGACCAGTCTTCATGAAATTAGACGATCAACAGACTTTCCATCTACGATGAAGGCAAAAGTTGAGGATACAATTGCATATTTTGATGACACAATAAGCATGTTCTCTTTAATGTATCCATTTCATAAATATGACCGACAATACATGCCACAACAAGAGCCGCATACCATCAGAGCATCAAGTTTAATCATTTCTTTAGATTTAGTTAGATCTCTTTTGGTCGACTCATTTTGAATAAACATATGATGCAAATCCCTTTAGGTATGAGTTACACGTGATATACCAGAGAGGGTTCTGAACAACAACAACAACCAACATTAGATACTTCAGGTTCACAAATTTTATTATTTGATTATCCTGATAATTCAACTTTGATTTAACTTTCTTGCGTAATGACTATAATCGAAATCTTTCAGGTATACCTTATGCGGATTTCATTGGACACAGATCTCAAGACCAACAATCAACATTTGAGACTTCATGTGGCAATAATTTCTTTCTCTGATTATTAGAAAGGTTTATTTTAGTTTTTTCACTTTAAAGTATTAAATATAATCTAAATCTTTTAGGTATGTATTATTCAGGATTCACCGGACAAGGATCTCAACAACAAAAACCAATGTTTGAGATTTTAGGTATGCATTGCATTTTATTATCACAATAATTCAATTTACTTTTTACCTTTTTACAATATTGAATATAATCCAAATCTTGTAGGTTTGCATTATGAGGGATTTAGCAGATGAGGGTTGTCACAAGGGCAACCACTTTTTGGGATTTCAGATGCATTAATTTAAATATATAATTTTCTCAATTATTCAATTTATAATCTATTTTTTAATTATTTGATTAGTAGAATGTAATTATTTTATGCTTATAGGATATATCATAGCTTTGAGTCAATCACAATTTGTAGGACCGTTATATGATGGTCCTTCAAGTCAATTTGACTGTGGGCCTTCTCAGCTCATACAACCAACTCAATACAATTCAGAAGATCCACAAGTGGAGATATTTGCGATGGTTCGTCAAATTGAGACAACCGAGTTGGAGAGACAATTCCTTGGCATTCCCATACTACAACTGCAACAACCTGCAGAGCCGCCTCGTAGACCATCGGTAGGAGTAAGGATCATAGAGCCTACACAGACAAGTCAAGTTACTCAACTAGCTGAACCTCCGAGGAAGTCCTCAGCTACATCGCATCCTCCTAACCATGTACTAACTCATTCAGAATGGAATATCAAGAAGAAAGCAAAAAAAACTCATGAAGATATTCATAAGAATACATGAGAAAATGCCAAAGGAAACGATAAAGGAGATGAAGGAGGAGGAAGACTAAAATGAATTCTAAGGAAATGGATATCATAGAATATTATAAAATATTTTAAATTTCTTGAAAAGTTGTAATTGTTCTATGATTTTAATAGGACATATGCATTTCTTTTAAAATTTGAGATTATTAATATGTCGTGATGAATGTCTTCATATTTAATTTCTATTGGTTTTTTAAAACTTAAGGTACATAGATCTTTATGAGATGTCATATGAAATTTTAGTCCTCATTTTAGAAAAAAATACACTTCTCTCCATGGGAAAAGTGCTTATTTTCGAAAAAAAATACTATGTTACACTACCATAAAATAAGAGAAAAAGGCATATTCAGAATCTTTGAAAAAGAGTTCATCCGAAAAATCGAAAATAAAAGATGATTATCTCTAAAAACAATTTTAATTAATTAATTTTACAGAAGGATTGAGAATTTTTTATATCTCTAAAATAATTATATATATAAAGTTTTGAAAAAACTAGATTAATTTGGTTCATTATAGTAGGGCCTATATATTTAAGGGAGAAAGGGAGGGCCTGAGCCAAATCGGCACCTGAGGTGCTGATTTGGACACCATAACCCAAATAAACACCTCAGGTGTCGATAGGTGGTGTTTTTTTAAAATACCTAAACCCGCTGCCTATTTAATTAATTATGAATATTTTAATATTTATTTAAAAAAACGTCCTTGGGGGAACATGCAATAGTAGACGGAGAAAAAAAAGAGGACATCGTGCAGAACGAAAAAGGGAGGAGGGCTTTATGGGACCTTGCTCACAACGAGGGAGGTGACAGCCTTACCCTTTTTAGCCTCCATTTTGGAGCGGAGGTGGTCAGATTGGAAATGGTAGAGAGTGGAGAAGGCTGTGTATGGGGCAATTTGGTGGGAGAGAGAAGGGTGGGTGGAGGGAGGAGGTATGGGGGTTGGGTGGATATTGACACATGTCTGACGGGTGGCGGGGAGGGGAACAATCAGTGAAATAGGGTATGCGAAGAGGAGGGAACAAAGAGAAAGGGAGGGGTCCATGTGTCGTGGTGAGGGAAGAAGGCGGAAGAGCCCCCCTTTAGTATAATGTATAGATTATGAGTCTTGGTTAGCATTTGACTATCAATACAATGTCTTCTTGAAAATAATAGTCTTTAAATCTCATCAGAATAATACTCTTGATTGAATGCGTCTTTGATAGATTAAGAACGATCATGATAGAATATAAATCCACTCTTAGCTGGCCAGTAACTAAAGTTAACATAGAAAATAAATAAATATGCAATATTTATTATCAGAATTTTACTGTTTAATAGGAGTACTAACATCTTTTTTATATCTCCTTTCGTTTTTATCCTTTTTCTTGACAGAGAGAGAGAAATATAAAAAGCGAAACGTTGTGCAAAGAAAAATCTCTCACTTTGTTATGAGGCGTTTATTAGAAGTAGTTAAGTTCGAATTGAATTTGCTTTATAATATTTTCTAAAACTTCTTAATCTTTTTGTTATGTTATCATGAAAAAGGGAAACAACTTGCTGGGTTCCCTCGCCTTTCTCCACACGTAGTCGTCCCACAGTGTCAAGGTTCACATAGTCGAGGGAGCGTTGTGGAGAAGAGGAGGTATCAATCAGGTACCTCCAATGGGCATTTGGTGGTGCCAACATGGTGCTACGTGTGCAAATTTGAGATTGCACAATCAAGCAATCATGTGGACAACCATATGTGCTCTTGCATGGATTGAAGATCGCAAACAGACGTGCAATCAAGGACCCTTAGTGATTGGCCATTATCATGTCCATGCAAAGAATCAAAATGGACGTGCAATCAAGATTGGCCATTATCATGTCCATGCAAACAGACGTGCACTATGTCTATAAAATAATACGATGTGCGTTTTGTGATATATATTGAAGATGAGATATATAGTTAGTGAGGTGTGGGTGAGAAGAAAGTCGGTTGTGTTCTCCTTCCCTTGTTCTTCTCCCTCGTGTGTTGTTTCCAGTGTTTTGGTTGTTTGGTAGGGTGTTTTTGCGTAACAGCCGAGAGCTTTTCACTTTGTCTTTGAGAGCTCACAAAAGGTGTTTCTTTTATCCTTGTACTTTGTTGTTTAGTTGTAGAGAAAAGAGCTGATCCAAGAAAGGGATCATCTCCTTTAGGTGCATTTGTTCTTCTTCTTGGTGAATTATTTGTCTCCACTGCCATTCACAATTATCAGCATCCCACATGACGATCCAACACATCAAAGTGGCATCAAACTCATTTAGGATCTTAGATACCTAGTTCTCATCAATATGGTATCATAGCCAGGTTTGCTACAATGTGGTGGTTGATAGAAGGAGGAGATGGATTCAAGCTCAAGCAACCAAATGATGTCAACGGCCATGGTGAAGTTGAACTCCACCAACTACTCCAATCTAGAAGCCAAGGATGGAGATTTTCTTTATTTGTAAGAGATTTGTACGGCCTCATTAAAGGAGATGAGAAGAGGCCAAAGGGAAAATCAGATGATGAATGGGCCAAGCTTAGTTGCAAGGTCGTGGCATTTATTCGCCAATGGGTGGAGGACTCCGTCCTCCACCATGTTGATGAATCTCCATTTCATCACCTTTATTCTATCATTTTGGCCTCAAAAACCCCAGCAAATGCATATAAATAGCATCAATTTGTACATAATAGCATTCATCATTTATTGTATTAATTATACATTAAATAAGGTTTTTAATGTCAAAATTATAGAATAAAGAGAAAAAAAGAAAAAGGAGTAAAATATTGCAAATATTTTATGACCCTAACCCCAAGACCAAGGCCAGCATGGAATTGGTCGACAAGGAATAAAGTAGGGGGAGATAAGGGCTAGTGTACAATAAATACATCATTTATTCATTCATTTATTTATGCATTTTTGTCACCTATTGTGTATTTAATTATTCATTCATCAAATAAAAATATTTTGTACATGAAAGTTGTAGAGAATAATGTAAATAAAAATATAAAATTGAATTTGTGTAAAAATAATACTCAGTGTACATTTTATACACAGAATAAAAAGCCAAAATCTCAACTTCACAGACCCATATCTTGCAAATAAAAACTCCAAATCACCCAAACTCACCTTTAATTGTATATAACTTTCCAAGAACTCTTTAATAAAATTGGTTTCATAATTTTTGGTGTCCATCTGCAAAAGTTAAGTTTTTGACCCCCATTGTGCAGCATGCCTGATTAAAATATTCAATTTAATTAATTATCCATTATTTTTATCAAATTATATTTTTAGAATTTTGTAAATAATGTGTATAATACATGTACATATTGAGATTAAAAGAAAACCAAAAAGAATATGTAAAATAAAATAAGCTTATGTAATACATAGGCAAAATACCTATGTTAAGTATGTACATAAATAAAAGGGGATTTAATTATTTATTCTTTATTCATCTATATTTTTATAATAATGTAAATATTACATATAACTTATTGAAAATACAAATTCAAAATAAAAACCAAGAAAATACATTAAATGAATAAAGTATATATAATATATAGGTAAAAGACATATAAGTATACCTACATATACATATACCTGTTTATTTAAATATGAAAATAAACTCATAAAAATTAACTAAAAATACCCTCACACTCACAAAAATAAATTATAAATTTATAAAATAAGACAATAAAATAATAAAATAAAATAATCAAAATAAAAATAAAATACACAAAATACATGTAAATACATGCATAAATAAAATATTAAATTAAAACCATAATAAAATACTTCAAAAAAATTAAATAAAAATCATAACTAAATATTACATGAATTAATACACATTTTTTATTTTATAAGAAAAAAATAATAAAATCATTTATTAGGTCAAATAAATCAATTTCGAGTAAAGTTCCCTATTTTGTCCTTTTGCGGCCGATGTGGACCAATGAGGGCGCAACCCTTGTTGACCACCCGGTCAACTGTCCCATCCGGGACCTGGCATCTCTGAACTGTATTTTCCCCGAATTTCTTCCCTTTTTTACAGCCATCTCGTCCATCGATCGAGCTCGCTTTCTTCATAAGAAATGATCCCTGATGATCACTGATACCCGCCGATATCTTAGATCAACTTGATGTTCATTGGATTAATCAATAAACGCCGGTCAATAAGGGTCCATCCCAGTGTTTATAAATAAGAAGCTCCACCCCCTCCTCAAATTTGGCCAATTTCATCCACACCCAAAAGCCTCGATTTTGATCCTGGGAGGTTCCTCGTGATAGGGGGAGCGCTCCAGCACCTCGAATCGGCCGGAGGAGGGAAAGTTTTGACGCGGCGGAGCTCCGGCGTCCGTCATGCTCCCTGGTGGCCCCCAGGTATAAGAGCTGCCCTTTATCGCTTTTTAGGTAGATTTTAATGTTAGCTTTTCATTCCCGTGCTTAGTTTAATCTTTAGTTAAGTAGTGTAGCGTAGAATCGCCAATTCGAAGTTCGCCGGAGCTCAGCTCCGGCGACTTCTTCATTGTGAAATCGACCGTCTCCGACCACCATTCACCTCTCACCTCGTTCCCCATCACTTTCTCCATCGATCGATCATCTTTGTTCAACCAAGGACCTCCATTCCTTGCGAATCGGAGCTTCACCTCCGCACAACGCCGGAGCTCCTCTGCCTCACCCCATTTTGCAACAGAGCTTCAAAAACCGGCGTCGAGGAGATAGCCCTCGTTCCCCCTGTTCTTCCTGTGCAGGTCCGGAGACGAAAGGAGCCCATTTGGGCTCGATTGGAACCAGGAAGCGACTCCTGGAGGTCCCGACCTTCATCGTCCTCGTCCGAGCTCCTTGGACCTCCAGGAGCCATGAGAAGACTGTCGGCAGACGCGAACGTCTCCAGCTACGAGCAGAGTGTCTCAGATGCGAAGAAGGAGCCCGGAGGAGCCCATGCTCCACGATCGAAGCTCGCCTGGGGCGAGCTTCTTCCCTGTTAAAATGCCCATACTAGGCCATATATTTTTTTGTATGCTTTGTCCATTTATTTTATGCATCTTATTATCTTGAATAATTCCACAAAAATGAACATAAGCTCCTGTTAGCTTGCTCTTGCACGCCATAATTTTAGTTTTCGTTTTTGTTGCATTTTTGCATTTATTAAAAATTAAAAACATGCATTTTATTTACTGTCTAGCTTAGAAAATACCAAAAAAATTGTAAAATACCTCGAAAAATTCCAAAAAAAATTACCTATGGTATATCTTATCATATTTTAGTGTCAATCCAAAAATTATTAAAAATCTCAAAAGAAAAACCTTAAAAATTAAAAAATACTCAAAAACTTCCAAAAAATATAGAAAACTCTAAAAAATGCAAACTCAACTCCTGTAAGTTCTATATTTTGTTCTCTTTATTTTAAAAATAGTTGAGAAAAATTTTGTGGTTGTTTTATATTTTTAGTTTTCATTTTATCCCCAGCCAGTAGCTTAATCCCTATTTTCCCTTATTTTGCTATTTAAAAATACCAAAAATATTTTGAAAAATACCCAAAAATCACAAAAAACATAAAAAAATCATGAAAATACCAAAAAGATTTTATTTCTGCATTTTTGAGTGTTTTTATATATTTTTATAAATATTGTATCACTCCTCTCTCTCCTTTATATATATATATTCCCCTATTGAAAAAGAAAATTAAAAAATATATATATATATATACACATATTTATTAATATATAAAAATCTAAAAATTAAATTTTAAAAAATAAAAAAATTAAAAAAAAATTAAAACCACAAAAATAGGCTTCACACAAGGATGACTCTGTTGTACATGCACATCATAGGCTACTCCATTTTTGCTTTGCTCTCTGTGGTTTGACCTCTACATACTTATTCACTGTGCATCTTGTGGTAGAGTAACAAATATTAATTCACATTTTTGGGACTCAATTAATTCATTCTTTTATTGTGGGTTAATTGCTGAGTAACTAGGTGTCCTGCGAGCGGTCGCCTCAGCGACACTATATTTATATTATAGTGACCCTTGCGGAATACCTGGTTATCAGATGGCGCCGTTGCCGGGGAGCAATGAGCATAGCCTATTAATTTTTGTCATTCTTGTTTAAAAATTGATGAGCAGCTATTTATTTTTGCAATTGATCACTATGCTTTATTGATTTATTTATTGTGATTAATTCTTTCCTGCTTATTTTATTGATTGAGCTATACTAATTCAATCTCTTTGTGACTTTGATGCGAGGGCCCGCCACGCGAGGATGGTTTCTTAGGGAGCCAAGGCAGCCGAGCTTGGAGGAGGGTGGTCTTCACCTCATGACCATCTGGAGAGGGCACCAAGGATACAAGGAGATGAGAGTTAGATAGGTCTAGAGAAATTAGGATTATTTTTGTAATTTATTGTGAGAGAGAGAGAGAATTTTAGCATGTAATAATTAACAGGACTCTACTCTTCACAATGAGGTCCAGTGCACGGGTGATTGTTCACCTGGGGGCCTCATCGCGGTTTTCCGATTTTTCATCGCTTTCTTTTCTTTGTTTCCCAAAGATTGGAGCTTTCCGCCTTTATTTTACTTTGTTTTGTGTGCTTGGAGCCCCTAGATATAGGTTGCTTGATTCGGTAGCTAGGTCCAAACCTTAATAAGAATGCATGTTCCTATTGTCTACTTCGTATGGATCTAGTCAAACTTAAACAAGCCGTTCATTTGTCTCTTAGCCCTTGTGCCACAGCGAGCCCCATAAAGCGCTATGTCCTAAACTCAAGTGTGTTGAGCAGAGGAGGGGTGAGCCAAGACCGGACCTTTCAGGCTGAAGATGAATGAGCAACTTATGGTTCTTCACGTTAATAGCAGCTAATGTTTAGGGCGATTTTGTGCCTTGCATATCGACATGTAGAAAGGTTTAAAAATTCTGTTTTGCATACCGCATGGAGAGAGCTGGGATGCACTGTAAGTCTTATAACTCAGCATGCATCATTCGGTTCAATGGTGAGATTTCCATCATGGAACCACTTGCACGGCTTTTCCGCTATCTCCCTCTGATTTTGAGCACCTAGGACTTAAATGAGAATCTACAAAAACGTTAGGCGCTGGTATGAAAACAGACTCAAAAAAAGTGAAAACCCAAAAAATTAAAACAAGGGGACTGCTAAATAAACTTTGACCTTATTTAAAATCTGTAATGGACTGTCATTGTACCGGGTTCATAAAGCCCTCATTGTTTTCAGGTACCTTGGAGGGGGACCAAAACCCTACTCCCTTGAGCGAGTGCGACCCCCTAAGGATTAAAGCCAAAAACCCAGTCTGCAACTGCCTTGTGTATCGCCTGGATTTCCGAAGTAATGGCGCTTCTATCGTACGTAGGCGAGTAGGGCTTGGTCACCAATGATGACTCTCTGTTGTGTAGAGCATCGACCATGTCCGAAGTATTGAGCATAGGCCACGCCTTCACGGGGGTGTCTGTCTCATTGTCCTGCGTCCGAGTAGGTTCTTGCACGCTCACGGGTGATTCCGTTGCGAGCGAGAACCGAAGTATTGGTTTCGCCTATCGGCTTCCTCTCTCTATTTCTTTGGCTGAGTAGGGATCCAGGAAGGGTTACAAGGACTCCAAAAAGTACAGAATACAGGTTACACAAGAGGAGGACAAGTACGGGATACACTTCTGGCAGTACTCTCTCTCCTATAGGGTAGCGTACTAAGGACTTGTTATAAGATATGCCTGAAATCACAACTCTAAAAATGAAAAGATAATAAATAGCCGAACCTTCACAGCTTCACATGGCGTGAGTTGGTGAACCCGATTTTGTATTGCGTTTGTATGGATCTAGATTAAGGTTCAAAGATCGAGTCCCGCGCCTTTGCGCAAATTTTGTTATGTCATTCTTCTTTTGACCACCCCGCTCACCCGAGCCTTTCTACTGTTTTACACTCCTTTTATTCCTCGTTGACCATTGTATCCTTCTTCCAAAATCCAACCCTCTTTTGTGCTTCGCGAAGTTGATCCATGGATGGTTTCTGTTGGGACCATGCCGACACCCACATCAATTCCATGAACTCAACTCCGCCAATAAATTCGAGGCGATTCCCGAGAACCCGATCCGGACCATGCGGGTCGATCTCCAGACTCCTCGTTTTCTACCTTTCTCTTGGCCACCCAATAAACTGGGATCACTTTTGTCCCGCTTTCGCCGTTGTGAATGGAAGTCGATTACAGTCTACATCCTTTTCCGTTCACAACATGCTGGGGTTGAGCTGAATTCCAGCTTCATCATGACGACCGAACAAAATTGCAAGCGGTCTGATCAGGACTCTCTCATTCTGCAGATAAAAGACAGTGCAAGCCCTGGAGACTACTCCGGAGTTCATTTCGTCCGACTCAGACCCTGATATGGCTCCCGGAGGAAAGGGCAAGGGTCAGCAGCCACCCCAACCAGAAGGGCAGATACCAGACCGGAATCAAGTCAATGCACAATTGCTGGCGTCTATCCAGGCCATTCAACAGCAGCTGACCGAGCAGGCCCTCACGCAGACAGCATTCCAGGATATGTTGAACAATATGATGAACCGAGACGAGGGAGGAGGAGGAAGAGGCAGAGGAGGCAGAGGAGGAGGAGGTGGAGGTGGAGGTGGTGGTCCTGATGATGATGAACCTGAACTACCACCACCAAAGCCTACACTAAAAGAGACGTACAATCCGGGAGACAGCCTGATGACCGAGTGGATCCTCATTCCACCGGTACACACTCACTTTGAGATGAAGCCCCAGTTCATTGCTCTTCTCCCTGCATTCCATGGAAATACCAAATGAAGAACCGTACATTCACCAGCAGCAATTCTCCCACATTTGCCGCACTACTCACTATCCCAATGTCCCTCTGGACATTGTCAAGATGATGGCATGCCCTTCAGCTTACAAGACAAGGCCCTCTATTGGGTCAACCATCTGGGGAAGGTTGTGACGACCTGGGAGGAGCTGAAGTCAGCCTTCCTGCATAAGTATTACCCTCTCGGTCGGCTCAACCAGATGCGAGCCCAATTCAGTAATTTCTCCAAGGACCCCATGAGTCAGTACATGAAGCATGGGAGAGATTCACCAATCTGCAGGAAAAGTGTCCCCATCATGAAATTCCGAAGACCAGCTTG
Organism: Ottelia alismoides; assembly: GCA_037367405.1. Lineage (NCBI taxonomy): Eukaryota > Viridiplantae > Streptophyta > Magnoliopsida > Alismatales > Hydrocharitaceae > Ottelia > Ottelia alismoides. The sequence goes on from JAZKJV010009792.1 coordinate 473,243, forward strand.
GTCCAACACTTCTTTGGGGGATTGAACATAGAGAGCCAAAGGCTCGTTGACGCAGCATGTGGGGGTTCACATTTTAACAAGGATGAAGACGTAGTCTGGCAGATATTTGAAGAAATGGCCGAAGGAGAGGCCGCCCTCTCTTCATCCAAGGCATATCAGAAGCAGCCCCAGATCCTCCATAAACAAGTACACATGGCAGCGCCCAAAGAAGCAGAGAGAGATGAGAGCTCCAACCTCAGTATCATCAGGGGTCATCTCTCGAAAGTTGACATCATTCAGAAGCGATCACAGGACCTTGAAAAACTCGTTGTGATCGAGAAGAGGACTCAGAATTTAGACAAGCTTGATCAGATCAACAAGTACCTTGAACTGTTGGTGGGCACCATCAACTCTGTTCAGTCGGCGACACCATCGGAAGCTCCAGCTGAGAAGAAGGACGAGCAGCAACCGCAGCATCAGCCTCAGCCGAGCCAGCAGCCACCGGCAGTCCAGCACGTCTACTACGTGCAGGCGCCCGACCAGGGCCAACCGCAGCAGCAGATGGTTGTGTACCGACCAGAGTTTCTTTCAGGACCTGATCCAGTTTTCCCACCACCACCCCTGATTCAGGAAGTAAATGGGGTATGAACCAACGACTCACAGCTGACCCGTCCTATGGAACAACCCCAGGGTCAGCCACTTGCCAACCGGCAATACCACCAACCTCAGGGTGGTCGCTTTGGACAGTCCTCTCAGCCTCATCAGCAGTACCATCAGGCTCCCCAGTATACAAACCAATGGAGGCAGAACCCACCATACCAGCAGCCGCAGTACCGCCACCCACAACCTTTCCATCAGTATGCGGCTGCCCCACCTCAGCAATATCAGCAGTATCCTCCCCCCTCTTATCAGCAACTTCAACTTCCTGCACCACCTTAGCACCACCAGCAACAACCTCCGCACCCATCCATGCAACAACAGCGTGGTCTGCACGCTGAACCCACCGAAGTACCCCCTGCGAACCGCACCATGGATTGTCTGGCCCAACTTGTCAAAGGGCTAGCGGAAATGACCAAGCGGCTTGACGACCTGACCGCCACTAGAACTACCATCCTAGCTCAGGTCGAAGCCAACCCCAATAATTTCAAGAAGAAAGAGCAGGTAGAATGTGATGTCCTGTCCGTGTCAGAAAATGATATTACTGTGCATTCTAATGCTGTTACTCTCAGGAGCGGTAGGGCCTTGCCTCCGCCTGCTACAAAGATTGGGGTGAATAAAGAAATAGGTGGATTGTCATTTTCCGCATCAGTCGTGCCAGCTACAGGGGCGGGTGAGGAGTAAGAAGAAGGAGAAGCCAGTCCAGCCGTCATGCATTCCTATCAGTTCCAGCTAAAAATACAAAAAAATCAGCAAAATCAAAAACAACAAAAAGAAGTTCGCAGCCGAAGCGATGCCTCTCCAGCATTGGAGGAGCCGCCAGCAGCATCCGATCCCTCGCCAGCCGACGGAGCAGACGCTACACTTTTTGCTCACCACGCAGCACCAGCATGCCAGGATACAGTTTGTACTCCTTTTTGTAGTCCGGATGTACAACATTCTATGGGCGATGATTTTGATGTAAATAAGAACTCTATTTCTCCTACTAGAGATGTACATATTCCTTTTCCTCATGCAATACAAAATCCAAAAAATTGCAAAACGCAAAAAGGCATTGTCTGATCCAGGAGTTGTGGAAATATTAGACAAGCTGACTGTTGAGATTCCCTTATTGAAGGCCGTGGAGTACATGCCAACTGTGAAGAAAGGACTAAAGGAGACATGTACCAACAAGTGTCGCCCAGCACTGGAGAACAGACGCAGAGATGTAGAGAAGCACGTGCTATCCATGGCCACTGTTGCAGCTATCAGCAACCTCCCACAGAAGAAGCAAGACACCGGAGCACCTCTTATCAGTTGTGAGATTTTTGACCAGGTCTTCGAGCGCACTCTCCTAGACAGTGGGTCTTCCATCAACCTTTTGCCCTCATCCATAATGCAAGAATTCGAGCTGGGTCCGCTCAAACAGACACGCATGATCCTTCAGTTCGCTGACCGATCCATCAAGCGGCCCCGGGGTCTTTTGGAAGACGTAATAGTTAAAGTGCAAGAGATGCAGTTCCCAGCCGATTTTGTAGTCCTTGATATGGACTCACCTGCACCTCTGCTCCAGACCCCTATCATCCTTGGCCGACTATTCCTACGTACTTCAGGTGCCGTGGTTGATTACAGGTCTGGAAAAATTACTTTCAGCTCGAACGCCAAGCAAATCACTATAAACATGAGCAGAGAGCCGAACGCCACGACTGATGAGAGCCAAGCAGCATCAGAAGCAGACTGTGATTTTATTGCTGAGATTAGAGATTCATCTTTGTCATTGAACGATTCATGGACCCGAGAACTCCTCACTCTTGAGAAGGACTTGGAAGGCACAGTTACCCTCAGCTCTGATGACTCTTGGGAGACAGATTCTCAGATACATGCGCATCTCCTTGAGCATTCACTCCAGATCGAACACGATCAGCCTAGCGCAGAACCGTTCGGCACATCCCCGGGATCTCAACAGAATGATGAGGATGGTAGCCCTTCCAAGGAAGTACAACCCACCACTAGTATAGTGTCTGAAGTGACCGACAAGTTGGACAGATCAACACCAGAACTCAAGCCACTTCCTGCAGGCCTGAAGTATGCTTTCCTAGCGGGTAAAGAACAAATGTATCCGGTCATCATCAGCAGCAAGCTGAATTCGAATCAGGAATCTCGTCTTCTCGAGGTTCTAGAAAAGAACCGTAAGGCACTTGGTTGGTGCGTATCAGATCTCCGAGGGATAAATCCAGCTTTGTGTTCACACCACATCTATTTGGAAGAAGATGCCAAGCCGTCCCGTGAATTCCAAAGAAGGTTGAACCCTAACCTTTGGGACGTTGTCATGAAAGAGATAATGAAATGGTGTGATGCAGGCTTTATTTATCCCATCTCCGAGTCAAAATGGGTAAGCCCACTGCATGTAGTTCCAAAGAAATCCGGGTTTACCGTGGTTACAAATGATAAAGGAGAGGAAATATCCACTCGGGTACCAACATCCTGGCGGGTGTGTGTTGACTACCGCCGTCTTAATGCAGCCACTAAGAAGGACCACTTTCCCTTTCCATTCATTGATCAAGTACTGGAAAGACTAGTAGGCAAGGAGTTCTTCTGCTTTTTGGATGGGTACTCCGGGTACAACCAAGTGACGATCGCTCCTGAAGACCAAGAGAAGACTACCTTCACTTTCCCGTTCGGCACCTATGCCTTCAAGAGAATGCCCTTTGGTTTATGCAATGCACCTGCAACATTCCAAAGATGCATGTTAGCAGTCTTCGCCGAGATGGTAGGCAGTTTTCTCGAGGTGCTCATGGACAACTTCTCTGTCTATGGTGATAGTTTCGATTCTTGTCTCGAGCACCTAGACAGAGTGCTTCAGAAGTGCCGAGAAGTCAATTTAGTGCTTTCATGGGAAAAGAACCACTTTATGGTCACTGAAGGCATTGTGCTGGGTCACGTCGTTTCAAACGTGGCATGGAAATCGACCTGGCAAAGGTGGATGTTATTGCAAATCTACAGCCACCTCAGACAAAGAAAAATGTAAGGTCATTCCTGGGGCATGTCAGATTCTACAGACGATTCATCAAGGATTTCAGCCGCATTGCCCGACCTTTGACAGAACTTTTGTGCAAGGAAACCGAGTTCAATGTAGATCAACACGTTCTCCTTGCTTTCAATCAGCTGAAGGAGCTTATCACTCAGGCTCCAATCTTACAGCCGCCAGACTGGACTCTTCCCTTTGAGATAATGACCGATGCGTCAGATTTTGCAGTCGGGGCTGTTCTTGGGCAAAGAAAAGAGAAAGCGCCCTATGCCATTCACTATGCCAGCAGAACATTAGATGAAGCACAAAGAAATTATACAGTGACAGAGAAAGAGTTGCTGGCTGTGGTTTTCGCCCTTGAGAAGTTCAGATCTTATTTGTTGGGATCAAAAGTCACAATTTTTATAGACCACTCTGCTATCCAGTACCTCCAGCAGAAGAAGGATGCCAAGCCGAGACTGATTCGATGGATCCTTCTCCTCCAGGAATTTGATCTTGAAATTAAGGACAAGACTGGAGTTCAGAACGTGGTAGCAGACCATCTCTCCAGAATCGAGCAGCATGAGCTTCCTCTGAACAGTGCACCTATTACAGAAATCTTTCCTGACGAATCAATCCTTGCAGTGGATTCTCTTCCTTGGTATGCTGATATAGTCAACTACCTCACCTCTGGGGTAACACCATCGGATTGGACGAAGAATCAGAAGAACAAACTCATGTCGACCAACCGATTCTATCAATGGGAGGATCCTCTTTTATTCAGGGAAGGAGCGGATTGCATTTGGCACAGGTGCATCCCTCAGGAGGAGCAATCTAGTGTACTCGAGCATTGTCACTCGCTCGAATCTGGTGGACATCACTCTGGAGATAGTACGGCAGCCAAAGTACTTCAGTGTGGCTTCTGGTGGCCCACATTATTTGCGGATGCAGAAGAATTTGTCAAGCGATGTATTGACTGTCAGAGACTGAAAGGTACGCTCACTGCAAAAGATTCGATGCCCCTGAAAATCATTCAGATAGCAGACGTTTTCGATGCATGGGGCATTGACTTCATGGGACCTTTCCCTAACAGTAAAGGTTTTGAGCACATCCTTCTTGCCATCGACTACGTGAGTCGTTGGGTTGAAGCTATCCCTGCTCGAGCCGTCGACAACCGTACAGTATGTCAGTTCCTGAAGAAGAACATCATCTCACTATTCGGGATACCGAAAATTCTTATATCAGATGGGGGTAGCAATTTCATTAATAAAGAGGTCAAGAAATTGACGAAGGAATACGTCATCGATCATCGTGTCGCATCTCCTTACCATCCTCAGACCAATGGCATGGCAGAGTTATCAAACAGAGAAATCAAGACTATCCTGCAGAAACTTGTTAGGCCAAACAGGTTAGACTGGTCTCAACTCTTGGACTCGGTCCTATGGGCTTACCGAACCACCTACAAGTCTCCCTTGGGCATGTCACCATATCGTCTTGTATATGTAAAACCATGCCATCTGCCCGTTGAATTAATTCACAAGTCTTTATGGGCAGTTAACAGTTGCAATTTGGACTCACGCAAAAGTGGTCAGAAAAGAAAGGATGATCTGAACAGACTCTTGGAATTTCGAGACTATGCATACGATAACACATTGATGTACAAAGAGAAGGTGAAACGCTGGCATGACCGGCACATCAGACGAAAGACCTTTGATATTGGACAGAAAGTGTGGTTATTTGATGCAAAGTTGCGGATCTTCCTGGGCAAATTGAAGAGTAAGTGGATAGGGCCATTTCAAGTTTGTGAAGTGCGTGACAATAGAAGTATTGCTATAGCAGAATTGTCCCCTGACGCAAAACCATTTGTCGTCAACGGTCAACTCCTGAAGCCTTACCTCGAACCAGACACATTCTTGGCCGTTGTCGATTCCATTCAGCTCGTGCACCATGATGACATATCCACAACAGCTGCAGCATCAGAAGATTCAGACAATGTACTCCAAAAACTATTTATCTGATTTTCTTCTTTTCTTCTTTTCTTTTTCTATCTTCTTTTTGTATCTAAAAGGTGCCACCCTTGTAGACAAATCTCTATACTTAGGACGCACTTTTTCCTAAGTATAGGGGGGATGTGCACCCCGAGTTTTTCATTTCATTTCGATCCTCTCCATTGTCTCCTCTTCTTGTCTATACTTAGGAGTATCTTACCCTAAGTATAGGGGGAGACAATCTGAGTACGATCTGTGTATTCCCACCCTTGACCCTCCCTGCTTTTTGTACAGTCTGCTATACTTAGGATTATTTGATCCTAAGTATAGGGGGGACGGTCAACTTCTCATTCATTTATTGTACATATATTCTTTAGATTTGTCTATACTCAGTACGAGTTATGTCTTCTCTTTTCTCTTCGATCTATGAGGACATAGCTCATGCTAAGTATAGGGGGTCGTATATACCATGTATATACTAGAAGCCATAACTCATACTGAAAAATAAAATATCACCTCAATATAAAATATAATGTTAAAAGTAGTTCTATAATAATAAAAGATGATTGTGAGCTCCTCAGACTCTTTGTACTTGTACTGATTATTAAGTCAGGAAAAGCGTTTTCTGCAAAAAGTTTCTTTGAAAAATCTTTTGAAAATTGACTTGAAAAATAGTGTGTACAAGTATTCAACCTTTGGAAAAATAGTGTTGTGTGAAAAATTTATTTTCTTTGAGTGAAATAAAAATGTGTGAAAACTAGTGTGCAAATGATTGGAAAAATTTGGTTGTCAAATTGCTTTGAAAAACTTATATATTCTATGTGAAAAACATTTGTAAAATCATTGTCAAATGCGTGTACAGGTTTGCAAAATTATTTTGGACTATAGTTTTCAAAATTCTTGTGAAAATGATTCTCAAGTAATTCTGAGGAGTCCGCACAAAAATCTCTCACACAAAAATAAGCAATAATCCCAAATAAAGCTTATAAGAGCCAAAACCATGTTGTATAGCAAATACAGTTTTCTTCTTTTGTATATACTGATTAATAAATCTGGTTAAATACCTATACAGTATGATTCGAAAAATAGTGTGAACTGTTTGAAAAATTTGCTGTGAAATATTTTCAACTTGTGTAAAATTGTTTGGATTTAAAAACTTTTTTCTTTGTGTGGAATAAAGGATTTGAAAAACCTATGTGCAAATGTTTTGAAAATTGTTTGTCAAAATTATTGTGGAAAATGTGTATATATATAGTGTGAAAAATCATTGCAAAAATAGTTTTCAAATGTGTGTAAATGATTGCAAAAATTATCGTGTACCATAGCTTGCAAAATTATTTTCAAACTAGACCTGAGGAATAAAAGCATCATGACAAATACCTGTAAATCGTAAATAAAATTCATAAAATTCTTTCTATACAATCTAAATAAATTACTTCATTAAACATGTAAAGTCTTTATAAATCCATATATTTTGTAAATAAGGCGGCACACCCGTGTAAATAATTGTGTGTACCTTTTGTATATGTCAAGCTTTTTACTTGCGAAAAAATTCTTTGTGTAAAAAGATTCTTTGGTTTTTGTAAATTCTTTGTGAAAAATTGCATCATTCATTGTGCATAGCATGAGCATACCATTCATATTCTTTTTGAGTGAGCTTGATGATTGAATCAGTCCAATAAAGTCTCAAATTGGAGCTTTGTTAGACCTTACCGCACCTAACTGCACTGGAACCTTACGGGAACTAGGTTTAAGGTACTTTAGGTCTATGCAGACTTAATTCTTTGAGAAATCAGGGCTGGGTTCAAGTCACCTCAGCTGACTAACTAGAACTTTTCGAGACACACGCATGACTCTTGCCGACCGTGACCTAACTTGGACACTTGCACCTTTCACTTGGCTCAACTCAGTTGGAGTGGTGAGAGGGTTGGATTTGCCAGTCTGAGATGCACACGGGTGGAAACATTCGTCCTCGTCTAGGGAGGGAAGTGCACCCAACCTAATCCAATAGCCATGAGGTCTAAAGACAGGAGATTGTGGGTTGCAATAAAGCTTCAAAAGAGGGATAATCTACTGGCTCAAGAGGAAAAACTCCTTATGTAAATGCTGCTGTGAATAGTATGTCGAAAAAAAATTGGTCAGGCCTGTACAAAAATAAAATGCCTGCAAAGTATGTACATATGTTGTAAAGCCAATAAGCAAGCTTGAGTTCCAAAGTCAAACATGTGAGCCTGCAGCTGGATGACTTGACTACACTTTTTTTGCATCCTAGGATAGGTAGCTACACTGGCTACCGTCCATTCTTCCCTTCACCTCCTCCTCTTGAGCTGGTTGCCACTTGAACTTAGAAGGGAATACACTGCTCCTCGCGGAAAGAGCTGTTGGATTGGAGAATCATTGGATTGTCATTCTGGAGAAGTCAGTTCCTTTGTCATTTCAGTTTGGGAGAGCCACCATCACTTACACTGTACAAGTCAGCTTCATAGTTATAAGGGTTTGCGTATGATGTAGACCAGTTCTGACCAGGCTATTGAGGTGGGTTGAACCGAGTTATGTGGCTCTCGAAGGCTGTTGTATTTTAAAACTGGTTCCCGACTAGGTTCCACACACATCTACACCCAAGGTCTGATAGGAGCTCCAAATTCAGATTTTATAAAGACATGCATTGCACTGAAAGCACCCCTATTCAATCTATCCTTCTTTAATTCTCCTTTTTCTTTTCTTTATTCTTTTTTGTACTTATTTCATAAGTATTTGCTAGGGACTAGCAAAGGCAAGTATGGAGGGGTGATGAATCTCCATTTCATCACCTTTATTCTATCATTTTGGCCTCAAAACCCCCAGCAAATGCATATAAATAGCATTAATTTGTACATAATAGCATTCATCATTTATTATATTAATTATACATTAAATAAGGTTTTTAATGCCAAAATTATAGAATAAAGAGAAGAAAAGAAAAAGGAGTAAAATATTGCAAATATTTTATGACCCTAACCCCAAGATCAAGGCCAGCATGGAATTGGTCGACAAGGAATAAAGTAGGGGGAGATAAGGGCCAGTGTACGATAAATACCTCATTTATTTAATCATTTTTTATGTATTTTTGACACCTATTGTGTATTTAATTATTCATTCATCAAATAAAAATATTTTGTACATGAAAGTTGTAGATAATAATGTAAATAAAAATACAAAATTGAGTTTGTGTAAAAATAATACTCAGTGTAAATTTTATACACAGAGTAAAAAGCCAAAATCTCAACTTCACAGACCCATATCTTGCAAATAAAAACTCCAAATCACCCAAACTCACCTTTAATTGTATATAGCTTTCCAAGAACTCTTTAATAAAATTGGTTTCATAATTTTTGGAGTCCATATGCAAAAGTTAAGTTTTTGACCCCCATTGTGCAACATGCCTGATTAAAATATTCAATTTAATTCATTATCCATTATTTTTATCATTATATTTTTAGAATTTTTTAAATAATATGTATAATACATGTACATATTGAGATTAAAAGAAAACCAAAAAGAATTTGTAAAATAAAATAAGCTTATGTAATACATAGGCAAAATACCTATGTTAAGTATGTACATAAATAAAAGAGGATTTAATTACTTTATTCTTTATTCATCTATATTTTTATAATAATGTAAATATTACATATAACTTATTGAAAATACAAATTCAAAATAAAAACAAAGAAAATACATTAAATGAATAAAGTATATATAATATATAGGTAAAAGACCTATAAGTATACCTACATATACATATACCTATTTATTTAAATATGAAAATAAACTCAGAAAAATTAACTAAAAATACCCTCACACTCACAAAAATAAATTATAAATTTATAAAATAACACATTAAAATAATAAAATAAAATAAACAAAATAAAAATAAAATACACAAAATATATGTAAATACATGCATAAATACATTATTAAATTAAAACCATAATAAAATACTTCGAAAAAATTAAATAAAAATCATAACTAAATACTACATGAATTAATACACATTTTTTATTTTATAAGAAAAAAATAATAAAATCATTTATTAGGTCAAATAAATCAATTTCGAGTAAAGTTCTCTATTTTGTCCTTTTGCGGCCGATGTGGACCAATGAGGGCGCAACCCTTGTTGACCACCCAGTCAACTGTCCCATTCGGGACCTGGCATCTCTGAACTGTCTTTTTCCCGAATTTCTTCCCTTTTTTACGGCCATCTCGTCCATCGATCGAGCTCGCTTTCTTCACAAGAAATGATCCCTGATGATCACTGATACCCACTGATATCTTAGATCAACTTGATGCTCATTGGATTAATCAATAAACGCCGGTCAATAAGGGTCCATCCCAGTGTTTATAAATAAGAAGCTTCGCCCCCCTCCTCAAATTTGGCCAATTTCATCCACCCAAAAGCCTCGATTTTGATCCTGGGAGGTTCCTCGTGACAGGGGGAGCGCTCCAGCACCTCGAATCGGCCGGAGGAGGGAAAGTTTTGACGCGGCGGAGCTCTGGCGTCCGTCATGCTCCCTGGTGGCCCTCAGGTATAAGAGCTTCCCTTTATCGCTTTTTAGGTAGATTTTAATGTTAGCTTTTCATTCCCGTGCTTAGTTTAATCTTTAGTTAAGTAGTGTAGCGTAGAATCGCCAATTCGAAGCTCGCCGGAGCTCAGCTCCAGCGACTTCTTCACTGTGAAATCGACCGTCTCCAACCACCATTCACCTCTCACCTCGTTCCCCATCGCTTTCTCCATCGATCGATCATCTTTGTTCAACCAAGGACCTCCTGTCCTTGCGAATCGGGGCTCCACCTCCGCACAACGCCGGAGCTCCTCCGCCTCACCCCATTTTGCGATAGAGCGTCAAAAACCGGGGTCGAGGAGATAGCCCTCGTTCCCCCTGTTCTTCCTGTGCAAGTCCGAAGACGAAAGGAGCCCATTTGGGCTCGATTGGAACCAGGAAGCGACTCCTGGAGGTCCCGACCTTCATCGACCTCGTCCGAGCTCCTTGGACCTCCAGGAGCCATGAGAAGACCGCCGACAGACGCGGAACGTCTCCAGCTACAAGCAGAGTGTCTCAGATGTGAAGAAGGAGCCCAGAGGAGCCCATGCTCCACGATCGAAGCTCGCCTGGGGCGAGCTTCTTCCCTGTTCCTCCAGACGCCTCCCTCGCCGTCCGATCAGGAGGAGCGTCCCAGATTGAACGAGATCCGTCCGATGAAGACCTGCACTGACCGTCAGATCCTTGAGGCACATCTAATCTCAGCCCTTCATCGGCGAAGCGGTACCGGCCGTTGGATGCGCGACGCGTGTCCAAGTGAACTGATCCACGCCGTTCACCAACGCACACTTAGGGGTAAATTTCTTATTTAGCCCCGTCCTTTTTGGTATTTATTGTTCACCCCTGTAAATAAAAGTCGAAGTTTATTTAAGAGTGTAAATTTTGCATGGACCCCCCTGTATCTCTGCTATATTACTTTTAGGTCCATTCCACGTCACCTCACGTGTACCCCCACGTGAGGTGGCTAAATTGCACAAGCACCCCTGTATGTTTGTATATTTGCCTTTAGTCCATAAAATAAAAATTCCAGTGTAATATTTTTGTGAAAATTTGTATTAAGGACCCTGGACTTTTGGAAATTACTTTTTGGTCCCTGTGGGTGCAGAGCACGTGTAGTCCCACGTGCTGGGTATTTTGCACTGAGGCCCCTAGCGGGTTTTGTATTTCATTTTAGCCCTTAAAATCGTAGTTCGCGTGTAATATTTTTGGTGTTTTTGCACTGCAACCCCTGTCTTTATTTTTATTTGCAAAAATGCCCATACTAGGCCATATATTTTTTGTATGCTTTGTCCATTTATTTTATGCATCTTATTATCTTGAAAAATTTCACAAAAATGAACATAAGCTCCTGTTAGCTTGCTCTTGCACACCATAATTTTAGTTTTCATTTTTGTTGCATTTTTGCATTTATTAAAAATAAAAAACATGCATTTTATTTACTGTCTAGCTTAGAAAATACCAAAAAATAGTAAAACACCTCGAAAAATTCCAAAAAAATTACCGATGGTATATCTTATCATATTTTAGTGTCAGTTCAAAAACCATTAAAAATCTCAAAAGAAAAACCTTAAAAATTCAAAAATACTTAAAAACTTCCAAAAAATATAAAAAATATAGAAAACTCTAAAAAATGCAAACTCAACTCCTGTAAGTTCTATATTTTGTTCTCTTTAATTTAAAAATAGTTGGGAAAAATTTTGTGGCTATTTTATATTTTTAATTTCCATTTTATCCCTAGCCAGTAGCTTAATCCCTGTTTTCCCTTATTTTCCTATTGAAAAATACCAAAAATATTTTGAAAAATACCCAAAAATCACAAAAATAGTAAAAAATCATGAAAATACCAAAAAGATTTTATTTCTGCATTTTTGAGTGTTTTTATATATTTTTATAAATATTGTATCACTCCTCTCTCTCCTTTATATATATATATATTCCCCTATTGAAAAAGGAAATTAAAAAAATATATCTATATATATACACTTATTTATTAATATATAAAAATCTAAAAATTAAATTAAAAAATAAAAAAATAAAAACCCACAAAATAGGCTTCACACAAGGATGACTCTGTTGTACATGCACATCATAGGCTACTCCATTTTTGCATTGCTCTCTGTGGTTCCACCTCTACATACTTATTCATTATGCATCTTGTGGTAGAGTAACAAATATTAATTCACATTTTTGGGACTCAATTAATTCATTCTATTATTTTGGGTTAATTGCTGAGTAACTTGGTGTCCTGCGAGCGGTCGCCTCAGCGACACTATATTTATATTATGGTGACCCTTACGGAATACCCGGTTATCACATGTCTCGATGGAGACAAATGAAAGCAACTTGTGGACAAACCTTACATCCTTGTACAAGCCAAGGGTGGTGCAAAACAAGGTGTTTCTCATCCAGAAATTGGTGAATCTGAAGTACCAAAAAGGCTCCTCCACCAGCGAGCATCTAAGTCAGTTTCAAGATTATGTAAACCGACTTTCCAGTCTGAAGATGGACATCGATGATTAGATGCATGATCTTCTCCTCTTAAGCTTGCTTCCCGTTTCATGGGAAATACTGGTGGTTTTCCTAAGAATTTCCACATCATGTGCAACGCATTCCCTCAACATTGTGAAGGATAGTATGATGAACGAGGAATTGAGGAGGTAGGAGCATGACGAGGATCATTCACAAACCTTGGTGAATGAAAGGAAGGGTCGGTGGTGATGGTTCTCAAGGGAGAACCAGGTCTCGAGGACACTCGTTGTTGAAACCCCGCAAAGACATCACATGATTCAATAGCGGGAAGAAAGGGCACATCAAGAGGTTCTGCAAAGAACCTAGAAGAGAAGATGCACGGGAAATCGATGACTCTATCTCTTTAGCCATGGCTAGCCAAGAAGAAGCTGTTATCATGTGGGATGGTGGTCAACCAATATCTCCCTTCAAGAGTCTACATGGGTGGAGTATTCTGGTGCTTCCTTCCACATCACACCCAGGAAGGAACTCTTCTCTTATTACACACTTGGCCACTTTGCATGGTGAGGGTGGGAATTATCAAAGTTGTCCTATTGCTGGTCGCGGGACAATGGTTTTGGAGATGCCAGACAAGACCAAACTCAAGCTGAACGATGTGAGGCACGTCCCCGGAGTACGCATAAACTTGCTGTCCACTGGCACATGATGATGAAGGATATACCAACAGATTTGGCAGAGGCGGATGGAGACTCTCCAAGGGCTGTCTAATATTTCCTAGGAAAGAAGGAAGCCTCATTATACATGACTCATGGTCGGTCATGTGGGAGCACCTATGCAGCCAAAGGAGACGAGACAACTCTCTAGCATCAGAGACTGGGACACATGAGCGAGAAATGTATGCAAATTCTTTCCAAGAAGAATGTTATTCCATCATCGAAGTCCTCTCGAAGATTTGCATCCATTGCATGTCTGGCAAATAATGATGCACATCATTTCAGATGAGAATGTCAAGGAGGAGACACCCACATGACCTTGTGCACGCAGACATGCGCTCAATGAGCGTAAAGACTCTTGGAGGTGCTTTGTATTTTGTGACCTTCATCGACGACCACTTAAGGAAGGTGTGGGACTTTGCCCTGAAGACGAAGGACCAAGTGCTAGATGCCTTCAGAACATGGCACCTTGTCATGGAGAGAGAGATCAAGAGGAGACTGAAGGTCATCCGATCTGATAACTATAGAGAATATCGAGGGCCACTCGAGGGCTACTGCAGAAGACATGGCATCTGCATTGAAAAGACGATGCCAAAGGCCCCACAATAAAATGGAGTTGCAAAGAGGATGAATCGTAGCTTGTTGGAAATAGTGCGAATCATGCCCTCTCAATCGAATCTTCTGAAGAGCTTCTGGGGAGAAGCACTGTACATGACTGTATATGTGATCAACCATTCTCCTTCTCACCTTTTGGATGGAGACGTACAGAACATGCTTGGAGAGGTAAGCATGTCTCTTTTAATCACCTGAAAGTTTTTGGATGCATTGCATATGTTCATGTACCCAGTGATGAACGCACCAAGCTTGACTCGAAGAAGAGGCTGCATGTCTTCGTAGGATACATTCATGATGAGTATGGGTATAGGTTGTGGGATCCTACTCAAAGGAAGATTGTGAGAAGTCGAGATGTCAAGTTTGTAGAGGACCAAACAATCCAGGATATCCTCAAGCTACAACCGCAACCTTCTGTGACCCATGATGATGAGTCCTCCCTATTTGAAGAAGCCCTCCATGATGACGCGAGGGAGGAAAATGATGCCATAGAAGATGGCATTGAAGGGGGGATGCAACCCCTTGAAGAACCGATGGTAGATACGGTTGAAGAAGAAGTAGAGCAGCCTCAACTGAGAAGTTCAACAAGAGTCAGTAGACCATCCAAGAGATACTCACCCAACCAGTATCTCCTGCTCACAGATAATGGTGAGCCCGAGCCCTTTGAAGAGGAAAATAAACATGGTGACTGAGAGCACTGGTTGAAGGCAATGTAGTAGGAGATGGAAGCCCTAAAAAAGAACAAGGTGTTCGACCTTGTACCCCTACCCGAAGGAGCCAAAGCCATGAATAACAAGTGGATTTTCAGGCTCAAATGCGAAGCTCATGGCTTAAGAAGGTTCAAAGCACGTCTTGTGGTCAAAGGCTTCGAATAGATTCAAGGTATCAATTTTGATGAGATTTTTTCTCCTGTTGTAAAATGGCTTTCATTAGGATGGTGTTGGCTCTAGTCGCATCTCTAGATCTTGAACTGGAGTAGATGGATGTGAAGACAACTTTCCTCCATGGTGATGTTGAGGAAGAATTGTACATGGAGCAGACAGAGGGATTCCAATCTAAGAAGAAGACTCACCTTGTTTGCAGATTGAAGAAGTCTTTATACAGATTGAAACAAGCGCCTAGGAATTTGTACAGGAGGTTTGATATTTTCATGTCAAATCAAGGCTTCACAAAGAACATTGCTGACACACGCGTGTATGTGCGAGGTAATGGGCATGAGAAACTTATTCTTCTCCTATATGTTGATGATATGCTTATAGTTGGCAATGATAAGGCCAAGATCAACAAGTTGAAAGAAGATCTAAACGAATCCTTTGCCATGAAGGACTTAGGTGCATCAAGACAAATCCTTGGTATGAGGATAACACGTGATAGGGCGAATCACATGTTGTAGATCTCTCAACAGAAGTACGTGGAGAAGGTACTTGAGAGATACAATATGAATGGTTGCAAACCCGTTAGCACCCCACATGCAGTCCATTTCAGGTTATCTAAGGATCACACACCCAAGATTGAGGAAGAGCGTCAAGGTATGGCCCATATACCTTATGCGTCTGCTGTAGGATCATTGATGTTTGCCATGATATGCATACGATCATATATTGCACATGCCGTGGGAGTTGTAAATAGGTCCATGTCGAATCTAGGAAGAAAGAATTGGGAGGCCTTGAAATGGATTCGTAGGTATCTCAAAGGCATGCCCAGCCTATGCCTTTGTTACGGAGAAAGTAAAGCTTACATGAAGGCATACACAGATTCAAATTGGGCAGGTGATGTCAATGGTAGAAGGTCAACATCATGATACTTGATCACTCTCGCAGGAGAAGCCATAGCTTGACAATCCAAGCTACAGAAGAGTGTGGCGTTGTCCACTACAGAGGCCGAATATATGGCTATGACAGAGGCTGGCAAAGAACTTCTGTGGTGCAAACAGTTGCTGCATGGTTTGGGATTCATACAGGATAAATACGTACTGTTATGTGATAACCTGAGTGCTATTTATCTTAGCAAAAAGCTCACGTTTCACTCTAGGTCAAAGCACATTGAGTTGCAACACCACTGGACATGTGATGCATTGGAGAGAAAATATTTGCAGCTAGACAAGATGGATGCGGATGGCAATAGGGATGATATGTTCACCAAAGTGCTACCACAATTGAAGCTTCAAGAATGCAAGAAGATGGTTGGAATGAAGGCTCATGAAGGGAGGACTTGCTGGGTTCCCTTGCCTTCCTCCATACTTAGAAATATTCAACATCTCCCATAGCGTCAAGGTTCACATAGTCGAGGGAGCATTGTGGAGAAGATGAGGTATCAATCAGGACACCTCCATCGAGATTGGGTGGCGCTACTAGGGTGTCGCGTGTGCAAATTCGAGATTGCACAATCAAGCAATCACGTGGATAACCATACATCCTCTTGCATGGATTGAAGATTGCAAACGGACGTGCAATCAAGGTCCATTAGTGATTGGCCATTATCATGTCCATGCAAAGAATTAAAACGAACGTGCAATCAAGATTGGTCATTATCATGTCCATGCAAACGGACGTGCTCTATGGCTATAAAACAAAACGATGTGCGTTCTGTGATATATATTGAAGATGAGATATATAGTTAGTGAGGTGTGCGTGAGAAGAGAGTGTGTTGTGTTCTCCTTCCCTTGTTCTTCTCCCTCGTGTTGTTTCCAGTGTTGTAGTTACTTGGAATGGTATTTTTGCGCAACAACCGAGAGCTTTTCACTTTGGCTTTGAGAGCTCACAAAAGGTGTTGCTTTCATCCTTGTACCTTGTTCATTAGTTGCAGAGAAAAGAGCTGATCCAAGAAAGGGACCATCTCCTTTTGGTGCATTTGTTCTTCTTCTCGGTGAATTATTTGTCTTCACTGCCATTCACAATTACCAACATCCTACACGACGATCCGACACATCAAAGTGGTATCAAACTCATTGAGGAGCTTAGATACCTAGTTCTCATCACAACTTATTCACAAGCTCACGCCAAAAAAAGTATCACTCCACTATCGAGTCAACGCTGCATCCAAAAGTAACATCTTGGCCTTAAGTCCCTGACCATTACAAGAAAAGTTGTCCGGCCAACCTATTGGCTTCATATCGAAATAAACCCACTGACAACCACCAAAAATGTTTAAGATCAAGTTGTGCAGTAGTAGTTCTTGCTCTTACAACCCACTCTAAAACTTTGCAAGTTTTAGATGTGAGACTATATTAAGGGTGTGTTTAATTTGGAAATAAGCATGAATAAGGGTGGAGAATAAGCCGGAATAAAGCATTATTCATGTCGCATGGAAGAACAGGAATACCATAAAATGAGGTAAAAGAAGAGTATGTAAGGTGGAATAAGGATATGAATAATGACATAATAAGAGTGGAGAGCGAGAAAGAGAGAGGAATAACACCGTTATTTTTGAGATTATTCTCCAAACGAACACCCCCACCAAAAGGTTAGAATGAACCAATCATCAAAGTTTGGAGGGGACGGTGTTGTTTCCCCCTTTAATATTTTTCCCAATATATCTGTGCGTACCATTGACCAAGCCGAGAAGACTTGGCCATTCGTAGTCTGCTCCACACTTTATCAGAATCTGCACAGACCCAGTTCTGCACCTTAGCCATAATGGGTTGAAGATTTGGCGGATGCATATATGCTCTTCTCCTTCTTCTAGCTTTGATATTTCGGGTAATACTTACTTCTCTGAACACCTGTTTTAATATGCCCACCTGATTGTGATTGGAACTCTCATATCTCTTCTCCTGAATGCTTTCTTTTATTTGGACAAGGAACGTTAAACGAAGCTGTCCATGTTTGCTTTATTGAAATGTACCTGCTATCATTTTTCCCCTTTTTAGATGCGGTATTGTTCTTTCTCCATCACTGGCTGCTGAAGAAAAAAATATGTTTAATACTTTGTCTCCACGATGAGAGGTTCCGAGTGCTGAGTGTAAGTGTGAGGTGGATTTAGATCTCGTAATTAATTAATCGCATCGTGAATTCAATGATTATAAGAATAGCAGTTCTAGATCTGACTCTACCTGTTCTTGTGCAACCTGAGACATTATCTTTCTGTGAAGGGTCAAGCATCGACAAGGATATATCTACGATCATACAACATTTTATTTGGTTTTTAGTTTTTTTTAAATGTTAGGCAGGTGACATGACGAAAATTGAAAGAGCATTACTGCATCTCATTATTTATTTATTTTTGCATAGATGAGGACATATGGAGATGGTTATCAATTACAAAATACCTATTTCTGAAATATAACCTTGCAGATTGAGTTATCAAGGGCGATCCCTAGTTGTTATGAAATTCACTTTAGCACATGCTCTTTTGACATGAATTGTGTAATACTAATTATTTCAAATGGAGAAAATTTTAAAAAAAGGAATTCCATGAAAAAATTAAACAAAGGAAAGCGAATAAGCAAAAATGGGAATAATGGAAAAATAAAAAAAGAAAATGGTAATTTCAGGGACTAGAAAGATAGGAGATAAAGAGAGAAATCTCTCTACTTCTTTTCTTACCCCCAAAAATAACATGGCATTGTAGTTTAAAAAGATTATTAGATGTAAAAAATTAGATACTAGTAGAATGAGATGCTAATTGAAAATATAGCAAGAAGGACTCCATAAAAATATTAAACTAAAATTCATAAATTTAGTGAAAAATAGATATCATTCATAGATCAGTAAGCACATCTTCACTCTCAGAATGATTGGCTTATATACATCGTTATCCTTTTCATAATTTTTCAGAGAGAAAGATGGGACCAACCACATTTTGTCTGATATCATTGATTACTGACCATTAAAAACACATAATTGAATCTCTCGCAGGAAAGAGAGAGAGAGAGCAGTTGTATACTTAAAAGAAGGTTTTAAATATATTATTTAATATTTTTTATAATAATGATATCGGATTTTTTGCATTAAATAGAACTACCTAATTGAACCCACTTAATGACCTGGTACTGGTAATATAAGCAATGGGCTCTCGCTCCAAAGATTAAGATTCAACCCCATCTCCCGCTTAACTATTAAAAAAATATCAGATCTACTTTGAATTATGGGTATGGAAGATGTATTATGTCGATTTTTTTAATTTTGAGTATTCATTATGGGAAAAAGTGGCTAAATATACGACTAAAAATTGAAGACTCATCCTTAAATGTGAAACCTTCTAATATGCCGTTGAGGACCTTATTGCCGTGGCGTTGCAAAATTTGTTATCTCATGACTTTGATGAACAAGATCATAAGTGTCTGTCTTCACAATTTTTAAGGGCTGTTCATTTAAGGAATAAGGAGGGATATTCCTCTTTATTCCTCTAATTTCTTATCTCTCCATAGATGATAAAAGTCTTGATCCTATAATCCAGATGGGGGATAAAGTTTGCCTCATTATCTAT
Source organism: Ottelia alismoides (assembly GCA_037367405.1). Lineage (NCBI taxonomy): Eukaryota > Viridiplantae > Streptophyta > Magnoliopsida > Alismatales > Hydrocharitaceae > Ottelia > Ottelia alismoides. The sequence goes on from JAZKJV010009792.1 coordinate 492,654, forward strand.
CCATCATTGACCTCTTTGGTAAAAAAATATAGATGATGATCGCTTATATAACAATCTTATCTAACATAATCCTCTTATCCCTCCTTATCATCTCGTTCCTACCGAACAAAGAATAGCAAATAACTAGCACTTATCACTCTTTATCTTCTTCCTCCAACGGAACAAAATTAATCAATTATTCCTCCTTTGTTACGATTAGGGTCATATTAGGATCGGGAATCCCAATAGGATGGGACTCTTAATCCTAATAGTAGTTGACTAGCATTCTATTTGTAATACTAATGAGAATAGGATGATAGGATTGTAATTGGGCTATATATAGAGGGGATGGGGGTATTGTCTCTACACTACAACTAGAACAATGTAATCCCTAGAGAGAGAGAGAGAGAGGGAGGGAGGGAACAAAGAGGGTTGTACACCTTCTATTTTAGTGATTTTCTTCTCCAGTGGTCGCGCGAGGTGATCGACTATCGTCATATCTATTTCTCTTTTTCTTCACATGCTTCCGTGTTGGTGGTCAATTGTGCATCCGCATCTATATCATATGGTTCGTATCCCTAACAACCGGTATATGAGTGCATATGAATCATATCGAGTCCCAACACCCTTATCCTTATATCTCTACCGAGCGACCCCTAAAGATATCCCATGCTACCTCAAAGAATGTCCACTCATAGAAACATACCAACTTAATTTGGACCATGATTGATGCCAAAATTAACATGTCTATCACAACAATGACCTTACTTCACAAGATCTTGCTATCATAATCCTTTAGCCACGCACACGCGCACACATATCAAAAATCTATTGGCATAGGTAGTGTTACCATCTTGCCATAATTTCCAATTCCAAACTGTGTATTCGGTAGTTCCTTTCATGAAATTTCAGCTAATTAGGGGCATGGACAATGGCTTACTCTTTTTGCATAAGATACATCACAAGTTTCAAAGTGATGCATCATAATACACCACACTCATCCCTCTCTTGAAGAATTTGCAAGTATGAATTTGCAAGTTTGAGTGGATCATTTGGCTATTAAACAAGCCTTGTACCTTGTCATATACATCCATCTTAAGTTTTCCATTATAGTAAAGACCCACTTGCAACCAACAACAGGTGGTTCCACAATAGCTGATATCATTTCCAGCTCCATAGAATCAAGCTTCCTTTATGGAAGCTTTTATAATCTAAGTATGTGAGATGTGAGAATTCACTATGGGTAGACACTAACATAACTATCTTATGCATGACTCAAATGTTCAAAAGGCATTGCTTTTGAAATAGAGTGCATCTATTTGTTCACTCCTTATCTGTCTTGTAGTCCCCTTAGGGGTTCATGTACAAAAGGCTTTGATGTTGATTCCAAACTAGTAGATTTCACACAAACAATAGTGGTAGGACAAAGTTAAGGGATGATGGAATGAAAATTTTCCATTGACGCGCAACCCAACTCAACTATACCCGATCTCAAGTTTAGGCAAATGACGACGGTTGCGTTAGGTAGCCGACAACTAATGTAAAACGAGGTGATCTTATAACATGGATTTAAGCAAACATTTAAATTTCATCAGAATGCTCCCTACTAGAAACACGTTACATTGCATGAATGCAATGAGAAGTTGGAAAAGACCGCTATATCGCTGCTCGAATGCAGTTAAAAATTTGTAAGGGCTCTCAAGAAACAACATGCATAAGCTAGTTCCATTGCACCATCGCCTGAATGTAGTCCAAAATTTGCAAGAGTTCTCTACATGATAGATGAAGTAAATAAGTTATTTCGACAGAGGTCATCACAGAAGTTGTGAATAAGTAGTTGGAATATTGACACTTTGATTGCAAATCATGCAGATTGTAGGTACGATGCAAACAAGGAAGATTCAGTTATTTTGTCTCCAAGAGATAAAATGGATTGGAGAGAAAACAAGGAAGATAGAGAAGACATGCTTTTAATTTTGGTCACAACAACAAAGCCTTTTCCAACATTAAGTAGAGTCATGTACATGGATTATTTGCCTCCATTCATATCTATCTTAGGTCATTCTTGGGCTTAGATATAAAAAATGAAGATCCCTTTGGATAGTCTCATTCCAACACTTCTTGGGCCTTCCTCGCCTTCTCTTAGATGGCTCAACATCTTAAAACTTGTATCTTTCATCAGTCGCCTCCTTTGCAAATGGAGAAACCATCTTAAGCAATATTCTTTCATCTTATCCTCTATCTGAGCTACACCAACTTTCCTTTTGATCACATCATTCCCGAACTGATCTTTACCTGTATGACCAAACATTTGTCTTAGCACTTTCATTTCTGCTGCTATTATTCTCAAACATATTTATGTATCAATGGACAACATTCAGATCCATAGAGCATAGTAGGTCTCACTATTTCTTTGTAAAATTTTCCTTTGTTTTTCACAGGAATTTTCCCATCACATAGAAAAATAGAGGCTCCTCTCTACTTTAACCAACTTGTATTTATTCTATGAATAACATCTCCATTGATTTCCACATCATGATACAAAATAAATCTCAAGTATCTAAAAGAATCTTTCGTATGAATGTCATTGTCTTCAATCTTGATCTCGATTCCTTCACTACTGCTTCCATCAAATGTGCAGTCCATATATTCAGTTTTGGCACTGCTTATATGAAATCCTTTAGTCTCTAACACATGCTCCCAAACCTCTAGCTTCTCATTTAGCCCACCTCTAGTCTTGTCAATCAATATAATATCATTAGTGAATAACATACACCAATGTATCTCATTCTAAACATGACTTGTAAACACGTAGATAATCAAAGTAAAAAGGAATGACCTCAAAGCTGAACTTTGATGTAGAGTATTGTTAATGCCAATACAGTCATTCTTCCCAGACTGAAGACTTACACAAGATGAAACCCCATTATACATATTCTTTATAAGGTTAATGTATATGACAAGCACTTGTCTCTTCTCCAAAATTTTCCATAATGTATTCAAAGGGACATAATCATAATTCTTCTCCAAATCAATAAAAAATCTATGGAGGCTCTTCATTTTAGTTCAATAAATCTCCATTGTTCTCTTCAACAAGTGTATAACTTCAATAGCTGAGTGACTTGACATTAATTCGAATTGGGTTTTCTTTTACTTTGCAAACTTACCCCAACCTTCTTTGATCACACGTTCCCAAATTTTCATAGTATGACTCATCAATTTGACACCTCTGTAATTCAACCAATTTTGAATGTCTCCCTTATTTATATAAAGAGGGATCATGATACTCTCCTCTTCTGGCATTTTCTAACTTCACCAAATAACATTGAATAAATTTGTGAGTTAAGTGAAACCACGATCAACTAGAACTCTCCAAACTTCTATAAGAATGTCATTATGTCCTACACCTTCCCCAGATTTCTTAGCCTTCAAATTCCTCCTCTACTTCATTCCTTTGTAGTCATCTATAGCTTTAAATTTTAGTATTTAGGTAAAACGAAGGGTATTGGTGTTGGAGTGATAGTTCATAAGGATTTGAAGGTTAGTATAGTTGAGATGCAAAGATTTGGTGTTGGGACTATTATGCTAAAAGTGGTACTTGAAGAAAAAATCATGAATATCATCTGAGTTTATGCATGACAATTTGGTTTAGAAATGATTAAACTAGATCATTGGGAGGATTTGGAAAAGATTATGTAAGGAATCTCATAGAGAGAGATGATTTGCACAGTTGACAATTTCAATGGACATGTGGAAAAGGATGCTTCATAGTCTACTTGTGTTTATGAGGGTCATGGCTTCGAGGTTAGAAATGAAGAGAGAAAAGTCATTCTGGATTTTGTAACGACTTATGTCATTTTTTTGCAAATACCCTCTTCAAAAAGATGGAGGAGCATTTAATTAATTATAAGAATGACACAACTACAATACAAATAGATTACTTTACGATGAAGAAAATAGATCACTTGTAGTGTAAAGATCACAAACTAATCATAGGAGAGAGCTTGACATCTCAACATCACTTGTTAGTTATAGATGTGCAACTAAAAGAGATTGGTAAAGAAAAGTATGATTTTCAAGACCATTAGAATCAGATGGTGGAATCTTCAATTGAAGCATGCAAGCTTCAATGGGAAGATTTAGAAGATTTATCTTGTAAATGTAAGAGAAATGTAAATGAGATGTAGGCTGTCGTAGCATCTTGTATATGCAGGGCAACCATTGAGATGCTAAGAGAGTCTAAAGGAGGAGTCCCATATCAAAAGGATCCTTGGTGGTGGAGTAAAGAGATACAAGAGAAGCTCAAAATTAAAAGAGTTTGCTTTAATGCTATGTATAAGGATAGATCATAAGAAACTATCACAAACTACAAAATAAAGAATAATAAAGCAAAAGAGGTTGTACGTGAAGCTAAGAAAAAAGCCTATGAAGTTTCGTACAAAAAGATTAATTCTAGGGAGGGCTAGAATAATATAATGAGATTTCCTAAAGATACAAAAATAAAAATCAAAGATTTTTACAAGTGAGATGTATTAAGGATGATGAAGGACGCAAGCTTATTACTTAAGGATGTAGAAACTAGATGGATGCAATATTTCCATAAGCTTTTTATTGTGTAAGGGAATAAAGAAATCACTTTGGGAGATCTAGTTAGTAGTGGAAATCACCTAATTTATGCGATCTAGAGATGGGTACAAAAGAAGGAAGTAGAGGAGACTTTAAAGGTAATATATAAAATGAGAAAAGTGTAGGACCTGATGACATTTCTATAAAATTATGGAGAGTTGTAGCTTAACATGGCTGGACTTGGCTCACAAATTTATTCAATGTTATTCAATGAAGCAAGAAAATATTTGCAGAATGGAGAAAAAGCATCACAATTCCTTTTTACAAGAATAAGAAGGACATTCAAAATTATTCGAATTACATAGGTATCAAAGTGACGAATCAGATTATGAAAATTTGGGAACATGTGATCCAAAGAAGTATGAGTCAAGTTTTCAAAGTAACACAAAATTAATTTAGATAGGTAGCTAAATTATTAAATCTATCCACACATTAAGGAGATCAATGGAGATTTATAGCATTAAAAGAAGTACCTTCATATGGTTTTTATTGATTTGGAGAATGCTTATGCTTCAGTTACAAGGGAGATGTTGTGGAGAGTTTTGGAGAAAAGATGAGTTCCTATCTTGTATATTAGACTTATAAAGAATATGTATGATGACACTTCATCTTGTGTTAAAATCTGGTATGGAAAAAAACTAACTATTTTGACATTAGCATCAATCTGCATCAAGGTTCAGATTTAAGTTCATTACCTTTTTATCTTGATGATGGATGAGTTGACTAGTCACATTCATGGTGAGATATCATGGTGTTTGTTGTTTACTGATGATATTGTGTTGGATGATGAGACTATAGATGGAGTAAATGATAAACTTGAGGTTTGAGACGTACCTTAGAGACTAAAAGATTTTATATAAGTAGGGCAAAGTCTGAATATATGGAGTGCACATTTGATGGAAGTAGTGGTGAATGAATCAAGGTGAAGATTGTAGCGGATAATATTCAGAATAAGGACTCTTTTAAATACTTTGAATTTATTTTACAACATGACGAGGAAATCAATGGATATATTATTCATAAAATAAATGCATGTTGGATAAAGTGGAGATGAGTTTACTATTCTATGTGATAACAATGTTTCATTTGAAAATCAAAGGATCATATTACAAAGCAATTGTGAGACTTGCTATGCTCTATGAATCTCAACGTTGGCCTGTGAACCATATACACGTGTAGAGAATGACAATAGCAGAATTTAAAATGCTACGATGGATGCGTGGTCATACATTAAAAGATCAAACTTGGAATGATGTTCTTATAAGTAAAGTTGATGTAGCTTCGATAGAAGATAATATGAGAGTGAATCTCTTAAAGTTGTTTTACCATTTGCAAAGGTGCTTGGCTGATGCATCAATTAATATAAGATTTGGGATGTTGAGCTTGCTAAGAGAGAGCAAGGAAGACGTAATTGATGTTGTAAGGAAACTATCTGAAGGTATTTTAGTTATTTAGAATAACTCTAAGAATGATCCAAAATAGATTCGAATGATGTCAAAGAATCCACAACCTACTTAATGTAGGAGATGGCTTTGATATTGTTATTGTATGGGTCACCTAGATAAGGGTGTTTAAAGAGACCTAAGGTGGTAAGAATGACGGGTGCCCTCTATATTACCCCCACCAATCATCCTCCTTTTGAGGATGTCCTGAAAAGAAATAACCACATTAAAAAATATTTCTACAACTCTTGGCCTTGCATATATTATTAGCAAATAGCATACTGATAAATTAACGAGAAAGACATCACTTAGTGGTAGCTTGGGAATCACATACAACTAAAAAAGCCTTCAATAGACGATAGTATGCATTAGCTACTTATGCAGCATTCTCGAGAGGTACAAGCTTCATACTTCATATAAGTGTTGTCCATATCCATAAAGGTACCATGAGGCTCATAAATAAACCATTCACTATGTCTTATTACCTGTTGTGGAGAGAAGAAAATAGTGATTATATATATATATTAAAATAGTGTATCCTAATCCTCTTTATATAAGAAGATGCTTAAGTTAGGGTAACACCTAATAGATGCCATAGAAAAGAGAACAAACAAAAGTGCTCCTGGAACAGTTTGCAACTTATATCACTTTTATAGAATTCTGAATACTTCCTCTGAATCAGGTGCATAGATATCTACCATTCTTAGCTTGGAAAAATACTTCTAAAAAGGACCTCTAGAGAGTGCTTTGGTAAATCTCTTTAGTGTTTTGATATGAGACACGTGAGATGCCACCCTTCTATATCATATATAGACCCTTATATATCATATTTATGGTGTATGGTCATCTACCTTAACGTGCTTGGCTTTCAAGAAACTTCGGATTATTTGCTCTGATTAAAGTTGCTTGATTGTAATACCATGACCGCATTAGGAGAAGAAACTCTATGTGTAAATAAGTTAATTAGGATGTAACCCACTTCATTTTCTAATAGCTTGGGCCATAGCCCCATTCTCTTTGTCCTGGCGGTGGATGCATTACCTTGTATGGTGAAGCAGATAGTGGCTCATGGTCTCACGACAGGATATTCTTTGGGGGGGTGTCTCTATTCCAGTTCTCCAATATGCAGATGATACTATTTGTTTTATTGAGGGTTGGGGCTATTGAGGTGAGGGGAATGTCGATGGTTCTGGAGATCTTTAGGGAGATATCTGGCCTTAAGCTCAACAAAGATAAGTCCAGCATGATCCCTTTGATCTTTCTGAGGAAAAGGTTATAACTTGTACTCTGGAGCTGGGGTGCTCACGTAGTGCGAGATCGATTAGATATTTGGGGCTACTGTTGGGATGCGGTTGCATTCTTCTCTCTGATTGGCTACCAGTGGCGGAGAAGTTAGAAAGGAAGCTGGCAGGTTGGAAGGGTTCTTTACTTTCTCGGGGTGGTCACATGATTCTGGTGAAGGCATTTTTGGCGGTGAGCCCAATTTTCTTCATGTCATCGAGACTTCTTCCAGTGGAGAATCACAATCGGCTTGAGAAGATCATGCGAAGTTTCTTTTGGGGCAGGATGGGATGTGATGGCCATGCTCTACATCTTGTGGATTGGCAGACTGTTACACTGCCAAAGGAGGATGGGGGGCTTGGTGTTTTGAGATTGGAGCTTATGAACCATGCACTTTTGCTAAAATAGGCCGCGAGAATTTGGAGCGAAAAGAAGGACATCTGTAGTAGACTCATTCGCAGCATCTATGGGGTCGATGTGCACTGTGTTAATGATTTTCCTCACCTTCAGTTTGAGACGCCATTATGGAAGGGTATTCGAGCAATTATCCCAGATCTTCCTCTTCTCTTCCGTCCACGTTTAGGTGATGGCTGTAATTTTTTATTTTGGAACGATGCCTGTATTAATGATGGACCTATGGTGACCCGTTTCCCATATTTATTTTCTCCAACAGATTACAAAGGTGCTCGTATGGCTGATTTGTGGAATGATGGTGCTTGGGGACTTACTTTCACTAGTGCCCTCTCTGAATGATGAAGGCAATAATATCGAGATTTGATGGAATCTTTATCTAGGACTGAGGGTCCCAACTTTGGTAGTGACCACTGGGTTTGGAGAGAAGGTGATTTCTCTGTCAATAAGGCCTACTCTAAGTTGATCAAGGGAGCAAAGCAGCTTCATGAGGACCTTGTTAAGGTTTGCAGAATGATTTGGGAGCTGAAGATACCGGCACTCATTAGTATATTCTTGTGGCTCCTGAGACATGAGAGGCTCCTTACAAGGGAGAGGCGGGCTCACATATTTCGTTACGAGGATACCTCATGTGTTCTTTGCAGTTCTAACTTGGAATCCGTTGAACACATGTTCTTGGTTTGTGAAAAGATGAAAGTTTTCTGGCAGATGATGGATGTGACTTGGGTAGATGTTAGCAACATGACGTCGTGTTGGGAATCTCTCCTCAACTCGCGTTTTCGTCCAAATACTGAGAGATTGGCTCCAATTGCAGGTTTATGGGCTGTTTGTCTTGCTAGAAATGGTGTAATCTTACATGCAGAGAGGTTCTATGTTGAGAATGTAGTCCATTATTCTCAGACTCTCATCGAGTCCTGGTTGTTCTAATCTCTTTTTTAATATAGTGGGGTGGACACCTCCGCGTGTTTCCCCTTTTTTGGATTAAAAAAAAGATACGCTACAAAATCACACGATTCTTATCCATTATGAAACTTGCATATTAATCATTTTAGTGAGGGTGAAGAAACCCCCTCTCCTAAATGATAGGCCATTCCCTAGTAAAGTATATAGACATCTCATTATCATTATGAGAGCATCCATGTCAGCTAATATAGGCTAATCCATAAACCAGCTAACATGTCTCGTAACAAATGATTAGAAGCCTAACAACAATCATATTAAGGAGCTTTTCAACAAGATATTTGTATTTTAGACATTCACTTACATTATATCCTCTTCATAAAACTTTAGATTGGAATTGATAAGTACAATATAGACGTATACCTCATTATGCCAATATTCTTGAGGAGACCAGTTACGAACTTCATCTAACTTGTTAAGAGACCTCCACCATTTTTGGAAAACTCTAAGACACGGAAATATCATAGCTCACCCATGTCTTGATAGTAAGTGGTTATGGCAGAAACCATTTAGCTACCAATTCAGTCTTGTAGCATTATACACTACTATCTACTTTGTGCTTCATCATGAACAACCACATGCATCCTACTACTATTAAACCGTTAAGAGAGAAAATAAGGGTTAAGGGTTCACTTGTACGGATCATAGGGATGATAATTTTTCTACCATATGTAGTTTCCATATTCTATCTACAAGTGTCTCTTGAAATATTTTAGCAATCATTGCTATTAGGAGATCCTGAATAAGCTATTTGTACTCCCGGGAAATCCCTCAAGAGCGAAGTAACTGTGAGCAAAAAAGTGGAACACTTGCATATGCCCTTCCTTGGTGATATAGGTAAACCGATATTATCTGAGGGACCTCTCACATTTTCATCTTATTAACTAACGGAGTCATGAAAAGGAACATCACTACCAATGCTATGAGTAAATAGTAAGTGTACAACATTTATCACCAATTTAAGATTAGACATGTAAGGCAAGGGGATTCGATCTCTGTATGGTTAGGTGTCTTAGTATAGACCTTATCAAAATGGGAAGCAATGTCTACACTGCATTTAATAATAGGAGTGTTCAAATTTTCCGGATCAGCGGTGTTGGATAGGTTCCTCTCCTTGTGAGAACCTAGTCCATATATATAGGATGTTGGTAGTCCTATTTGGAAAAAGAAAAAAAATCAATTACTAATTGGAGGAGGAGATCAATTACCTTTTAGGATTAAGAATCATATTTTCCGAATCCTATTGGAAGTAGAAGTTCATGTCTCCTTATTTGCTCATCTCCATGGAGTATAAGGAGGTATGAGAGTGCACATCAGGATCATCCCAACACAAGATCTCCTATTACAAGAAAGAAATAAGAAAGAGAGGGAGAAGAAAGAAGGTCTGTGGTTGCCATGAAGTTTGGAAGGAGTAATCCTTGGATTAATTTTTCTCTAGCATTCTTCCCTACAGTTTGACGACGGATTCATCGTTTTGATGATATTTCTCCTCTTTACTATTCTCCATTGTTTGATGATTTGTATCACCGTATAGAGGGCCGATATTGTGTAAGCCCCTCACGGGAGATCATTTCGGTTATAGTGCTTAATTTTGGGTTGCGATTAACCCGTGATTTTTCCCTCACATTGAGGGTTTTCCACGCAAAAAATCTCCATACAATTGTGATTACTTTTGTTCTTGCATTTGTAGTTATTTACTTGCTATTCGGATTGTTCGTGGTTCTTCTACCATTTGATTTACCATTAACCTGGCAATTAGTTATTTCGATAATGCTTCTGCAATATTCATGGGAATGATTGTTCCCAAAAAATGGTATCAGAGATTGTTTAATGATAGATTACAAGATAGAGTTTGGTTCGAGTCGGATGATTAGTCTTAATGGGACTAATTATAATTTATGGAAGAACAAGACGAATGATATTTTATATGTGAAGTCTATGCACCTTTCGGTGTTCTCCACGCAGATGTCTGAAGTCAAAACTGACGAGGAATGAGAATTTGAACATGAGAAGGTTTGTGGCTTCATAAGACAGTTTATTGATGAGAATGCCTACAACCACATCCAAGATGAAAGCCACGCTAGAAGCTTGTGGTTGAAGTTGGAAAATCTCTATGCCTCCAAGACGGGAAGTAACAAATTATTTCTTCTCAAAAGATTGATGAATTTGAGATTCAAGAAGGGCGGTTATGTTCTAGATTTTCTTAATGGATTCTAATGAATTAAAAGTCACTGACGAGTATGAGAATAAAATTTGAAGATGAGATGTTGGGACTATTATTGCTTGCTACTCTACCAGATTCGTGAGACTTTCATAGTCTCACTTACTAACTCCGCAGTTAACAGGGTTGTTTCTTTGGAGACTGTCAAGTCTAACATCCTCAATGAGGAGATGCGAAGAAAAATCCAAGGAAACCCTTCACATTCAGAGGTTCTTTTTACAGACAACATTGTGAGGAGTAGAATCAAGAATGATAAAGGGCAGGGATAACAACAAGAGCAAGTCCAAATCTAGATATCAGAACATGGAGTGCTACTATTACGAGAAGAAATGGCACATCAAGAAGTATTTCTTCCAATTCAAGATAGATAACAAGAATAATGACGACAAATAAGAAAAGAAAAATGACAATGTTGTTGTAGCTGCACAACATGAGCTCCTTATTATTTGTGATGAGGAGATGACGAATGTCGCAGAGGATGATACTTCTTGACTTGTTGATAGTGGTTCTGTTTTACATGTTACATCTTAGAGAGAGTCTTTCTCTTCATATATAGCTGGTTATTTTGGTACATTGAAGATGGATAATAGTTCTTTGTCCCATGTTGTTATCATTGACAAGAGCGGTGTTGACACTCAAAGATGTGATCCATGCACCAGACACACACTTAAATCTCATTTTTACAGGCAAGCTTGATGATGAAGGACACCTCAATACTTTTGGTAGCAGACAATGGAAGCTTACTCGAGGATCCTTGGTTGTTGCTCGTTACAAGAAGTATATCAATAATTTTTACATCATGAATACGTTCATTTCTCATGATATTGCACATGTGACTGGAGATGCAAAATCCATTGAGCTATGGCATCAACGATTGGGTCACATGAGCGAGAAGGGGATTCAGTGTTTGGCGAGGAAGAATATGCTGACAGAAGTCAAGAAAGAGAAGTTGGAGAGATGCCCACACTACTTGGATGGGAAGCAGATGAGAGTCTCCTTCAAGAGCCATCCACCTTCTAGAAAGATGCAACCATTGGAGCATGTTCATACAGATGTTTGTGATCTGTTGAAAGTAAATTATCTTGGTGGTGCACTTCGTTTTGTTACATTCATTGATGATTTCTCCAAAAAAGTCGGTGTCTACGACTTAAAGAGGAAGGATCAAGTCCTTGGTGTTTTCAAAGACTTCCATGCGCTAGTGGAGAGACAATCTGGGAAGAACCTTAAGTGCATCTACAGTGATAATGACGGTGAGCATATTAGGCTATTTGACGAGTATTGCATATCTCATGGTATTAGAGAGCAGAAGACTCCACCCAAGACTCCACAGTTGAATGACATAACAAAGAGAATGAACATGAACTTGATGGAGAGAGTCAGATGTCTTCTTTCTGAAGCTAAGTTGCCTAACTCTTTTTTGGTGTGAAGCACTTTATACTGTTGTTCTTGTTATCAATCTATCTCCACATGTACCTTTGGATGGTGATGTTCCTGACAGGGTTTGGCATGAAAATAATGTCTCCTATAATAATTTATGGGTCTTTGGATGCCGTGCTTTTGTCCATGTCCTCAAGGATGAAAGGTCCAAGTTGGACGCAAAGATGAAGCAATGCATTTTCTTAGAATATGATCAAGATGAATTTGACTACAGGTTGTATGATCCAGTTGATATAAAGCTAGTAAGGAGCATGGAAGTGATCTTTTCTGAAGATGAAACCATTGAGGACATCCAGAAGGCTGCTAAGGACACTCCTTCGAGCATCTATCGGCCAGATGACGTGGAGTCAATCCCTTTGCAAAGAGCTCCACATGTGGTGCCAAATAATATCGATGAACATGTGTCAGATGGAAGAGATGAGGAGGATGTGCCATAGATCTCTACTCTTGATGATGATGATGATGATGATGCAGATGGTGATGATGATGGTGGGCAGGATGATGAGAGATCTTCTTCTTCTTCTTCTTCTTCTTCTTCTGAAGCTCTCCCAACATAGAGATCTGTGAGGGAGAGGCAACCCCCAACCATATATCCTGCATGAGAATACATTATGCTAACAGATAGTGCTGAGCTTGAATGCTATGAAGAAGCCTTCCAGGATGCAAAAAAGAAAAAAAATGGGCAGAAACTATGAAAGAAGAGATGGAGTCCCTTCATGAAAACCATACATTTGAGCTTGTGAAGTTGTCCAAAGGTAAGCATGCATTAAGAAACAAGTGGGTTCATAGAGTGAAACATGATGAATGCTCTACAGACCCAAGGTACAAAGCTAGGTGGATTGTGAAAGGTTTTAACCAAAGGAAGGGAGTTGATTTTGAGGAGATTTTTTCTCCTATGGTGAATATGTCTTCTATCAGAGTGGTTCTCAGCTTGGCTGCTAGCCTTGACATGGAGATTGAACATATGGACGCGAAGATGACTTTCCTCCATGGTAGCCTTGAGGAGTAAATTTACATGTTGCAACCAGAATGTTTCATAGTTAAGGACAAGGGAGATTATGTTTATAGGCTAAAGAAAAGCCTATATGTCTTAAAACAACTGCCAAAGCAATGGTACAAGAAGTTTGAGTCATTCATGAGGGAGCATGTCTATTCCAAGACTACTTCAGATCATTGTGTTTTCATGAAGAAATTCTCAGGTGATGACTTCATCATTTTGTTGCCTTACGTTGATGATATGTTGATTGTTGGCAACAATAGTGGGAGAATCGCTTGCTTGAAGAAAGAGTTAAGTTCTTTTCTATGAATGACTTGAGACATGCAAGCCAAATTTTGGACATGAATATCACAAGGGATCAAAAGGCAATGAGGTTATGGATTTTTCAAGAGAAGTACATTGAGAAGGTACTTTGGAGATTTCATATGGAGAAGGCAAATCCAGCTAGCATCCTTCTTGAAGCGCATTTCAAGTTAAGTCCAAAGATAGCCCACAGAACAATGAAGAGAAGAAAGATATGAAAAGAGATCCCTATGCATCAACCACATGTAGTCTCATGTATTCCATGGTTTGTATGAGGTCAGATATTGCTCATGCAGTTGGATTTGTTAGTAGGTTCATCTCAAATCTAGGGAAAAAAATATTGGGAAGCAGTTAAATGGATCTTGAGATATCTTCGAGGTACTAGCAGTTACTCTCTTTGTTTCTTAGCAGAGAAGACTATTCTTCTTGGATACACAGATTTAGACATTGCATGTGACATTGATGGGAGAAGATCTATATCAGCTTACACGATGTCCTTTGCAGGTAGCGCAGTTTCTTGGCAGTCCAGGCTTCGGAAGTGTGTGACACTATCAACTTCAGAGGCTAAATTCATTACAGCTAAAGAGGCATGCAAGGAGTTGTTATGGATGAAGAACTTCACTCAGGAACTTGGTTTTCATCAGGACAAGTACGTGCTCTACTATGATAGTCAGAGTGCTATTCATCTCGGCAAGAAATCTACATTTAATGCAAGATCGAAGCACATCGATGCCAGATATTATTGGATACATGATATGTTAGAATCGAAGCAGTTTGTACTTGATAAGATGCACATAGATGACAACGGTGCTGATATGATGACAAAGACCTTGTCTCTTGGAAAGTTCGAGAGATGTTGTTCCCTTGTAGGTTTGGAGCAGTTCCGACATCGTCGGTGAGGGAGATATTTGTTAGATAGGTTCCCCTCCTTGTGAAACCTAGTCATATATATAGGACATTGGTAGTACTATTTAGAAAAGGAAAAAAATCAATTACTATTTGGAGGAGGAAATCAATTACCTTTTAGGATTAAGCATCTTCTTTTCCTATTCCTATTGGAAGTAGGAGTTCATTTTCCTTATTTGCTCATCTCCATGGAGTATAAATAGGAGGTATGGGGTTGCACACCAGGATCATCTCAATACAAGCTCTCCTAGTACAAGAAAGAAATAAGAAAGAGAGGGAGAAGAAAAAAGGTCCATGGTTGTCACGTAGTTTTGAGGGAATAATCCTTGGGGCAATTCTTCTCCAGCATTCTTCCCTACAGTTTAGCGACGAATTCATCGTTTTGGTGATATTTCTCCTATCTATATAATGTTTCCGCAATACTCGTGTGATTGATTGTTACCAACAAGTGGGTACCCCACTTGACCCGCTCATTTTGACCCTAAACTCAAGGTACCCATTTGAAAGTGATGGGTCAGGTACCCGCAATATCCCGATCCGTGACCCATCCAAAAAATCCATTGAATTAACGGGTACATGTGGGTACCCTATTAGAAGCGTCTACTACCTAATTTAATTTAAACAATGCAAATTATTAGGTACAAAGACCGATATATAAATATTGTTCTTATCTCTTTCAAAATATAAATATGGTCGTGGATACACATATCAGTAAATATGAATAATGTATAACTGAATCATTAAAAAAGATATGGATATGAAATGGATACAAATCATGATACGAAAATAATAAAAATTAATATAATATAACTTGGATAACTTTACGTGCATTTGATAGCTTTCACATGACATATATGTACATGTATCTACTTTGAATGGTGTAAATCAATATTCCAAACAAAATCATAACTCAAAATTTTTTGTCAAATTTCATTATCGTCAAAATATCAATTTCGTGAATGTAGCGAAATACTACTAAAATGGCATATTTTGTCGTGTGCCTTTTTTTGGTGCACATCGTTGATTTGTTGCCAGATTCGACCAAATGTTGACGAAATTTCCTTTATGGATATTTCATATGCTACAAACCCAACATATAACCATGGAATGTATGGAAATGACATCATATATAGAATGGTATGCAAGTCAAAAATAAGTGATGATGGTATTTTTATGCTGAAATCACGAGCACTTGGGTCGATTCCGCAGGCGGCGGGTCTAAGCTCCCCCTCCTCAATCTCAATGAGGAACACCATGCTCGGCCCTCGTGTTAGAAGAATGTCAAGGTAACAATGCATTATCACCCAAGATTGGGGGTGTCCTCCATGAAATTGATGGTCTCCCACCTCGCCGACACAACCACCGTATTCCTCCTTGGTGGATCAACCAGGTTGAACTTGTAATTTCCAGTCTCAATCGCTAACACCTAGAAATTATAGTCGTCGATGTGCATGGATGTTCAATTTTATCCCTTGATTAATATTTATCAAATACATATGTAATTGCACTTAATAAAGGCAGTACTTACATGGGTACCTGCGAGTACCCATTACCTGTTGATATTAACTGGGTATCTGTTATGATCAGGTACCTGTTGGATGGGACGGGTCGACCCATGACTCAATAACAACATGTCAGGACGGGTCACAATCAAATGGGTCGGGTACCCGCCCCATGGACACCCTTATTTAAGAGTAATAACATGAGTCATTAGGCTCAAAATAGGAGGTTGGAGGCATTAAGTGTACCACTTTATCAAAAGAGTATGAGCCCAACGTCTTAGATCTCATGGGTGAGAAGAAGACAATTGACTCAAAGAAAATAAGACGAATCCTTACACGCCATCTCTTATAAACCACATCACAACACCAATAGTACTTTTGGATTTGTTAATGTCTAATAAATAGACACATGACGATACTAGGTGAAAGTTTACTGTGTCTAGGAGTCATGGTATGAAAAAACACAACACATTCAAAAATACAAGGAGATACAAAAAAATATCCTTCCTAGGAAAGGGAGCCTACAATGAGACTTATGTATTAATCACTAATGAGGGAACACTTGATTAAGTAACTAGCATCAAGCATAACATCTCCCTAATATGAATTAGGAACATGACTATGAAAAGGAGAACTTGGGGGACATCTAACATCTGCATATGTTTTCTCTCAACAATTATATTTTATTGAGAGGTGTAAAAATATAAAGTTTGATGAAGAATCCTTTGAAACTTAAAAAAAATGAAAAATAGATAAAGTGTAGAACTCAAGAGCACAATCAATTTGCTATATTTGACATAAGCTGATAAGGAATTCTTAATTTCTAAAATATAGTGTCTTATTGCTTCCTCAATTTCAAATTTATTCTATAATAAAAAACACGAGACATGCACAAATTTGTTTATAGTGATAAGATAAAATTTAGGATTTTGAAGATAATGGGCAGAACTTGGATCCCTGACATTAAATAAACCGATTCAAAATATGAAAGTGAAGAAGATGTTTAGCCTCACAAATTATGGAAAGCTAAACCATCGAATCAAATTTGACAAAATATAAGCTCATCATTAGAGCTGCATTGCAATTATATAACAAAATTATTATGAAAAATTAATTGTGATAGCACATGGTTACGAAAACTATTTCCAAACTGTTTCTCTAATCATATGAGATTTGGTATTATACCTTTGAAGTGTGATCATTGCCGTAGTCACTAAAGCAGAAGACCTCATGACTTTATTCTCATTCAAGAAAGCTTGCACCCATAGGCATGACGATGAGCATGTTCTTCATGTGAACTTGAGAGATGGTCTCTCCTTATCCACCAAGAAGATGGTCCTCCTCACAAGATCGAGAAGATTGTCGATGAGAAGAATGCTAATGAATGACTAACAAGGGGAGAGAGGGAGAGTGAGAGAGAGATGGTCATCCTCTTGAAGATGAATAAATAATTCATCTTCTCCTCCTTGAGAGGGCCTTAAGAATATGAAGTCTTACGTGATCTTCAAGGGGACCCAAGTCCCACCTTACATAGTCTAGTGGATGGCTAGTATTTAGCCTTTCCTTATATGAATGTCTAGGATTGAATACTATTTCAAATAGAATGAAAACAAATTAAAAGGAAAATCAATCATCATTAGTAAGATTGTATTCTCCCAGTAATACGAGAAAGGCAATCAACATGAAGGAGATTGTACTCCCATATTAATAGGAGATAGGATGAGTGGACGGCCATAAGAAGAATCCTACTCTTCATATGTGGTTGTCCACTATGTACTGTGGATAATCTTTCCTCTCTTTCCTTTTCTTTCCTATTTGAATTATATTCATATAATCTCTTCCTTAAAATGGAAGTGCCATGGTGTGCAATCTTTTGAGATCACATCACCCTTGAGTCTTCCCGGTACTCTTACATTTTGCATGCTGGATGATCTTGATTAAACATCAAGTTTAAATCCTTATTTGACTACTTTATTCGAGGTTTATTAATAAGTTTATCAATTGAATCATTGGGCAATAGTATAAATTTATACGAATTTCTAAAATCTTATAGCGTAGTGTTAAATTCTTATCGTGTTTCCTAAACTAGATGGCCACCTTTGGAATTCGGTAGACCCTAATATATCATGAACGAGTTCAAGTTTTCAATTCGTTGAACTTGTATGATTCTTTTAAAAGACCATACATCTCATAAAACTTTTTAAATATACCAGCTCACTGATATATAGACCTTGATTAGGTCATCAACCTATTGATATGGCAAATACACATACTCAGACATATAGATAAGTATCTGTCTCCAGTCAGAGGACGTGTTCATGTTTATGGTATCATATAATATAGGTCTCAAGTTATTTAGATCTCGTCAAGTCACTCTTTGATCATGAATCATCAAACGCTTTTGAATCTCGATTACTATGTAGAGAACCTGCATCAAGAGGTCAATTGGATATCAACCTTTAGATAATGATTACATCTCTTTCCCATAGTTGAGATCCTTCTTGATATACACTTGACAATGTTGATTTTGTCCTCAATCTAACTCTTTAGATATACTACCTTGAATTCGTCTATATAATCTAACTTTTGGATCAACATCTATATGATATCAAGATGACCACGGTACATAACCCTAATTGTATAGAGGGCCCTATTAATGCAAAATTAATTATACTTTATTTCATATAGAGAGAATTTTCATTAACAAAAATAGATGTGGAGTTAAAATTTATTATAATTGTATAAATGATGTGTATAGATGTAAGTATATAGAGTGCCGAACACAGGGAGAAAACATGATAGACTGTGCAAGTGAATGCAAAAATTGTCCTTCTCTTGCCTATTTATTGTCTTTGTGTGGGTTTTTAATTATTTGTTTTTATAGATTTTAATTTTTATATATTTTTAGTTGTTTTTAGTTTGGGATATTTACACCCATGACCCTGAGTAATTTCATAATTACCCCATGAACCCTATGTAATCGCGAATTACACCCATAACCCCAAATACTCACTCCGTCTCACACTTATAACCCTCCGTCAAGTTTGTATGTTAACTAAACCACTCATATGAGTTAATCTAACTACACCACATCTAAATGTTGTTATTTACTCTCTCTCTCTCTCTAGTAAAAAATACCCAATACTACCCACACCCCTTTCTTCTTCCTCTCCTCCCCCTCTCAAACTCCATCCTCCCCCTCCTCCTCCTCTAATCCCACACCAACAACCTCCCCAACACTCCGATGACACTCCTCAACCTCCTCTCCATCTGCAGCTCCACCGCCATTCTCTCCGGCACCTCAACCTCCGCTGTCGCACCCTCCCCAACCCCCACTATCGCCCCCTTCCAGCCCCCTCGTCCATCTCCTCTGCCCCTGCCTCCAATGATCTCGACCCCCACCACCGCCCCGCTTCCAGCCCCCTCCGCACCCCCGCCTCCAGCGACCTCTACCCCAACCGATACCCCCTTCTGCTGCAACCTGCCCCGCCCCCACCGCCGCCTCCTTCTAGCCCCCTTGTCCATCTCCTCCGCTCCCGCCTCCAGCGACCTCCACCCCCATCACAACTCCTTTTCAACCCCCTCTGCCCCCTGCCTCCAGCGACCTCCATCCCAACTTATGCACGCTTCCACCTTCACCACCGCAGCCTCCCCCATCCCCATTGCCGCCCCCTTCTAGCCCCCTCGTCCATCTCCTCCAGCCCCTCCTCCAACGACCTCCACCTCCCCCAACGCCCCCTTTCAACCCCCTCTATCCCCCTCCTCCAGCGGCCTCTACTCCCACCGCCACCCTTCCAGCCCCCTCCACAACCCCCTTACAATCCCCTCTTGCATCCCCTTCGTCCCTTGCCTCCAACCCCTTCCACCCCCTCGACCGTCGCCCTCCAGCCTCCTGGTGAGAGAATGGATTCCTGGAAACATCAAGAGGTGGGATCCGAGGTTACTGACATCGACGAGGAAGATGTTGGAAAGGGAGTGCTCTGATTGCCTAAGTTGAGGAAGATGGGGTATTTTTTGGGAATGTGATTTTGTTCGAAGGGTAAATTATCAAAAATAGATGGAAAATGTAAAAGTTAATGACACAAAGGGATGGAAGTTAACACATGGTTAAGACATATAAGGGTTAAACATTATTCGAGGTTCTAGGTGTAATTCGCGATTACGTAGGGTTCCTGGGGTAATTACGATATTACTCAAGGTCATGGGTGTAAATATCCCTTTTAATTTTATTTCTAATTCTTTTATATTTCTGATTTTAATTTATTTTTTGTTTTTAATATAATAAAGGCTTATATATAACTATATATAAAATAAGATAATATAATTATAAATACTATTAACAATAACCAAAATTATCATGAATAAAATGTTTTTATACTTTTTATATTTATCTATTTTTTTATGATTTTTCATAAATTTTTACTAATTTCATATATTTTTAAAGTCAAAGATATCCCAAAATAGATACTAAATAAATAGGCCGAATGGATTTGAGATTTAAAAATAGCAAAAAGCATCAAAATTTCTCAAATTCAATTTTAATATAAAGATAATAATGTATATAAAATTACAGAAAGAAACCAATATTTTTGGATTTTTTTATGATTTTTTAAATGATTTTGGAGCTTATTAATTTTTAATCATTTTATTTTTCTATTTTAGGGGTATTTGGTATGGAGTTGTAAAATGCTATAATAAATAAGATAATTTTTTTTGGAATTATTCAAAAATATTATATATATATATATGGAATCTTTAAGTCAAACAAGGGTAAAATGTGCTCTTTTAGATATTTAGAAAATAGGAAAAATGTCTAAAATATAAATATAAAAACATACACGAAAGAACAATCTAGCATGCACATTACCCTATTTTTTCATAATTTTTGGAGCACAGATGATATTCATAAAAAATTAAAGAACAAGCACAACTTCCACCCCCCTCCGCACCCCCACCTCCAGCGACCTCCACCCCAACCGATACTTCCTTCCACCTCCACCACCACAACCTACCCCACCCCTACCGCCACCCCCCTTCCAGCCCCCTCGTCCGTCTCCTCCGCTCCTGCCTCCAGCGACCTCCACCCCCATCGGAACCCCTTTTCAACCCCCTCCGCCCCCTGCCTCCAGCAACCTCCACCCCAACTAACATATCCTTCCACCTCCGTCGCTGCACCCTCCCCCACCCCCACCGCCACCCCCTTCTAGCTCCCTCGTCCATCTCCTCCGGCCCCGCCTACAACGACCTCCATCGATGCCCCCTTTCGACCCCCCTCTATCCCTCGCCTCCAGCGGCCTCTACCCCACCTCCACCCTTCCACCCCCTTCTGCAACCCCCTTACAATCCCCTCTCGCATCCCATTCGTCCCCTCCTCCAACTCCTTCCACCCCCTCGATCATCTCCCTCCAACCTCCTGGCGTGAGAATGGATTCCAGTAAACATCAGGAGGTGGGGTCCGAGGTTACTGACATCGACGAGGAAGACGTTGGAAAGGGAGTGCTCTGATTGCCTAAGGTGAGGAAGATGGGGCACTTTATGGGAATGTGATTTTGTTCGAAGGGTAAATTGTCAAAAACAGATGGAATCTGTAAAATTTAACGGCATAAATGGATGGAAGTTGACACAGGATTAAGACATGTAAGGATTAAACATTATTTGGTGCTCTAGGTGTAATTCGCGATTACACAGGGTTCTTGGGGTAATTACGAAATTACTCAGGGTCATTGGTGTAAATATACCTTTTAATTTTATTTCTATTTTTTATATTATCAGATTTTAATTTATTTTTTGTTTTTAATATAAAAATGCTTATATATAACTATATATAATAAGATAATATAGTAATAAATACTATTAAAAATAACTAAATTAGCAAAAATAAAATGTTTTTGTACTTTTATATTTATCTAATGTTTTTATGTTTTTTCATATATTTTTACTGATTTTTGTATATTTTTAAAGTAAAAAATATCTCAAATTAGATACTAAATATATATACTGAATTGATTTGAGATTTAAAAATAGCAAAAAGCATCAAAATTTCTCAAAATCAATTTTAATATAAAGATAATAATGTATATAAAATTACAGAAGGGAAATCAATACTTCTGGATTTTTCATGATTTTTAGAGTATTTATGAGCTTTTTAATTTTTAATCATTTTATTTTTTCTATTTTTTGGGGTATTTGGTATGGAGTTGTAAAATGTTATAATAAATATGATAGAATTTTTTTGGAATTGTTCAAACATATTTTATATATTTATGGACTCTTTAAGTCAAACAAGGTAAAATGTGGTCTTTTAGATTTTTAGAAAATAGGAAAAGTGCGTAAAATGCAAATATAAAAATATAAACGAAAGAACAAGCTAGCATGCACATTACCCTATTTTTCGTAATGTTTGGAGGACGAATGATATTCATAAAAAAATTAAAGAACAAGCACAACAATAAAAGAATTTTCAAGGGTATATTCACAATTAAAAATAAAGGCAGGGTCTACATCTCAAATATCCCAAAAATTTTCAACTAATTTTAAAATTTGAATATTAAAAACCAAATACAAAAGCTGCAAGGGCTTCCACGCAAAATGCCCAGCTTACGTGGTATGACACGTGAGCTGAGATGGACTGGATCAAAGTGTAACTCACAAAAGCACATGGGTTCACATGCTAATTTCACAGAAAATATAGTGCATTTAATATATTACATGACTAAATAAAAATAAACAAAAAGTCATGATAAAAGTTGCAAAATACCCCTTAAAGGTGCGGTTCGTGCGGTCCTCGATCGTTAACTTGGACACATTGCGGCACATGAGGGGACGATAATGCTTTGCAACAATGACCAGGATTAGATCTCCAACGGATATAAGATGGTGAAGGATCGCTCTGATCCGACGCTTGCTGCTTAATCTGGGCAGCTGATCTTGTTCCAACGACGCTCGGGGTTGTTGGAAGAACAAGGGAAGAACCCGCCCTTGGCAAGTTTTGATCTGTCCCAGCTCTCCCCTCTAACCACTTCGCGCACCACTGATGAGCTCTACACATTCGTGTCGATGTCCCTCTCCTGTAGATGTACTCAAAAAGATCCAGGGATCAATGATGGAGCCCTAAGTGCTTCTTCACCTAGAGGTGTTCTTAGGCTTCATCTGGGGCTCGTATCTCCCTTCCAGAACTGCAAATGAGCTCAAGAGAATGGTGGTGGAAAAGAACGAGGGTCTGGGCCATTATTGGTGGAAGTCGAAGGCGAAATGGATGGGATGGTGCATCTCCGGTGAAGTGTAGCAGAGGGAGATGGTTGAGCCAGATCTAGAAGGGATCTGGGGGTTCGGATGAGTTGAATAGGTGGAGACGTGGCTGGGGAAGGTGATGGGATGGTTGTGTGGTTAGAATAGGGGGGCACATGCGTAGAATAGTGTCCATAGCTCGAGAGCCCGTCTAAGTTAAATCAAAATCCTATGCTAAGCAAGCGATTAAAGTGCGAAATAAAAACGTACAAGTAAAAAATATAACCAAAACTATCTGAAAAGTGAAAGAAAAATACCTCAAACTACCAGAGGGCTGTGACATGAGTCTCTAGGAGCGGAGCTCCGATGAGGTTGGGAATCGCTTCTACAATGCCTGACCTCGATGCAAGATGGTTGGAGAGGACTCCTGTCACGAGCCTCGATCAGTAGGGCACAAGATGAGGGGTGAAGATGGAGCAAAAGGAAACCAAAATGGAAATGGAGGAGGCAAAGCTTATGTACATGCTATGAACAAGGGATCTTCTCCTAAGGTTCATGGGTGAATCGATGATGCTTCACCATAGGCAAGGCATCATCGAGAATCGTGAATGAATAGTGGTCAAATCTTCTGAAGGGATCGCCTCCTCGAGCCTTGTATCAAGAGGGAAACAATCGAGAAGAAGGGGTCGCAGCTTGGTCTGACAGGCCTACGACTTGGGTCAGAGAAGTTTACCTAAGTCGATTGAGGACGGGTCCTGATTGGCCACGTCACCCACAAAAAGACAAATCAGAATTCAAATTCAAAAATAATTTAAAATAAATTAGTAAATGATTTATTTAATTTTTGATTAAAACATAAAAAAATATTTTTTTAATTTATGTAGTATTTTAATATGTTTTTAATTTATTTTTATGACTTAATTTATTATATTACTTTTTAAGGGTTCATTTATAGGTATAGTTACCTTTGTTATGTGTATTTTATTTTTATTTTATAGTTTATTATTTTTTGTATATAATTTATATAGTTCTAACTTAATTAAATACACACGCATATATAGTTATTATATTTTTGATGTTATTTATATACCTAAATAAATAATGTATTTATTAATAGGTATAAGTATAGTATATTCATCTTTGTATTTGTGTATATTATTTTATTTTATTGTAATTCGTATGATTTTATTGTATTCTAAATATGTACATAAGTTATAAATAATATACAAAAGTATAAAAATATAAAATAAAAATATAAATAATAAATAGCATAATTATTTTATTCAGTATATTGTACAATAGATGTCCAAAATCTACTTTTGCATCTTAACTCCAAATTACGTGAAACCACCTTCATTAAATAGTTAATAAAAAGTTATATATAATTAAAGTGATTTTGAAACATTTGAGTTTTTATGGAGAAGATATGGGTCTGGGAAGGTTGAGTTTTGGAATTTTATTCTAAGTATAAAATGAACACTATGTATTATTTTTGTGTAGAATCAGTTTAATATTTTTCTTTGTATTTTTATATTCAACTTTAATGTAGAAATTTTCTTTATTTGAGGTATGAATAATGAAGAATAAAATGGGTCCCAAAAGTGGATTATTGGAGAATAAAAATAAGGGGTTTTATTGTGTTTTTGACCCTTATCTACCCGTACTTTATACTTTATCGAACCAATCATCATGACGCCTAGGTCTCGGAGTTAGGGTTATAAAATACCTTTGGCATTTTCTTTTCTTTTATTTTATTTATTCTTAACTTTAAACAATGTAATTTATACAGTATTTAGATAATAAATAATAAAAGCTAATTTATGCTAAGTAATGATATTTACATACATTTAGCTAGGGTTTAAAGGCCAAATGAAAGAATAAAGGTGATAAAATGGAGATTCATCACTCCCCTGCTAATAGAAGAAAGGAAGAGTTGACTGTCATAGGGAGAGCACCCCTCTCCATATGTGGTCGTCTACTATGTGTGGTGGAGAATCTTTCCATTCTTTTCTTTTCTACCCTTTCGTATTTGAATTAGAAGCAATAGTTACTTTTTATCCACAAATTAAATTGTGACAATAAACAAGGCACCCTCTAAAGAAATAAATCATTGACTAACTAAATAAATACTAAAATGGTTCAACTCATAAAAATAGAAAAAGAATAATTTCTATTTGATTATTTTAGAGATTAATTAGAAGTTACTCTTTTTCAAAAAGGCAATCAATTTGAGTTATCTGATAAAATCTGATAGCTCTAATTGTATAGACCATGTATAGTAGCTTGATATTTGAAATGAAATCTAAAATCGAGATTAACCACATCGAGTTATATAATAAAATCATATATCGAATCCAATCTTCTCATTGAATATGATTTATTTCAAATGAATGCCCAACTTTCTAGACTAAGATAAGATTTCATGAATCGAGAACAACTCTAATTCATTTGATCTCAGCGAAGTCACTAAAATCTATTCGTTTTCATCATTCCCTTGGAATGGAAGTGTTATAGTATACAATCTTTTAGGTTTACATCACCCTCGAGTAGTCTCGATACTCGTACATCATACATATTGGAATAACTTTATTATACCCAAAGTTCAAATCTTAATTTGACTATCTTCTTCAAGGTTGATCACTAATTTTCTGAAGTAATCATTGGGTGACAATATCGATTATATGCTTTCCAAAATCATATATTATACTATCAAATTATTGTCTTTTTCCTAAACAAGAAAACTATAGATGGAATTTGGTTGACCCAATCTCATGAATGAGCTCATGTCTTCTGGTTTGATGACATTTATGATTACTTTGAGAGATTATATAAACTCATATGTCCTTATATGCACATTCGCTCATTAGTATATGTCGACCTTGATTATATCATCAACCTATTGCTCTGCCAAATGCACATATATAAACATATATATATATATATATATATATATGTACTCCATATATATGTCTTCGATCATAGGATATACACTTGTTTCATGTCAGCATACGACACATATCTTAAGTTATCTCGATCTCATTGAGTCAACTTCTTTGACCTTGAGTCATACACCACTTCCAAAGTTCTACTCCTATGTAGAGTACTAATATTAATTCATAGGATATCATCCTTTAAAGAAAGATTTCCATATCTTTTTCAAACTATATATCCTTTTTGATAATCACTTGACGATGGTAGTTGTGTATCCAGTCCAACTCTTTAAATGTACAACGTTGCATCAACTTCTATCATCTAACTTTTGTATCAACATCTGTATGATATTAAAATGACCATAGTATATAACGTAGGGATTTTTAATGCAAACTTAATTGTACTTTATTTCAGATGAAGGAGTGATTGCAATACATTTTATTGCATAGTGGATTGTCATGGGCTCAAATGTTTAATAGAACAACTATTATAAGCAAGTGACTCGAGAACTAGAGAAACAATGCTTTGACATGCTTAGCATTGAAACTTTGATTAAGTTGAAACTTTTGCAAGGGCACAACATATCTTAAAAAGAGGGATATGACCAAAATAGAAATACTAGATAATGGAAAAGTCAAGGTTCATAAGTGTATGAGAAATGCTTGCAAAAGGGGATTGATCTAGCTTAGAGAGAATACCCTATTGAAGATACCATCCAATCATTTTCTTGTAAGTATGCCGTGAAACAACAAAGATACATTGTTAAAAATGGCATGCCATTTGAGATCTTTAATATTTTACTAAAGCATAATCAGAGGAAAATCTGGTGCATGTACAACACGGACCACACATTGAGGGTTTTCTGAAACTCCCCACCATGTGAATGATGCCCATCTGCTGCCATAATTGAATATCTTGGGGATGAGGTGTTATATGTAGTGAACTATACATTACTTTAGTAGAGATGGTGAGAAGCACCCGAATTAACTATCCATTCAACATTATCTTTATAATGGCTAGTAGTGATTAGCAACAACAAAAAAAACAGATGATATAGAGGTAGAGGGTGGAGTAAGGGAGGGGGGAATGACCATCTCCCTTAGTTGGATTAACATACTCATATTTTTTTATTTTTGTGTCATAGGAAATATCCGGGTATGTTTTATTGTAACTATGTGCTAAGGGTAGCCTACCATTCTTTTGCCAACACGTGTCTCCAATATTCCCAAGTCTTTAGCATTATGTGTAGAGAAGACATGACTCTCCATGACCACCAACTCTACCTCTTCCAT
Organism: Ottelia alismoides; assembly: GCA_037367405.1. Classification (NCBI taxonomy): domain Eukaryota; kingdom Viridiplantae; phylum Streptophyta; class Magnoliopsida; order Alismatales; family Hydrocharitaceae; genus Ottelia; species Ottelia alismoides. Next base: position 520,169 of record JAZKJV010009792.1, read on the forward strand.
CAAATCCTCAGCCTGATCTGAGTCCTACTATCCTATGTAATGCAACCATAATGGGGGAAGTCTCAAAGGCAGTATTTGTAGTGACATTCCTACTACATTTGTGGGAATGTGGCACATGTAAGAAATTGATTACATGATGAAATATAGACCAAAAATAAGGCTTGCAAGAAAAACTCCCTCCATAGAAATGTTCTTATATGTCTTCTTCTCATCACATTTTCATGGAGAAAGGTAGTTATATGCAGGTTCTCGAACATACCTCTTATGGTAGCATGGTAGGTATATATGCATATGTTAACCATCTTGTTTGTAAAATAAATGTCATAGTGTAGTTGGAGTATCTTGATTCATTCTTCTATTGAGAATAAATTGTGATGAGATATCCCCGTTGCTATTGCATTATGCTAATTGAAATATCATGAGCAATTTTGAGAGAGTGAAAAAGAGCATGCTCACCTTTGTACAAACATTGTCTTGTTTTCGAGAAATATTCATTTATATTTTCTTAGTCAATTTGGGTTTGTAAGCACATATTCATTATTGAAATCTTCTACTGTTCATGAATTAAATATATAGCTTACAGAATCATTATTGGTTCCATCCATCTTGACACTAGGTCTGAACTTGTTCATGAATCCAAATGATGAAACATCATCTTATCTATGATCTCTCATTGCACAACTGATGAAACAAATCGAGATAGGGACAAGACCACAAAGTTGAGACCACAAATATGGAAATCTTGGCTTAGATAATCAAATCAGGACTTCACTAATAATTAATTATAGCAAGAATTATACCATATACTCTCAAATTGTCATACAAACAAATTCCATCAATCATCAATAAGATGAGATTGAAATCGATTTACAATGAAGAAAATTCCTTATATGAACGATCATGCTTCATGGATGAGAAAAGAGTGTATCAAAAGCCTTAGAGTTTACAACTCATAACACCTAACACTTGTACATAATACTCAACACCTAGAATGAAAGAAGCTTGTATACATGATGATGTGATGACTATGGTAGTGTACGATATACGTTCTTCCCCTATTAAGATGCTTCCGAAAGATTGTTTTCTTTGATAAATGTCAAGCGATAAAAAGTAGATGAGGGGAACTCCTCCCTTATAAACATGATGAGCTAGGCATGCTCTAAATTAGCTGCTGACGCATGTCATCAAACGTAGAGAGTCAATCAATATTAGAAAGCTCTCATTTTACGATAATTTCTCATGTGTTTGGTGGTATCCTATGCTTCGTCCAACATGAAACACCGACACTCCCATTCTTCCCACAATAAGTATACTAAAGTCTATAGAATGTCTAATGGCTCTATCTCCACGATCACTCCCTCGTGAGACGGTAGAGGGATGGCATCTACCATATCTAGAAGAAACATTTAAAGTACAATGTTGTATATCAATAAGCTCAATCATAGATGGTATAGTGAGTCAACTAATGACATATGCCTTCTTAAGTAAGTATAGGAAAGGAGGTGCCCCCCCAAAAGTTACTCACATGTAAAGGTGTATACCATGTTAATATCTAATAGGAAAAGTATATCAATTGCATCTCTATGGGACTTCATTTATTGCGGAAAAATGCAAACAAGTTGTAGAGAGTTGTACATTTTTACTAGAACCTTTAGTTGTGATAGTATTTATATATCTATTTTACAACTTCATCATCTCATGGTAAGTTTGAAGATACATGATACATTCTTTTTGTGAAGATATATATTTTTGAGACCATCATAAATCTTATTTGGAGTCTCATAATAGATAATCTCATCTATAATAGATGAGATAACAGTGTTGAGCAACCAAGCGCAGACCACTCAGTGTCCTCCTACGTAACAAATTTTCATAGCTTTTCAACATGCTCTAACTTCAAAAGAAGATGCTCATTCTCACGATCCTTCACAAACATCATAAAATATCCTTGATCATAGGACAAAGTTAATGTCACTAGCCTCATTATATTACCCATAAAAATGTGTCGACTACATTTTTTTCTAATAGCAATGTCTTTTTGAGGTCTTCGTTGGTACCATCTTCCTTGGGACGATCCTCATCGCGCAAAGATTCGTTCAATAAAAAATTATTTCGTTCATAAGTGTATGGGGGCATAGCAAGAGGTGCCTTCTCACAATGAATATGAGCCCCCCAATCCCATATGCAGCTCCTTGTGCTATGCACCCTCGTTGAGTTTTTTCTGCATGAGCTATATATATGTATATATGTTGCTAGAATATATCTGCTTCCCTTCTTAATAACTAAAGGAGATTGTACAAGCTTTAACTAGGTACTGTGCTGTATTTTCCGTACTGTAACTAGGCATACAATGTGCTTTCCAGGTCAAGCACCAAATGGATTCCTTATGTCTGTAAATTTGCCAAAAATATCATGTGATGATTTAGTCACAGCCAAAGAGATGAAGTCATTATATATAAGGATACCACTTTGAAAGTTGCAAGCATGAAGAATCTTCTTTATTACAGATGAAAATGATCGGATATAGATATAAATAAAGGTACAATCATATCCTTATTCATTTTAAAATGTGAATACGAATGCGGATACGAATATTGACGGATATGAAAAATGTGTTACCATGTTCTTAAAAACGAATACGAATGTAAAACGAATACGTATAGGATACGAATAATAACAAAAATATTTTGATATATTAACAAAAATATACATGTTTAGCATGGTTTACACAATATAGATATACCAGACATATTCTTTTCATCACAATTATATCAACGGTGAATGCAATCATAAAATGTTGTTACCTATAGTTATTGATAAATATATTACTATACTTATGTACGAAAATAGATATACGAATACAAATGTGAATATCAACGAATGTCAAAGTGATATCCATATCCGCATCCATTTTAAAACGAATACGAATACGAATGTCAAAATATGTATAAAACGAATACGATAGCGGATCGAATACGAATATATTCATATTCATTTTCATCCCTATTCTTTTTGCAATCGCATTCCTCAAGAAGGTGTTTAACTGTTTCAAAGCACCTTTGGAAAGGAAGCAATGATTCACTGTGGTAATTTTAAACCTCTAAAGTTTATCCTGAGTGTATATTTTCTTGTGCTGTAGTGGCCACAAAAAGTAACCCTTAGAACAAATTCTTTCTACCAAATTTTTTTGTGAAAAGAAGATCGCATGCTTCCATAGGAAATTTCTTCTTGTTTTGCCAATGATGTTACTCATGGATATACTAACAAATTTTTTTTTAAAAAAACCTTAGATTTACTGTTAAGAAGTTCAAGCGGATGCCACTTCGTTGCAATGGTTCATGGTATACTGTCTAACGAACAGGTACGAATACTAGGCCCTATTTTTTTTACAAGAATGGCATTCTAATGCACTGAATTTTTATTAAATAATTATCAAATAGATCATAATTTAAAAAATAATATGAAAAATTAATATTTAAAAAAATAGGTATCAATCGACACCTAAGGTGCATGTCTAAATCGTCACCTACGGTGCCGATTCAGGGACGAGATGAGATTTATAATATTATATAACATTTTATAATATTTTAATTGAATATTGGTTTGAGATTTTATTACTTTATAATAATTTAATAATACAAAAGAAGATTCGAGATAAGGTTTATAATATTATATCATATTTAATAATAGTTTTATATATTTGTGGTTTGAGATTGTATTACTTTATAATAATTTAATAATATTTGATAACTACATATGAGATTTATAATATTATATACTATTTTACAATAGTTTAATTGATTGGGTTGTGATTGCATTACTTTATATTAATTTAATAATATATGTAATACAATGGAAGACTCGAGATGAGATTTATAATATTATATAATATTTTATAATAGTTTAATTGATTTCTGATTTGAGATTATATTACTTTAATTAATTTAATAATATTTGATAACTCGATATGAGATTTATAATATTATATAATATTTTATAATAGTTTAATTAATTCGATTGAGATTGTATTACTTTATAGTTATTTAATAATATTTTATAATACTTGAGATGAGATTTATATAATTTATAATATTTTATAATAATTATCTATTTCTATGGGATTCCTCCACATCAACCCTCCCAAATCGACATCTCAGGTGATGATTGATACATATTTTTTAAATATTACTTTTTGTACTTATTTTATTTATAATTTAATTAATATTTATTTAATAAAAAGTTCCTAAAATCTAGTAAGGAATGTGATATAAAAAAGAAGGGAAAGAAATTGGGAATAGAACTTTAATCTATAAATGAATTTGGACACATCTTTATCTTTTTGCGTTCATTTCATTTTTTATAATTGTTTGAAATCTATATCTGTATTCATTTAAAAATCAGATGCAATATAATTGTCACTTTAATATTTGTAAATATTTGTGTCGAGATCCATTATATAAATTTACTTGTAATTATATACGATATAATTACTATTAGATAAATATGTTTAGTATATATACCTCACGTGGATATTTTTTAATCACCAAAGGTACATGGATACATTCATATCCGCCTACTATCTACATATATTTTACTTATAACCATATTTGATATAACTTTTATGATACAAATATTTTTAAACTAATTTTTTTATGGATTTCCTTTCTATAAACATTAATTAACAAAATGATATATAGATCTATATTTTTTATATTCAAAATGCTAAAAAATGGAAACTAATCCGAATATCACTTTGATAACCATAAATATCTAAAGATATATGCATACATATACGTACACATTTTTAAAATGGATATGAATACATGATGCAAGAAAATTAATCTAAGGAAACTAATAATTTAAATATTTATTGCCATGTCTTCCGACATTAAATACAAACTAATAAATTTTATTCATTGTAAAATTAAGTTTTCTTCTTGAAATAGCAACGTATACGATATTTATTTGTTGCTAAACGTTCATAAACCAATGATTTAGTTGTTAATTTATTGATAAATTTTTTTATCAATTGCTGCTAAATTTAACAATTATTAGATGGAAAAGTCAAAGGATAACCGTTGTTACATGATTTTTAGCTAGGAGTATGACAAAGAATAGGATATTTTCCGCAAATTTAAAGCATGAGATAATGAATAATACTCATTGTTATATATTTAAATACGGATGATATAATCATGAATAAAAATTATTTATTGCGCTAGATCAATTTGGTTGTAGATACATATATCACTTTTATACCCATAAATATATGTATCAGGTGTGTGTATATCCATTTTAACATGCAAATATAATTATGGATTATTTATAGCAATATAATTTATTATTAAATAAGATATTCACTATAATTATTTCATTTGAATATCTCTTATACAAACTTTAATATGCAAATGGATGTAAATTCATCTTTGTCCGATCAATAAAAAATCTATTTTTGAAATATGTATCCATATTTATTTTCAAATGGATATAGATATATTTATCACCTTGATATCCATAAATATTAATATATGTATATGTATTCATATTTTAAACCTGATAAGTATAGAATAATCCTATGATTGTCATACTCATCTTATTGTTTCCATCATTAGTTGGAAAGGTTTGTAGCTATAGTAAGGAAATTACAAAGGTTGAAGATGTGTATATATTATCACATTAACATTAGAGAAATGAGGTGAAATCACTCATCAAATGGACCCATTCCGTGTAAATCAGGTCTAAATTTTGTTTTCTGCATATTGATTGACATATAAATAAGATATCCAACGCTTCTGTATCTTGTTATTCCTCGAGGATACTTATTCAAAAATAAAAAATATATAATACTCTACAATAAAATTAACATGTGACAGCGAATGATTTAATATTAGTTGTCGTTAATTTACTCCCATGTTAAATATATAATTAGAAATATTATATGGTGCTTGATTATTTAAATTCACAAACAATATTGTTCATTGCTATATTATTAAATTCACAACTAGCAATGGATCATATGTAATGTTTCGGACATCAGCTGAGCCATCATAGAGGACAATAGACAATCACGAGTTGTTGTGCCTATGATCCTGTTGGAGTCCGGAACAATCTCAGAGCAAGTTTTTCTAATAATGGAAGAGATTATAAAAGAGGTGGAGTGTCGCGACCCCGTTTCCCGGGTCGTCGGATCCTCCCATATCCGGATCTGGTTACTCAGCAATAATTTATTAAGCAATCACAACTAACATTCAGAAATATACTGCAAATAAAAATACTCGGAAGAAAGTATTTCAACACTTTTCCATTCACAAAATATAGTTCAGATGATACACTGTCCCACTATAACCATTTACATGTACATCAGCTTGAAAGGAAAATACACAAAATATTATTAACTACCTTAAAGAGTAAAGCTACTGTGGCTGGCTGGATGTCTAGTATGTAAGCCGGATGAATTTTAAAGTCCTTGCGATTGCTCACCGATACCTGTTGGGTTTTCCATAAATCATAGGATAAAAATTAGCGAATTCTAAGTAACGAAGAAGAGAAAAGCAAACAAATTGTGTAATTTTTCAAAACTTGATATCACAAAAATTTCATTCCTTTTCATTAACTTAAGTCCTATTCCTTTCTATTCCTCATCAGGGATTAGTCCAGGGGAACCCCACCATTCTTGGACTCCGAATCTGTGGATGCTTCAGGATTGGAGATTGTGTTGATCTTGGTAAGCTTATGCCGCCGCACGTCGCCTCAACCAATCCTCCAATACTACCCTGACAATTTCCTTTTCTTTTATTAAACAGGGTCTCAACCCTCAGCCTGAAAAACAAAAGAGCACACCGTCCTCGAGGACTCGGTTGCTTAAAACCTCAGGCTAACATTTAATCATATAACCTAGCGGCTTTAAATACATGTTATCGTGACCCAGCCGCTATTGAACCACCCGTGCCTCCACATGGCACGACCACATCTTCCGTCGTTCCAACCCGAATATATTGGCTCCCGATACCACGCGTTGCAAAACATTCAATTTGTGCGCACTTATCATAACAGGGCAACCGTGTACCACCTAGGTAGGGAAGTGCCAATACGGGTTCCTTCCGACAACCTACAGGTTGCATGCCCGACCTGTAGTACTACTCCCAGTCATCCTTATCGTGACACAAGATCCTTTTTAGGATCCAACTCAAATCACACCAATTCACATGATGTAATTCTTTTGTTACGTCTTTGATTTGCCTAAACCGCAATACTTAGTATCGACTCACATATATATTATTCATAACCATATATATACTCCTATTTATGCCTATTTTAACTCCCAAACCCTAACTTTCAGAGCCAACGCATCAATTTGATGCGTAAATCTTATTTTAGTGGGAATCACAAAGCAATTCTTCAGACTTTTTCAAAAATAACCAAAATTAGGGTTCCTCGTAGCAAAGAATACAAAATCAAGAATTTCAATAATTTCGTTTGAAAACCCAACAACAAAAGGAAGAATTTCGTTACCTAATCAAGCTCTTTCTCGTGTATGCAAGGCTTTACCGAGCTTCGTTTTTAGAAAGGCTAATTTAAGGCTCCTGAAAAGATCGAATTTCATTTTTTCGTATCAAAACGCTAAGAACATGTTAAGAACGCGAAGAACGAACGAAGAACGCGAAGAACGCGAAGAACACGAAGAACGTCAAGAACATATTTTCTCTTAGAATTTCGGCAGAGTTTCCTCTTATATCGGGATATATTTCTCGGAAAATTTCGGCAGAGTTTCCCCTTATATCGGGACATATTTCAAAATAAAAACGAAAAGAGTTTCATCTATAAAATCAATCGAGAGGAAAATAACAACGAAACTGAAAGAATATACTCAACAACAAGAGATGAAGAACCGGAAGACACCACACATCTTAGGTGAGTGAACGTGTGACGAATCACAGGGTCACTGACGTGCACAGCCGCCCGCACCTAAGTAGGGTATTACACAGATTTCTCCATCAAAATAACTATAAAAGCATAATACGAAGAATAGAAACATAAACGATGGAGAATCGGTAGACACCACGCGTCTTAGATGAGTGAACGTGTGACGAATCACAGGGTCACTGACGTGCATAGCCGCCCGCACCTAAGTAGGGTATTACACAGATTTCTCCATCAAAATAACTATAAAAGCATAATACGAAGAATAGAAACATAAACGATGGAGAATCGGTAGACACCACGCGTCTTAGATGAGTGAACGTGTGACGAATCACAGGGTCACTGACGTGCATAGCCGCCCGCACCTAAGTAGGGTGTTACACAGATTTCTCCTCGAACCACAACAGGAAAACGAATCGGAAAGAAATATGAATCAAAAACAAAACTTGGAAGAACAAGAGTATGAATTGAAAGCCTAGCTTACGAAGCAACTAAGAGAGGATCATACCTTTCTCCTCCTCGTTCTCCCGGCAGCGCTTCGCTAGCGCTCCTCCCTCGCCTCCCACTCCTCCTCCCGACCTTTCGACCCTAGCCCTTGGGGTGGTGGTGGTAGTGGAAGTTTTAGAGAATGAATGGGTAGGGGGGTCTATTTATAGGCCCCATAAAACCACTAACCATGGTAGAAAACCATGGTTTAGACCTTAACCATGGTTTAGCGGCCCATGGTTTTGGCCCATAGTTTTAGCCAAAACTTATCCCAAACTTGGAGCTTAAGTTAGAACATTCTAGAGGATTCTAGATTCGCTAATGACGCTTAATTAACACTAATCGTGATTAACTTTCACTAATCGCGATTTAACTTTCGCGGCTTATGCATATCTTTTGTTAACTATTGATTAGTGTTTACTAATGATCATTAGCGGCTTTCAATCGTCATTAATTTCTTTAATCATGTTTAATTAGTCTTAATGACAGTCATTATGGATTAATGACATCTTAGCCTTCCTTACTTCTCTTTCTTCCGAAATTCATAACAAATCGAAACGAAGTCCGATTCACACGAAACAAATTCTGCCGGTTTCCTCTTTACGAGCCGGATCTTATTATATAGGATCCGAGATATGTCCAGTTCAAGGCTTTACAATTATAACAACCTTAAAGGAAGTCTCATCCTCGAGACTAGAAATGCAGGTATAACAACCTTAAAGAGGATTGAAACCATAACAACCTTAAAGAGAATGAACGTCATGTCAATTAAAATGAACATATACATAATTTTATCATTCAAACAAGTACGGATATTTTTCTCTCATTTCTACCTCAGGTTCCCATGTGGCTTCTTCAAACTCTTGGTTTCGCCACAATATTTTAACTAGAGGCACCTCTTTGTTTCTCAACTTCTTGATATCCCTTTCAAGTATTTGCACAGGTATCTCTTGGTATGTCAAGTCTGGCTCAACATGTAAATCATCATAACTTATCTTATGCTCTGGATCCCTAATGTACTTTCTCAGATTTGATACATGAAATACATCATGTATTGCCGAAAGATGTGGAGGAAGTGCAAGTCTATAGGCAACTTTTCCAATCCGTTGAATAATTTCAAAGGGACCCACGAACCTGGGTGCTAACTTCCCACGCAAGCCAAACCTCTGAACACCCTTCATAGGTGATACTTTGAGAAATACAAAGTCGCCTACCTCAAATTCAAGGTCTCTTCTCCGGGTATCACTATAACTTTTCTGGCGACTCTGAGCAGTTAATAGTCTTTTTCTAGCAAGTTCTACAGCTTCCCGTGTCTCCTGAAGTCTATCTGAATCATAAAGGTTCTTTATTCCGACCTCATGCCAACACAAAGGAGTAGTACACTTTCGTCCATATAGTGCTTCAAATGGTGCCATGCCAATACTTGTATGGTAACTATTATTGTAGGTGAATTCTACAAGAGGCAAATGTTTAATCCACGATCCCTTCCATTCTAAGGCACATGCTCGTAGCATATCTTCTAGTGTTTGAGTCGTACGTTCTGACTGACCATCTGTTTGTGGATGATATGATGTACTCAAGCATAGTTGTGTACCTAGGGCTTTCATGAAGTTCTCCCAATAGTGTGAGGTGAATCGTGAATCTCGATCAGAAACTACTTCCTTCGGGATACCATGGAGGCGAATCACATGTGTAATATATAACTCAGCCAGCTGGTCTGGAGTGAAAGATAAGCTTATCAGAATGAAGTGTGCTACCTTTGTCAGACGATCTATTATAACCTAGATACTATCTTTACTACCAGTCGTCTGAGGTAAGACAGTAACGAAATCCATGGAAATGCTTTCCCATTTCCATTCAGGTATAGGGAGGGGTTGCAATAATCCTGGTGGCTTTTGGTGTGAATCCTTTACCTGCTGGCAAGTGAAACATGAATTCACAAACTCAGCAACATCTTTCTTCATTCTCGGCCACCAAAAGTATGAATGAAGATCCTTATACATCTTCTTCCTAGATGAATAGATAATCTAGAACAATGAGCTTCTCGTAAGATGTCTTTCCTTAGTTCAGGTGTGTTTGGTACACAAACTCTGTGATGATTATACAGTAAACCATCTTGTATCTGGAATCCCTCTATCTTATTCTTCTCAAGTTGTTGTTTTAAGTCTTTGAGGACTGGATCATCCTCCTGTCCTTTCTTTATTTTATCCCATATTTCTGGTTTGTATCGACGAGGAATAGTTATAGTATCAGCACTACTATCAAATGGTTTCCATTCACTTAACGTTGATAGTAAACCCCAGAAGTGGATAGCACTCACTAACCCGGGTGAATAAGTTCTTCTGCTAAGGGCATCTGCTACGACGTTCCCCTTACCAGGGTGGTAGGAGATAGTGTAATCATAGTCTTTCAGCAACTCTAGCCACCGTCTCTGTCTCATATTGAGTTCCTTCTGATCAAATAGATATTTCAAGCTTTTATGATCGGTGAAGATTTCAAAAGTAATACCATACAGGTAGTGTCTCCAAATCTTTAAAGCGAACACTACGGCAGCTAATTCAAGGTCATGTGTTGGGTAGTTCTTCTCATGTGTCCTGAGCTGTCGTGATGCATACGCAACTACCTTACCATGTTGCATAAGAACCGCCCCAAGTCCTTCTTTTGATGCGTCAGTGTACACTGTAAACCCTTCACTCCCGTAGGGTAGAGTAAGGATTGGTGCAGATGTTAGGCATTCTTTCAGTGTCTGAAAACTAGCTTCACATGTATCAGACCATAAGAATGGGACCTCCTTTTGAGTTAGTCTAGTCATTGGCAATGCTATCCGTGAAAAGTCCTTCACGAATCTTCTATAATATCCAGCTAAACCCAGAAAAGATCGTATTTCTGTGACAGTCTTCGGGCGTTCCCAACACATCACCGCACTAACCTTTGTAGGATCAACTGATATACCTTCCCCAGAAATAACATGGCCTAAGAAAGATACTTCAGATAGCCAGAAGTCACATTTGCTATATTTAGCACACAGTTTGTTCTTCCTTAGAGTTTCAAGTGCCTTCCTGAGATGATGTTCATGCAGATACTTATCCTTTGAGTAAATAAGCACATCATCAATAAAGACTACTACAAAGTGATCTAAGAACTCCTTGAATACTCTATTCATGAGATCCATGAAGGCTGCTGGGGCATTTGTTAGTCCAAAAGACATAACTAAGAATTCATAATGCCCGTATCTAGTTCGAAAAGCTGTCTTGGGAATATCTGTATCTTTAATTTTCAACTGATGGTATCCAGATCTTAAATCAATCTTGGAATACACAGTTGAACCTTGTAACTGATCAAAGAGATCATCTATTCTTGGCAGAGGATACTTGTTCTTTATTGTCCTCTTGTTTAGTTGTCTATAGTCAATGCACAACCGCATCGAGCCATCCTTTTTCCTAACAAATAAGACAGGTGCACCCCATGGTGAAGTACTAGGACGAATGAATCCTTTATCTAACAGTTCTTGCAATTGTACCTTTAACTCTCGTAACTCAGCTGGTGCCATCCTATATGGAGGGATAGAGATAGGCTGAGTATCAGGTATGAGAGAGATTTCAAATTCAATCTCTCGCTCAGGTGGTAATCCAGGTAGTTCCTCTGGAAATACATCAGTAAACTCGCAGACTATAGGCACATCTTCTATCATTCTTTCTGACCCTGATGTAGTGGATACATAAGCTAAATAACCTTGGCACCCTTGCTCTAATAATTGTTGTGCCTTCAATGTAGAGATATATTTGATATTATCATTGGATGTCTTTCCAATGAACTGGAACTCTATCGAGTTAGGAAGGTGGAATGTTACTGTCTTCTGGAAACAGTCAAGACATGCATGATGCCTTTCTAGCCAATCCATTCCTAGTATAAGATCAAAGTCCTCCATTTCGATTAGTAGTAGTGAAACAGGTAACTGATGTCCCGCTATCACTACTATGCAATTATCCAACATTTCTCGGATTATAAACACTTGTCCTCCTGGTCCCTTGATCAGATAGGACTGTTGTACTTCTACAGGTTTCTTACCCAAAGTGGGTACTAACCGTCGAGCAATAAATGAATGTGAAGCACCAGAATCAAATAAGGCATGTACTGAAAAGCCATGAATAATAACGGTACCTCGTACGACTGTGCCATAATTGTAGGCTTGTTCTTCAGTAATTGCATTGAGCTGGCCATTAGGAATAGGCAAGCTAGAACCCGCAACACTTTGTGGTGGTTGTTGTGTAGGAGACGCTCCTTGTGAGCCTCGACCTCTACCATGTCTTCCTCCATGTGTTGCTCCATTGCTCGAGGTGGATGCTATACTATTAATTGGGGTTGATTTAAACCCTGAACCTCTCAACTTCGGACAATCTTTCTTGATGTGGCCTTCCTGATGACAGTAAAAACACACACGTGCTCCTGTTTGAGCTGAAGATCCAGCCACAGAGGTGCTAGCTCCTGCTGCTGAGTCGCGAGGATATAGTGGAGGTCTAGAGAAACCCCTTCTTCCTGATAATTCCTGACCCAAGGTCTGTGGTGAGCTTATATTGGAACTGACTGGATGATAGCGACGATCTCTACGATTATAATGTGTCTTGCTTTTGGACGGTCCACCATTAAAGTGGAAACTTCTTCTTTGGCGATTTTTATCCCTTTCCATCTCAATACGAGAGGCGATGTCCATTGCTTCATCTACGGTTGTGGCTCTAAAACCAGCAAGCTTTTCTCGTAGATCTCCCTGAAGACCACTAACAAATTTGGTAAGACACTCTTGTGGTGAAGCTTCTAGAGCTGGTGAGTACCGTAGTAGCTCAGTAAAGTGGATATGATAATCTCGTACAGTCTTAGAACCCTGATTCAGAGAAGCCAACTCTCTCCTCTTTAATTCTTCCCAATGAGAGGGACAAAAGTGAGCTCGGAACCTCTCTTCGAAGATATCCCATGGAACAAGATCTGCTAATTTCTTGGAAATGGCTCTCCACCATCGTCTTGCATAGTCTGCTAAGGAGTAATCAGCAAAGTGCACCCAAGTATCTGCTGGTGCGTGTATTATTCTCAGCATCCTACTGACGTCATCAAGCCATAATTCAGCCTCGGCAGGTGTCTCTACACCTTTGAATCGAGGAATTTTTCCCTTTCGGTAATTATCTAGTAATGTTTGGTGTCTAAGAAGAGCCTTCTCCATTGCTCCTTCAACCGGGGTAGGAGCAGACTCAGTTGAAGGATGGTAACTAGATCCTTCCTCAGAAAGATGGACAGAACCTTCAATCCTAGCATCCGCAGGCTTAGATGCCTCGGGTCTCTCAGCCTGTGCATTGAGCCTCTCCTCCAATGCTTGTTGCCTTTGCCCCATGTCTTGGAGCATTGCCATCATAGCCGCTAATTGTCTAGACATGTCTTGGTCTGCCATGATCCTGGGATGAGTCAAGGTCAAAGGTCAGATCCTATATGTCTTAGCATGATGTACATAAGGAACAATGACTTGTGAATGGTACTGCAGTCATTTATTAAGATCAAAGGATCTTAATACAACCTTAGTTTCTGAATACCGCTCATAGTTATTAATTACTAAATAAATTACTGGAGTAACCGTGCTCTGATACCAATCTGTCGCGACCCCGTTTCCCGGGTCGTCGGATCCTCCCATATCCGGATCTGGTTACTCAGCAATAATTTATTCAGCAATCACAACTAACATTCAGAAATATACTGCAAATAAAAATACTCGGAAGAAAGTATTTCAACACTTTTCCATTCACAAAATATAGTTCAGATGATACACTGTCCCACTATAACCATTTACATGTACATCAGCTTGAAAGGAAAATACACAAAATATTACTAACTACCTTAAAGAGTAAAGCTACTGTGGCTGGCTGGATGTCTAGTATGTAAGCCGGATGAATTTTAAAGTCCTTGCGATTGCTCACCGATACCTGTTGGGTTTTCCATAAATCATAGGATAAAAATTAGCGAATGCTAAGTAACGAAGAAGAGAAAAGCAAACAAATTGTGTAATTTTTCAAAACTTGATATCACAAAAATTTCATTCCTTTTCATTAACTTAAGTCCTATTCCTTTCTATTCCTCATCAGGGATTAGTCCAGGGGAACCCCACCATTCTTGGACTCCGAAGCTGTGGATGCTTCAGGATTGGAGATTGTGTTGATCTTGGTAAGCTTATGCCGCCGCACGTCGCCTCAACCAATCCTCCAATACTACCCTGACAATTTCCTTTTCTTTTATTAAACAGGGTCTCAACCCTCAGCCTGAAAAACAAAAGAGCACACCGTCCTCGAGGACTCGGTTGCTTAAAACCTCAGGCTAACATTTAATCATATAACCTAGCGGCTTTAAATACATGTTATCGTGACCCAGCCGCTATTGAACCACCCGTGCCTCCACATGGCACGACCACATCTTCCGTCGTTCCAACCCGAATATATTGGCTCCCGATACCACGCGTTGCAAAACATTCAATTTGTGCGCACTTATCATAACAGGGCAACCGTGTACCACCTAGGTAGGGAAGTGCCAATACGGGTTCCTTCCGACAACCTACAGGTTGCATGCCCGACCTGTAGTACTACTCCCAATCATCCTTATCGTGACACAAGATCCTTTTTAGGATCCAACTCAAATCACACCAATTCACATGATGTAATTCTTTTGTTACGTCTTTGATTTGCCTAAACCGCAATACTTAGTATCGACTCACATATATATTATTCATAACCATATATATACTCCTATTTATGCCTATTTTAACTCCCAAACCCTAACTTTCAGAGCCAACGCATCAATTTGATGCGTAAATCTTATTTTAGTGGGAATCACAAAGCAATTCTTCAGACTTTTTCAAAAATAACCAAAATTAGGGTTCCTCGTAGCAAAGAATACAAAATCAAGAATTTCAATAATTTCGTATGAAAACCCAACAGCAAAAGGAAGGATTTCGTTACCTAATCAAGCTCTTTCTCGTGTATGCAAGGCTTTACCGAGTTTCGTTTTTAGAAAGGCTAATTTAAGGCTCCTGAAAAGATCGAATTTCATTTTTTCGTATCAAAACGCTAAGAACATGTTAAGAACGCGAAGAACGAACGAAGAACGCGAAGAACGCGAAGAACACGAAGAACGTCAAGAACATATTTTCTCTTAGAATTTTGGCAGAGTTTCCCCTTATATCGGGATATATTTCTCGGAAAATTTCGGCAGAATTTCCCCTTATATCGGGACATATTTCAAAATAAAAACGAAAAGAGTTTCATCTATAAAATCAATCGAGAGGAAAATAACAACGAAACTGAAAGAATATACTCAACAACAAGAGATGAAGAACCGGTAGACACCACACATCTTAGGTGAGTGAACGTGTGACGAATCACAGGGTCACTGACGTGCACAGCCGCCCGCACCTAAGTAGGGTATTACACAGATTTCTCCATCAAAATAACTATAAAAGCATAATACGAAGAATAGAAACATAAACGATGGAGAATCGGCAGGCACCACGCGTCTTAGATGAGTGAACGTGTGACGAATCACAGGGTCACTGACGTGCATAGCCGCCCGCACCTAAGTAGGGTATTACACAGATTTATCCATCAAAATAACTATAAAAGCATAATACGAAGAATAGAAACATAAACGATGGAGAATCGGTAGACACCACGCGTCTTAGATGAGTCAACGTGTGACGAATCACAGGGTCACTGACGTGCATAGCCGCCCGCACCTAAGTAGGGTGTTACACAGATTTCTCCTCGAACCAAAACAGGAAAACGAATCGGAAAGAAATATGAATCAAAAAAAAAACTTGGAAGAACAAGAGTATGAATTGAAAGCCTAGCTTACGAAGCAACTAAGAGAGGATCATACCTTTCTCCTCCTCGTTCTCCCGGCAGCGCTTCGCTAGCGCTCCTCCCTCGCCTCCCACTCCTCCTCCCGACCTCTCGACCCTAGCCCTTGGGGTGGTGGTGGTAGTGGAAGTTGTAGAGAATGAATGGGTAGGGGGGTCTATTTATAGGCCCCAGAAAACCACTAACCATGGTAGAAAACCATGGTTTAGACCTTAACCATGGTTTAGCGGCCCATGGTTTTAGCCCATAGTTTTAGCCAAAACTTATCTCAAACTTGGAGCTTAAGTTAGAACATTCTAGAGGATTCTAGATTCGCTAATGACGCTTAATTAACACTAATCGTGATTAACTTTCACTAATCGCGATTTAACTTTCGCGGCTTATGCATATCTTTTGTTAACTATTGATTAGTGTTTACTAATGATCATTAGCGGCTTTCAATCGTCATTAATTTCTTTAATCATGTTTAATTAGTCTTAATGACAGTCATTATGGATTAATGACATCTTAGCCTTCCTTACTTCTCTTTCTTCCGAAATTCATAACAAATCGAAACGAAGTCCGATTCACACGAAACAAATTCTGCCGGTTTCCTCTTTACGAGCCGGATCTTATTATATAGGATCCGAGATATGCCTAGTTCAAGGCTTTACATGGAGCCACTCCTATCAAAGAGATATCAGGAAATGTGCGTCCGCCACTATCATTGAAAATAAGTGACGGACCATGTGACAATAAAGACATTACATATATAAGTAGAGGAGATTGTAGCACTTCAAACATAGTCTCAGTATAGTAATCACAAAGTCTTATAGTTAGACATAAGTAGTGGGGCCTACCTTTAAATAACTTGGATTTATTATTTTTGGGATGTGACCAAGGGGTCTAATTTAGGCCCAAGCTCAAGAAGTTATTCCCAATAATTGCTCGTGTCTAGGCTCGGGATTTTAAAAATCATGTAAAATGATTATTTGTTAACTTTTTCTTCTAATAATTTCTAAATTAGCAGTGATTATTTTTTTAGAAAAAGCCATAGTAGTCATCATTATATAAAAATTTAGCAACAAATTTGATATTCATCAGGAATTTCAAGAACACAAGATAATTATGCTATGAATAATGTTTTTATTTTATATTTAACATCAGAAGATAGACCCCGATATTCAAATTACTCATCACTGTAAGCCAGTTTCATTGTAGTGTAAGTTTAAATTACCATTACGTGTCTTTAGTAATTGATAATTGATGACATGATAATATATAATAGTAATAACCATTATTAGCCTGAAACTTTTTTTAAAGGAAAAAGGGCATTCACCACTAAGGTGCTTTCCCAAAAACATCTTCGTTAATCCACAAATTTACAAGTGCAGAGAGCCCAAATCACAATCACAACATGGGACCTATCCTTCTTTGAACCACACTTGTTGGACCTAACAGGATTGAAAAATCTAAAAGAATAACTTGTTGTCAATATTCTCACTGTCCACAGAACAATAAGCACAAGTATTGCTGATGTCTTCACCAATCATCATCCTTCCATGGCTCAACAACTAAAGAAATATCTAAATCCTTATATGTCCCCTCAATCTCCAAGTCTGCTTGTAATTAACAACACATCCTCTCGGATCAAAATCCACTCTCCCAGCCAAGGCCTTGTAGAATTTTCTAATTGATAACCCATCATATCAACATCTGTGATGCCCCAAGGAGGTGATGCAGAGGGTTTTGCACTGGTCTGCTAATCAAACACGATTATCAATCGCTGCATGACCAAGTGTCTCTCCAATCAACAATCAACCCACACAGTATGAGGAGGTGATGCAGAGGGTTTTGCACTGGTTTGCTAATCAAATGCGATTATCAATCGCTGCGTGACCAAGTGTCTCTCCAATCAACAATCAACCCATACAGTATGAATAAAACAATCAATGTTAAGTAAGTCAAAATTTATTTTATTTTAACTCTACAAAGTGTGTGTATAGGGACATGTATGTAAAGTGTCGAACCACAGAAAGCAATTGGGACTAGAAATAAATAAGCAACCTACTTAGGTGATTTTGTGTGTTTTTGTTTTTTAATTATTTTTGTGGGTTTATAAAGTTTTATATTTTTTATTTTTATTTTTAATTTTTATTCTCTTTTTGTATTTTGCAAATTTTTAGTTTCATTTTATTTTTAAGATATAATATAGGGATATATATAGTAATAATACCAATAATATATATAATAATAGGATATATATTAAATATGTATAATAATCTAGAAAATACAAGCAATAACGGTCCTTTTTATTTGTTTTTTTAAGATTTAAAATAAGGATTTTTGCAGCCATAACCCTGAGTAATTCTTCAATTACAATCATAACCCTGTGTAATCGTGAATTACATCCAGAACCCTCAATAATCTTAACTCTTACACCCATAACCCCTGAGTTAACTTCCATCCAATATTCCGTTAACTGTGACAGTATACGTTAAACATTTTACATTTTCTACCATCTAAGTTCTATTATTTACAATGAGGACACTCCCACCTCCTCCCCTCCCCCTCCCCCTCCCCCTCCACCACCACTACCTCCTCCTCCTCCTCCTCCTCCTCCTCCTAGACAATCACCTCCTCCCCTCCTCCCCGTCGACCAGCCCCTCCTCTCCACCTCTGTCGACCTCTTCCTCCAGCCAAGGTAGCCCCCAACCCCCCTCCCCAGCACCCCTGTCAAAGCCCCCCAGGAAGTCCCCATTGAAGCCCAACCACCCCCACCCCGGATCCTGTGCAGCCCAGGCTCCCGACCTCCCCCCCAGCCTCTCCAGCCAAGGACGAACCCCCCCTCCCCACGGTGAATCACCCCAGACTCCCCCCCTTTTCCCCGTCTAATTGACCCCGACCCACCCGCCGCCCACCAGTCCAGGAACACCCCCCAGCCTCTCTAGTGCAGGACGGACCCTCCCTCCCCCGGCGAATCACCCCAGACTCCCCCCTTCCCCGCCGAATCGGCCCTGACCCTCCCGCCGCCCACTAGCCTAGGAGCCCCCCACCCCCCGAATCGCCCCAACATCCCCCCGGGTCGAATCGCCCTCGACCTTCCCGCCGCCCACCAGCCCAGGAACACCCCCACCCCGTTGAATCGCCCTCAACACCCCCCCCCGATCGAATCGGCCCCGACCCTCCCCAACCTGCAACCCCTCCAGCCCAAGACGTGCCCTGCAACTCCCGAACCCTGCAACCCATAGAAACGCACCTCCCAACCCCTGCATCCCATAGAGCCTCGCTGCCCCTGCAACCCCTACTGTCTGGCTACCTTCGATCACGTGAAGGTGTGCACGAGGCTGAGGAGAAGAAGGGAAGTGGGAGGGGGTTGGCGGGGGCGGGGGTGCTAGAGGAGGTGGTTGGCGACAAGTTGAGGGGGGGGGGCATTGCTGGATGACGAAGGGGAGGGGTTTTATTTTTTACTTTTTGATTTCTTTTAGCCGTTGGATTGATAGTAGGTTAGATTAACATAATGGTGTGATTGGAGTTAACAGTTGAAACTAACAGAAGGTTATGGGTCTGAGACGCAGTAACTATCCAGGGTTTCTTGTGTAATTCGCGATTATGTAGGGTTATGAATGTAATTACAGAATTACTCTAGGTTATGGGTGTAAAAATCCCTTTAAAATATAGATAGGTAGGTATAAATAATAATAATGATAGTAATACATATATAAGTAATATATAGTATATAAAATATGTAAAACATTTCATATTTTCAAATATAGCTATATATCAAAAATTGCAAAATAAAATATTTTTCTGTTTTTTAACCTTTTATATATTTTTTGTGTTTTTTCTTGTAATTTTTTTCTAATTTTAGGTATTTTAAAGTATTAATATAGCAAAATAAGGATTATAACAATGGGTTGAATTATTTTGTGTGGTAAAATAGATAATAGGTCCAAATTTTCCAATACTATTTTTAGTATATAGTATATAATATACATAAAAATCAGAAATAGAAAACTATTTTTTATTATTATAGAATTTTTATTGATTTTTATAGGCTTTTTAGAGTTTTTTAATTTTTAATGTTTTTCTTTAATATTTTTTGTGATTTTTCGTTTGGAGTTATACTACATAAAAATATATACTCTATTTTTTGGGTTTTTTAAAGGTGATTTTATAACTTTTGTATTTTTATCTGTAAATAAGGGATAAATAACTCCAAAATAATTTTTAATAAATGGCAAAATGCAATAAAATGTTAAATAAAAATCATAGCATGAGCGAGCATTATCTATGACATTTACTACAATTTTACCAAATTTTATAAAGTACTAAAGCTATTTAATGAAAATAGAAAAGCATAAATATATATAAACAATCTAATAGGGTTATTTTTACAATTCAACAATATACATCAAGGGTTTTAGTGTAAAACATACCAAAATATAACATTTATTTTACAAGTTCTAGGACTAGATACAAATACCACAAGTCGGGAGGGCTTGGGTGCAAAATAATCAGGTCCCTCACACGCACGGGCACGTGAGGCGACCTAACAAAGGACCTTATTGTAATTTCAAAGAAGTTCGAGGGACCCGATGCAACTTTTACACAACCTTTTAAACTTCACATAATAATTATAGTACTTAACTATAAATACAAAAAATAATGGGATACTAATTAAATTACCCCTTAAAGGCGTGAATTGGGTGGCGCTGCTTGCACCACGTGGAGATCCAACGGTTGAGATTTGTCGATGACACCGGCAATGGATGGCTGGGGTTAGATGCTAGGCCTTATCTGACGAATGGGGATGGCTGCAATCGGACGACTCCTGGAGACCTGAACCTTCACATCAAATCTGACAGCTGTGGAGGCACTTGGATGAACTCAAAAGAACAACTGTTAGTTGCTCCTTCAGTCGTCGATATCTCACATCTCCGACCCTCAATCTCGCTGCTGATGGGCCCTCTAAACTCCTTGAATGATTCTACAGTAGATGGAGTCCTTGAAATGGTCCGTGCCTCGCTGAGGAGAGGCTTGGAGCTCGAGAAAGAACATGGAACTAGAATGCTTCGTGCAGGTCCAATCTTACCCCAAATGGGCTCCTGGAAGGGTAAATATGCACACAAAATTGTCAGAGGTCGAGAGCAAATTGCCTCGACCTCGGTTGGAGGAGAATAACAATGAGCTAGAGCAGGGTGGAGCTTTCCAGCGTAAGGCAGAGGAGGAGAGCGTGATGGGCTCATATTCTTACAGAATCCGAGGTGAAAGTGAATGGAATGATGGGGAATGTGATGAGGTCTGAAGTGAGCATGGAATGGCGGTCAGAATCAGTCGAAGTCTTGAGGATTTTGAGCTGGAGCCTAAGGCTTCAACGAATAAAGATGTGAGCTAGAGCAGGGTGGAGCTCTCCAGCATAAGGCGGAGGAGGAGAGCGTGATGGGATCATATTCTTACAAATTCGATGTGAAAGTGAATGGAATGATGGGGAATGTGATGGGGTCTGAAGTGAGCATGGAATGGTGGTCGGAGTAGGTCAGAGTCACAGGTATTTTGAGCTAGAGCCCAAGGCTTCAATGAACAAAGATCCTAAAATTAAACTAACCCACTGAATAAATGGCCAAACTATAGATTAAACTAAGCTAAGGAGATGAAATGCGATAAAAAATGAAAGGAAAAGCATATTAAACCTGACTATTCCAGGGAGCATAGAAAACGTCATCGGCTGCTGCTCTAATGAGCTGGATCTAAACCTTTGACCATTATTTCTCTATGCTAACGCGCCTACGAGCTTGCTGCTATTACCGGCAAAGCTCAAACGACTCAAAGATTGGGGTTACAGAGGATTTGGGGGATCAAAATCGAGGAGGTGGTGATGGGTGCGCCATTATATACACATGGAGGAGGCATCAAAAATTGGAGATTCGGGCATATCTACAATATGTACAATCGATCTGGATGTAGGGCATGAATCATGGAGATGTGTTTGCAGAGATTGCGTGAAGAATTGAGCTAAAGGAGTGGAACGAAATTTGGAAAAAAAATGGGAGGAGTGGGAGGCTCGAGGAGCTGTAACAAGTCAGAGGTGCAAAGGGACAGTTGACCTGGGATCAACAAAAGAAGAGTTTCGGTTGGTCCATTGACGTGTCCGATGTCGCAGCGTTAAGAAGTTGTTTTTTATTATTGTGAGTAAAAATAAATGTGTCGTTCGTTGTAGGCGGCGATCGGAATCAGTCAAGAAATAACCACAAATATTTAATCAAATTTAATCGAGTGGTTTTATGTTTATTTTACTTGGGAAAGTCTCAAGGTCAAACACAAGGAGGCAAAGGAACAACCTAGAATATGTTTATCAATATTCATGCACGGTTTTCAAGGCGGTCTTTTTTTGGAATTTTTTAATGCAAATAAGGGATGCAAGATGCAATTTCGGCCTATTTTAGGGACAAAAATGTAAATTTCGATCAAATGATGTCCGAAAAATATGAAACTTGGCCACAATGTAAATGATGATGAAATGAATGCATTGTAAATTTTTTTGGAATTTTTGGATGCAATATGTATTTTCTATGAATTTTAAAATGCAAACAGAATGATTTTCAATATTTAAATATAATAAATATTAAACCTACTTGTTTTGAAGATATAAAATTATCTAAGATCTATCAGTAGGTGATTGATCTCAGAAAAATCCTAAACCTTGAAAATGTGGGGTTTAATATCTATTAAAAATTAAACACTGAATTATGCAAAAATGATTTTCACAGGGAAACCTATATATGCAAATGCAATTCGTTTTGGGCATAATATCAAGCACAATTAACTCTACAATATATGATTTTTCGGGGATTTTTAGAGCAATTAATCAATTATGAATTTCAGAGCAAAGAATGGGCAAAATATACAAATTTCCACAAAACCAATAATTATTAATTAACCATCAATCACAAAAATATCCACAATATGTTCAAATGTAGAGAATTAAGTGAGAAACATCTTGCTATTTTCTAATAATTAAATAATGTCATGTAAAGGTTCAAAATTAAAGGGAAAGACATGGGTATTTATGCAATGTAAAAATATAAAATAAATAAAGAAATCTACGGTGGGGGACGTATATGAAATTACCAATAACTAGCGGGCGAATTCTACAAATATTCCAAGGGGGCACGTGCTAGGCACGTGACCCTTGGAAGGTTGGACTATTCTGTGATATAGAAATCTCCAAAGGGCGCACATGCAATTTACCCATGTCACGTGCGGAGCACGTGACCCAGGTGGGTGACGTTGGCTGCTGACGTCCCCCGTCCCACGTGCACGGCACGTGGCGGGGTCTCTGGCTCCGTGCCCGACGCTGCGATGGAAGAGCGGAGGCGGGCCTCGTGCCCGACAGCGATGGCGTGGATGGCGGAGGAGCTTTGCCCGTCGGTCGTCCTCTGGCCGACACACGGCCTAGGGGACGGTGGAGGTGAGGTTGATGACGAGGCCCTGGTGGTCGGTGGAGTTGTTGGCGGTCGAGAGCGGTGGTGCGGCGTCGCGGAGAAGCGGAGTGGTCGCAGCTGGGTGCGGCGTTGGCGATCGGTGGTGGTGGATGGAGGTGCTGAAGCGTTGTATGGTTCGGTGAAGACGACTATAGTTTACTGAGAAGATGTCCGTTGGAGAAGCGAGGGGCGGAGCGTCGATTGGAGATGATGAGCGACAAAGCGGAGGTCGTTGATGGCGTATCGTTGGCGAAGAAGATGGTCGTTGGCGGAGGTATTCGGCGGAGTTGGATCGACGGTGACGAGGCTGGAGCAGGAGCAGAGCGACCTGAAGTTTGCAAGCTGTGACGGCCACGGGGGTAGTGGCCGGATCTCATCGGAGAGGGAGGAGGTCCGGTCTGTCACCCCGGGTCCTTGATCTCTGTGCAAGCGGCGGATGGCTGGTGAGGTCGGAGGCTCGAAGTTTAAATAGGGGAGAGGGAAGGGGCCGGTGATGGGAGGCGCGAGTCGAGCGGGGGTCGTTTGACGGAGATCGCGGGGCGACGGTTGGCGAGCGAAGAAGGCAGAGGTTGCTAGGATCGCGGGGTGCGAGATCCGCGGAGTCGGTTGGCTGGAGCGGAGATCACAGGGCGGCGGCCGTTGGAGATCAAAGGCGGTTGCGGATGGCTGGTGCGGGAATTGGGGGGCGGCTGTTGGAAGGTGGAAGACAAAGAGCAGGGGCCGTCCGATCGGCCGTGAATGGACGGCCCTGCGGTGGCCACGTGGCGCGAAAAGGGGAAGGGGGCCGTGCACGTTCGGAGCACGTGCCTGGGAGGCACGTGCGACGCACGTGCTGTCAAATTTAATTTTTTTTAAGAAAAACAAATTAATAAAACACCCAAAAAACGCTGACACGTGGCGCCCCAGGGGGCTGCCTCGTGTCAGCTCCAGAAAAATCGAAGGAAAAGATTTTGTAAAATCAAAAAAAATAGTAAACGACCTCAGATAGAATAAGTTCCTTCACGAAAAATGCTCGTCTCGATGAGATCTACAACTTTTATAAAGACATCAAAGTCAAAATCGGTCATATGTAAAAGTGATTTTTTTGGGTATCCCATGTAAATAGAATACCTTGATTTTTGGGTTTTGTATTTTTTCATCATTTTTAAACAAGATAAAAATCCAGAAAAATATGGAAAAATAAAAGATAAATAAAAGACATCTAAATCTAATTTTTTTGGATTTTTATTGATAAAGAAAGTATTTAGATAAAATACGGATCAAAAACCGCGAAAATACACAATGTACAAAAGAGGCCCAAAACTCAACTTTCACATACGAGCTCCGATTCACTTGAACTTGGTCTTATTTTGAAGGTAATTGAATGTGCATTAGTTCAAAAGTGAGTAGGATGAAATCGGACACTGGATGGGGAGGATATGGGGCTTTTAGTCCGAAAATCCTAAAACTAGGGTTTGGGTTTTTGGTCCACTCATTTGGGTTAATTATTTTTTTGTATTTTTCATTTATTCTTGTTAGTGATATGTACACAATGTAGTGGTTTTGTATCATTCGGAGTTAGCATGGAGGAGTTAAAAATCCAGGAAATTAGGCTATTTACATGTCAACTTTGGCTTGTATTTTTGGCTTCAAAAAATGATGTATAAAATGCCATTCTTATGCAAACATGCATGAATACTAATTATGCAGAATAAATGCAGAAATGCTGATGATTTTGAGGGACTTGAGCTTAATTAATGAGATTTAGAGTGATGAATCTGATATTCATCATCCCCCTATACTTAAACCATGCTCATCCCTGAGCAACAAAAAGAAATGCCATGAGGTGAAATGAGATTGGGTTCCATACCAAGACCATGAGCTGAAGGTGAAAATGAGACTAAACTCGACCTTTGGATTAATAGTGTGGCAGAACTTCTATGAGACTTAAAATTTTAAAATCAACAGCCCTCAAGTTCTACACATCATTGTCACAGTTTCGGCTCAGAAGTCATCTTAGATCAATCCTCTTCCCAAAGTATACCCTATGAACATGGAATAACTAACTCATGTGTGCAAAGGGTTTTAGCTCTTCCTATCCAGAATGCCGGACTACCATGCTCCTCTCCTCTCCAGTAACTCATCCTCGGGGAGTCAGGTATTTCCTTCTAAGGTCTGTCGTGCTGTGTTCACAATCGAATTGGGGGAGAAGATAGAAGAAGGGAAAAAGAACTGGAGGGTGGCCAGTGTAGTCACCTCTCCTTGTGAAGATGGCCAGTGTAGCCGAGTCTCCACTAAGATCTGCAGGTTTCTTGAAGCTTGGACCTTTTTGGTCGGATTTTATTTGGTAGTTGCTTCTTTGTATTTGGAATTTTTGGTGGTTCTGCTTGGATCTTGTTGTGCCCCTACGGATATAGAATCTTTTTGTTCCGTACATTTTTTGAGGTCTCAGAAAAAATTGTGCCCAGCCGTCCATCCCTTTTCCGAAGCTTTATTTCAACCCGTACTCCGGTCTTTAGATTTCCACGCTATCAGAAAAGAGACTCACACAGTCTTCCAACATCCCGTTTGAGTTGGGCTAAGTGCATAGTGCGAGAGTACAAATTAATTCCCTATTCCAGAGTTGTACCCAGAATGAAGAGACCAGGTTAGACACTAAGAGTCAAACACTGTACATTGTCATGTGGAACTCAAAGAATTAAGTCAAAAGACCTGAAGCTCTTAAAATCCTATTTCTCGGTGAAGTTCCTCTGAAAATTAGGTGGATTAAGATCAAGTCCATACCACTCTCGGTTTCTACTCATAACTTGGTTCAGAACCTAATGACTTTTCACAGATGCAAATGAATGAGATGCTGGATGAAGTGCAGGTGTGTGAAATGCAAACACATATTTTTTTTTTTGCAAGGGAATATTTTTTTTTTTGGTTTTTTTAATACAAAAATGAAATAAGAAGGCATTTTTTTCAAAAATTTTTGGGTACGGTTAGTGTTAGTAGCAAAACTATTCTCTTTTTTTTCCAAGTTAGTTTTTGTTGTTTTTTTTCAAGATTACCTACCCCGTAAATACATATAGACTTACGCAAAAGTACGAGATATGGGTAAAATATATACGAAGTATATACATAGACCCCCTATACTTAGCGAGTGTTGTGTCCTTAGAGCACAAGAAGCGGAAAGAAGACATAGCTCGGGCTAAGCGTAAGGGAGTGGAAAAAAACGAAAAGAAAAATGAAGTGGTTGGGATATGATGAGAGTATATACAGATGGGTGTCGGTTCCCCCTATACTTAGGCTCTGGTCAACCTAAGTATGGAAGAAGGGTGGAAATGGAGCGATCGAGAGAAGGAGAATGATGGTATGTACAGATGGCATCGGTCCTCCCCCTAGACTTAGGCCCTGGCCTAAGTAGAGGAAGAAGCTGTACAAGGAGACTGATGTGGTCGGGAGGGAAGGTGGGTAGCCCATGATTAAGGCGGTCTTCGGCTGATCTTCTTGTGAGCCTGCGGTGGGAGATCGTAATGATGAGACGGAAATGAGGCATATGATTCCCAAATATGATCAGTGTCATCCTCAGAAAAATCATGATGGATAATAGATGAAGTGTTTGAGTTAGATGAAAGGTAGCCATCATCAGAGTTATCCTCAGAGGAATAGTATCTGAATGTGGGCACACTCCAGATATTCATGTCTTTTTATTTCTTAAATTGTTTCCTCAGAATCCATTCCTTCTTGGGGTCAATCGGTTTGTCCTCGGATGAATACTCAGAAGCACCGGTCTCAATCAGCTCATACGAAATAATTCCAGTGTACTTGAAGAGGTCAGGATCATCAGCTTTGGATGAATAGTAGTTAGGAACGGGAGTTGTCCAACGGGGATTGAATTTTGGATTCTTGCGAAGATATGGCTTTAGAGCTGCCAAACAGACTTCACTCATGTAGACTACCTTTTCCGGACCTGATGAGGGATCATCGACTGATTCCTCTTCCTAAAGGTCAAAGGTAACTCTCTTTTTCTTTCTTCGTGAAGGTGTCAGTTCACTTGAGTATCCAGATGAATAGCCATTAGAGTTCTTCTCCTTGGTCGGTTTGCATTTTTTTGTTTATTCTTAATCTCCTGAATGTTTAAACACTCTCGATTTGGGATGATTTGGTCAAGATATTAAGAGATTGTTGCTCCAGGGTGTGACCATGCATATGTTTCAGGATCGTAGTAGAAGGATTTGTCTATTTTGAGATCTGCAGGAATTGAAATATTGAGGAGAGTCTCTAAACCAATAGTCTCATCAACAACCGCTATCTCAGGTGTAGCATCGGGATAAGGCTCTTCTACCGCTTCATGGTTGCGTTTGTCGGGGACTTCGTGGGTTTCCTCAGAAGATCGTGGTTCCTCAAAGACAGGGTCATATCTAAGTGCTCCCAATGCTGTGAAATTGATTTCTCAAGTCTCACAATCAATAATTGCCTTGGCCAATGTCAAGAATGGCTTTCCGAGAATGATTGAAGACTGGGTGAATTCTCCTTGATGCTTGATTAACACGAGATTCACGGGAGTCTAAATTGGTGTCTCACACAAGGTGGAGACAACCGTCGCTGTGGCGGCTCTCAAATGAACCTCGTATCTAATCAACAATTAACCCACACTATAGATCAAATAATTAGAAATAAATGTGGAGTTAAAATTTATTTTTAACTCTGCACAAAAGATGTATAGGACAAGTATGCAGAGAGTTCGAACATAGGGAGCAAACAAGGTAGATCAAACAAATGTGTGTGAGTGAATGTGAGTGATGTCTACACTATGCAAAGCAAGGATTTTTGTGGGTTTTTAAATTTGTATTTTTTTTAATTTTTAATTTTGTATTTCGGTTTTTAATTTTCTGATTTTTAAAATTTATATTTTATAGATTTTTTTTTCTTTTTCAATATTGGAATATAAAAACAATGTAATACAAGAGATGCTACAATATTTATAAAAATATGCAAAAATAACCAAAAATTCAGAAATAAAATCTTTTTGGTATTTTTATGATTTTCTACTGTTTTTGGGATTTTTGGGTATTTTTCCAAATATTTTTGGTATTTTTAAACACTGAAATAAAGCAAAACAGTGAATTAGCTAATGGCTGGGGGTAAAATGGGAATTAAAAAAATTAAACAGCCACAAATTTTTTCCAAACTAATTTTCAAGTAAAGATACTAAAATATAGAACCTACAGGAGTTGAGTTTGCAGTTTTTGGGGTTTTCTACAATTTTTAAGATTTTTTTGAAGTTTTTAAGTATTTTTGAATTTTTAAGGTTTTCTTTTGCAATTTTTAGTGATTTTTGGATTGACTCTAAAATAGGTTAAAATATACAGTAGAGAATTTTTTTTGGAATTTTTCGAGGTATTTTAGTATTTTTGGTATTTTCTAAGCTAGATAGTGCTGAAATGGTAAGTTTTTGATTTTTAATAAATATGAAAATACAATAAAATCAAAAACTAAAAATATGGCGTTAAAGTACAAGCATACATGAGCTTAAGTCTAATTTTTGAGAATTTTTCGAATTAAAATTAGGCTCCAATTAAATAAGACAAGTTCACAAAAATATCACAGCCTGACAGGGGTATATATGCAAATATTCAAAAGTCCAGGGGCATACATGAAATTTTCCACAAAAATTAACACTGAATATTTCATTCCTAGGACCAAACACAAATTAAAAAACCCGCAGGGGTGTCACAACAATTTTCCCACCAGGGCGCGTGACTTGCACACGCGTGGCAGGGATCTAAAAGTACTTTCCACAAAACCCGAGGGCTTACGTGCAATTTTTCACAAAAAATAACACTTAATATAAAGGTTCTGGTACTAAAACGAAATAAACCAAAGGCCAAGGGCCTCCTCGCAAAATGCCCACGTCACCTCACGTGACGTGAGGTGACGTGGCAAGGGGCCTAAGTGTAAATCTGGAAAGTCTAAGGGCCTACTTGCAAATGTTACAAAGTATTTAAACTACTAAATAAAATTTTAGGACTAAAAGAAAATTACAAAATGCACAGGGGTTCAGGTGCAAAGTACCCCTGGCGCGCGGATCCAACGGCTGCGGATCTTCACTTAAACACGTGGCGTGAATCCAACGGTTGATGACGCTTCGCGTTGGACGGCGTAGATTAGATCGTTGGGAGACGATCTGACGGTGGCGACGTTGCACGATCCAACGGTAGCGGGGTTGTTTGGAGACTCTCCACGATCCGACGGTGGAGAGGTGATGAATCCACATTTCATCATCTTTATTCTATCATTTTGGCACCTAAAACCCTAGCAAATGCTTGTAAATAGCCTTAAATCAAGCATCTTAGCATTCATGCATGTGCATCTCAACAGTGTGTAAATTGTTGTAATTAAGGCCAAAATTATAGAATAAATAAAGAAAAGAAAAAGAATAAAATATTGTAAATATTTTATGACCCAAAACCCCCGAGACCTAGACATCTTGATGAATAGGTCGACAAGGAATAAAGTAGGGGGAGATAAGGTCAGAAACACAAAGAAAATACCTATATTTTTATGCATTCTTTATTCATTTTTGGGACCTATTTTTGGTTCCACTTTTTATACATCAAATAAAGAAACTTTGTACATGAAAGTTGTAGATAATTTTATAAAGAAAAAGACAAAATTGATTTCACAGAAAAAGAATGTACAGACAAAAAGATATGGTCTGAATAAGAATCCAAAATCCCAACTTCCCAGACCCGTATCTCACAAACGACAACTCCAAATGCATCAAACTCACCTTTAATTGTATATGGAATAAAATAATCTATCCAATGGTGGTGGTTTCGCATTTGGCGGAGCTACTGTTTGAAAGTTGAGTTTTGGACCCCTCTTGTATAGCTATACTGAATAAAATATTCAATTTATTCTTTATTCATTATTTATTCATTTTTTTTTATATTTTTATAATTTTGTAAATATTACCTATAATATATATGTGCATTAAAATTGGAATAAAATGCAAAGAAAAATTAAAATGAAAATACTTGTATAAAGACTGCATAGGTATACTGCATATACTTATACCTATATATATAATACACTTGTATTTTATTAAATATACAAAACATCCCAGAAAAATAAAATAAAAATATACTTATGTATGTAAAAGTATGTTATAATTTTACAAAATCATAAATAAAAATAATAAAGAAATAAAATACCTAAATAAAAATAAAATATCAAAATACATAGGTATTATACCTATATAGGGTTAAAAAGGTAACTTGTAAAAATATAAGTCATAAAAATAAATAAAAATCAGAATTAAATACTACATAATATTTTGAACATTTTTTATTTTATAACTTTTATTTAATTCGGCCATTTAATATTTTAAATTGATTTAATAAGATTTTATTTTAGGGTTTTTCCTGGTTGGTCCACGTGGACCAACCAGGAGGCAGTCAGCGTTGACCCCAGGTCAACTGCCTGCCCTACCCCCCTGTAGACCTGTCAGACTTGGTTTTTGAGCTTTTTCTTGGCTTTTTCCCAGCCGAGTCTTGCACTATTTCATACCACTTCCTTCTGCAAAAATCTCCCCTGTAGATTCATCTTGCCCGCGGAGTGTTTACATTGGGCTATGGATCAAAGAGCCGCTCCAGGGATCTTGATCTTTGAGCCTCTGCCATCTCGGGTCAAACCGCATAAAACCAACTCCCCTACTTTGAATTCAAACTCGAGTCCCCTTGGTCCACCCCTCTCCGCCTCTCTAGTGCTAGGATCCTTGCCGGAGGTGACAGCTCCGCCGCGAGCTTCTCAGCCAGGGCGAACGAGGTCGAGGGAAGCTCCAGCACCTCCGCCAACCGCCGGCGTCGAGGTAACCTTCATCCTCTGGCTCCGGCCATCGAGGGCTTCCACCCACTTGTTTCTTTAGTGCATTAGGTTCCTGATAGCTTTAGGATCGAAAACCCCAAAAAAATTCGACGTTCCATCGCTTATTTCGCCCATTCAACCATCTTCGCCGGAGCGCACCTCCGGCCACCGACATCCACTCCACCTCGCGCTTAGATTAGGTCCTCGCGAGGCCCAGGCAATTTGCCCTGGGCCTTCTCACCACCTTTTGCAGGTACCTGGAGAAGCACAGCGCCTGGGGGCTCGGATTCGACCTCCGCCGGAGATACCTGGAGCTTCGAGCTCCGCCGCCTTTGCAGCAGCACCTCAGAGCTTCTCCGGCGATTTTGAGAGCCCCAGACGCCAGAGCATCACCGCAGGAGTCTCCCGGACCTTCTTGGAGCGGCCCAGACAACCGGAGGCGCGTCAGCTCGCCGGAGGAACTTCGCCGCATCGGAGTTCTTCCCTGTTCTTCCTCCGTGTGTCTCCACCGTCCGATCCTCGGCCCGCTCCAGATCAAGCCGCAGCCGTCAGATCTTGGCACGCTCCCACCGTCGATATCTTCGCCAGATCTGATCTCAGCCGCTGATCGCCGAACCGTCATCGCGCGTTGTGCGTGCGCCACGTGGATAAGTGAGCGGATCTCCACCGTTCGATCACGCACGAGGAGATAAGGCGAGGGTATTTTGCATCTCAACCCTCGTCATTTTTTTGTATTTAATATTTAGTACTTAAACTTGCATCTGTAGTTTAAATCTTTTGTAATATTTACATAAACACCCCCAGACTTTATTTATTTGCATTTAGGTCCTCGCCACGTCACCTCACGTGACCTGTACACGTGAGGTGGTGGGCATTTTGCAGAGGAACCCTCGGTTGTTTGTGTATTTAGTTTTAGTACCAAAACTTTGGCATTTAGTGTAATATTTCTGGTTATTTTGCAAGTAGACCCCCAGGTTTTTGCGATATTACATTTTGGTCCCTCCCAGGCGCGTGCCAGTCACGCGCCCTGGTGGGTAATTTGTAGGCGTGCCCTGGCGGGTTTTTGTAATTGCTTTTTGGTTCCAAAAATTAAATATATAGTGTATATTTTTGTGGAAAATTGCATGTTAGCCCCTGGTTGTTTTAAATATTGCACATATACCCCTGCCAGGCCTGTTTAATATTTGGATGCTTGTTGTATTTATTTGAGTGATCATTTCAAGCCCAAAAATTCCACAAAAATAGACTTAAGCTTCTGGATAGGTGTATTTTAACGCCATATATTTAGTTTTTGATTTTATTTTATTTCCCTATTTATTAAAAATCAAAAACAGCCTTTGTGTGTACTGTCTACATTAGAAAATACCAAAAAAATACCAAAATACCTCCAAAAATTCACCTAGTGTCTATTTTACCCTATTTTAGTGTCAGTCCAAAAATCATTAAAAATTTCAAAAGAAAAACACTAAAAAATAAAAACTCTCAAAAAACTTCAAAAAAATATAGAAAATAGTAGAAAAAACCAAAAATTGTAAACTCAGCTTCGGTTTCTTCCTTATTTTGTTACTTTTATTTGAAAAATAGTGTGAAACATTTTTGCTACTGGTTGCTATTTTTAAATTACATTTTTTTCCCAGCCAGCCCTATTTCCACTATTTAGCCATATTTCAGTTTTTAAAAATATCAAAAACTACTTGAAAAATCCCCAAAAATCATAAAAACAGTAAAAAACCCTAAAAAGACTAAAAACATTTTATTTCTTAATTTTTGAGTATTTTTGTGCATTTTTATAAATATTTTACTTTGCCTTGTATTACATTGCCTTTACTTTCCAACATTGAAAAAGAAAATAAAAAAATATAAAAGATAAAATATAAAAATCAGAAAATCAAAAAATCAAAATACAAAATTAAAAATTAAAAAAAAAAGTTAAAAATTAAAAACCCACAAAAATTCCTTTGCTTGCTTAGTGTAGACACTCACACACTCACACACTTGTGCATTCATTTGCTTGAGTTACACTGTTTGCTCCCTGTGTTCGAACTCTCTGCATACTTGCCCTTTACATCATTTGTGCAGAGTTAAAAATAAATTTTAACTCCACATTTATTTCTAATTATTGATTTTTAGTGTGGGTTAATTGTTGACTTTAGTCAGATTTAGTGTGGTCAACACACCGACTGAGTTCACGCTTTGTGCTGAACTTAAGACCACCTATTTCTGGCCGAATCAAGAGGCGATGACCAAGAACAGCGTCGGAAGCCGGCGAGGGCGAGCTTCGCCGCGCTAGATCTCCGTCCTCCGGTGGCTGTTGGGCTTCAAAATGGACATGGAGACTCCTGGGGGTCTCCTCTTACTCCTGGTGGCTTCAAAAGACCTCAGCGACGGCCGAGGTGCTCGCTAGCGATCGGCGGAGCGGGAAGGGCTTCACGAGCTCCGGCGAGGCTCCAAAATAGCCTCCAGGCGCGAACGAGCATGCGTTGACCTGCAAAAAGGGTTAGGAGGTCCAGGGTAAACTGCCTTGACCTCAGGATGGTGGAATGGAGACGAAACGAGGCACGGCGGTGACTGGCCGGAGTTGCGCTCCGGCGAGGAAGTGAGATATGGCGAATCACAAGATGAAACTTCGATCTTTTTGAGGGGTTTTAATGTTTAGACTATGGCTAACATGATGCAAATGAAAAATAGGGGAGAGGGGGGTCCTCAATGGCCGGAACCAGAGGAAGAGATGTACCTCGACCGCCGGAGTTGCGGGAGGTGGTGGAGACGCCTCCGTCCTCGAACGCCTCGGCTGATGAGCTCGCGGTGGAGCTGTCACCTCCATGAAGCTTCAGAGCACGAGAGAGGCGGAGAGGGGTGGACCGAAGGGACTCGAATTCGAATGGAAAGAGGAGGGCGCCATATATTTGGTTTGACCCATGACCAAGGTGCTCCAAAGATCGAGCCAGGTCTGGTGAATCAATGGCTCTGTCCCCCAAAAAACGCAAGAGCGTGATAGACCACTAATCGAGAGACAAAAGTCATGAAGGGCTCGATCTCAAAAAATGCAAGATGGAGGCTAGAAAAATCGACAAAGAGTGGGTCAAGCCGAGGTCTGACAGCAGTTACAGGGTCTAGGGCAGACAGTTGACCGAGATCAACTGTGACTGCCCCATGGTTGGTCCACGTGGACCAACTAGGAAAAAGATCCTGAAAAAGATTTATAAATTCAATAAAAAATCGAAAATGATTTTATTAAATTATGGTTATAAAATAAAAAATGTTTATTAATTTATGTAGTATTTTATTATGATTTTTAATTGTTTTTATGAGGTATATTTTCTACAAATTTACTTTTATACCCCTTATAGGTATATTACCAATATATTTTAGTCTTTTATTTTTATTTTGTGTATTTTAATTTTATTATTTTTATTTCTTATTTTATAAATTTATATAATACTTTTATACACTTAGAAATATTTTTGTTTTAGTTTTCTGATTTATTTAGTATATTTAATAAAATATAAGAGTGTGTTGTATAGGTATGGGTACAGGTATAATACCTGTGTTTTTGATATACAAGTATTTTTATTTTGAGTTTTCTTTGTACTTTTATTCTGATTTTAATGTACATAATTATTATAAGTAGTATTTACAAGATTATAAAAATATAAAAATACAAAAATAATGAATAAAGAATAAATTGAATATTTTAATCAGTACAGTTGTAAAATGGGGGTCCAAAACTCAACTTTCAAACTGTAGCTCCACTAAATGCGAAACCACTGCCATTAAATAGATTATTTTATTCTATATACAATTAAAGGTGAGTTTGCTGCATTTGGAGTTTTCAGTTGTGAGATACGGGTCTGGGAAGTTGGGATTCTGGATTTTTATTTAGACCATAACTTTTTATCTGTACATTATTTTTTAGTGAAATCAATTTTGTATTTTTCTTTATTAAATTATCTACATCTTTCATGAACAAAGTTTCTTTATTTGATATATAAAAAGTAGAACCAAAAATAGGTCCCAAAATGAATAAAGAATGAATAGAATAATATAGGTATTTGACCCATATCTCCCTACTTTATTCCTGGTCGACCTATTCATCAAGATGCCTAGGTCTCAGGGGTTTGGGTCATAAAATATTTACAATATTTTATTCTTTTTCTTTTCTTTTATTTATTCTATAATTTTGGCTTTAATTATAGTATTTTATACACTAATTGGATGCACATGCATGCATGCTAAAATGCTATATTTAAGACTATTTACAGGCATTTGCTAGGGTTTTGGTGCCAAATTGATAGAATAAAGATGATGAAATGTGGATTCATTATCCCCCTATACTTTACCTTTGCTAGTCCCTAGCAAACACTTATGCAATAAGTGCAAGAAGAAAAGAAAGAAAAGAAAAAGAAGAACTTGGATTTAGTTTAATTATCAAACTTGTCTTCACAAAATCAAAGTTTGGAGCTTAAGTCGGACCTTTGGAATTTTAGTGCGGGTGGAACCTTAATGAGAACCGAATTTGAAATCCTACAGTCCTTGAGAATCCCAAAACTTTGTCCAAGTCTCCTCAATCGCCAGGTCAGAAATACTTCAACTCATACGCAAACTCTTACGACTATGAATCTGACTCGTACAGTGTAAGTGATGGTGGCTCTCCCCAACTAGAATGACAAAGAGACTGACTTCTCCAGTACGACAACCCAATGATTCCCCAATCCAATAACTCCATCCTCGAGGAGCGGGGTATTCCCTTCTAAGTTCAAGTGGCAACCAGCTCAAGAGGAGGGGGTGAAGAGAAGAATGGACGATAGCCAGTGTAGCTACCTATCCTGGGATGCAAGACCAGTGTAGTCGAGTCATCCTGCTGCAGGCTCACATATTTGACTTTGGAACTCAAGCTTGCTTATTGAATTTACAACATTTGTACATACTTTGCAGGCTTTTTATTTTTGTACATGCCTGAACACTTTTTTTTAATACTATATACAACAGCATTTACATAAGGAGTTTTTCCCCTTGAGCTAGTAGACTATCCCTCTTTTGAAGCTTTATCGCAACCCACAGCCTCTTGTCTTTAGACTTCCTTATCACTGGACGGGTTGGGGTGCACTTCCCTCCCTAGAGGAGGACAAATGTTTCCACTTGTGTGCGTCTCATACCGGCAAATCCCATCCCCTCACCACTCCAACTGAGTTGAGCCATGTGAAAGGTGCAGGTGTCCAAGTTAGGTCATTATCAACAAGAGTCGTGCGTGTGCTCCGAAATACTCTACTTAGGCAGTCAAGAATCCATTGAACCAAGTCCCGTGATCCTCAAAGAATTAAGTCAACTAGAACTGAAGTACCTCAAACCCAGTTCCTATAAGGTTCTTGTTATTAGGTAGATTTTAAGGTCCAATCAAGCTCCAATCTCCGGATTTTACTTAGACTTGTTCAACTCTCAAACTCAATACGAAAAATGCTCATGTTATGCAATGCAATGCAGGAAATATTTTTGTGATGCAATTTTCAAAGATTTTGAACTTTTTATGGATTTTTGAAAAGATGATGATGATGCATATGCATTTTTTGTCTTTTAAAAAGATTTTTCAAATGTTTTTGGATTTTAATTTTGCAAATGTTTTTGGGAATTTTGAAAAATAAAAAGATTTTGGCTAAAAGTTAGGTGAAAACTATGTACACGGGAGTGCTTCTTATATCTACAAGAAGTGGATTTTAAGAATTTACAGGGTAAGTGCTCAATTTTATACATATAAATATAATGGATTTTTCGTGAGATGTATATATTCCTCAAACTTATTTGACACAAGCTTTTCAAACAATTTTTGAAAACTATAGTCCAAAATAGTTTTTGCATACATTTTACAAACATGTACACACATTTGAAAATCATTTTGCAAAGGTTTTTCAAACAGTATAGATAGATTTTTCAAAATATTTTTGCAACCATTTTTCAAAAGAAAATAAATTTTACAAACCACACATTTTTACACAGGTTGAAAACATGTAACAAAACGTTTTCGAAATAGTTTTCAATAGATGTTCACAATGATTTTCAAACTATTTTTTCAAACATTTTGCTAAAAAAACATTTTCACCTGATTTTTTAATCAGTATCTACAGAAAGAATTTGAGGAACAAAACACCTTTTTATTAGGGATTCTAATGAATTTTAAAGATTTTTTAGCCATATTTTTAGGAAAATACGAAAGTACGAGTTATGGCTAAAGTATATACGCAGTATATACGACCCCCCTATACTTAGCTTGAGCTATGTCCTCATAGATCGGAGAGAAAAGAGAAGACATAACTCGTACTAAGTATAGGCAAGTCTAAAGAACAAGTAAATGAACCAATGAGAAATCGACCGTCCCCCCTATACTTAGGATCAAATAATCCCAAGTATAGCAGACTGTACACAACACATGGAGGGTCAAGGGTGGGAATGAACAGATCGTACTCAGATTGTCTCCCCCTATATTTAGGGTAAAATATCCCTAAGTATAGACAAGAAGAGGAGACAATGGAGAGGATAAAAAAGAATAGAACAACTCGGGGTGCACACCCCCTATACTTAGGACAAAGTACGTCCTAAGTATGGAAAACTGTCTGCAAGGGTGGTACCTTTTTGATACAAAAAGAAGATAGAAAACGAAAAGAAGAAAAGAAGAAAAGAAATTAGCAGATGAAAGCATGATATCGACAGATGATCTGTACAGTTGAAGATGGAAGTGTTACTCATGTATGAGATGTAGATGATATGAGTCAGAGAACACATCTCATACCAGAAGAATGGGGGCAACGCCAATGGTCGGCGGATCATGATCTAGATATAGCTTCAGGCGTTGACCATTGACACGGAAGGTAGATGCAGATGACGGTTCGGATATGTCGATGCTGCCATTGTCATGTACCTTCCTAACCACATACAGACCTTTCCACTTGCTCTGTAATTTCCCTGGAAATAATTTTAGCCTGGAATCAAACAACAATACTATCTGATCTGGCTCAAACTGTTTATGGCTGATATGAGAATCGTGCCATGTCTTCGCTTTCTCTTTGTATTGTAGGCTGTTACAAAAGGCTGTATCTCTCAGTTCCTCCAGGGCTGCCAGTTCTGCTCTTCTCTGTTCTCCTATGCTCTCGGGATCTAACAGTAACTCAGTGACTGCCCAAAAAGATTTGTGCTTGATTTCCACTGGCAAATGGCACGGCTTGCCGTAGACGAGTCGAAAGGGAGATGTCCCCAATGGATTCTTGAAAGAAGTCCGATAGGCCCACAAGACCGAGTCCAAAAGCTGTGACTAATCCTTCCGGTCTGGGCGGACAACCTTCTGCAAGATAGTTTTTATCTCCCGGTTCGATACTTCGGCAAGACCATTAGTCTGAGGGTGATACGGTGTGGCAACCCGATGGTCAATGCCGAACTCGTCTGCAAGGGACCTAACCTTGTCATTGATGAAATGAGACCCCCCGTCTGAAATCAAGACTCTAGGTACCCCGAACCTTGAAATGATATTTTTCCTCAAGAATTTGCACACGGTTTTAGCATCTGCGGCTCGGGCGGGGATGGCCTCAACCCATCGGCTGACATAATCTACATCGAGCAAAATATGCTCGAATCCCTGACTCTTAGGAAATGGGCCCATGAAATCACTTCCCCATGCATCAAAAACCTCACAAAAGTGAATGGGTTGCATGGGCATCATATCTCTCTGTCCGCAGGTTCCCATTTTCTGACAGTCAGTACATCTCTTCACGAACTCCTCAGAATCCTTGAAGAGAGTAGGCCACCATAGGCCGGATTGAAGCACCTTCTGTGCTGTCCTTTTTCCAGAATGATGTCCTCCTACCTCAAGCTTGTGGCAGTATGTGAGGACGCTGTGATAATCTTCTTGAGGAATGCACCTCCTCCAGATGCTGTCCCCCCTTCATGGTAAAGGACGGGATCCTCCCAGTGGTAAAACTTGGCCTTCACCAGGAAGGTCTCGAGTTTCTGCCTGGGCCAACCTTGTGGGACTGTCTTTGCGACAAGATAGTTCACAATGTTAGCGTACCACGGGAGCGAGGTGATAGCCAAGATCGCCTCATCTGGAAACGTCTCTGTGATAGGTACGCTGGGCTCAGATTCCTCAATTTTCTCCAATCTGGAGAGATGATCCGCCACCACATTTTTGACTCCAGACTTATCCTTAATCTCAATATCAAATTCCTGGAGCAGAAGGATCCATCTGGTAAGGCGTGCTTTGGCATCCTTCTTGGCCATCAAATATCGGATGGCGGTGTGATCAGTGTAAATTGTTACTCTAGATCCGAGAATGTAAGATCGATACTTATCCAGAGCGAAAACTACGACCAGCATCTCTTTCTCAGTCACAGTGTAATTTCGCTGAGCGGCATCCAAAGTTCGGCTGGCGTAGGAATGGCAAAAGGTAAACTATCCCTCCTCTGTACGAGCACAGCTTCAACGGCAAAATCTGAAGCGTTCGTCATGATCTCGAATGGGAGAGACCAATCAGGCAGCTGAAGGACAGGAGCTGAAACAATCATATTTTTGAGAGTCTCAAAAGATGCAAGACACTTATCATTGACAATAAACTCGGTGTCTTTTGTCGGTAAGTCAGTAAGCGGTCGGGCAATATGACTGAAGACCTGAATGAACCGTTGGTAGAAACCGACATGCCCCAGAAAAGACCGCAACTGACGCAAGTTGGACAGCGGATTGAGTTTTCTTATGATATCCACCTTGGCCGGATCAACCTCCATGCCCCTGTTGGAGACGATATGACCAAGGACTGTCCCTTGAGTCACCATGAAGTGACTCTTCTCCCAAGATAATACAAGATTGACCTCTATGCAGCGCTGAAGCACACGATCTAGGCAGTCAAGACAAGCATCGAACCCGTCGCCATAGACTGAGAAATCATCCATGAAGACCTCTAAACAGTCACCCACCATGTCTGAGAATATGGACAACATGCACCTTTGGAATGTCGCCAGAGCGTTACATAGACCAAAGGGCATCCATCTGAAAGCATACGTCCCAAACGGGCAGGTGAATGTCGTTTTCTCCTGGTCTTCGAGCACAATGGCCACTTGATTATATCCAGAGTACCCGTCAAGGAAACAATAATGACTCTTCCCAGCTAGCCGCTCGATAATCTGATCAATGAAGAGTAGCGGGAAGTGATCCTTCTTGGTGGCCTCATTCAATCGTCTGTAGTCCACACAGACCCTCCAAGAAGTGGGTACTCGGGTAGCGATCTCCTCTCCAGACTCATTGACAACTGTAGTGATACCCGTCTTCTTGGGTACCACATGTAGTGGACTAACCCATTTGGAGTCGGAGATGGGGTAGATAAAATCGGCGCTCCACCACTTTGAAATTTCTTTCATGACTACGTCTCAAAGATTCAAGTTCAACCGTCGTTGGAACTCACGCAACGGCCTAGCGTCATCTTCGAGATAGATGTGGTGGGAGCACAGAGCCGGACTAATCCCCTGGAGATCAGCTATACTCCATCCAATTGCCTTGCGGTTTCTTTCAAGAACCTCCATCAGACGAGATTCTTGCTCTCAAATCAAACCTGCTGAGATAATGACTTGGTGCATATCTGGCTCACCTGCAAGGAATCTGTACTTAAACGACTGCGGCAGAGGTTTCAGTTCTGGACAACTGGGAGGTGGCAGATCTGGCTTCTGATATGTCTGTGTGAAAGCTACCAGGTCTGCATGGGAGAACTCTCGCTCTGCATTAATATCTGACGAAGGGCGGCCTGCTGATTCATCAATAAACTGTACTGGCTCGCACTCTGTCATGGCTGTTGGCTCAGAAGGAATCAGACAAGGTAAGTAGTCATCAAAATCATCCCAGTCAATGTCTGAATCCGAGGGATCAGAAGAAGATGAGCAAGAATGAAAATCATCAGCACCACTTATCCCAACACTGTCAGCCTGAGGTGTATCCTCATCCAAGGGTGTGCTCTCCCGGCTCTCGACTGCCATGAGCTTGAGATATAATGCATCTGTAGGCAAGGCGAGGGTCGGTGGTACCGGATCTGTCCAGTTAGATTCATCATCTATCATCAGGAAATCACACTCCTGGTGGATGTCTAGCTCTTCCTCGGTCATCTGCGCTGCTTCGCTAGACTGCTCCGAGCATTCAAGTTCTCTGGCTCTGGTTTCCTCGATCGTCTCTATTTGTATAGTTTCGCCCTCTACGCGAAAACATACCTTCCCACTGTCATGATCGGTTACCGCCTTGGCTGTGGCCAAGAATGGACGTCCGAGGATGATGGGGGCATCAGGTACTGACTCAGGGATCTCTATGTCCAACACAACGAAGTCCACGAGGAATTTCAGGTCCTGAATGGTAACGACCACGTCTTTCAATAACCCCTTCAACCTCTTAGTCGACCTATCAACAAACTGAAGGGTTGTCCTGCTCCTAAGAAGAGGACCAAACTCGAATCGGTCGAGTAAGTCTGCCGGAAGAAGGTTAATTGAAGAGCCGCTGTCTAATAGAGTACGATCAAACTGCTGCTCCTGAATCTCGCATCTGACATAGGGAGCTCCTGCATCTGGTCGCTTGGCTGGCAGCTTGTTCTGAATAGTGCAGCAAGTGGAATGAGTGAGCACATGGATTTGATCTCTGTGGTTCCTCCTCTTCATGCCGATGGTAGTTTTCTCCTTCAAGTTCTTTTTGAAGAGGGGGATGTGCTCTAGTGCTTCCTGTAGAGTCAGTCGAATATGGAACCTGTCAATCATCTGATTGCTGAACTATACCTGCTGATCTTTTTTAGGATTTTCCCTTTTATTCCCCTTTCGCTCGGCGGAGTGCCTCAGGGAAGGGGATGGTAGGGGCCTCCACAGATGGAGGACTAGGAATAGGTCCTTGTGCCTGTGAAGGAGGAGAATCCATACAATCATAATCATGCAACACATATGGATCCGCAATGTGAACAAAAACCTTTCCTTGATTCATATTTTTGTTTTTCTTTTTGTTACCACAGTCCATAGATACAAAAGGTGGTAACATCATAGAGGGAGGCTCAACAAAAGTAGATGTGATGGCCTCAGTACCACCACCGGCACCTGTGTTAGCGGCATCAGCACCGCGCTCTGGCTCAGCATCCAAAATGGTGGCCTCAGCACCACCGTCTGCAACTGGTATCACGACGGCCTCAGCACCGTCGTCTGGATCTCCATCATTGGTAACCTCAGCACCACCGTCTTCAACATCATCATTAGCGGCATCAGCACCGCTACTCTGATCCTCTGGCGCTCCTGATTCAGCTGGTGGTTGTCGCTCAGAAGAGGCGCCGCCGGTTGGCATCCTACTGCTCCTAGTAGTCACAAAATCAACATCATACAAAGAAAGAGATATGTCACTCAAATAGTCATTAGGAGAGGTATCCTCTGTAAACTCTACCTGCTCAGACTTTCTTTTCAGATTGTTCGGGTTAGGTTCAATCTGAGCGGGTATGGCGGCCTTGCCTTTGATTATTTCCCTCATCTCTTGTCGGAATTCATCCATTTCTTGCCTGAAGGATGCTCGCTGTTCGGAGAGCAAGCGGGCAAGATCATCGAGAGCTGGGTTCTCAAAAACTGGGCCTTGAGAACCGGAGGGGTTTCCCTGCTGGAAATGAGGCGGTTGCT
This sequence comes from Ottelia alismoides, assembly GCA_037367405.1. Lineage (NCBI taxonomy): Eukaryota > Viridiplantae > Streptophyta > Magnoliopsida > Alismatales > Hydrocharitaceae > Ottelia > Ottelia alismoides. Next base: position 563,411 of record JAZKJV010009792.1, read on the forward strand.
GTGGCTGCTGGTATGGATAGTTCTGGGTTGGCTGGGAATAAGATTAGTGAGGCTGCTGACGCTGCCTCCATTGTTGTCCCTGATAGGCGGGACGAGGACCACTCTGGTATTGCTGCTGATGGGCATACTGGGGCTGTTGCTGCTGCTGTGGCTGCTGGCTGCTCTGCTGTCCTTGAGCGGGATTCTGCTGTTGGGATGAGGAGCCACTGTTGCCCCAACGGAATCCGGGGTGATCACGACGAATCCCGGGCTGAGGGTACCGATCGTACCAAATCCCATTGACTTCCACCAATGGTTCCTGCTCAAAGGAGGGTGGAGGAAGAACTGCCAGTGGCTGCTCCGGCTGATACACCACCATCTGAGTGTCCGGAGATGGCGGCTGCGCTGGGTAGTACTGTAGCATTGGAACCGACTCTGCCTGGATGTGATTCACCTGGCGGTACGAGGTAGAGGGTTGGTTGGAACTGCTACTGCTCGGATCAGCACGCGACCTGGGAGGTTGCTGGGAATGAGTTTGTGCCTCTTGCACGCAAAGGATCTGCGTCTTCAGGTCATTCATCGTCTTGGCAATTTGGTCCATCTGGGCCATGCCTTGCATCTGTTTCTTCTCGAGGATCTCGAGACGGTCCAGCTTCTCACTAATGATGCCCATGTTGGTTGCGGCTGATTCAGCTTGGGATACGGCTGCCGACGATGTGTTAGGACCGGCATCGATGCGGGCGATCCTCTGGAATGATCCCGCTCCTTGCGGGGGCTTCTGCTGTGTGTAAACACGGGCTTGGGCCATCACGGTTGAGTTTTCTGCCATGCCCTCGTAAATGGCCCAAATGTCGTCTTCACCTTTGGAAAAATACGATCCACCGCAAGAGGCGTTGACAAGCCCCTGCAGCTCCGGTGTCATCCCACAAAAGAAGCTCTGAACTAGATTGGGCTTGGAGATGTCATGATGTGGACAGCGGTCAATGAGCTCTCTGAATCGATCCCAGGCTTCATGGAATTGTTCATTTGGGATCATGAAAAAGTTGCTGATCATGGCTCTAGCTGCATTTGTCCGGCCGAGAGGGTAGTATTTCTTCAGATACGCGGTCCGGAGATCTGCCCATGTATCGATGAATCACCCCCAGATTTTTGAGCCAATATGCGGCTCTGTCAACCAATGAGAACGGGAAGGCGATCATCTTGATCGTGTCCTCAGTCATCAGCCTGTCATGGATCGTGCTGCATATCATCTCGAACTCTTGGAGGTGGAGGTGTGGCTCTTCGGTCGACAACCCATGGAATTTGGGTAGAAGCTGAATGGTATGGGGCCGAAGCTCGAAATCTCCATGGATAGGCGGGAGTCTGATCCACCGATGTGTAAGGGACGCTGCTGGGTTATGCAATTCTCGCATGATGGTTTGCGGCGGTCTCTCAGCGTCGGGACCGCCTCCTCCTGCATCAGGTCCTCCTCCTCCTCCTCCACCGCCACCGCCCCCAGGTCGGTTCTCTCTCATCTATGCTATTTCTCTCATGAGATCACTCATGAAGGTACCCTGGTCACGAATTTGCCTCTGCATGGTCTCCAGGGATGCAAGAAGTGAATTGTTGATAGCGGCTTGATCAATGAAGAATGGCGGGTGCTCATGGTCATCTGGATGCTCGCCTCTGTCAGCCATCTCGAGATTCTCTGAAAAAGTAAAGAGGCCATCTCAGGTGCTGTCGAATGCCCAGAACTCTGTGATGCAGTAAATTCTGACACTCTTGGACTGATGGAAGGAAAATGAGAAGGGTGGTCGAGGGGGAACAGGGTGGAGGTAAACTCAGGCTCGGAGAGTGGACTCTCCGAGGTAGTCTTAGATGAATGAGGCGGAGTGCTGGATAGCAATGCCGACAAAGTCGGCCTAAGACATCTCCGTCCCATCATCTTGATTATTGGGAAGAGCAGGGGGAATGCAGAAGAAGAGGAATGAAGGAGAAGCAAAATTGCGCACAATTGTGCTGTGTTTTTGATCTTGACCTAAATAAATCTAGCAATCAAACACAAAACAGGGGTGAGTTCACCAACTCAACACATGAAGCCATGAAGGTTCGGCTTTTATCTTGTCGGTTTTAGCTTGAATTCAGGAATTAATCTTTTCACGAGTCCTTAGAGCGCTATTCCTAAAGGAGAGAGAGTACTGCCGGAAAGTATTCCCGTACTTGTCCTCCTCCTGTGTAACCTGTAACTTTGCACTTTTAAGGTCCTTGTAACCCTTCCTGGATCCCTACTCAGCCAAAGAAATAGAGGGAGGAAGCCGATAGGAGAAACCGATACTTCGGATCTCGCTCGCAACGGAATCACCCGTGAGCGTGCAAGATCCTACTCGGACGCAGACGGTGAGACAGACACACCCGTGAAGGCGTGGCCTATGCTCGGTACTTCGGACAAGGTCGATGCTCACACAATAGTGAGTCACCAATGGCGACCAAGCCCTACTCGCCTACATACGATAGTAGCGCCAATACTTCGGAAATCCAGGCGATACACAAGGCAGCCACAAGTTGGGATTTTGGATCTAGTCCTTACGAAGCACTCACCTCACTTGGAAGGAGACCTCCCATGCAACCTGAATACAAGTGAGGGTGTTACTCTCCCCAAAAAATAAATCCAATTACCGATCTTATTTTTGGTCAAGGTTTTCTTAGCAGTCCCTTTTTTAAATTTTTTGGTGTTATCGCTTCTTTTGAGTTGATTCAAACAAGCTCCTAACGATTTTTGTATTTTCTTGATCCTACTTTGTCCAAAAACAGAGGGAGAATAGAGTCGAAAAAGCCGATGCAAGTCGACACCAAGGTGGAAATCTTACCTTTGTGCCTAAATGATGGATGCAAAGTAAGAAGACTTACAGCGAATCCCAGCTCTCTCCATGCGGGATGCAAAGCAGAATTTATAAACCTAAGCTATATGCCGGTATGCAATGCGGAAATCGTCCTAAGGTAGGCAACTTCTAGCGTTAAGAACAACAAGTCAACCACCAATTCCCAATCCCAAGGTCCGGTCTAGGCTCACCCCTCCTTCTCTCAACACATCGAGTTTAGGAGAAGCGCTTGGCGGGATGAGCTCGCGGCGTGCGGATCGGAAATTGGCGAGTCAACTGTTTAATTAAACTAAGTCCAACTACGAGCTATAGGTGCATGCAATGGTTTTTAGTGTGTTTGGACCTAATTTAATCGAACAAGCAAGGCCTACAACTAAGGGCTCAATCCACAAAAGAAATGAAAATGAAAACAAAACCGGAAAATGACAGTCGAAAAAACGCGATAAAAACCGCGGTGAGCCCCCGAGTGAACAAACACCCGGAAATTAGGCACGATAGTCTGAGTGTCCAAGTCCCTGTATTATTACAAATTAATGAATCACTCTCTCTCACAAAATAAAAATGCAACTAATCTAAGCACTCTCTCACTCCTCCTGCTCTCTCCTGCCGGATTGGCTAAAGAACAGCCAGCTCCGCTTTCCAAGGATACTTCGGATCCCCTAGGAGATCCGCCTCGCTCTGCGGTCCCTCGCAAGAAGACAAAAGAGTGGCCAGAAAGCTCAACAAATATATCAAAAATAAGAGAGATAAAAATGAAAGCAATGGTAGACAATCAACACAATCAAACAAAAAGATGAACTACTCGTTGTTGCTCCCCGACAACGGCGCCATTTGATTAACACGAGATTCACGGGAGTCTAAATTGGTGTCTCACACAAGGCGGAGACAACCGTCGTTGTGGCGGCTCTCAAATGAACCTCGTATCTAATCAACAATTAACCCACACTATAGATCAAACAATTAGAAATAAATGTGAAGTTAAAATTTATTTTTAACTCTGCACAACAGATGTAAAGGACAAGTATGTAGAGAGTTCGAACACAGGGAGCAAACAGGGTAGATCAAACAAATGTGTGTGAGTGAATGTGAGTTATGTTTACACTATGCAAAGCAAGGATTTTTGTGGGTTTTTAAATTTGTAATTTTTTTTAATTTTGTATTTTGGTTTTTAATTTTCTGATTTTTAAAATTTATATTTTATAGATTTTTTTTTCTTTTTCAATATTGGAATATAAAAACAATGTAATACAAGAGATGCTACAATATTTATAAAAATATGCAAAAATAACCAAAAAATCAGAAATAAAATCTTTTTGGTATTTCAATGATTTTCTACTGTTTTTGGGATTTTTGGGTATTTTTCCAAATATTTTTGGTATTTTTAACCACTGAAATAAAGCAAAACAGTGAATTAGCTATTGGTTGGGGGTAAAATGGGAATTAAAAATATTAAACAGCCACAAAATTTTTCCAAACTAATTTTCAAGTAAAGATACTAAAATATAGAACCTACAGGAGTTGAGTTTGCAGTTTTTGGGGTTTTCTACAATTTTTAAGATTTTTTTGAAGTTTTTAAGTATTTTTGAATTTTTAAAGTTTTTCTTTTGCAATTTTTAGTGATTTTTGGACTGACTCTAAAATAGGTTAAAAAAGATAGTAGAGAATTTTTTTTTGAATTTTTCGAGGTATTTTAGTATTTTTTTGGTATTTTCTAAGCTAGACATTGTTGAAATGGCAAGTTTTTGATTTTTAATAAATATGAAAATGCAATAAAATCAAAATTAAAAATATGGCATTAAAGTACAAGCACACATGAGCTTAAGTCTAACTTTTGAGAATTTTTCGAATTAAAAAGAGGCTCCAATTAAATAAGACAAGTTCACAAAAATATCACAGCCTCGCAGGGGTATATATGCAAATATTCAAAAGTCCAGGGGCATACATGCAATTTTCACAAAAATTAACACTGAATATTTCATTCCCATGACCAAACACAAATTATAAAACCCACAGGGGTGTCACAGCAATTTTCCCACCAGGGCGCGTGACTTGCACGCGCCTGGCAGGGATCTAAAAGTACTTTCCACAAAACCCGAGGTCTTACATGCAATTTTTCAATAAAAATAACACTTAATATAAAAGTTCTGGTACTAAAACGAAATAAACCAAAGGTCGAGGTCTTCCTCGCAAAATGCCCACACCTCACGTGAATAGGTCACGTGAGGTGACGTGGCAAGGGGCCTTAGTGTAAATCTGGAAAGTCTAAGGGCCTACTTGCAAATGTTACAAAGTATTTAAACTACTAAATAAAATTTTAGGACTAAAATAAAATTACAAAATGCGCAGGGGTTCAGGTACAAAATACCCCTGGCGCGCGGATCCAACGGCTGCGGATCTTTACTTAAACACGTGGCGTGAATCCAACGGTTGATGACGCTTCGCGTTGGAGGGCGTAGATTAGATCGTTCGGAGATGATCTGACGGTGGCGACATTGCACGATCCAATGGTAGCGGGGTTGTCTGGAGACTCTCCACGATCCGACGGTGGAGAGGCGATGACCAAGAACAGCGTCGGACGCCGGCGAGGGCGAGCTTCGCTGTGCTAGATCTCCGTCCTCCGGTGGCTGTTGGGCTTCAAAATGGACGTGGAGACTCCTGGGGGTCTCCTCTTCCTCCTGGTGGCTTCAAAAGACTCTCGACGACGGCCGAGGTGCTCGCTGGCGATCGGCGGAGCTGGAAGGGCTTCGCGAGCTCTGGCGAGGCTCCAAAATAGCCTCCAGGCGCGAATGAGCATGCGTTGACCTGCAAAAAGGGTTAGGAGGTCCAAGGCAAACTGCCTGGACCTCAGGATGGTGGAATGGAGACGAAACGAGGCACGATAGTGACTGGCCGGAGTTGCGCTCCGGCGAGGAAGTGATATATGGCGAATCACAAGATGAAACTTCGATCTTTTTGAGGGGTTTTAATGTTTAGACTATGGCTAATATGATGCAAATGAAAAATAGGGGAGAGGGGGGTCCTCAATGGCCGGAACCAGAGGAAGAGATGTACCTCGACCGTCGGAGTTGCGGGAGGTGGTGGAGATGCCTCCGACCTCGAACGCCTCGGCTGATGAGCTCGCGGTGGAGCTGTCACCTCCAGGAAGCTTCAGAGCACAAGAGAGGCGGAGAGGGTTGGACCGAAGGGACTCGAATTCGAATGGAAAGAGGAGGGCACCATATATTTGGTTTGACCCATGACCAAGGTGCTCCAAAGATCGAGCCAGATCTGGTGAATCAATGGCTCTGTCCCCCAAAAAAACGCAAGGGCGTGATAGACCACTAATCGAGAGACAAAAGTCATGAAGGGCTCGATCTCAAAAAATGCAAGATGGAGGCTAGAAAAATCGACAAAGAGTGGGTCAAGCCGAGGTCTGACAGCAGCTACAGGGTCTAGGGCAGACAGTTGACCGAGGTCAACTGTGACTGCCCCCTGGTTGGTCCACGTGGACCAAACAGGAAAAAGATCCTGAAAAAGATTTATAAATTCAATAAAAAATCGAAAATGATTTTATTAAATTATGGTTATAAAATAGAAAATGTATATTATTTTATGTAGTATTTTATTATGATTTTTAATTATTTTTATGAGGTATATTTTTACAAATTTACTTTTATACCCCTTATAGGTATATTACCTATATATTTTAGTCTTTTATTTTTATTTTGTGTAATTTAATTTTATTATTTTTATTTCTTATTTTATAAATTTATATAATACTTTTATACACTTAGAAATATTTTTGTTTTATTTTTCTGATTTATTTAGTATATTTAATAAAATATAAGAGTGTGTTGTATATGTATGGGTACAGGTATAATGCCTGTGTATTTGATATACAAATATTTTTATTTTGAGTTTTTTTGCATTTTTATTCTGATTTTAATGTACATAATTATTATAAATAGTATTTACAAGATTATAAAAATAAAAAAATACAAAAATAATGAATAAAGAATAAATTGAATATTTTAATCAGTACATTTGTAAAATGGGGGGTCCAAAACTCAACTTTCAAATCGTAGCTCCGTCAAATGTGAAACTACCGCAATTAAATAGCTTATTTTATTCTATATACAATCAAAGGTGAGTTTGCAGCATTTGGATTTTTAGTTGTGAAATACGGGTTTGGGAAGTTGGGATTCTGGATTTTTATTCAGACCATAACTTTTTATCTGTACATTATTTTTTAGTGAAATCAATTTTGTATTTTTCTTTATTAAATTATCTACATCTTTCATGAACAAAGTTTCTTTAATTGATATATAAAAAGTGGAATCAAAAATAGGTCCCAAAATGAATAAAGAATGAATAGAATAATATAGGTATTTGACCCTTATCTCCCCCTACTTTATTCCTGGTCAACCTATTCATCAAGATGCCTAGGTCTCAAGGGGTTTGGGTCATAAAATATTTACAATATTTTATTCTTTTTCTTTTCTTTTATTTATTCTATAATTTTGGCTTTAATTACAGTATTTTATACACTAATTGGATGCACATGCGTGCATGCTAAAATGCTATATTTAAGACTATTTACAGGCATTTGCTATGTTTTTGGTCCAAAAATGATAGAATAAAGATGATGAAATGTGGATTCATCAATGCTCAATATCAATGCTCGTGAATTCTACTTTGAGTGGAGCACCTTGGAATTTCATGATGACAGAAATGATTCCTCTCGGCCGTTTTATAGATCGGTCTGCCAATTGAACAATCTCTCGTAATTTCTTGATCGGTCCGAGTTTGAGTTCGTGAAATACAGAGGTCGGGAGGATATTGATCGGTGAATCGTCATCAATCTGAGCGTGGGTGAAAATTGTGTTTTTGATTTCATAGTCAAATCTGCGCAACCGCTTCACTATGTGGCTCTTGGTTTTTCTCCTCAACACCAAGGAGGAAGCCATTGACAAGATATGTCTTTCGATCTTTGTTGTAATCCTGCCCAACTTTTTCTTAGTTAATTTATCCATTATAAATCTTTTATGGTCGGGGAAGTGTTCAATGGCCTGTAGAAAGGGAAGTTCAAAAATCAATTTCTTTTATAGTACTTCCCGTACAGCAGGATCCAAATTCTTCAGATCTTCTTTAGTTTCATTTTTTATGTATTTTTCGAGATTTTCAATTTTTTTGTGATTTTCAAATATTCCGATTTTTTGGTATTTTCTGTGTGACATGGTGATGTGGTGTGTTCTTCAGATGAGCAAGGGCTATGATGTTCGAAATAGGAGTCAGAGGCATAGTTCATGTCTAGGGGAATAATAAGCAGAAGTGTCGTTCACGGAATCATCCCTAGGTTTTTGAGCATCCCCAAAATTGTCAAAATGAGATCCTATCATTTCCTCATTCTTTTTTATGTCCGAGATCCCATAGAGTGAAAATAATCGGTTGGTAAATTTTTGAAATCTATCCTCTATTGAATTGAATCTCTTATTTATCCTCGAAATATCATCCTCAAAATGTTGTTCATGATCAATCATGGGAGCAGTTGGTGTGTTTTCGATAATTTCATTTTCCATTTTCTCATTTGTGCTGAGAGGAGAGTTTCATACAATATCCGACATATGATCATTATTTTCTGAAAATTTCTCCTCAAAAATTATGGAAGGAGGCTGCTCAACGGTTCAGGCATGTGTAGCTGGTTTGAGTAGACTTCAATCCTTTGATCGATCAGACCTTGATATTGTGGAGTCATCATACAGGGTTTATATGTTTCTATATGGTCAATCCAGTCCTCTGTATGAGTATCATGTCTGAAGAGGGGTTTGTCATGGTCGATCCAACGCTGATGATCATTAAGTGCGAGTCTTTCCATCTGGGTTTGGTTTCCCGACCAGTCATGAGACTCAAAGGGATTTTGATTTTGAAGTGTTTCATTAGCGAGAAACTGAGAATAAGGTGGTTCAGTCCAAGATGGAAGGTGGTTATGTGTGGTTGGATGATTCATGTAGAAATTCAATGAAGAAATCGAATTCATCCGCGGGTGAAAATCTCCCGCAAATGTTGAAGGATCATTGAAAGAAGAGGATTTAGTTGATTTGGGCCTAACCGAAACAAATTCATTTTCATAGTATAGCTCTGATGGGTTTTCAGATACATGTTCGGTCATTTTCGAAAGGAATGGGGGGTTGATCCGCAAGAGTTTTTGGACAAGAGTTCCATTATCAAGAAAAGAAGAGAGATCATTGCACGGGATAGTCAAGAGAAATTTCAACAAATGTGTGGCTATTGATCTTTGAAATCGGTTCACGCACACCAATGCAAACACAATTCAAACCCTGGGTTCACCAACTCAACTCAAAGTGAAGATCGTGAAGGTTCGGTCAATTATCTTGTCAATTTTAGAGTTTGGTGATAATACAATTTATCAGAGCGGTTAAAGCGAGCTGTTAGGAACCCAATGCTCTCAGGAGACTGGCCTATCCCAAATTATATCTTTCCCAGCCATTATGAATTGCGGATCGTTTACCAGCTACCCGATCAACACAATCTGTTAAGGATGTCACGGGCCGCTTTACCGGCTACCGGAGAGATCCTCACTAGAGAATGACTAACTCAAGATAGTAGTCTGAAAAGAGTTAGGGCGCGGCTCTATCTTACTGTGCGGGTTGCTCTCTCGCTCAAGCAAACCAAACAATGACGGGGTTGCTCTCCCGCAAAAATTCTTGATTTTATGGGTTCTTAAGATCGGCTATATTTAACAGTCCCAATTTTAATTAGGTGATCACTGAATAATTTAAATGAGTACAAACACACGTCTACCATCCAGTCCCAATTTCCTTTAGAATTATGTGATAAAACAAGAGGGAGAAGTTCGGGAAAAGCCGATGCACGCGGAAAACTATGATGAATGCTCAGTTAGAAAACTTACAGTGAATCCTCGCAATCTCCATGTGGGATGCTAGATAGAATTTAAAAAATTATTCTAAATGAATACAAGACGATGAAAAACCGCACCTAAGCAGAAAGTTCTATTAGCGGGAAAGAATTGAGTTAAATTTTGACTAAGTTGAACGATCTATGTGCGTCTCAATTAATGTACAGTGTGGCTTAAGATCCTACGAGCACAATCAAAAATATAAATGCTCTGAGAGCCGTATGCGCAGGTCTATCCTAATCGCCACTCAAGTCAGGCCCCACCCTCACCGGAGAGTGAAACATGCCACAACACGCCACAAGAAGAGTTCAATGTCTTTTTACACACGCGAGAGTCCAAACAAACATCGCTATAAATGAGCAGAAATTGAAATTTACAGAAATTAAAAACCTAGAATCTACGCTCATCCCACGACTCGACTCGATCTTAAATTAATTGCAGCTTCTTCGGATGTCGGTGAAGATGCGTTGGTTTCTTGAAAAACCGCTCCACGTACGCCGGGTACCTCACAATAAAAATAAGAGAGAAGATGTAAGAGTGACTCAAAAAATAATCAAAAATAAAATAAAAGAAATAAATGCTGAAAAAATGCAGGAAATAAAATGGAATTTATAGTGAAAAATTCAGGGGTCAGACTACCCGACTGCGGAAAACTGAACAAGAAATTTCAAAACACAAAACTAAGTCGTTTGCCTCCTTGGCAACGGCGCCATCTGACGGGTCCGAGTATTGTTGCTTTAAGAAGTTGTTTTTAATTTTTGTGAGTGAAAATAAATGTGTCGTTCGTTGTAGGCGGCGATCGGAATCGGACAAGAAATAACCACAAATATTTAATCAAATTTAATCGAGTTGTTTTATATTTATTTTACTTGGGCAAGTTCCAAGGTCGAATACAAGGAGGCAAAGGAACAACCTAGAATTATGTCTATCAATATTCGTGCACGATTTTCAAGGCGGACTTTTTTTGGAATTTTTTAATGCAAATAAGGGATGCAAGATGCAATTTCGGCCTATTTTAGGGACAAAAATGTAAATTTCGATCAAATGATGTCTAAAAAATATGAAACTTGGCCAATGTAAATGATGATGAAATGAATGTACTGTAATTTTTTTTTGGAATTTTTGGATGCAATATCGATTTTCTATGAATTTTTAAATGTAAACAGAATGATTTTCACGATTTAATTATAATAAATATTAAACCTATTGTTTTCAAGATATAAAATTATCTAAGATCTATCACTAGGTGATTGATCTCAGAAAAATCCTAAACCTTGAAAATGTGGGTTTAATATCTATTAAAAATAAACATGAATTATGCAAAATGATTTTTACAGGGCAAACAATGTATGCAAATGCAATTCTTTTTTTGCACAATATCAAGAACAATTAACTCTACAATATGTGATTTTTCGGGGATTTTTAGAGCAACGATTAATCAATTATGAATTTCAGAGCAAGGAATGGGCAAAATATACAAATTTCCACAAAACCAATAATTATTAATTAACAATCAATCACAAAAATATCCACAATATGTTCAAATGTAGAGAATTAAGTGAGAAACATCATGCTATTTTTTATTAATTAAATAATGTCATGTAAAGATTCAAAATTAAAGGGAAATATAGGGGTATTTATGCAATATAAAAATATAAAATAAATAAAGAAATCTGCAGTGGGGGACCTATGTGAAATCACCAATAACTAGCGGGCAAATTCTGCAAATATTCCAAGGGGGCACATGCTAAGCACGTGACCCTTGAAAGGTTGGATTGTTCTGTGATATAGAAATCTCTAGAGGGCGCACATGCAATTTACCCAGGTCACGTGTGGAGCACGTGACCCAGGTGGGTGACGTTGGCTGCTGACGTCCCCCGTCCCACGTGCGCGGCACGTGGCGGGGTCTCGGGCGCCGTGCCCGGTGCTGCGATGGAGGAGCGGAGGCGTGCCTCGTTCCCGGCGGCGATGGCGTGGATGGCGGAGGAGCTTTGCCTGTCGGCCGTCCTCTGGCCGACACACGGCCTAGAGGATGGTGGAGGCGAGGTTGATGATGAGGCCCCGGTGGTCGGTGGAGTTTTTGGCGGTCGAGAGCGAAGGTGCGGCGTCGCGGAGAAGCGGAGTGGTCGCAGCTGGTTGAGGCGTTGGCGATCGGCGGCGATGGATGGAGGTGCGGAAGCGTTGGATAGTTCGGTGAAGACGACTGTAGTTGGCTGAGAAGATGGCCATTGGAGAAGCGAGGGGCGGAGCGTCGATTGGAGATGATGAACGGTGAAGCGAAGGTCGTTGATGGCGTATCATTGGTGAAGAAGATGGTCATTGGCAGAGGTATTCGACGGAGTTGGATCGACGGCGGCGAGGCTGGAGCAGGAGAAGAGCGACCTGAAGGTTGCAAGTTGCGACAGCCACGGGGGTAGTGGCCGGATCTCGCCGGAGAGAGAGGAGGTCCGGTCTATCACCCCGGGTCCTTAATCTCTGTGCAAGCGATGGATGGGTGGTAAGGTCGGAGGCTCGGAGTTTAAATAGGGGAGAGGGAAGGGGCCGGTGATGGGAGGCGCGAGTCGAGTGGGGGTCGTTTGGCGGAGATCGCGGGGCGACGGTTGGAGAGTGAAGAAGGCAGAGGTTGCTAGGATCGCGGGGCGCGAGATCCGCGGAGTCGGTTGGCTGGAGCGGAGATCACGGGGCGGCGGTCGTTGGAGATCAAAGGCGGTTGCGGAGGACCGGTGCGGGAATTGGGGGGTGGCTGTTGGAAGGTGGAAGACGAAGAGCAGGGGCCGTCCGATCGGCCGAGATCGGACGGCCCTGCAGTGGCCACGTGGCGCGAAAAGGGAAATGGGGTCGTGCACGTGCGGAGCACGTGCCTGGGAGGCACGTGCGATGCACGTGCGGTCAAATTTATTTTTTTTAGAAAAATGAATTAATAAAACACCCAAAAAACGCTGATCAGCTCCAGAAAAATCGAAGGAAAAGATTTTGTAAAATCAAAAAGAAATAGTAAACGACCTCAGATCGAAAAAGTTTTTTACAAAAAATGCTCGTCTTGACGAGATCTACAACTTTTATGAAGATATCAAAGCCAAAATGGTCAAATGTAAAAAGTGAATTTTTTGGGTATCCCATGTACATAGAATACCTTGATTTTTGGGTTTTGTATTATTTTGTCATTTTTAAACAAGATAAAAATCCAGAAAAATATGGAAAAATCAAAGATAAATAAAAGACATCTAAATATAATTTTTTGGATTTTTATTGATATAGAAAGTATTTACATAAATTACGGATCAAAAACCGCGAAAATACACAATGTACAAAAGAGGCCCAAAACCCAACTTTCACATACGAGCTCCGATTCACTTGAACTTCGTCTTGTGTTGAAGGTAATTGAATGTGCATTAGTTCAAAAGTGAATAGGATCAAATCGGACACTGGATGGGGAAGATATGGCGCTTTAGTCCGAAAATCCTGAAACTAGGATTTGGGTTTTTAGTCCACTCATTTGGGTTAATTATTTTTTTTGTTTTTCATTTATTTTTGTTAGTGATATGTACACAATGGAGGTGGTTTTGTGTCATTCAGAGTTAGCATGGAGGAGTTAAAAATCCAGGAAATTAGGCTATTTACAGGTCAACTTTGGCTTGGAGTTTTGGCTTCAAAAAATGATGGATAAAATGCCATTCTTATGCAAACATGCATGAATGCTAATTATGCAGAATAAATGCAGAGATGCTGATGATTTTAAGGGACTTGAGCTTAATTAATGAGATTTAGAGTGATGAATCTGAGATTCATCATCCATGTGGACCAACTAGAAAATAAGTGGAAAGAATTCCTTCATTAGTTTTAAAATTAATAAACAATTTTATTAATTTTGGTTGAAACATAAAAAATATTTCTTTTTTATGCAGTATTTTATTATGATTTTTATTTATTTATATGAAGTTATTTATTAACTATTAATATTTACATGCATATACATAGGTATATATACTTGTATTTGGTATATTTTATTTTTTAGTATTTATTTTATTATTGTAATTAAATATTTTTTATATTTATAAATTATATAATTACTAGGTATTTTTTATTTTCTTTGTTTGCCTGAATAAATGTGTATATGTAGAATGTAGGTTTAGTTTACATATATATTTTAATATATTATTTATTTTAATGTACTTTAACTATTTTATTTTATTATTTACATGTATTTTAAATAATAATTACAAGTAGCTAAAAATATAGGAATGCTAAACAAAGAATAATTATAATGAATATTATATACATGTATACAATACAATAGGGACCCAAAAGCCAACTTTTGCATCTCAACTCCAAATTACATGAAACTACCTTCAATAAATAGATAATTAAATTTTATGAACAATAAAGGTGATTTGGTCAATTTGAGTTTGTATGGAGGAGATATAGGTTTGGGAAGTTTTGTTTGTGGTTTTTTGTCTGTGTGTCTCGAGTGCATTTTGTATTATTTTTGAATGAAATCAATTTTGTATTTTTCGTTATGCTTCTATTACAACTTTCATATAAATGGTTTTATTATTTGAGGTATAAAAAATAAGAAAATAATATAGGTCTCAAAAAGCTAATTATTGACAAAAAGAATTAGGGTTTTTACGTTATTTTCTGTATAATTGGCCACCCTATCTCATCGTATTTTATTCCTAGTCGATCAAGTCATCATGATGACTGGGTCTAGAGGTCTCGGGTCACTCAGATTCATTGACATTTCATTCTTTTTTTTTCTTTCTTTATTATTTCATTTTGGAATCAAATACATGCACTTACATAGTGTTTATTAGTCAATATATGGAACAAAATACATGGATCTGAGCTAGAGCAACAGATCCAAAAATTGGGAAAAAGAGCAATTTAACCTAAGCTACAACCTAATTATTGAAAATAATAGCAAGAAACTAACCCTAGGATTTAAACTAGCCTAGAAATGAGAAAAAATAGTAGTTCTTAACTGTAAGAATAGGGAGCAACAAGCTCCATCGATGACTACTCTAGCGAGGTTGGATCTCCACCTCCGACCTTTCCTTCTCCATGCCAAATGCTCCACGAGCTTGTTACTGTCACCGACAAGCTCAAACGATTGAAAGTCAGGGGTTACATAGGGTCAAGGGTGATCAATCTTCAAAAGGGGGTATTGGATCCTTTATTTATAGACAAATGAAGGCAGCATTTTGCAGCTTTGATTTTCTTGAATCGATATGGATCAATTAAATATCAGGATCTGGCGTTATTAAGGAGTTCAAATCTCCATATTTTGCTCTACATGCCAAGCCATGCGATGAGTGGATCGAGCGGAAAATTAGGCAAAAAATCGGGCTCTGACAAGTTCAACGCTCCGGAAGGAGAGAAGGGGTAGTTGAGCCAAGGTCAAACAATGGAGGAATCTAGTTAGTCCACGTGGACCAACCAGAAAATAAGGAGAAAGAAATACCTTATTAAATCAAAATAAATTAGAAGACGATTTTATTAATTTTCTGTCCAAACATAAAAATATTTCTTATTTTATGTAGTACTTTATTATGATTTTTATTTATTTTCACGAGCTGATATATTATGTAATAATATCTACATATAGATACATAAGTATATATGCCTATATTTGATATATTTTATTTTTATTTTGTATGTTTGATTTATTAATATATATATACATGTATTTTATATATTTATAACTAAATACATACTTTGATATTTTTATTCTATTTTTCTGTTATTATTTGTTAACTTAAAGAATTAAGTATATATATTATGTAAGTATATCATATGCATAGTTCACCTTTATATTCTATAACTTTATTTATTTTAATATATTTTAATGGTTTTATTTTAGCTTTAGCGTTTAAATGTGTTTTGTATAATATCTACAAGGGAAAAATAGGGCTAGTCCTCGGAGAGCCAATGTACTGCTATTGCCCCCCATATTTCACCCTTTTTTTGGAAAATGAAAATATGTGTTTTAATCACTATGCCCCCCTAATATGTCATTCAAATTTCATTAGAAACAGAGACTCCCGTGCCCTTCATCTAAAACATGCAATTTTAACGAGCTTAGAGTTTCTATAATCGACCAGTTCTAGGTGGAGGGCATAGGAGTCTCTGTTTCTGATGAAATTTGATTGACATATTAGGGGGTAAAGTGATGAAAAAAAAATTATTTTCAAAAAAATTAAAAAATTAGAGGAAAATAGGGCAGGATCGACCTATTGGCTACTCCCAAGGAGCAACTCCATTTTCCCTATTTACAAATATCTAAAAATATAAGAAAGTGAAAAATATAAAGAATAAATAAATTGAATATTATATACATTTATATTGCATAATGAAGGCCCACAAGCAAATTTTTATATCTTAACTCCAAACTAAATGAAAATACTTTAATTAAATAGATAATTTAATTTTATGAACAATAAAGATGAGTTTGGTCAATCTTGAGTTAGCATCAAGAATATACAAGTCTGAGAAATTTTCTTTATGGCATTTATTTTGTGTCCCAAGCCTACTATGCATTATTTTTGAATGAAATCAATTTTGTATTTTTCTTTGTATTTTTATGCACAATGCTTATATTGAGCGTTTTGTTATTTGAAGCATAAAAATGAGAAAATAAAATGAATCTCAAAATGCAATTATCGGACTATAAAATTAAGATTTTTAGCATGTTTATGTACAGTTGATTTGCCCTATCTCTTCCTACTTTATTCCTTGACGACGAAGTTATCAAGATGACTAGGTCTCGAGGTATAAGGTCATTCAGTGCCTTTGACACTTCATTCATTTTCTTTTATTTCCATTTTCCTTTTATTTTGCTATTAAATACAATATAGTACATAATTTTTATATGTCAAATTAGTGAATGTTATTTTGTATAAATTAATATTATATACATGAATTTAGCAAGGGATTAAGCCTAAAATGAAAAAATAAAGATGATAAAATGGAGATTCATCACTCATCAACGACCAAAACACCTTCATGAACAATGGGCCTCTCTTGATGAACAATGGCCCTCTCTTGCCTCTTGCTTCAACAACTTCCTCTTTCTCACTGCTCCACCTCCACTCTCCCATCCCATTTGTCGCTCACTGTAGTTATACCTCGAATCTCCTCTCTCCCCAATCAAAACTAGCATGGAATCATGTTTTTCTATTATAACTTTCTCAAATTAATTAATTATGAAATGGGTCATTCATTAGATCCGTTCTTGCAATTGGAGAATGCGACAATAATTAAATTACGGCAACAATACAATGCTTTTGTAATATCTTGCTGTAATTAGGAAGAAGAGAGAAGGTGTATATCTTATCACTTTGCTTGTCCAAAAGTTATTCTTAATCATTTATTCCTATTGGTAATTGTTTATGACTAAAGGCAAACTTCTTTATGAAAATTTTCTTTATATGATCGTACGAAACATTAGTAGTTAGGTTGAAAAATATAATTTTCATTGGTTAATTTCAAATCTCCATTTTGTTTTAACTAACTTGAACCCCTTATATCATAATGACAGGATGCTAACCGAGGGAGCAACACCAATACGCCTGCAGATGATCAAATGGTAATATGATTAAATCGATTGACTTGCCATTAAACCTTAAGCTAGTCGACAGAATGCCATTAATAAACACTACAATAAAATAATTTTATAATTATATTTTTAAAATCTATAATTATATCGCATGTTGTTAAATATATAATGATGCATATTAGTCATTGTGAAATAATTTTATATTAGTCATTGTGAAATAATTTTTTATAATTATAGGTAACGATGCATTTCATATGTATTGTTTTATCTTTAGTGACGATTTGTACAGCAACATTTATCTGTTACTCCTTTTAAAAATTTCGAACTAATCGCCATTAATTTCTAACTTTTAAAAATAATGACAATTAGTTCAAATTTTGTAAAACAATAAAATGAATAAATGTTGTTAAAAAATAATCCATCGCTAATGATAAAATAACCGATATAATATTTATCGTTAGTTTCAAGTAAAAAATTATTTCCAACAAATAATAGCAATTATTATGTATTTAATAACGGATGATATAACAATATATTTCTAAAAAAATGTCATTACAGATTAAAGAATGTAATATATTTACAATAAAACAGATCGAAAGGCTATTTTTTTTCGAATATTTAATAGTATTAGAGTTTACGAGTCATTAAAATGTGTATAATAGACGCGATGCCGTTATTGTTTTCATCTTCTATAACAAATAATTTGTTTTTCAACAACACCCAATGATTCTTATTACATAATAGTTAGTCTTTGCTGATTTCGTCATAGTTATTTATGCTCATATCTTTTATGGCTATTCGCAATTTAGCACATAACCGATCTAAGTAGTTGAGCCAATTAAATTCAAGAACTTGACCAAACAATTTTCGTTGAATTGATTTTTAGAGAGGGAGAAGATCTTAATTATGCTTCCATATTGTTGCAAAACTTCACCGGGTATAAATTGGTTTCCATTTTTAGCAACCTAACTAGATTGTTCTTTTAAGGATTTTTATCATTTGTGTTTTCCTTAGATATTGCAATATCAGTTATGCCCCTCTCTTTTTTGGAATATCAGTTGTGCCCCTGAATTCTCGCACTGTTATCACTTGTCTCTTTATGTTTGTTTGGCCACAATGAGCTGAACTAAACCACGTCTTATTCAAACCATGGTGTGTTAAGAAGAGCATAATTATCCAAATCAATCTCCTCTCCTCCTCTAACCCCTCCACCCGAACCTCCTCCTCCGCCGAATACCTCCTCCCGACCTCCTCCACTCAATACCTCTGCCTCGACCTCCTCCTCCGTCCAGATCAACCATGTCCCAACCTCCTCCACCCAACCCAACCCTGCCTCGATCTCCTTCTCCTTCGCCGGCTCCACCCCAAGTTCTCTCTCTGACCCCCTCCTCCTCTGCCTAGACAAGCCTCACAAATCTCCTCTATCCAACCCAAAACTTGCCCCGACCTCCTCCTCCTTCGTCCAACCATCTCCTTCCAACTCAAGTAGAGGATCAAGCAGTTTAACATCCACCCTCACCTTCGTGAAACCCGTTATCGATCATCGCATATTGTGAAACCCCTAGAAGCACATGATGGAAAGCCATCCCTTGGTAGCTTGGAGCAGCAACAGATCAACTCTTTGTTGTGCATACTAAAGTTCCATCCCTCGTTGCCTCCATAGCCTTTTGAATCAAATCCACCCCAACCATTGCATCTTCAGAAGTTTGTCCTCACCAGTCATCTCCGGGTTCCGATCAGGGAAGAAGATTAGACCACGACTCGATGCTTGACATCAAAATATTTGTTCGACCATCTCCTTCTTGCTCGAGCAGAGGATCAATCAGCTTAACATCCACTGTCACCTTCGTGAAACCCATCACGAAGGGTTGAGTTTGAGGGGGAGGGGCGAAGGCGGAGGAGGGGCTGGAGGAGGAGGTTTTTGGAGGAGGAGGTGGTGGGGGGTGTTGTGGTGGTGGTGGGGGGGGGGGGGGGGTAGTCGGAGAAGGCGGTCGGAGGAGGAGGAAGTGCTGGAGGGAGGAGGAGGGGTAAGGAAGAGTTGAATGAAGAAAAAGAAAAGGAGAAGAAGTCCGGATTACCCTTGATTTTTCACTCTTGATTTTTTTAATTACCCTTGATCCCCAAAGTTAGCATCTGATTGGGATGGAGTAGGACAACAACTAACCTGAGGGGCACAAGTGATTATTGTAGAAGAAGTCAGGGACGCAATTGATATTCCAAAAGAGGAAAGGACATAACTGATATTTCAATATCTAAGGAGGGCACAACTGATAAAATCCCTTCTCTTAATAGGATATTCGAATAACAACAACTGTTTTGATTTTATGCTTTCATCCTGTGTCAATAATGCATTTAATAAAAGTTTGCTTTTCCATAGATATAGATAGGATGTTTGAAATGGAGACAACAAAAAGAGAAAAAATCATCAGCAAGAGCTTTGAAGTCCGTGGTAGAGTCTTCGTGCATGGTACCGAAAAAATGATATGAATGGAATATACAACAACAAAGCTTTTTCAACAGTAAGTAGGGTTGGCTACATGGATTCTTTTCCTTTATTCAAATCTATCTTGGGTCATTCTTGAGCTTATATCAAAAAATTAAGATCACTTCAGATAGTCTCATTCAAACACTACTTGGGCCTTCCTCATCCTCTCTTAGCCGGCTCAACATTTCAAAACTCACATCTTCTTATTGGTGCATCAGCTGACCTTCTTTTCAAATGGGCAAACAATCTTAAAAGATTTGTCTCATCTTATCCTCTATCGGGGCTACACCAACTTTCCTTCTGATTACATCATTCTGAATCCGATCTTTATATTTGTGACTACACATCCACCTCAGGAATTTCATTTCTGCTATTGTCATTCTCTACACATGTCCATGATTCATAGGCCAATATTAAAATCATAGAGCATAGCATGTTTTACGGCTGCGTTGTAGAACTTTGCTTTAATTTTCAAAGGAATTTTTAATCACATAGAACAATAGCGGCTCACCTCTATTTTAGCTAACATGTATTTATTCTATTAATAACATTTCCATTGATTTCCCCATCATGTTACAAAATAGATCCAAGTATCTAAAAAATATTTCTTTAGAATGTTATTGTTACAAATCTTCACCTCGATTCCTTCATCATTGCTTCCGTCAATTGTGCACTCCATATATTCAGTCTTAACTCTACTTATATGAAATCGTATAGTCTCTAAGGCATGTCTCCAAACCTCAAGCTTCTTATTTACTCAATCTCTAGTCGCATCAATGA
This sequence comes from Ottelia alismoides, assembly GCA_037367405.1. Taxonomy (NCBI): domain Eukaryota; kingdom Viridiplantae; phylum Streptophyta; class Magnoliopsida; order Alismatales; family Hydrocharitaceae; genus Ottelia; species Ottelia alismoides. Next base: position 583,984 of record JAZKJV010009792.1, read on the forward strand.
ACACATTAACATCAACGAACAACATACACCAAAGGTATATCATCATGAATGTGACTAATCAATTTATCCATAATCAAAGTAAAAAAGAATGAACTCAAAGCTGAACCTTGATGCAGACATATGCCAATGTCAAAATAGTTAGTCTTCCTGGATCGTATCCGTACACAAGATGAAACTCCAACATACAAATCCTTTATAAGTTTAATGTATAGAACATGTACTTGTCTTTTCTTAGAAACTCTCCACAATATCTCTCGTGGGATAGAATTGTTGGTTTTTCTGTACCCCACGGATACCGAATGATGTGTGCAGGTGGATCAGACTATATGACCTAGATCGCTACAATTAATAAATTTAAACAAGCACAACATTACGTAGCACTTTCAATCACAAGAAAATCAATCAAATCACAAGTGCACATGTATTTAATGTGGAAACCCTTATGGATGAAAACTATGACTTGAGTCTCCTAGCTCAAGATTTCAACCTGATCCACACGGGTCTTACCACTAAACTGAGTTTCTTATGTAAGCAACTCAATCGTTTACAATATGAATTGATTTTACGGTCAACTCATCCATTTTTACAAAAACGTAGTACTAATAACCTCAATATAAAGGTAAATATGTAATGAATAATAAGAGGAAAAACTAAAACAATCTTAAAGAGTGAGGAGCGTGCTCGTAAGAATCAAACATAAAAAACCAGAGCAAATGCAATGAAGAACGCAATAGAAGATAGTTCTTCGATCTTTCTCTCAAGGTATAGATTGGAAAGCATAGAGTAGAGAGCTTGTTGCTCTCGTTGTTTTTTTGTAGAACGAGGTGTGTGGTCTTATTTATAGTTCTTAAGATCCCATAGACTTTAGCTCTCAAAAAGTAGACGTTGTGAATAAATTGGGAATGAAATCATCTTCAAAAATCTTACCAAAATGGAATATGATAGATCAGGATAATAAGATGATCGATTGAAATCAAATGATCGATCATGATGGTTTAGGTGATCGATCAGAATCAAAAGATGATTTATCATGGATCAAAATTGATAGATAAAAAATATAGTCGTTGCAATTCAAATAGTGATCGATCATAAAAACAAGGTTGACCAATGAGGTGTGATCAATCAGTGTAAAGAGATTGATCGATCATCTTGACTCGTTGACCTGAAAGTCAAAGTCAAAGGGTTGGAATGCAATATGAAAGATTTGAGGTCTTTAACATTCTAAGATAATTATAGAATGCAGGACTCCATAAAAGAAAATACTTCAGCTTCTTCTTGAGCTTGAGGTCCTTCCTTAGTTGTGAACCCCTTTGAGTTTCTTAGATTCTTTTTCACAATAGCTTAAGCTCCTCAGGCTTGACTTTATTCTTGGTCCATTAACTTTCTTTCTGTTGCCACGATGTCACTCTGATCACACACCTATCTGTTGGAACTCTGGTGAGTCTGTTCATTTGGGAAGCCTATTCCGGTTCGAGCGCTCTTGGCTATTGGAGGAGGACCTAAAGGCTCCTGTGGTACAGTGCTGGAGGCAGATTGATTCTTCTGGATCAGCTTCCAGGGATATGGTGGCTCGATTGAAGGCGCTAAGACTGATGCTGGTGAGTTTTCGTAGGGAGCTCAAAATACGTCGTAATGAGCGAAGGGACCTGGCCCAGGCGGAGGTGGTTAGACTTGATAGAATCGAAGATGTCAGGGAGCTTTCTGAGGAGGAGAAACTGACGAGGTTAACTCATCACAAGGTGCTTCTGGAAGAGGACAAGAAAAGAGAGGTTGAGTGGAGACAGCGCTCACCGCCAGATTTGGTTGAGGGAAGGCGACACAAATACCAGATTCTTTCATGCGATGGCAAATGGAAGGAGGAGACGAAATTTTATCCACACCTTGGAGGTGAGAGGAGTGCGGGTTGAAAGTGAGAGGGAGATTGGGGCTTCAGTTGTTGAACACTTCAGGGAGATGAGTAGGAGAGTTCTCCTCGGTGGGGTTCGCTGGCATGATAGAGAGGTACCTCGGGTTTCGGAGGTCCAGGCGGCTCAGTTGATTTCCAATTTCACTATTCAGGAGGTCCGCACAGCAGTTTTTGATCTAAATGCAGATGGGTCTCCTGGGCCAGATGGATTTCCTATTTTCTTTTTCCGAGAATTCTGGGATTTGGTGGGTCAGGATGTTCTGGCGGTGGTGGAAGAACTGAGAGGAGATAACCGTGGTTTTGATCGGTTAAACCGTTCTTTAATTTTCCTTCTCCCTAAGAGGGATGTGGTGGATCGAATAGAAGACTTCAGACCCATTACTCTTTCTAATGCTATATATCTCATTGTTGCAAAAGTTCTTGCGAACAGGCTTCGTGTTGTTTTGAGTGACATCATCAGTGATTCACAGACAGCCTTTATTCCCGATAGACTTATGATGGATGGCGTGATCATGGCTTCGGAGATTGTTGCTGATTGGAAGAGAAGGAAGGTCAAAGGTTTTCTCTGGAAGATTGACTTCTCCAAAGCGTACGATTGTGTTAGCTGGAAATTCATTTGGGCATCCCTTTCCAGACGTGGCTTCCCAGATGAGTGGATCTCTTGGATGAAGAGGTGCGTGACGACGACTTCTTGCTCAGTGCTGATTAATGGAAGACAGGAGGGGGGCTTCTTTCAGCCACAAAGGGGGGTTAGGCAGGGGTGTCCACTAGCTCCTCTTCTTTTTGTTATTGCAGCTGACGCATTGTCAAGAATGGTTACTCGTGCGGTGGAAGGAAATTTCATAAAGGGATTCACCTTAAATGGTTTGTCTATTCCCATTATTACAGTATGCTGATGATACAGTCCTGTTTGTGGAAGGTGGTGCTCCTGAGGCTGAGGCAATCTCTACAGTATTAGACCTATTTGGGAGAGTCTCAGGGCTAAAATTAAACGAGGAGAAATCAACTTTTATTCCATTTGATCTTTCTGAGGAGGAGGTCGAGGCTTGTGGGGCATTCCTGTGCTCTCGACGGGGGGCTCTCCCAATCACCTATTTGGGGTTGCCTATAGTGGACGGCCGCTTAAGACATTCAGATTGGGCTCCAGTGGTAGAGAGACTCGAGAACAAGCTTGCAGGATGGCGTGCTTCTTGCTTATCTCAGGGTGGACGCTTAGTCCTCTTGAGGTCAGTCCTCTCCGCGATTCCTGTCTTTTTTCTATCTTCTCGCTTGCTCTCGGTGGGGATTCGTGGTCAGTTGGAGAATTTGATGCGTAGATTCTTTTGGGCTGGTACTCCGTTGGTTGCTTGGAAGGTAGTGACACTTACTGAGGCTGATGGTGGTTTAGGAGTCCTAAACCTTGAGGTGATGAACAGGGCCCTCTTGGCAAAGTGGGTCACTCGCATTTGGGGTGATGGATCAGACACGTTATGTACACTATTGAGAAAGATCTATGGCATGACAGAGATCCTGGAGTGGCGTCCCAGTAGATTGGCAAAACCTTCAAATTTTTGGCGTGGAGTGTGTGCGGTGCTTCCCCAGATTTCTCCATATCTAAATCCCGTGCTGAGGGATTGTACAGAGGTTAGTCATTGGATATGGTCAGATGGTGCTTTCAGTGTGAAGAAAGCCTACAAGGTCTTATATGCCTCCGTTGTCTTTGATCCGGGAATTACAATACCAAGATTAGGGCAAATCTGGTCTTGGAGGATTCCTAAAAGAGTGAAAGTTTTCCTCTGGTTGTTCGGGAGAGAGCGGGTGATGACTGGTGCTCGGAGGGCCCGTCTCTTTGGGGCTAACAACTCTTGCTTGCGGTGTGAGAGGAGGTAGAGGATGCTAATCACTTGTTTTTTCTTTGTTCTTCTTCGAGACAGATTTGGGCTGGGGTCAACTTACCTGCAGTCGCATCCTCAGGGGTTATAGAATTCTGGGAGTCCATTGGAGCTCACACAGCGGCAGAGAAGCAACGTGCATCATCTATTCTATGGGCAATCTGGTTGGCAAGGAATGGAACTATTTTTCATGGGGAAAGATTTTGTACCGAAAGTGTAATAGAGCATGCCAGACTCCTACACGAGTCTTGGTCTTTGTAACCTTGTACTTAACTTGTGAATATAAGTTTTTGGGTGTCTACCTTTACGGTTTGACACCCTTTTTCCTTCAAAAAAAAATAACTTTCTTTCTCTTGACCTTGCTATGAGGATTGCACACAAGTTTTGTTATCACCAAAATATGCACATGCACATATACTAAAAACTTTCCCACTCATGCATGCACTTATAGTCTCCCCTTTTCTTATGGTGATAAAAAATTTATGTATTTGCAAAAATAATATGTGTATTTGATCAAACAATTTTTGTAAATAATATTTTCTTTCATGTTTTGACAAAATCAAAAAGATCTAAACTGATACTAAAAGTTGATAAACACTAATTATCAACTGATACCAATTGTTAAAGAGATATAATTTCTTCCCCTTTTGAAAGCATTATTTTTAATAAAGGCTCCACTTAGAGCTCCCCCTTAGTCTTTTCTTAAAGGCCTCCCTCGAAGAATAAGAGTCAAGACTCATCGTCATTGAATGATATGCATGATCAACTAAATAAAAAGTGTAAGAAGCCTCCTAGGATCCTTGGTAGTGGACTTCTCTAGTCTTGCTAGCTTCTCCATGACGATGACATCCAACTATGGTTCTGAAAGATATTCGACCTTGGCAGGGTCCATCTTTGTTGTTGATGTGTCCTCCAGTACCTAAAAATTTGGATCTGGTATCCTTTCTTTTCAAGTCCTCAAGGGTTAGGCTGCACGGTTTCTTTCTTTCTCCAAACAATTTTTTTGGAAGGAATTAGAGATAGAATTATGATTTTACTTTTTTTTCCCTTTTATTGAAGAATGTACAAAAGTAAATTTCTTTAAACTCACCGATGTTTTTTCGAAACATGTAATTTTAACTTTTAAACTACCTAGATCCTGTTTTAGCAGTTCATTCTCTTTCTTTAAATAATCTAAGTAATTCAACAAAAAAGATTTATCTTCTGCTAACTTCTCTTTAACCTTTTCTAGTTTCTTATTTTTTCTAAAAAGATCTTGAGAGGAATTATATAATTATAAATAAGAAATTTCTTTTACCTCATTTTTAGAATCAGAGTCGAATGAGTCGGATTCAACTATTCCAATGAATCTGAAGCATGTATTTTCTCTTTCTTCTTCACTACTGCTTGAGTCATCGTCCCATGATGCTCGCATGGCTCTGCTCTTGGATTTCTTCTCGAACTTCTTTTTCCGTCTTAAGTTCTTCTACAGCTGAGGACAATGCTTCTTCACATGCCCTACCTTGTCGCATTGGAAGCATTTGATTTATCTTTCTCCGTTTCTCTTTTTCTTGAGAAGTTATTGAATTGATGGGTCATGAATGCGATATCGACGTTGTTGTTAGATACTTCTTGGGCTTCTTTCTAAGCTGCAAGGGTAAGACTCTTACGAGGCTTTTCTCCCTCTTTCTTCCTATTTTATAACTTTGTTTCATAGACGAGAAGATTGCATATGAGTCTTCCAGTGTTGAAATATGTGTATTCTTCAATAGCAGTGACTTTTTTCCTTTCAACCAATAGTGAGGTAATGATATTGCTTGGGTGTTCTCAGTCTATAAATATTCTCCCCAAGTTTCTTAATTGGTTCACGATTACTGTGAACTGAACATTCATCTCCTTTATACTTTCCCTATTATGCATTTTGAACATCTCATAATCCAGAGTTAGCATTAAAAAAATGAGAGTATCTTCTCAATGTACTTCTCTTGTGATAGCCAAAGTCTTCTTGCTTCTCTGCAATGAGTGATATTCATCTCTAGTATATGAAGGACTTGCTCAAGTTCTTCGTAAACTAGAAATGTTCCCTCTAATATTGCCAACAATCAACATATTATAAACATAAAGCAACAAAATGATGAAATCATCATCTGAGAATTTCTTCATTAAGATGCAATCGTCTGAAATGACCTTGTAGTAACAATGCTCCCCCATAAAGAACTTGAACTTCTTGTACCACTGCCCAGGCACTTGCTTCTAGCCATAAAAACTTTCCTTCGACTTGAAAACACGATCTTCCTCTCCTTTGACTGCAAATCTCTCAAGTTGCAACATGTAAATTTCTACCTCAAGATCACCATGGAGAAAAGCTGTCTTTCACATCCTGTAGAGCCTTACCATAGCATTCTGACTCCCCAAAATACATTAACAAGACATATTCATGTGCGAACACCTCTCCCTCATGGATCTTTGCAATGGTAGTGTCCCTAAAGAAGACCCATCATTAACATGGATATCATCATCTGCATATGCATCATCGTCATTAGAGGTCTCAAGCACATCTACCTCTTCTCCTAAATCTTGCAACTACTCAGTTGCATCAACTAGCACGAAATAGGGAGCACGTTGCAAAGGAATCAGCTCCACATCATCTAGTTGATAGCTACTTGAGGGAGAATTATTTGCAACTTTCTTGATGTCTTTGACGGTTTGATCTTCATATGTGGTAGATGACATCCATGAGCTTCTTATCAACATGATCGTACAACCTATAGCCAAGCTCATCTTCGCCATATCCTAAAAAACACATTGTTTCATTTTTACATCCAACTTGAACCTTTCATCTGTGGGTATATGCACCAATGCTCTGCATCTAAAGACACACAAATGTTGTATGAGATATCCTTGCCATGCTAGACCCTATTGAGAACACATCATCCAAAGGAACATGTTAAGAGAGATTAATAACTTGAACTATAGTGAAAAGAGCTTCACACCAAAATGTATTTGACAACTTGGCCTCGGAATAGAGACAACTCTGTCCATTACTGTCTTGTTCATTCTCTCAACTACGTCGTTTAGCTGTGGTGTCTAGGTGGTCTTCTGGTACCCGATACCATGAGACCTGCAATCCTCATCAAATGACCCAATATATTCACCACCATTATCACTGCGAATGCACTTCAATCTCTTTCCAATTTGTTGCTCCGCTAGCACCTGAAAGTCCTTAAAAACTCCAAGATCTTTGTCTTTCCTCTTCAAGGCATACTGGAAAAATTATCAACAAAAGTAACAAAATCTATTGTCTCTCTTGACTTGAAAGTAGTACTTCTTTACATGACCCTTCTTCTTACAATAGTGACACCTTGTTCTTGTACTTGGAACTTGATTTGCTTCTACTATTTCTCCTACCCTTATCATTCTTAAGCCTACTCCTCCCCCTTATTCTCCGTAATGATAACATCTAAATATGAGGAGATACCTTGATATATTCTTCACATATCCTCATTGAGAATACTGTATTTAACTGTCTCCAAAGAAACGATCTCAATGTGGCTAAGTTATTAATTGAGACTCTGAAAGTCTCCCAAGAATATCATAAAGTAGCAAGCAATAACAAGCCCAATAACTCATCTTAAATCTTTATCCCATGCTTCCCAATTGACTTGTGATGCCTTAAAAATCATTTAAAAAGTCCAACATGGATTTCCCCTCCTTGAATCTCAAGTTCATTAATTCTGGAGAAGGAATATATTCTTGCTTCCTATATTGGATGCATATAGACTTTCAAGCTTCAACCATAGGCCTTGAGCATGGCTCTCATCTTTGATGTGGTTGTAGACATTTTTGTTAAGAAATTATATGATTAAACCACATACTTGCTCGTGTTCAAACTTCTACTCCTCATCTGACTTGGTTTTGGCTTTTGAGTGGAGAAAATCGGAAGATGCATGGTGTTCGCATACAAAAGATCTTTCATTTTATTCTTCCATAAAATATAGTTAGTCCTATTCAATCTAATCAGTCTACTTGAACCGAAATCCATCTTGTTATCTACCATAAAAGCTCTGATACCACTTTATTGGGATTAGAGGACAAAAAATATACTGTGTTCTAATACCACTTTGTTGAGAACAACTCCCCCTAAATGTTGTGAAAGCGTGTTAACAAAGACCTTTTAGGTGAGATAACAAATAAGAACAACCTCTACAAACAAATAAGTAAGCAATAAAATGACAAACACAACCATAAGTGCACAGAGATTTTGATGTTGGAAACCCCAAAATGACGAGGGAGAAAACCATGGGACGGACACGGCACAAATCACTTCATTATAATGGTGATAGAGTTGTTCTCCCTAAAGGTTACAAAAGACAAGACTTTCTTGTTAGTCTATCATTCAAAATAAACACAATCAACAAGATAAAAATGGAGATGGAAGGTTTTCACTAAGAAGGAGAACCGAATCTGTAGTTCTTCTCCAAAAGGAAGCTTGTCGTTGCAACTCATAGCATCTCCAACGCTTTAGCATATGATCAAGAACCACCAAATCAAGAGGAAAGGGATCAAAGAGCTTCTTCATGACCTCGCACGGGCGTGGGACTGAAGTTAGAGCACAAGTGATGGAGCTCTAGTTTTTTCTTTGTTGTGCTCACCCTTCAAATGTTGGGTTCTGCTTTCCATTGAGTAGAGAAATTGAATGGATTAATTCTCGAGACAAGTGTGAGTCCCTCCCACATGTTGCAAAGGCTCAAGTGGGTAGAAGGTTCCCATATAAGTGTTGAAAACCAAATTCAAAACATTCTGTTTGTGACCTTCTATACACGAGATTGCCATAACAGGTCTGTCGTGACAATATGCTTGACATGTTGTTGCACCAACTTCTATCCAACCCCACCTGATACAACCTACCTGACTGTCATAGCAGGTCACCTGCTGTAGGCCACATGCTGCAACACCTTCTCTTGTAGCCTCGCATGCTATAGTTTCAGCTGATGTCAAAGCCACCTGCTATGATATCAATACACATGAGTTGGACTCCATACTAGGTGCTCCATGTGGGTGTCACCTACTACCAACATTTCCATTGGTATGGACATATCCTTGAGAAAATATGTAAAGATACAATCACAAGAGGAAAAACGTGACTGTTCATTTTAAAGCGTGCATTCAGTGTGCATCATAACATAGGAACTCACATTAAGCTTTGTATTAGGCAATCGTTCTATACATAATTTACCACATGGATTATGGTGAGAACACACCCATGGGTCTAAGGTGGTTTATAAGCGAAGTATACATCGAATAGTTGTTTGTCCTCTTGAATGAACTATCCCTCTTGAAGTGTATATGTGCGAGTGTAAATACCAACGACGAACTTACTTGTGTTCTAAACCTTAAGGGTGCGTTTGGTTGGTGGGTTAAGACGGGTTAAACTGGTAGAGGGTAACCCATTTTTGGATTTTGGTGTTTGGATAGAAGGGAGTGGGTTAGAAGTGGGTTTGGGGTGATATGATTGTATTGAAGTTTGAAAAAGTGAATAGTTATTGTGATGTGATTGTATTGAAGTTTGGAAAAGTGAGTAGAAGTGGAGTAATTTATAATTTTTATATGATATGATAGTATAATATATTATTTTTTGATATGATTGATGATGTAAAATTGATTTATTTAATTTTTAAAAAAGGAATAAAGTGGGGCCCACGGGGAGAGTGGGGGGAAGTGTGTTAAGGGGGGTAAACTCCCCAAAAGGGAGTTTAACCCGGTAACCAAACGCTACCTAAGGAATCTTCCTCAAGCTTGTCAACCCTTTGGATATTCTTCTCCAAGCCTTCCCACCTCTATAGGTATTGGTTACATTGGACTGTGTCACTTCATTTTGGGAATTGAAACCCTACCGGCAATATGTTATCCTAAGTCATTGACTTCTATGAGTCAAATTGGTTCGTGAATTATATTGGATTGGCTCACCCAAGTAAATAGGTAATAGGATATGGTGATATTTTGGATGTTATACATGAGAAAGTATCAACGCCACTCACAAGTACCAGTGACAAGGTTTCTATTTTCTAAGGAAGTGGCCGTAAATTGATGACAATTTCCCAAAAAAAATCTTCCTAATATAAGAATATGAATGAGGTAGGGAATTATTTTCTTAAAAGGCCCCCAACACCTTAGAGATCACAAATGTAGTCCTTAAAAGGAGTACAAGGGCATGACTTGAGTTTGAGAACATGACTTCGGAGAAACTTTGCACATATAAGTAATGATTTTTCAATATATCTATCACAGGAGAGGAACAACCAGAGACGACACTCTCATCTCTCTTCCCCATATTTTCATAGCGCTATGCTACTAGTGAAGATACATATAATAGCGTCTATCCGTTGCTATTTTTCAAAATCTTAACTACCAAATCGCTAATTTTTCGGTTCAAATTTCTGTAGCTACGATCCCTAGTGTTGCTCCTCGGAATACACTTTCCGCATCATGTTAAGTAACATACGCAAACTAAATTGAGAATGGCCTTCGGAGACGGATGCATAATTTCCAATGTTCACGGCTTGTGAAATACAAGAATGGAGATCTGTTGTTCGTTGACATATTAATAACATGTTAAACGTTAAAATTTTGGAAATAGGCCTCGCCATTTTCTACGTAATTTGGCATTTCGAAGTTGCAATTTAAAAGTCTCATTATTGACACCCCTTTTCCTTGCTCTTTTGGGATTATTTTCGCCTTACTTGTTTTTACCTTTCTCTCTTGCAACACTAGATCGTCGTGGAGAATGATGGAAACAGGGCAAGGTCAGAGGGCCAAATAGAAGAAAGTACCACGGTTTGTTTGCTTAACTAATTTTGTCATTAGTTGTGGCAGTAAATTACGGACGCACACCCATATAGAATATATATCACCTCTGAGCTATTATCATAGCTGTTTTTACTTCAAATAAAAAGTGATCGGACAAAAAAATACTTATGTAGTACGGATAACTTAAGGGATTTTTACATCATGATTTTTTGAAACTTGATCAATTACCTTCCCGATCCTATAAACATCTTAATTATTATCTCACCCCCGTAAACATACTAACTCTTTCACCACCGATAGGTCTGTAATCGAACCAAACTCTAACGAATGAACCTTTGTTCGAGTTCGGTTGGATAAGAAGTAAAAATAAGAAATTATTCAAATTAAACTGATACAAAATTCAATAAATACCATAATTTTGTAAACTCAAAATTTATCTTATGTATAAATATGAAGTTGCACACAGAAATACACGCACATAAACATATATAGATCGGAATCGAACTTTTATCAAATGAACATATATTATGTTCATGTTCTGTTCATTGATCTATCGAACTACTATTTGAAGTTAATGTTCAATTTATTTGCAAACAAACGAACATTTTTTGAATGAAAATTGTGGAGGAATCGGGAATAAAACATAGCAGACTCAACACCAATTTTGAGAGAACGGATGAAAGATGGAAGATGGAATTTGAACTAGGTTAGAGATCGGCTCGGATTTTTGGGTGAGTGAAGTTGTGTGTAGATTTGGGGGCAAACTAATGGAAATGGGGCGTGCAATAACAAGAACAGGGGAAATGGATTGAAACCGAGTAAATAGATGTAGAAGATGGGGGATTAAGTGGAAACATAGGCTCCCCTATATCAGCAATGGTTCAAAAAGTTGTTCTAAAAAATTTAGTGATCGAAAGGGATGGTTTATTCGTGAAAGTAGAAATGTTTTGATGATTTGGTGGACTTGTAGAAATGTGGTGAATAGAGAGAAAATAAAGAGGAAGAATAAGAAGAGAAAGAAAGAGATGGGGAGGTAGAAGATCCGTCATCCGATTCTCTTCTAGTTAGATTAAACTCAAGTTTTGAAGTAAATTTAGCGGCGGGCTTCGTGGTGTAAGATAGAGCAACCTTATGAGGTCAAGGGGATAATGATGATGTTTACAGTGTCAAGCAAGTAATTTACAAATATTATAGGGTTCGTGAGGTAAAGATTCCATGACTTAATTATATTTGATATACCTTTGATATCAAATATTATAATGAAGAGTATTTTTCATTGCAAATGCTAATGATATAGTTTCAAATTCACAATGAATAACATATTGCTTCCTATAATTCATATAGCAACGATTATCCACTATCTTTCTCAAGATTGTTTCTTCTAGTTATTGTTCAAGCAAGTTTTATAGAGGAAGATAATAGATAACCATTATTATATGTGACATCGTTGGTAATACAATAATGAATGTTGCAAATTTCAAGAATCGATGATCATTTTGACAAATATATTTTCGTCATAATATATATTTAACATCAGATAATATAACAACAATTTTACATTCGTTGCCATGAGCCCATTTTATTATTACGTTATAACATCAGTTGTGAAATATTTAACAACGTACATTATTCTTTGCAAAATTATATGTTATACATTAAAATTCACAATGAGCAATATGTATATTCGTTGGGCATGTTTGGTAGGAGAATATGGATCGGAATAAACCCTTATTCTCCTAATCCCTTATTCCTCCTTATCCAATCTCTTATTCAACTTCCCTTATTCTCCTCTTCTCTTATTTCTCCTTATCCACTCCCTTATTTCCCTTCTACTCTTCCCTGATTCCTCCCACTACAAAAAAAGATGGGATTGGTATGCACATAAAAGCTCGTTATGTGCACGCCTAGTGCCCGCCATGTGCACGCCCGAAAGGTGGGCGAGCACATGTGCTCGTTCAGGGCGTGCTCGTTTATATGAGAGTCGTCCCGGCTGGTGGGCGAGCACATTGGGACGCTATGTGCTCGCCCTCTCGCTGGCGGGCACATATGTGCTCGCCGACGTGATCGCCTCAACTATAGACTGCGATCACCGACTGAGAACCTGATGAGCACATGTGTTCGCCCAAACTGATTTCCAAGAAAAAAATATACAGGTTCGACAGGGTTTTGACGCCCCGTCGAACCTGTATAGCCTGCCAATAAACCACTGCAGGTACTTATAAGAGCTCCCTAAGGGTATATATAATATAGCAGTTCGTTTACTAAGATAAATAGCACTAACAATTGAAAGCACGCAATATACATGAATTCAGAAATAAACAATCAAATTTAACATCTAAATATTACAAACAAGTCAAAGCCAACAAAGTTCATATAAATTAAAAGATGTGCAACAAAGTTTAACAAAAATACAGGTCCAAACCAAAAAAAATTTACTTCTTCTTTGATCTAAAAAATTTAGACATTAAACTCTTCTTTGATTTCTTTTTTTCCTTCTCCTTTTCTTTGAACCTCGCATACATGCGTGCCTCTTCTTCAGGGTCGTTCTCCTCCTCCTCTTCGTCATCAGATTCAATCTCTTCAGGTTGAGATGCACGTCCTTGTGACCTATATTATATATGAAAGATATATATCTATTACATGCATTTTGTAGATATAGAAATTTAAAATTATTACTCATTCTATAAGAAGAATACTTACATGTACGCCGTGAACTCCTCTCGGAGCTTCGTCACCTGCTCCACCATGATCGCCATCTGTGACTCCATTGGAACTGATGATTGGGACGTATGTGGTTGCGCGTACGACGGCTGAAAGTATGCAGAATAGGAGTGACGATGTTCCTCCACATAATATGGAGGAAGACCACCAAGCGTCTGCTTCCTGTTCGCCACAACGTCCCTCTCCTCCAACACCTTACAAGATTTTCATTTTTTAATATAAAATTATATATTAGAAATAAGTATAGTAAGATAATATTTATTTATATATACCTGCTTCCAGATCGTTTTATCAAATGGTGGTTGCTTTCCAGTTGGATCGACACCCCATTTTTCTGCAGATAGTACCAGATAACGATCCTGAAATACAAAGTTTAATATATATAAATGAGTTATAATATATCATTTAATTGCAAATAAATTGATAGACTTACCAACAATTGTCCTGCTTCAGGAGTGGACCATTGCGACTCTCCTTCTCTCCCACTCATGTGGCACCTCGACCACCACTCCTGAAAAGAGGGTTCCCTGTCCAACCTAGATGTCTGAAAAATTGTTAAGATGTAATAACAACATTGTATTATATTAAAGTAGATCTCCAAAAATTAATTTTAAATCGTAATACCATCTCTGCTCTAATCTGATTGTGGCTTTTAAAGCCACTTGTCGACTTAATCCTTTGTTTCTGGCAGTTTGTCCTTCCCACCGTAGATCTTCTTCCAAACTCATCATCCGCAACGAATGCATCACATAAATCCGCCCATCTGAAAAGATTATGTTATGATTATTGATTATTTTCAAAAGTTTATTATAAATTATTTGACAAGTATAATACCTATCCTCCGTACACCATGTTGGCGGGAACCTCTTCATCTCCTCAAAATTCATCTCCTCGCATCCCGTCTTCGCATGCGAGTCTCTCCTTGCCTTGAAAAATGTATCACTCATTCTCTTTTCTGCCAAACGAATGAAGGCTCTACGATAAGCCTCCTTCCCCAGACCAGAGCCAAGGCGAAACCTACTCTGAAAATTATAATAAATTATAAGATACAAAAAACTTGACCAAAAAATCTGTATCACTTCTTAGAATAATTTCTTACCAGAAACATGTCAAACAGTCTCTCCTGTTCTGCAGCAGGGATGCAACACCATCTAAATTGCATGGAAGTCAAGTGTGTCTTTATTATGTTGCTTATCTCCTTTGCCACCCTGTTGCTATTCACAAAATCCCTGCATTTGCTAGAAAATTTAACTTTGATACAATTTATAAAAATTTGGAAAATATTCAAAGATAAAATCTATAAAAATTTTACCTCCCATCAGCCATAACCTCCAACAAAGGGTGGGACGCCGACGTCTGTCCAACTGTAGTAGGTAAAGGTACGGATGTGCTCAGACGTCCAGAAGAAGGAGAGTCAGAACCCATCGATGTCTGTGCTGGTATGGGGACCTGGACTGGGAATACTGTAGGGGCTGCTGAGGTAGATGGCTCTCCATAGCCTCCTACGTAAAAGAGTGGCGGAGGATAACCAAGAGACTCGTAGTAGGCTATCACCCGGCGGACCTCGTCGGACTGTGAATCAAGAACAACATCCAGGGTGGCCTGCCTACTGGAAGAAGGTGTGTCTGAGGAAGATGGACGATTGGATCTATATGATCCATGCGCCCCGCCACGTCCAAAACCTGCCATGACTGTAATAATGATGTATTACATATTTATTACTTAAGATTTTAGTTAAGTTGATTATAATTGTGTAATAAAACTTACAACTAATCTTCATCACTTATTTCGGTGGGATTAAAGGATATTTCTTCGTTTTCTGAGTTTTCTGAGTAATCATTTCTGGAGTCAGTATCATCTTGTAAGTCAAACAAAAAACTTCATTATCAGCCAATCGAATCGATTCGATAATTGGGACTTCTTCTGTTAAGTCTATTCTTTCATTTGTCGGTATGAATGCTTCATCTATGTCATCTTCCTGATTAGTGTAATCATTAGAGATATAACCTCGAGAATTTATCTTCACAACAGTTACTGTTTCAACGCTCTTTCTCTTCTTTGATATTTGCGGGAGATAACATACTTGATCCGCCTGCGATGCTAAGACGAATGGTTCAAATCTGCGTATAAATTTTCTTTGCACCACGTCGACAATGTTATTTCTTTTATCGAGTACTATACCTCCATTGGGTTCATACCAATCACACACGAAAAGAACTACTTTATTCAAGCCTGGTATACTATATTCCACTTCTATTATCTCCTTTAAAATTCCGTAATAATTCATATGATCTGCCTCATAACAAGATCCGTGAACCATCACCCCATGATTTTGAGTTGTCAAATATTTACCGGAATTTAAGGTATGAAACGATACCCATTACTGTAGTAAGAGTTGTATGATCGGACCTTATAAACAGGGCCTTCTCCAAAATATTTTAAAATATGAGAATAGAAATCACCACCGTCCAACTGTTTTGAGCGGTCTTTAAACCAAGCTGGAAATTGATTCCTATAAGTGCTCAGAACTTCATCATCTGAATACATAGGATTTTCCTCCATAATTTTCTTTCTAAATTCCCTAAAATTGGTAATAGAAACATAAGAATTACTTGTAATGAATATATACATAAAGTAATTAAAATACTTACTGAACATATGGTGTTATTTCCTCGCAATTGTCTAACACGTATAACTCTGCAGCATCCTTCTCTTGTTTCGATAAGAAACGTTCAGTTGCTTTTCCTATTAGATGAGTGGATGGCTGAAAGATACTGATACAAGGTTCTTCATCGGAAGAAATTGTCTCATTCCTCCCGCATCTATTGTGGATAGTCTCCACATCTTCTGTAAGATATCTTGCGCAGAATGTTGCGACTTCCTCATATATATATTGTGAACTTATAGATCCTTCAACTTTACTTTTGTTTCGGACATTTCTTTTAAGAAAGAACATAAACCTATAAGAAAGTAGGTTAAATATTTAGTCTAAATAGTAAAGAATGGAATGAGATTATAATACATTTAATTATCTTTCAAATGGATACATCCAACGATATTTTACCGGTCCTTCAACTTTTGCTTCCTATGCAATATGAATCATCAGATGCTCCATCGAATCAAAAAATGAAGGCGGAAATATATTCTCCAGGTTACACATAATCACAGGAATATTTTTTTGAAGATAATCCATCTCCATGCGGTGTATGCGTGACGAGCATAGCACCTAAATAAATCTGCTAACATCTGAAAGAGCATCGACAATATTTTTTGGTAACAATCCCCTGAACACTAACGGTAGTAATCTTTCCACAAAAACATGGCAGTCATGACTTTTCATTCCCTTAAATGTAAACTTCTTCAAATCGGCCAAATTGGAAAAATTTGATGCATATCCGTCTGGAAACTTCAATTTGCTTGTCCATTTACAAACAAGCTTAACTTGATTTCTATCTAAGGTATACTTTACTTTGGGAACTTCAACCCTTCCACTATCATGTTCCTTGATATGCGATTCTGGCCGATTGCATATGATTTGTAAATCACGACGAGACTTTACTGTATCTTTTGATCGACCAGTTACATTCATAACAGTGTAGAAGATGTTATCAAACACATTTTTCTCTATATGCATAACATCTAAGTTGTATCGTATCAGTAACCTACTCCAATATGGTAACTCCCAAAATATACTCTTCTTAATCTAATTATGACTGGCACCAAAAGCAGGAAGGTTTTTTGTTTTATCTCCATTCTCTAAGGCTGATTTCTCTAATTGTTCCAAGTATGATAATATCATATCACCTGTCTTAATTGGTGGAGGATCTGCAAGATCAATTGTGTTCCTTTTAAAAGACTGCTTCTACATTCAATATGGATGATTATTTGGAGGAAACCGTCTATGACAATAAAAAAAATATGGTTTCTGACCGTGTTGAAGCTGGAATGATTTAGTACTCTCCATACAATATGGACAACTTTTACGTCCATGCGTACTCCATCCAGATAACATTCCATATGCTGGGAAGTCATTTATCGTCCAAAGCAGAGCTACTTTCTTGTTAAATGTTTGACTCTTATTAGCATCATATGTATCAACTCCATCGACCCATAACATTTTCAACTCATCGATAAGAGGACGTAAATAAACATCAATGTACTTTCCCGGATGTGTAAGTTCAGGTACTAACAACGAAAGAAACATAAATTGTCGCTTATTACATAACCATAGGGGTAGATTATATGGCGTTGTCATTACTGGCCAATAAGAGTAATCTTTACTTCTTCCATGAGGATTAAACCCGTATGTACATAAACCTATAACGCAATTCCTTTTTTCATCCTTAAATGTAGGAAAAGCTGACATCAATTCTTTCCAACAATCAGACTCGGATGGATGCTCCATATACTCATCGACTTTATGTTCCGCGTGCCATGTCATGTACTTCGTCGTTTCTTTACAATAATATAGTCGTTTCAATCTCAGAGTCAATGGGAAATAATATAGAATCTTTCTCGATATTTTTGTTCCACTCTTACTAGCTGTCTAATATCTTAGCTCATTACATTCAGGACACCGTTGTAAATGTTGATGTTCACCGTAATATAGAATATGGTGATTTATGCATTAGTCTATTTTAACTTCTGCTAAACCCATCTTCCGCGTCATCTTTTTTATTTTGTAATAATTATAAGGTAATTCTGTATCTTCTGGTAACATTTTCTTAATAATCCTCAGCATTGCATCAAAATTACGATCGGTCATATAATATTCCATCTTCATCGATAGAAGATCCGAAACCGCAGAAAGTTTTGAATATGTCTTGCAACCCAGCCACAATGGCTCTTCCGCTTTTTTCAATAGCTCGTAAAATTCTGCAGACTCTCCATATGGTTCCTCATCATCTAACAAAGTATCATTAAATTCTGGACCCACAACGTCCATAACCATATCTGCAAAAGGATTAATATTGTCAGCTTCTTCCGCATCATTCATACTGTCCTCGAAATTCTCACCATGCCTCCACCAAATCTGATATCATTCTATGAAACCCATTATATAAAGATGTAACTGAGTTTCATCTTTTGATCTCTTCCTCATTAGATGACATTTCTTACGCGGACACAAGATAGTTCCATCTGAATCCAAAATACGGGAACCTTGTGCGTAAGCAAATTGTATAAATTTCTGAACACCTCTTTGAAAGGCATCTGCTGTACGTCCATCTACTACACGGTTGTACATCCACTCTCTATTGGTCATAATGATGAACCTGAATTAAAAAATCTAAAATGTCAAATCTAGGAAATTGAGGATATCTAAACGTATCACATTATTGAGATAAAAGATGAGAAGAGAAGTGTATTAATTATGTTATCACTTTAGCCCGTCCATAAGGATTCAAATTTACTAAAAGATGATCGTTGTTACAAGCATCTTTATTTCTAACGAAAATTCGACAGCATAACCCTGCACCTCTCCCGTATACCTCATAAATCAATCGTAATTAATTATCAAAATAATCATATTAGTGATTATTTCAATAATAACTATGATTGATTTGGTATACCGAAGAGGAAGGGGTTATGAACCGAATTTCCGTAAGAAATAAAGACCTTGTGACACCGATCACCTTTTAGTCAATTTGAATCCTTATGGATCCCCTTAGTCCGGGAACCTCGAACTAAGGAAAGCTAATATAAATGTAATACTTTAAGATCACTTTATGTCATACATTTGTACGTGCTACAAATGAGACTATAAAATAATCTTTATTTATATTAGCCGGGAAATTACGTAAATTTGGCTGGTTAACGATGGAGACACGGATAAGTGTGATCCTAATTTAGTGCCTAATACAGTGCTTGGGTCACTAACAGTTGAGGGGCACCTGCAAATTAAAATTCAAACCTGCAAACATCAAAATCCACGACCATTGGTCTGGGATAAACATCCCAAAGTGAGTCCAATAGTGCTGTGAAAAAATACAAAAAAATATAACACAGTTAGAGGTGATCAAATCCTCCAATATGTTGCACACGCCTCTCATTGTGCATGGCCACACACCACCCGGTGTGGAAGGACGCACCGTGTGTGAAGGATTTTGTGCGATTTTATATTGTAATTAGTGGTTAGTGTTTTTACCTTATAATTAATTAGCCTAACTATAAGTTAATGTGACATAATTGGTCACATTAACTAGAATTTAATGTGATAAGAAATTATCACAAAATAAACATTGGTGTATATCATATCTCATATGAATATGATATGAAATATTCGAACTATTATTAATGATGTTCATCATATCTAATATCTACACTATTGAAGTTGGCTAAGTAATGTTATTCATAAGTTTCCTAACTAATCTTTTTAAGAAAATTAACAATACTAATTAGTGTAGATGTTGTAATGAATATTTTATCATGTTTAATTTACAAAAGCCAAACACAATATTGGTTCAGGCATTTTATCGAACACCTACATGGCATAATATTACACATGTTATTGAGACAACCACAATCAAAATTACAACACTATAGTGAGGCACAATTATCCTAAACATGTAAAAAATATTTAAACTATCAAAATAATACACTAGATCCAACAAAAAGTATCAAAAAAATTGAAACCCTAAACTATAGAAACAATACAAATATGTAATGGAATCTTAAAAAAGGAGAAAGGAGGAAGGATTATACTGAATGGTAGATGTCAATCTACTCAAAAGACGAAAACAGAGGGCGTCGGAGTCGGGCCGGACGGGTGCGGGGTCGCCGGAGGAAGAAATTTGGGGATGGATTGCGGTAGAATGAGGAAGAAAGGAACCGTGAGAATCTGTTTACGCGTATGGACGAGCATACTTAAGTGCTCGCTCGTCCGTCGTCGGGTGCTCACCCATAATTTACCCAGCGCGAAAGTTATCCGCGCAAAGAAATTCAAGTGGGCGAGCATATTATAGGCGAGCACATGTGCTTATGTGCTCTTTGTGTGCTCGCCTATGGAGGAGCGTACACATGTGCTCGCCTAGTGCACGACAAGCTGTGCACGCCAATCCCGCCTTTTTGTAGTGTCCTTATGCACTAACTTGTAACCTTATTCCTTATTCCTTATGTGCCAACCGAATAGATAATATCATTAACTGTAATGGAACGGGTCACGCTGTCCTGCGAAAGCCTGCAACATAAAATCACACGACCGAACCGTTTCCGAAAACATGCATGACGATCAATGAGCATAGATAATATCACCTCAAATAAAGTTCCTTCAAATTAAGAGTTCTATTATTACAACTCTGACTTGAATAATTTTGTAAAAACTAATTAAGAAATAAATAACATCTCAAAAATTTATGTGGGCATACAAATATCCTTTTCAACTTCATGAGGTGAAACATACCACGTCAGGAATCCCGAGTAATCTGTAGAACGATCCTGAATACACAATTAACTATGTTCTTCACCTGAAATTGACAAACACAATTTTTTATGAACCTAATTTATAATCAGAGTCCAGCTAATTCAAGTGAATTCAATTAATCAAATGAGAAAACAAATCACTAGTAAATCAAACAGAGAAATCAAGTAGTTTTGCTACTTTATTAACCTAATACAACGACGAGGGTCGAACGTAAGGAGCACAATTAAACACTAACTAGTTGATTCAAAAATCAACATATTTTTATTTACCATTTACTGGTGGTTTTAAATTTTTCAAATTTTTAATTTTTTAATGTAAAGAAAGTATGCACAAAATATAAAAGTATACACAAGCAATCTTTTTATATTTTACAAAATAGTCACAAATACTCATAAAAATAAAGCAAAAGTATTTTGTTTTTTTAATATTTTGATGTGTTTTTGTAAATTTTCATGGAGTTTTTAGATGTTTTTTTGTAATTTTTCAAAAATCAAACAGACAAAATTAGTAAACAGTGCATAGCCAGGGGTATTTTTCAAATTAAAAATAAGTAAAATACTCAAAACACCTAGAAGTGATTTTTATGGAAAGCTATGAAAAATTATCTACAAACAAGAACTGAAATCACAAGTTTTGGATTTTTTGTGATTTTATATGTTTTCTAAAAGTTTTTGAATATTCTGTAAATTTTTAGATTTTTATAAGATATTTTACAACAAAATTTATATGGAAGTTAAACTTTGATAAAAGGAAACTACATTACTTTTTATAGAATTTTTAAAGGGTTTTTTCGAATTTTTATGGATTTTCTAAAACAAACAGGGGCTTTTTTTGGGTGTTTTCGAATTTTTAATAATAGAAAATGAATGAAATTAATAAACAAAAATCACTTCAAATTCAACATGCAAATGAAAGCGCTAGATGATTTTTAGGCAATTTTTAGAGTTAATTGGCTAATTATTACAACTAATAAAAGAATACAATTAAAAATAGTGCACAAAGACCAAACTGCAAATTCTTTATGTTTTGGGACCTGACAAATAATAATTAATTAAAGTCTAGGGGCCTCTATGTAAACAATCCAAAAAACACATGTGCATCATATGAAACCAGACACACATGGGTACAAATGCAATATTCAAACATTTCCTTCATTCAATAACAAGTTCAAAGTACATGGTGAAATATGCAATTACACCAAAAAGCACATGAAGCTACACGTGACTTCATCTCAGATGGACTAAAGTGCAGATATTAAAACTACATGGTCCATTCGGCAAATGTTTTTTAACTACAGATTATTTTTATCGGACTAACACGAAATAAAACAACATGGATTGGAAAAGGAAATATACCCCTGCAGGCGTGCGATGCACGTGAGGTGGTGAGTGGCTCTGATGCGATCATGGAGATGATCGAACGCTAGTGGTGCATGTCACAAGAGTACGAGCGAATGGTGGTTAGTGCCCAGATCTGATGGCTCAGATGGCATGCGAGCGTGCATGTCAGATCTGGCACTCTCAGATCATACGACACAACTTTTGGGCACTAATGGTCAGTCATGATGAAATCTGGAGGATGGCAGGAATAACGACGTTGAAGGTTGCTAGAGGAACACGTCATTGGCGAGCTTCAACCACAAGTATAGGTTGATTTGTGGGTCGGATGAGCTCACAAAGCTCAACAACTTCGCTAAGGTGTTGCGTGTCGAGGGGAAGTCTCATATGTGATGATGAATAGCCAGACGCAGCGGGGACAACCACCTGGAGCTGCTCCGCCGGTCGAGTTCTCAAACCAGGCTTCTCGTGTGTGCGTGATCTGCAGGGAAACTTACGACTCGAAGACAAGGCTTCGGTCGAGGTTATTTAGAGCTAAAAACCACATAAGCGAGGGTGGATGGGGTTTGACGTCCGACGAGATGGAGGAAGTACGTATTGGCTCGAACTCACTCGCTTAAGGTGATTAGAGTGTGCTCGAAAGATGAGGGTGATGTAAGGGATCGATCTGTACGGATGGGAGCGATCGTGAAGCTCTAACCACGGTGGTCGGAGCGACAACAACGATGGGTGGATGGCGAATAAAATAGAAGCGAACAATGGAATGGAAATGGAATAGAGGGTCGCTGATTATCCTACAATGAATGACGAAGAACTGCGGAGGGGAAGGCAAGGTTGTGGCCTCGATCGGGTTGCGAGAGACCTGGGAGGCTGCACGTGGAGGAGGTGCTTCGGCCATGTATGAGCAACATACACCCGATCACCAATTCGAGCTCCAGAAGATGCTAAACAGACACTGTCACAGTCCTGAAGGTGTTAATAGAGGAAGTGTCACGAGGAACGAGCTGAGAGGCAAGGGTGGCAGAGAAGACTACTTATAGGGAACCTCTAGAGTCTAGAAGAATCGAAGATGTGCACGAAACCCTAAGATGATATGACTCCAATTAGGGATCCATGAGGATCACAGAACCTAGGAGAAGGATCGAGCACAGAAAATAGGACAAAAGATGGTCGGACTTGACCTGGAAAAAGGGAAGAAATTCGGTCTAACTATGAGGTTGTCGAGTCATGTCTGGAAGAGGGAAGGTTGACCCGGGTCAATAGACTAGGGTTGACGAATTAGAAAATTTGAAATAAATAAATCAAAGAAAAATGAAAATAAAATAGTAGATGAATTTAAAAATAAAAATGGTAAAAGTAAAAATGTTTATTATTTTTCAAGCTATTTTTCTATGATTTTTAATCATTTTTATGAATTTATTTATACAATATGTACAGTATCGGGTGTTATGCACAAGTACAATATACCTATATATTTTCTTCTTTTATTTTTAATTTATTAGTTTACACAAATATCCATTATATTATATTTTATATATTTAAAACATAATTTGAGGAGTATAAAATGGTTTTTAATTGATTTTATACATTAAATAAAAGTATTAAATAAATGAGTATTGTGTACCATATACACAAATGCATCTTTGTACAATGAACTTTTAATTTTGTTTTAATTTTGTTTTGTATTTTCCTAATTTTTATTTTATTGTTAGGAATATGTACAAGTGTTTAAAATATAATATGCACAAATTATGAATTAAAATAATTAAATATACATATTTACAAGTATAGGTACCATATGGCTATACAATGCACCCAAAAAGTGAATTTTTACCTCATAACTCCAAAATTTATGGAACTATCTCATTTGAAAGATAATTTAATTTATAATTCAATAAAGGTAGTTTTGTAAGAATTTGAGTTCATATGGAGTCGGGATTGATCTTTTAAGTTCTTATTTTGTGGCTTTTCATGAGTGGTGTTATTTGTATTATGTAAATTAATTTATTTTACAAATATTTTTATTATTTAGAGAACATTTTTACGTACTACTTTTATTAAGAAAATAATTTATTTTGAAGTCTTTTTATTGATGAATAAACCGGGAGAAGTGATATGTACACAGAATACATAATGAAGAATATACAAGGACCCTATCTCCCCTACTTTATTTCTTG
This sequence comes from Ottelia alismoides, assembly GCA_037367405.1. NCBI lineage: Eukaryota > Viridiplantae > Streptophyta > Magnoliopsida > Alismatales > Hydrocharitaceae > Ottelia > Ottelia alismoides. The sequence goes on from JAZKJV010009792.1 coordinate 608,202, forward strand.
TCGATCATGTCAATGATTGACCTTCTCTCAAGGTCTGGGTCAGTCTGTACTTATTTCATTATTACATCCTTCTTTCTTTTTATTTCTCTTTATTCTTTTATTTTTGGAAAATATATGTTAGTTATGCAATATTAACAAGGGCCTGTATAGTGATAATTTATTGCATTTACACACAATTATATATGTTTTTGATAAAAGGTAAAGCTAAAATAAAAGAATAAAGAATGAGAATCATTCATCATCCCCCTATACTTTACCTTTGCTTGTCCCTTATCAAACACTTATTTGAAAAAGAAGTGAAATAAAATTAAAATAAAAGAAAAAGGAAAGAATCAAAGTTGATTATTAAATTTATCTTCACAAAATTGGAGTATGGAGCTCAGCCAGACCTTTGGATTATTAGTTTGGCGGAACCTTATTGGGATGAGGGTTTAAGACTTAACAGCCTTCAAGTTCCACAATTCTATGGTTAGGTCTCCTTAACAAACAAGTAAGAGCAAGTCTACATACGAAAACTCTAATGACTATGAATCTTTCCTTGCACTGTGTAAGTGATGTGTAGCTCCCCACTTCAAAAATGGCAAAGAAACAACCTCCCTCAACAATGTAACTCTAATTCCTAGTCTAGCAACTCTTTCCTTGAGGAGCGTGGTTTTCCCTTCTAAGTTCAAGTGCAACTAGCTCAAGAAGATGGGAAAAGGAGAGAATGAACCGTGACCAGTGTAGCCACATATCCTTTGAAGCTTATCCAGTGTACCTAAGTATCCGACTGTCCCCTTTTATTGGAGTTTTTGTATTTTTGCACTTTTTTATGATATATATACAACATATCTTACATGGTGCAGCATGCACATAAGGAGTTTTTCTTCTTGAGCTGGTAGACTATCCCTCTTTTGAAGCTTTATCGCAACTCACAACATCCTATCTTTAGACCTCAATGCTACTAGACCAGGTTGAGGTGCACATCCCTCCCTAGAGGAGGACATGAGGTTGCATCTAGCTGTACTACCCCCTTATGCCACTCCAAGCTAACAAATTCTACCTCATGACAACCTCATCCGAGTTGAGCTCCGTGTAAGGTGTGTGTCCAAGTCAAGCCATTGTGTCTGAGAGTCATATGTGTGTTGTTAAGTGTTCTTCTTAGGATAATCAACATGACATATGAACATAACCTAGTGTACTCAAAGAATTAAGTCGCTATGGACCTGAAAAGTCTTAAACCCAAATCGTATAAGGTTCATCTCAAGTTAAGTGGATTAAGGTCTTCACCAAGCTCTATTCTTCAATTTTATTCCAGACTAGTTTAAATGTCAACCATGATATTGAAGAATGCACATGCAAATATTTACAGAAACTCTTGGTGAGGAATTTTTTTCTCAAACTATGTGAATTTTATGGAATTTTTAATGGTCAAATTTTTAGGTATTTTTGAAAAAGAAAGAACAGTTTTCACAAAGATTCATACATATTTGCAAAAGGGTTTCTATTACAGGTTTTATGAACAAATGAATTTTATTTACAAGATCTTGTACCGACTTTATTAAGGACACTTATTGTACAAAGAATTTAGGGGTAGATTATGGTTTTTACTGTACATATATATACATGTGGTTTTCATACCCCCAAAGTATTTCCCATGTGACAAAATTATTTTGCAAACATTTTTCAAAAGATTTTCAAAACTATTTTTACAAACATTTTAAAAAAATTTACCAACTATTTTTGCAAACATTTTTTTCACACAATTTTCAAAAAATTTATATAGTATACTTAATTTTGATATAGAAAATAATTTACAAATCTTTTGCAAACAAAACATTTTTACAAAGTTTGTACAAAAATATTTTTTGCAAAAGTTTTTACAAAGCATTTTTGAAAACATTTTTTCAAATATTTTTATTCCTATTTTATAAATAATCATGTTATTAACACACACAAAGTACGAGTTATGGCTAAAGTATACAAACAATATATACGACACCCTTTATACTTAGCTTGAACGATGTACTCAGAGTGATCAAAGAGTAATGAAGGAAGACAACTCATGCTGAGTATATAGAAGTGAAAAGAATCCTATACGATAATGACTAGAAAGAATGAAAGAATAATATCTATAGAAGTCGGTGATCCCCCTTATACTTAGGATCAAGTAATCCTAAGTATAGAAGATTGTACACAAAGGGGAATACCGGGGAATATAATGTACAAACACTACCACCCTTATACTTAGGGTAAGATATCCCCAATTATAGGCAACAAAAGAAGAGGTTACAGAAAAATGAATAATCACAGGTCTAATACCCCTTATACTTAGGATAGAGTGCATCCTACAAAATCATAAGATGGATCTGGGGTATTATATAGAAAATATGGATCTATACAGTTGTGGAGTTGAATTGAAAATCAAGTATGAGATGCAAATGATGTGAGTCAAGGGACACATCTCATACAAAATGAACGAGGGCAGCATCAACGGTTACACGATCATGATCAAGATATGGCTTTAGGCACTGACCATTAACTCGAAAGGTGGACTCAGAAGACAACTCAGATATGTCCATGCTACCGTTGTCGTGCACCTTTCTGACCAAGTATGGTCCCTTCCATTTACTCTAAAATTTCCTTGGATATAATCTCAACCTAGCATCAAATAGCCATATTCTCTAGTTGGGTTCAAACTGCTTATGGCTGATGTGAGAATCATGCCATATGTTCACTCTATCCTTATATTGTAGGCTACTTGAGAATGTTGTATCTCTCAACTCCTCCAGAGATGTCAATTCTTCTCTCCTTTGATCTCCTATACTCTTAGGATCTAACAATAACTCAGTAACTGCCCAAAGTGATGTGTGCTTGATCTCTGATAAGTGCCTCCTGCTACCCTAGTTAATTCAGCCAAATTAATGTCCAAATTAATTGATGATGTTTGTTGCAGTCAGATAACGAGAGGGAATCAAAAACCACTTTTAATTTAATCAAGTTAATTTCGAGTGGTAATTTTTTTACTTGGTGAAGTCCAAGGTCGAACTCAGGGAGGCATTTATCTCCTTAGGTTGATTTTTAGCAAAATCCAAGTGTTAGATTTTCAGCGGGAATATTTTTGGTCTTTTTCGATTTTTTTATGCAAGACTCATGTAAAATCAGGCTAAATTATAAGTTTAATCAAAATTATAGTCAAATTAATTCCAAAAATTATGAAACTTTCCAGGTTATGAAATGGGATGAAATTAAGCTAACCTAATTTTTTTAGAATTTTCTGATGCACGGATAAAAAAAATGCAGACTTTAGTGAAAATGACTAAACCAATTTAATAATTACCAAATGATGCTATTTTTTAGAAACAAAATTAATCCAAATAGTCCTTATTAAGAGCTATCCAAATTAACTTAAATTTCATTAAAACACTTCACGGTTGATTAAATAAAAATCGATTAATATTTTCACTAAATGATTTTTCTAAGACAAACTATATGTGCAAATGGAGTGATTTTTGGATATGTTGTAGCATAGGCTTATATCAACCAATGATGATTTTTCAGAGATTTTTCGATAAGCAGATAATGAACAGATAATTAATCGATCAAAATGGGCAAAATATTGCAATTTTCACCAAATTAATTTCCATTAATATTCTGCAAATCAGAAAAATACAAGGAAATGCTAAAATGATAGAACAAGAGTTATACTACACAATACAATTTTCGGAATTAAAAATGGATGACAGAATGATGACAAAATAAATATGTAAATGCAGGGGTATGGATGCAAAGAAAATAAATGCCAAATACTATGAACGCAATATAGGGACTTGAATGAAATTATCGGAAAGTTAAACTTTCTTTGATAACTTGCAAGAGGTGTCAAGTGTCCCCTTTGCAAATCATCATTAGTTTATTCTGCGATAGATCTTCCTCTGTTTTGGAGACGAAACAGGGGACTCCTTCCAAGGTGAGAGCTTAGTGGTGGTCGACGACAGATGGAGGGGCGTTGGAGACGGTGACCGGCGGCGTTGGAGGGGGCGGCACAGACATGGCTGCGGGTCGGGCGAGGCGCGCACGGCCAAGTGGAGCGGCTGGAGGCTGACGCGCGCGCGGAGAATGGAGGGTGGCGCCGATGGGCGCGCAGAGGTGAGGTGGACGGTAGGAGACGGAGGGCGCGGGCTGGCGTGGACGACCTGGAGGGGGCGGTGTACCGCACGCGAGGTCAGTGTAGTGGTGCACAAAGCTGCTGCGTGAGGTGGACAGGAGGGTCGCGGCCGCTAGTTGAAGGGCGGCAGTTGCTGTATGTCGCGCTGAGGTGGTCTCCACCTCCGTCGACAAACGAAGGGAGGTGGAGCAGTTGAGGGGCAGCTGGAGCTCCTGTGGAAAAAGGAGGGACGTGGGTGTTGCCTCGCACTCGGTCGCAGGTGGCTCGTTGGTGGCGGGCGGAGGACGGTCCGGCTAGCTGAGCGGTGATGGTGCGATGGCGGTTGAGGAGTACCTACAATGAAGAGAAGAAAGCTCGAGCCAAGCTCGGCTATGGTGGCTAGGTGAAGGTGGAGATGGAAGAAAGGAGAGGGAGAGAGATGCTGGAAGGGAACAGGGGATTTCACAATATCCCTTGTTTCACATGCATTTCTTTAGTGTGTGTAAATGATCGAGCAATCGATTGATGAAATCTTGTCTAAAAATTAATTAAAAATCACCTTTGCGTTCGCAACGTGTGATATATCCGTGAAAACACAATTTGTTTGGCGATTTGATGATCGGAAGTAGATGAATCGAAGAGAGAGAAAGGTATGAGGAAGAAGAAGAGAGGAAGAAAATGAAGATGAATTTTACCTGGAGATGGACGAGTGCCTATGAAAGAGGAGATTAGAGCTCCTCGGATCTTCGCTCTAGACCTCGGCGAGGGTCGAGCTCGGTAGCTTGAAATGGCTGCGACAAAGGATCGAGGTGGCCCTTTGGATCTCGCCGGAGATGGCCTGTCGTTGCTCGACTAGTTGTGGAACTTGCTGTCACCAAGATCGGATTAGGAGCTCGGGGTTACTCTCTCATAAAGGCGGATGAGGGAAAATGATGGAGGTGGTGGTGAATAAAAAGAGGAGGAGGGAGTTGGAAAAGAAATGGAGAAGAGTGGAGAGAATGGTGGAAGAAGTGGGGAAGATGGTGGCTTGGAGTGGGGAGTAAGAAAAGAAGTGGTAAAAGAGAGATAAATACAATATAATAATAATAATAAAATAAGTAGGCTACTAAAAATAACAACAATTAAAATAATAAGAATTAAAATAATAAAATCCGAAAATAATAAAAAATAAATCCGAAAATAAAGAAAATGGTGTGACATGTGGCGGCTCCAGGAGCTGCCACATGTCGCTCCCAGAAAATTCAAAACTTAAATGGAAAGAAAATCAAAAAGAAATAACAAAAGGGATTAAATCAAAAAATGGTCAACATGAAAGTTGCTCGTCTCGACGAGATCTACAACTTTCGTGAAGGGCAAAAATCAAATGAAATCATCTGTATAAAAATGTATTTTTCGGTGGTACCTTATAGATATAAAATACCGCATTTTATCTTTTGTATTTTTTTCATTTTTAAAAGAGAGAAAATTAAAATAAAAATAGAGAAAATATAAAAAGAATATTTACAATTTAATATATATTTTTTTGATTTTTAAAAATTAAAAAAATAAATGATAAAATACAGGGGCATTTTGGTCAATATATACAATATACAAAAGGGGCCCAAAACCCAAGTTTTGCATACGAGCTTCGATTTTAATGAAATTAATCTTATTTTGAAGGTCTTTGAATGTATATTACTTTAAAAGTGAGTAGACCTAATTCGGAGACTGTATGAGAGAGATATGTACATTTTAAGCCTCCTAATTTCAAAATTGGATAGGGGTTTTATTGGTCAATTTTACAAGTTAGTATTTTTTTGATATTTTTCCTTTATTAATGTTAGTAATATGTACACTATAGAGTTGGTTTTATTAGATTTGGAGTTAGTAAAAAATATATACAAATAAGATATTTTATCTAATATACAGGTGAATATTTACAAGTGAATTTGGCTTCTTATTTAAAGCAAATATGAATGCTAAAATGCAGATATTATGCTTGCATGCATGAATGCTAATTTTGCAAAATAAGTGGAAATATGCTGCTATTTACTCGAGAACAAAGCTCTATTTTCTACTTTTAGAGTGATGAATCACATATTCATCAACCCCCTATACTTAAACCTTGCTCGTCCCCGAGCAACTAAAAGAAATGCAAGAGTGAAATGATTTTGGGTTCCATACCAAGGTCATGAACACAAGTTGAAAATGGAGCTTGACTCGACCTTCGGATTAATTGTGTGGCGGAACCTTTTTGGGACCTGAACTTAAGACCTAACAGACTTCAAGTTCCACAAGTATTCTATTCAAGACGCCTCAATAGTCAGGTCAGAACAAATCCTCAAACACAAATTTCTGATGACTATGATTCTTACTTGTACTGTGTAAGTGAAATGTAACTCTCCACATCAGAAATGGCTCAGCAACAGCCTCCTCTAACAAGGTAACTCAAATAACCCTGTCCAGTAACTCTTTCCTCGAGGAGCGGGGTATTCCCTTCTAAGTTCAAGTGCGACCAACTCAAGAGGAGGGGGTAGAGAAAAGAATGGACGGTGGCCAGTGTAGCTACCTATCCTAGGATGCCTGATCAGTGTAGCCAAGTCATCCAGCTGCATTTTCTTTGCTAATATACATACTCCGACAGGTATTATTTTTTTCACTTGGACCTGTCTGATTTTTTTGGAGTTCTTACATTTATTTATTTATTTTTCTTTTTTTGGAACTATATGCAAGGTGCAACAAGTACATCAGGAGTTTTTCCTCTTGAGCTAGTAGACTATCCCTCTTTTGAAGCATTATTGCAACCCACAGAATCCTGTCCTCAGACGTCAACACCGCCAGACTAGGTTGAGATGCACTACCCTTCCTAGAGGAGGACGGTTATCTCTACCCGTGCGCTACTCCAAGCTAAAGGATTCTACCTCCTCACCACCTCATCAATGAAGAGCTACGTGCATTGTGCTTGTCCAAGTTAGGTCATTATCTAAAAGAATCATGCGTGTGCACGAGATATTCTACTTAGACTAATCAAGATGACATGTGAACATAGACTTGCGGACTCAAAGAATTAAGTCACTTGACCTGAGAAATCTTAACTCCAGTTCCTATAAGGCTCCTCTAAAATTAGGTGGATTAAGGTCAAATCAAGTCCATCCTCAATATCTACTCATAACTTGGTTCAAAACCCACTAGCTTTTCACTTTGCATATGCAAGATATGTAGATGACATACTATGTCGATGAATGTAAATGCAAGACTTTTTTTTGAATGCAAGAGTAAATAAGAAGCCTTTATTTTCAACATTTTCATTTTATTTTCTGTTATACAACAAATTTTACAACAATTTTTGGTACATAGTATACAACATTTTTTTACATCTTATTTTACAACAAATTTTACATGAGTATTTTTTACCAGAATTTTACAACTTTTATACAAGTATACAAGATTTTTTTTTCAATTTTTACCACCTGTAATTATTGCAAAATATATACAAAAGGTACGTGAAAATACGCGAAAGTATGGGCTATGGGTAAGTATATATGTAATATATACACGCCCCCCTATACTTAGCATGTGCTCTGTCCTCAGAGCACGAAAAGCGAGGAAAAAGACATAGCTCGTGCTAAGCGTAGGAGAGCTAAAATAACAAAAAGTATAGAAGTCATCCCACCCCCCTATACTTAGGCTCTAGTAGCCTAAGTGTAGAAGAAGATCAAAAATAGGGCAGATGAGGTTAAAAGAGGAAATGGATGAGTATATACATGGCAGGCATCTGTCCCCCCTATACTTAGGCTATGCTCAGCCTAAGTATAGGACAGGAGTGAGGATGTACAATGAATAGATGCGGGTCACTCCCCCCTATACTTAGGATCTGGTTATCCTAAGTATAGTCATGAGATGATATGGAACCGGGGCGAGTGATTCGAATCATTGGGGAGGGAGGGAGAGAATGTATGTACAAGAAAGAGTGAGAATATACAAGGATTAAGAAGGTTTGTGACGAACCTTCTTGCGGACGTAAGGAGGTGGATAATATACATATGTGTCGCTTTCAGAATCATCCTCAGATGAATAATAATGAGGTGTAGGGATCGTCCAATGAGGGTCGACACATGGCTGCTTGCTTAGATAAGGCTTAAGAACAGCCGAACTAAGCTCACTCATATAAATCACCTTGTCTGGACCTGATGAGGATTCCTTTGAAACTTCCTTCTCCAGAATGTTGAAGGAAATTTTTTTAGTCGGTTTTCTAGAACCTGAATCATTAAGAGGAAGATGAGAGCGATGCGCCTTGAGAGGTTCGGGGGAACACCTCGAGGAATCAATTCTCGACTTCCTCTCACTAAATAGCCGACTAGAAGAAGGAGCAACCGTGTTTTTATGTGGAGTCAATTTAGTCTTGGTTGTTTCCTTTGAAGGTCCAGGGTTTGGTGCGGTGCTGACCATGGGTTCCTCATCAGACGAGTCACCATATAGATTGGAATATTCCTGAAGGGTCAGTACGCGTCTCGGAGAAGGAGCTAGTGGTCTCAGCTGAGTTGGCATTATTGGGCTCTTGTGTCGGATCATCAAAATGGTCAAGGCAATAAACAAAGGTTGTGTCCGACTCAATGATAGCTTCTGGTCGTGAGTCCTCCTTAGAAGCTGTCACAGTGATGGTGTAAGCAGTTGATGAAGTGGAGGTATGGGGAGTCTCTGATCCAACGATCATCCGGACAATCGGTCTCTCAGGTGTAGTAGAGAGGTGGGACTCATCTTCCTCTCGATGGTCACGACTGTCGGCGGATGTGCGGGTCACCTTAGAGTAAAGTTTATCAAAGAAAGGATGAGGTCGAAGCGCTCCCAATGTTGTAAAATCGATTTCCCGAGTCTCGCAATCTATAGTCACCTTAGCCCAGGCTAAGAACGGCGTCCCGAGAATAATCGGAGACTGGAAAAACTCTCCTCGGTGCTCAATGTTAATGATCGTGAAGTCCACCTGGAGTAGAGCACCTTGGAAAGTAACGATGACTGAAATATTTCCTCTCGACCGTTTGATGGATTGATCAGTCAGTTGAACGATCACTCTTGACTTTCTGATTGGCCTGAGTTTGAGCTTGTCTAACACAGAGGTCGGGAGGATATTTATCGGTGAGTCATCATCGATTCTCACATGGGTAAAGATGGTGTCTTTGATTTCAAACTCAACTCGGGGCAACCGCTTCACTCTGCGGCTCTTGGTCTTTCTCCCCATCACCAAGGAGGTGGCCATAGACACTATGTATCTTTCAGTCCTTGTCCTCTTATTGCCCGACCTCTTGGGCATCAATTTACTTCTCACAAATCGTTTGAGGTCAGTAAAGTGATCTATGGCCTTTATTAAGGGAAGATTAAAAATCAGTTCTTCATCGAGTGCTTCCCTTAAGGCAGGATCCAATTTTTTTAGGTGTTTTTCATTTTCAATTTTTATGTGATTTTTTGGTTTTTCAATTTTTTTGGTATTTTTGATGGATGAATGATCTGACTCTAGATTGGAAGGCAAGGGGTTAGTAGAAGAGGGAGATAGAATGGACTCCAGTTGTACAAACAGTCTGGGTTCCCTGATGCTTGCTCGGTTTTCAACATCGGATCTACTTACTTCCTTCTCCACTTTCATACCTAGGCTGGCAGATATTGAGTTCAATATTTCCATGACATCTCTCAACTCGTTACCAAATCATTCATTTTTATTAATAAGTCTAGAGATGTCATCCTCCAAAAAATTCACATGACAAATCATGGGAGAGTTCTGCTCAATTGGAGGATACTGCTGAGATATTGGGGTCTCATACTCAACATACCTAGACTCTGGCATGTAATATTGGGTCGGGTATGGACCATCTAGATGGCAAATATTGGTCGGAGCCTCATACGATGAAACTGGGACTGATAAGTCTAGGACATGAGTCCAATCTTGTGAATGTATAGGCTCTTCGAATGAAGGCTGGTTAATGGAGGCTTGATCACTAAAGTCAATCAAGTCTGGAAGATCATGATGTACAGGCATCTCCATTCGGATTGTTCGATCGACCATGTTATGCCCTAAGGTCAAGTCGGGATGTGTATGTGTGAATTCTTGTCCGGTCCCTACTTGAGGTGAGAATGAAGTATGCAGCAGCATATAATTTTGCCAATCATCTATCTCAGCAGTGGCTTGCTCTTCATTCGATTCTTTCATTCCTGCAAGCTCTCGAGAGTACGTACAGTCAGCCCAAGATGGAAGTGGATCCGGAGTGTTAGAATATGGAGTAGATGAGAAATGCGAAGAAATGGAGAAGTCAGTCGAAGTTCTGACTGCGTAATCGGGTTGAGGTGGAACCGGCCATGGGTAAGAGTCTTCAGTGGATGGCGGAGGATACATGAAAGAATGAGAAGGCGGAGATGAACGGTATATGGTCGAGGAGGATTGATCAGAGGTCATAGGATATGGGGACCAATATCCCGACATCTTTGAAGAGGAAAGGATGATTGTAAGCAGATGGAGGTAGAAAAAGTGCAATTACACAGGATAACACACACAGACAGACTCAAAGACAAACGCAAGAGCAAACCCCGAGTTCACACTCAACACGGTGAAGGACTCGAAATCGAGTCCAATTAATCTTGTAGATTTTAAGTGTAATTTTCAAGCAAGATAGAAAGGATTACGCGACCTATAGGGAAGTCGGCTCAGAGCCGGATGCATCTTCCCTGTTTAACCTGTCGCCTAAGATACCGCCGGTCCAACCTTTATTTGCTCCTATCCCAAGTCGATGGATTCAAAGACCACACCCCTATCTACCTGCAAGCAGGCGGAGGCTGACAAGGCCGGAACTTCACCCCGGGGGGTTATTGGCAGCTTGTCGCAAAGTACCGCAATTTCGTCCCTATCTACCTGAGACAGGCGGAGGCTACTTGGTACTAGTCAGTGAATCTGAAATTATTCGACTTGTGATATTTGCTAGGATTAGTCGGAACGTGATATGGAAGGTAAGGATTTGGGTTCTGCCTTAAGGTGTTCACATACACTCAAGTACCCTCACTCAGCCTGAAAACAAGGTCAGGGATTAATCTCCCGTAAATAATTTTCCAATTTTATTATTTTTTTGGTCAATAGTGTTAAGCAGTCCCGGTTTTAAGTTAAGTTATCACTTTGTTAGTCAACCACACAGCACGCCTATTAGCCAGTCCCAATTTCTTTTTTAATTTAAATGTGAAAAACAGAGGGGGGAATCGAGAAAAGCCGATACAAGATAAAAACAATGATGCTATGCTGAGTTCAGGAGACTTACAATGATCCCTTCGCTTTATGCATGATGCAAAACAGAATTGAAAGCTTTTTAAACTAAATGCAAATGCAAGTGATAAAAGCCGCTCCTAGACAAGCAGTTCTATTAGCGTGAAGAACAGGTTGATTTGGCTAAGTCCTACGGTTTAAGTGCGTCTTTTAAATGGTTGTGTGGTCCTAAAGATTACGAGTACAAGCAATTCCTAGATTGGCTCGGGGAGCCGCTAGTGCAAGCTAAATTACAATTCACCCACACAGCACACGGGGACACAGTTTCACTATACTTACACACGCGAGAACCCAAACGGGAATCGCTGGAAATGATGCGGATACTTTTTACAAGTTAAAAAAATAGAAATCTTTCTGGCGTCTCAACAGCCGACTTGATCCACGAATCGTCGGCCTCCGATTCATTTCGAGATGCGTCGACTTCAAGAAAGCCGCTCCAAGTCCACCGGGCCCTCGCACAAAAAGATATAAAAATGTTAGAGAGATAAAAAATAAAAAAAATAATTGAAGAAAAAATGGAATAATTACAAGGCGGTTCGGGGGTCAGACTACCTAAGGAAAGAAAATCAAACACTCAGAATTTCACTACAAATTAACCTAAGCCGTGCCTCCCTGGCAACGATGCCATTTTGATAACTGCTCCCGCATCCTTGGGTAATTCGGTCAGATATGTACAATATACAAAGGGGGCCCAAAACCCAAGTTTTGCATACGACTCCGATTTTAATGAAATTGGTCTTGTTTTGAAGGTCTTTGAATGTATATTACTTTAAAAGTGAGTAGACCTAATTCGGAGACTATATGCGAGAGATATGTACATTTTAAGCCTCCTAGTTTCAAACTTTGATAGGGGTTTTATTGGTCAATTTTACAAGTTAGTATTTTTTTGATATTTTTCTTTTATTAGTGTTAGTAATATGTACTATAGAGTTGTTTTTATTGGATTTGGAGTTAGTAAAAAATATATACAAATAAGGTATTTTATTTAATATACAGGTGAATATTTACAAGTGAATTTGGCTTCTTATTTAATGCAAATATGAATGCTAAAATGCAGATATTATGCTTGCATGCATGAATGCTAATTTTGCAAGATAAGTGGAAATATGTTGCTATTTACTCGGGATCAAAGCTCTATTTTCGACTTTTAGTGTGATGAATCACAAATTCATCAATCTCCACAGGTAAGTGGCATGCCTTGCCATAAACGAGTCAGAAAGGAGATGTACCCAAAAAATGACCAAGAAGATGGTCAAAGTACATCCTAAGTATAGGGGGTGTGCACCCCGAGTTTCTCTATTCTTTGATCCTCTCCATTGTCTCCTCTTCTTGTCTATACTTAGGGATATCTTACCTAAGTATAGGGGGAGACGGTCCGAGTACGATGTGTTCATTCCCACCCTCGACCCTCTCTGCTTTATGTACAGTCTCCTATACTTAGGATTATTTGATCCTAAGTATAGGGGGGACGATCGACTTCTCAGTAATTCATTTGTCCATTCATTTCTTATTCATTTATTCTTTAGACTTTTCTATACTCAGCATGAGTGGTGTCTTCTCTTTTTCTCTCTGATCTATGAGGACATAGCTCAAGCTAAGTATAGGGGGGTCGTATATACTGTGTGTATGCTTTAGCCATAACTCGTACTTTCGTATTTTTAATTAATCAATATGGCTAATAACACTAATTAAAATTCATTAAAAACCTTAATAAAAAGATGTTGACTATTCCTCAAATTCTTTTTCTATTTACTGATTAATAAATAAGGTGAAAATATTTTTGCAAAATGTTTGAAAAATAGTTTGAAAATCCTTTTGAAAATCTTGTGAAAACTATTTGGAAAACATTTTGTTACATGTTTTCAACCTTTGTAAAAATGTTTTGTTTGTAAAATTTCTTTTCTTTGTGTGAAATAAAATATTTGAAAAATTATTTGCAAATGGTTTGAAAATGATTGCAAAAATATTTTGATAAAATCTATCTATACTGTTTGAAAAATCTTTGCAAAATGATTTCCAAATGTGTGTACATGTTTTGTAAAACTGTTTGTAAAAATTATTTTGGACTATAGTTTTCAAATTGTTTGAAAAACCGTTTCAAAAAAGTTTGAGGAATACATACATCACACTAAAATTCATTATATATATAGTTATAAAATCTACCACTTACCCCTTGCAAATTCTTAAAACCTACTTCTTGTAAATATAAGATGCATCCCTGTGTAAATATGTGTATCTAGTTTTGATCCAAAATCTTTTTGTTTTCAAAAATCCCTAAAACATTTGAAAAACTAAAATCCAAAAACATTTGAAAAATCTTTTTGAAAAATACAAAAATGCATATGCATCATCTTTTCAAAAATCCATAAAAAGTTCAAAACCTTTGAAAATTACACCACCAAAAATATTTTCTGGATTCTGCATAGCATTTGCATAGCATGAGCATTTATTTGGATGGAGTTTGATAGTTGAAGAAGTCTAAGTAAAATCCGGAGATTGGAGCTTGATTGGACCTTAAAATCTACCTAAGAACATGAACCTTATAGGAACTGGAATTGAGGAACTTCAGGTCTAGTTGACTTAATTCTTTGAGGATCACGAGACATGGTTCAATGGATTCTTGACTGCCGAAGTAGAGTATTTTGGAGCACACGCACAACTCTTGTTGACAATGACCTAACTTAGACACCTGCACCTTTCACATGGCTCAACTCAGTTGGAGTGGTGAGGGGATTGGATTTGTCGATATGAGATGCACACAAGTGGAAACATTTGTCCTCCTCTAGGGAGGAAAGTGCACCCCAACCCATCCAGTGATGAGGAATTCTAAAGACAGGAGAATGTGGGTTGAAATAAAGCTTCAAAAGAGGGATAGTCTACTTGCTCAAGAGGATAAACTCCTTATGTATATGCAGCTATAAATAGTATTTAAAAAAACTCCAAAAAAGTGGACAAGCCTGTATAAAAATAAATTTCCTGTCGGAGTGTACATATGTTGTAGAGAAAATAAGCAAGCTTGAGCATCAAAGTCAAATCATGTGAGCTGCAGCTGGATGACTTGACTACACTGGTCTTACATCCTAGGATAGGTAGCTACACTGGGTATCATCCATTCTTCTCTTCACCCCCTCCTCTTGAGCTGGTTTCCACTTGAACTTAGAAGGGAATACCCCACTCCTCGAGGAATGAGTTATTGGATTGGGGAATCACTGGATTGTCATATTGGAGAAGTCAGTCTCTTTGTCATTCTTGTTGGGGAGAGCCACTATCACTTACACTGTACGAGTCAGATTCATAGTCGTAAGGGTTTGCGTATGAATTGAAGCATTCTGACCTGGCTATTGAGGAGACTTGAGCAGAGTTTTGGGATTCTCGAAGGCTGTTGGATTTCAAATCCGGTTCTCGTTAAGGTTCCGTCCATACTAAAATTCCAAAGGCTCGACTTAAGCTAAAAACTTTGATTTTGTGAAGACAAGTTTGACAATTAAATTTAATCCATCTTTCCTCTTTTTCTTTTCTTTGTTTCTCTTTTCTACACTTATTGCATAAGTGTTTGCTAGGGACTAGCAAAGGCAAGTATATGGGGATGATGAATCCACATTTCATCATCTTTATTCTATCATTTTTGCCTCAAAACCCCTAGTAAGTGCTTGGAAATATCCTTAATTCCTGCATTTTAGCATTCATGTATATGTATGTAAATACTGCATAAAATACAGTTTTTAAAGCCAAAATAAAAGAATAAATAAAAGAAAAGAAAAAGAATAAAATATTATAAATATTTTATGACCCGAAGCCCTGAGACTAGGCATCTCGGTGACTAGGTCGATAAGGAATAAAGTAGGGGGAGATAAGGGCCAAAAACCAATAAAAATCTCTTTTATTTAATTCATTCTTTATTCATTTTAGGATCTATTTTTGGTTCCACTTTTTATACTTTAAATAAAGAAACTTTGTGCATGAAAGTTGTAGATAATTAAATAAAGAAAAATACAAAATTGATTTCACACAAAAATAATATACAGATAAAAAGTTATGATCTGAATAAGTTTCCAGAATCCCAACTTCCCAGAATACTTGGGGTGACCACCTTTTGACCATCTTCTCCTCCCCCTTATGTGCTACATCAAAAGAGGGAGGTGACAGGTCCCTATTCCTACCGTTGGGTTGATCGAGGAGGCAGTATAAGGGTCGTTACCACCACCCCCGACAACAGTGCCATTTGATAAACCCAAAAATCAGGCGGTCGTGTATTCCACACAAGGCAGGAACATAGTCGATGCGTTGACCACTCAGAAATCTAGATTAAATCAACAATCAACCCACAACAGATAATCAAACAATGATAAACAAGGTGTGGAGTTAAATTTTATTATAACTCTATAAAATATTTATATAGAAGCACAAGTATGTAGAGGTCGAACACAGGGAACAAGCAGGACATATCGGGCAAGATCAATGCACACGAATGAATGTTATGTATTGATATATATGAATGCTATTTTTGTGGTTTTTTAATTATATATATTGATTTTATATTTTTATATTTTGATTTTTTAATTTTCTGATTTTTATTTTCTTTTTATATTTTATATTTTTGTATTTACTTTTTCTTTTAGAGTTATAAAAGAAAGTATTTGTACAATATAAGAAAAGAGAGATAATGTATTTATAAAAATAAGTAAATACAGTCAAAATACAGGAAATAAAATATTTTTAGGCTTTTTATATTTTTCTAATGTTTTTGTGATTTTTCTATATTTTTGCTAATCTTTTTGGTATTTTTCAAGTAAAAATACAAAAAACTGTGAATTAAATACAAGTCTGAAATTAAAATGTGGATGAAAAATGTCAAACAGAGTCAAAATTTCCCAAATTAATTTTAAAATAAGGATAATAAAACAGAGAAAATTAAGAAATAGAAATTATAAATTTAAGATATTTTTTTGGAATTTTTAATATTTTTATAAAGATTTCAAGTGTTTTCAAATTTTTAGGGGTTTTCTTTAGTATTTTTTAGTGATTTTTGGCCATAAGTTAAAACACAGAGAAAAACAAAATGTGTTTTTTTGGAATTTTTCAAAGAGTTTTTATAATTTTTATTATTTTCTAATGCAGACAATAAAGAAAATGCATGTTTTTGAATTTTTATAAATATTAAAATGCAACAAAAATGCATAATAAAAATTTGGCATTAAAGAGCAATGAAAGAGTAAGCTATGCTAATTTTTAGAGATTTTTTAGGATTTTATAGATGCATGAAATAAATGCTCGAAACAAAAAGAAATTACATTCCTAGCAAGGGTATTTCTGTAAATATGTAAAAGTCCAAGGGGCAACTTGCAATTTTTCCACAAATCCAAAACCTACAAGTTATTTGTGCAAAATTTTCAACGTCACGTGCACGTAGCACGTAACCTCGCAAGGACCTCTTTGCAAATAACAAAAGCCTTAGGGCTATTTTGCAATTTTACATAAAAATATTACAACTGAATAAAATAGTTTCTGGATGTAATGAAATAACACAAATCTGGAGGGCCCCCCGCAAAATACCCCGACCCCACGTGTGCATGTCACGTGAGGTGACGTGGACAGGGCCCCATATGCAATAATACAAACTACAAGGGTGTTTTTGCAAATTTCACAAAAATATTAAACTGCAGATGGAAGTTTATATGTTGAATACTAAATACAAAAAAGGCCTGGGGTGGATATGCAAAATACCCAAGCTAGGCAGATCCATCGGTTGGTCTTCCTTCACTTGCCATGTGTCAAATCCTGCGGCTAATACCCCTTTGCAGATAAGCGACCAGGATTAGATCCTGGCCCTTGATCGCATGGCTGCGGTTGGGCAAGATCGGGTGGCTACTGCGCTACTTGGGACACCAGCCTTGATCCAACGACGGGGGATCTAGGACGAAGAACAGGGAAGAAACGTCGGCGAGGAGATCTTCCCCGGCCTCGATCTCAGTCCTCCACCATTCCTTGGACGACTCCTGGCATGTCCCTCTCGGTGCTGGTGGTTCCAAAATCCTCCGACGATGGCTGGAGTTCGTGCGAGGTGGCGGCGGAGCTAGGGGGCTCCAGGTACCCCGACGAGAGGTCAAAATGAGCCCCAGGCTCTTCTTGTTGCTTCTGGACCTGCAAAAAGAGTGAGAGGGTCGAGGGCAAGGTGCCTCTACCCGCAGCGGGATGGAAATGGCGGAGAATTGGTGAAATGGAGGCTTGCCGGTGCAACTTCGACGTGGGGATCGTTAGGGTGATCAAATGGATGGAATACAAAAGGGAGAAGGGGAATCTACTCCTACGGATATGATGAACGAAAAATGAAAGAAAATGAGGGAAATAAAGAACCTCAAAGGTGGGATCACCTGAGGAAGGACCTCGACGGCAAGGCTTCGTCGGAGGTGGTGGAACGATCCTTAGATTGCCTCCTCGATCAACCAAACGGCAGGAATTTGGACTCGTCACCTCCCTCGTTCGATGGAGCACGCAATGGGGAGGAGAAGATGGTCAAAAGGTGTTCAAATTCAAATGGAAAGGTCGTGGGTGTATAAGAAGGAGTTGACGAGCGGCTGGGAAGATCGATGGAGATCAAGTGAATCGTGTATCCAATCCTCGCGGGGATCCCTGGGCGTGTAAGCTCATCCCTCGGGGAGAAAAAGTCAAGAAGACTTCATCGCTAAAGGATGTAAGGTGCGCCCTCCAAAAATCAACAAAATCGAGGAAAGAATGCAATCTAACACAGCTACAAGACGTAGGATAGTCAGTTGACCGAGGTCAACTAACCGAGGCTCCTGGGTGGTCTACATGGACCAATCAGGAAAAAGCTTCCAGGAAAATATTAAAAAAACGATAAAAAAATATTAAATGATTTTATTAATATTAGGTTATTAAATAAAAAGTGTTTATTTTTTATAAATTATTTTATTATGATTTTTATTTATTTTTTAGAGGTTTAAAATTATTAGTTACCTTTTATGGCCTATGTAGGTATACATATCTATATATTTTAATATTTTATTTTTATTTTATATTAAATTTTATTAATCTTGTTTATTATTCTATATATTATAATTATTTTTATAAACTTAAATATATTTTTATTTTATTTTTTGACGTATTTTATACACTTAATAGAATAGAAGTATTAATTATATAGGTATATTTAAAGGTATTATACCTATGTATTTTATACAAGTATTTTAATTTTATGTTTTCTTGATGTTTTTATTCTACTTTTAATATGTAAATATATTATAAATAATATTTACAAAATTATAAAAATATAAAATTATAAAAATAATGAATAATAAATAAAATGAATATTTTAATATATAAACTGATACAATAGGGGTCCAAAACCTAACTTTCAAACCGTAGCTCCGAAAAATACAAAACCACCTTCATTAAATAGCTTATTGAAAATTATATAAAATTAAAGGTGATTTTGATACATTTTGAGTTTTTATTTGAGAGATACAGGTCTGGGAAGTTTGGATTCCGAAAACTTATTCATATCATAACTTTTTATCTGTACATTATTTTTGTGTGAAACCAATTTTGTATTTTTATTTATTTATCTACAACTCATGTACAAAGTATCTTTATTTGAAGTATAAAAAGTGGAACCAAAAATAGGTTCCAAAATGAATAAAGAATGAATTAAATAAAAGGGATTTTTATTGGTTTTTGGCCCTTATCTGCCCCTACTTTATTCCTTGTCGACCTAATTATCGAGATTCTTAGGTCTCGGGGCTTCGGATCGTAAAATATTTACAATATTTTATTCTTTTTCTTTTCTTTTCTTTATTCTTTTATTTTAGCTTTAAAATCTTTTTTTATATAATATTTACACACATATGCATGAATGCTAAGATGTAGGAATTTCGGGTATTTACAAGCACTTACTAGGGTTTTTGAGGCTAAAATGATAGAATAAAGATAATGAAATGTGGATTCATCAAAGGAGATGTACCCAAAGGTGTCTTGAAGAAGGTCCTATAGAGCCACAAGATCGAGTTCAAAAGCTGTGACCAATCCTTTCGGTCTGGGCAGACAACCTTATGCAAAATAGTCTTAATCTCCCTATTTGAAACCTTAGAAAGACCATTTGTCTATGGATGATATGAATGGAAACTCTATGGTCAATGCTGAACTTGTTATCAATGGACCTAACCTTGTCGGTTATAAAATGAGCCCCAAATCAAAAATCTATATACTAGGTACCCCTAACCGTGATATGATATTCTTCCTCAAATTTTGCAAATAGTCTTTGCATCTATGACTCGGTCGGGGAGGGCCTCAATCCAATGACTTAAATAATCTACAGCTATCAAAATGTACTCAAATCCCTGACTCTTAGAGAATGGACCCATGAAATCGATGCCCCATGCATCAAAAACCACACATAAGTGAATGGGATGCATCGACATCATATCTCTCTATCCACAAGTGCCCATCCTCTGATAGTCAGTGCACATGTTCATGAATTCATCTGAATCCTTGAAGAGGGTAGGGCACCAAAGGTCGGATTGGAGAACCTTTTGCTATGTTCGTCTCCCAGAGTGGTATCCTCCTGCCTCAAGATTGTGACAATAGGTGAGGACACTGTGGTGCTCCTCCAAAGTAAAACACCAACGTCAGACACTATCTCCCCGCCCCCCCCCCCCCCCCCGTGGTAAAGGGTAAGATCCACCCATTGGTATGACTTGGACTTCACAAGGAAGGTCTCAAGTCGCTACCTGGGCCAACCTTGTGAAACTTTTTTGGCAACAAGATAGTTCACAATGTCTTAGTGATAAGTATGGTCATATCAGAATCCTCAAGATGCTCTAATCGAGAAAGGTGATCCGCCGCCACATTCTTGACTCCATGTTTATCCTTAATCTCAATATCAAACTCCTGGAGTTGAAGGATCCATCTAGTAAATCTAGCTTTGGCATGATTCTTGGCCATTTCTCAATATCAAACTCCTAGAGTAGAAGGATCCATCTAGTTAATCTGCCTTTGGCATCCTTCTTGGCTATTAGGTATAAGATGGTGGTGTGATATATATAGATAGCCACTCTAGATCCGAGAATATAAGATCAAAACTTATCCAGAGCAAATACTATAGCTAGCATCTCCTTCTCAGTCACAATGCAGTTCCGCTGAGCGACATCCAAATTCCGGCTAATGTAGTGTATGCCAAATGGCAAATTATCCCTCCCCTACCCAAGCACGGCCCCTACGGTAATATCAGAAGCGTTCATCATGAACTCAAATGGGATAGACCAATCAGGTGACTGAAGGACATGAGCATGCACAACCAAATTCTTGAGAGTCTCAAAAGAGGAAAGATACTCATCATCTACAATGAGCTCAATGTCTTTCGTGAGCAAATTAGTTAGCAGTCAGGCAATCCGACTGAAGTCCCGTATGAACCATTGGTAAAAACCTACATGCCCTAGAAAAGACCGAAACTATCTCAGATTGGACAGTAGATTGAGTTTCTCGATGATATCCACCTTGATCGGATCAACCTCCATACCCCTGTTTGAGATGATGTGACCAAGGACCGTCCCTTGAGTCATCATGAAATGACTCTTCTCCCATGATAAGACTAGATGGACCTCAATGCATCGCTAAAGTATTTGATCTAGGAATGCAAGACAAGCATCAACCCATTGCCGTAGACCATAAAGTCATCCATGAAGACCTCTAAACAGTTGCCCACCATGTTTGAGAATATGGAAAGCATGCACCTTTGGAATGTAGCTGGGACATTTCATAATCCAAAGGGCATCCGTCTAAAAGAATATGTTTCGAATGAATAGGTGAACATTGTTTTCTCCTGGTCTTCAGGTGCTATGGCTATATGATTGTATCTCGAGTACCCATCAAGAAAGCAGTAATGACTCTTCCCAGTTAGTCTCTCAATGATCTGATCAATAAATGGAAGTGGGAAGTGATCCTTCTTGGTAGCCTGATTCAATCATCTGTAGTCCACACAGACCCTCCAAGAAGTGGGTACTCAGTTATCTATATCCTCTCCAAACTCATTCACAACTATAGTGATACCCGTCTTCTTGGATACCACATGTAACAGACTAACCCATTTGGATTCGAAGATGGGGTAGATAAAATCGACGCTCCACCACTTAAATATTTCCTTCATGACTACATCTCAAATATTTGGGTTCAACCTATGCTGGAACTCACATGATGGCTCGGTGTCATCTCCAGATATACGTGGTGGGAGCATAGGGCCAGGCTTATCCCTTGGAGATCAGCTACAATCCATAGGATTGCCTTGCGATTTCTTTCAAGAACCTCCATCAAATGAGATTCTTGGTCATCAGTCAAGTCTGCTGAGATAATGACTGAAAACATTTCTGGCTCACCCATAAGGAATCTATACTTCATGCTCTACGGTAATTTCTTCAGTTCAGAGCATGTGGGAGCTGGCAGAGCTAGTCTTTGAAAAGTTTGAGTGAAGGCTACAAATCTACATGTGAGAATTCTCGTGAAATCAATGAGTCTGACGAATCGCTGCTCATGAATATGGCATCTAACATACGAAGCTCCTGCATCAGGTCTCTTTGTTGGCAATCGGTTCTAGATGGAGAAGCAAGTGGCACGAGCGGGAACATGGATTTCTGCATTGTGATTTTGCTTCTTCTTCCTACAGATGGTGGTCTTGTCTCTGAGGTTCTTCTGGAAAATAGGCATATGCTCAAGGCGCTCCTGAAGAATCAATTGGACATGAAATATGTCTATCATCTGCTTGTTGAAACTCTGTTTGTTGTCTCTTTTTTGGTTTTTTTCATTTTTGGGTCCTTCCCTAAGCAAAGTGCTTTAGGGAAGGGGCTAGGATTTTGAGCATGCATAATGTTGGAATCCACGCAAACATCATCAATCGTAGTAGATAGATCCAAAGGAGATACAAATACCTTTCCTTTATTCATATTTTTGAATTTTGAAGTTTTTACATTTTTTTGTATTTTTCAAAAAAATAACCTCAGATACAGGAAAGGACAAAATAATTATCTGGCTCTTGGTGGCATCAGTACCACCGACGACATCTGAACTGGCAGCATCAGTACTGCACTCTAGCATGTCATTTGGTAATCAGGTGGCATCAGCACTACCGTCTGCAACTGGGATAAACCATCATCAACACCATAGTATGTATCATCATCCGTGGTGGCTTCAGTGCCACCATCATCATCATGAATAGTGACATCAACACCACTCTTGACTCCGTCTAGCATCCTAGAGTCTGCATTGGGATGTCTCCTAGAGGAGTCCTACCGGCTGGCTTCCTACTGCTCCTAAGTCTCACAAAATCAGCATCAAATAAATAGTAAATGTCATCTAGAATATCACTAGGAGAGGCAGTCTCTGTAGACTATACCTGCTCAGATTTTCTCTTCAGATTGTTAGGGTTAGGCTCAATCTGTGCAAGTACGACAACTTTGCCTTTTATTATCTCTCTCATTTCCTGCCGAAACTCATTCATCTCTCACCTGAAGGTAGTTTGGTATTCGGAAAGCATGCGAGCGAGATCGTCTAAGGCTAGGTTCCCATATGAGTGTGTATGAGGACTGGTGGAGGGCTGAGACGAATTGTTCCCTGGATCAGATAGTGACCTAGAATGTGGCTGAGAAGCCGTTTGTGCCTCTTGGAGACACATGATTTGGGTCTTCAGGTCACTCAATGTTTGGGCCTACTCATCAATCCTATTGAGCTTGTCAAGGCCCTGACACATCTTTTTCTCAATAATCTCCATACAATCCTACTTCTGGATGATGATACTCATATCTACAGTTGAAGATTTTGCTAGTGTTGCTGCCACAGAAGAGGAAGAAGGAGCGATCTCAATACGTGCTATCCTCTGATATGAAGTTGCTTGGTGGAGAGGCTTCCCCTGAGTGTAAACTCAAGTCTGGGACATTACGATGTAATTTTCGACCATTTCCTCATAGATGACCCAGACCTGGTCTTCACCCTTAGTGAAGTAGGAACCTCCACAAGAGGTGTTTACTAACCCTTATAGCACATGTATCAGCCTACAGAAGAAATTCCGAATGAGGTTGGGCTTGTTGATATCATGGTAGGGACACATGTCAATGAGCTCTCAGAATCAATCCCAAACTTCATGTAATTTTTCATTAGGGATCATTGTAAAGTTGTTAATTGTGACTCTGGCTGCATTGGTTCGGCTGAGTATAATACTTTTCAGGTACTTGGTTCTAAGCTGCTCCCAAGTGGTGACAACCCTTGCCAGATGTTTCAGCCAGTAGGATGCTCTATCAACCAAAGAGAACGGGAAGACTATCAGCTTAATGGTGTCCTCTCCAGTAGCCTGTCGTAGACGGTGCTGCAGATCATCTCGAATTCTTACATATGAAGGTGTGGCTCCTCGATGGCATGCTCATTGAATTTGGGCAATAGCTAGATCGTCTGGGGGCGAAGCTCGAAGTCGCCTAGGATAGCGGGCAGCTGGATCCATCAATGAGTGAGGGTTGCACCAGAGTTGTGCACCTATCTCATGGTGGGTGCTAGCCTCTGTAGATCTCGTGGCTCCTCCCGATGTCTATTTTCTACTCGGCCCTCCTGTTGTGGTATTTCTCCGCACCATCAATTGGTATCTCTGGATGTTCTCTCCCAACTCACATTTGAGTGAGCTCTCTCCTCACCTCTGCCATGAATATCCCTTGGTCTATGATTTGTCTCTGTATGGCCTCCAAGGAAGCTAGTAGTGTGTTGTGGATGGCGGCCTGGTCTAATACAAATGATGAAGTCTGAGGCTGCTCATTGATCCTATCATCGCTGGTCATGTCTCCGATCTTTGCAAAGTCAACATACCTTAGCTCAAGTGTTGTCAAATGAATGTAGAGCTGTGCTTGCATGTCTGTCTGTATCTCAGAATTGAAAGAAGGGTGGTCGAGGGGGAACATGGTTAAGAAAAATTCGAGTTCAGAGAGCAGGTCTGAGCTCTCTGAAGCCGTCCTAAATGAACGAGTTGGAGTGCTGGAAAGTGGTGCTGCCGGAGGAAGCCTAAGAGACCTCTTGCCCATCATCTTGATGTGGGGATTTATGAAGATTGATCTGGACTGAAAGCAAGATGAGAAAACAAAACCCTGGTTCACCTACTCAACATAGTGTGATGACCGTGAAAGCTTGGTCGTTTATCTTGTCAAGTTTTATTAGGTGATAATCCAATCTTACAGAGCGAGTTAGTGAGCTGTTAGGATCCTGATTCTCCTTGGAGACTGGCCCAGATTCTTACGACTAGTTGCACCTATTTCCAGCTAGTATAGGTGTAAGTACGGATCATTTTCGGCTACTCGTTACTTGAGGACAGAGCCTTACGTAGTGTCATCTAAACCATCCACTCTAATAAGGAAGTCCGAACCATTTACCGGCTACCCGAAAATCCTCATTGGAAAATAGCTAATCGTTTTGCTAGAATCGGTAATCTTAAGAAAGTCCAAGCATGGCTCTATCCTAGTCCTAATTTCTCGAGAACTAGAGTTGGGATAGATAAATCCCACATCGTACCATTTGATAATATCTTTCATGGCCACCTCACGTGGATTTGGATTTAGGCTTCTCTTAAATTCCCATAGAGGGGGGCAGGCTTGCTATCTTCTTCGAGATAGATGTGATTGGAGCATAATGACATATTTATTCCATGGAGATCTGTAATATTCTAGCTAATTACCTTGTAGTTTCTTTCAAGAACTTAAAGCAAACAAGATTCTTATTCTTCGATCAAATGTGAATTGATGATGATAGGATGCATGTCTGGTTCACCGGCAAGGTAGGCATACTTCATGTTGGAGGGAAGAGGTTTCAACTCTAGGGAGAAGTAACCACCTTGGTGGTGACCTCATAAAACTGTTACATGTATCGACCCTTTCATATGTGTGTTATCCACCACTTGGCATTCATAGTCAGAAATCAAAATATCACACATATCCGCAACAAATTCATCCTACATAGACGAGGATGGATGTTCAAATATTTCAGTGTAGTCCTCAGCAATGGTCTCATCATCAAAGACATCTGCAAATTTGAATGTCTTGTCCAGATCTTCCTTTGTGGAAAGGAATTCATGTGCTTCATTCACAACAAAAAATAGATCTGTGTCTCTGATTTCATTTGAAAATTTGCAGTCTTCTTGTGCATGTGGTTCGAGCACTCTATATATTGATGCCACTTTAGCTGGTTTTGGTTCAGGGATCGTCTCAAGTAGAACTTTGTCACTGTTGGAGCTGAATGTAATCTCTCTAGTGCCATAGTCTACCACTACTTTGACGGTTTGAAGGAACGGTCGACCGAAAATGATCAGAGTTTGGAGCAAATGTGCATAGGTGTCCATATCAAGGACATGAAATCCATAGGGAACTACATCCCTTGGATTGTTACAATAACGTCCTATAACATGCTCCTAGTCAGCTTGACTGATCTATCAGCAAACTGCATAATCATATTTGTAGGCTTGAGAGGTCCTGCTCCAAATTCCATGAGTAGGGAGGATGGAAATAAATTGATTGAACATCCACTATCGAGCAATGTGTGCTCGAACTCTTGATTGAAAATTTGGCATCTAACGAGCGACGCTCCCTTGTCTTTCTATTTTCTTGAGAGTATGATGATGACATTTATGGTTGCCATGGTCAAAACATGTGTCCCTAGTTTTCTCTATCTTTTTATTCTATTTGGATGCTTTGTTATACGTGCCTCTTTAAGTCCTTTCTTCATAGCTAGCATATACTCCATGAATTTCAACAATGGCATCTCAAGAATAAGATTTTGCAATATGCTCACAATCTCAGGATCAAACAAAGCATTTTCAAATTTTTCACAGTTTTTTCTTTAATTGCTTGAGGGAAAGGAATATTTACATATGAAGAAACCGTATGATATAAAACTATGTCCATATCATAATTTACAAGTAGATGGTAAAAATGTTCAAAATCATCTCCAATTTTAGATGGTAAAAATGTTCAAAATCATCTACAATTTGTGGACCAAAAAATGGTACAGTCTTAGCTCCATCGGCTGGTGCTGGTTCGACTGCGGTTGTCGATGTCTCCATCATAGGCATGACTTCACCTTGGCTACTATTTTCTTTTCGTGTTTTTGAATTTTCTTCATTTTTTGTGTTTGTGGTATAGGTGGTTCTACATCCAAAAAGTCTCTGTCCCCATCGGCTGGATTGGTTGAAGATTCACCATCATATGCTTTTTGTTTTACTTTTGCAGTTGTAGATGGCTTGAGTGCACTACCACTTTGAGAGTTATAACATTAGATAAAATAATATCAGGTTAACATGAATCGGGTTGAACACTGTAGACTACCTGCTCCTTGCGATGAAAGTTATTTTGATTTGCTTCAACCTTGGTCAGGATGGCAGTTTTTGTGGCCGTGAGGTCATCGATCTTCTGTCTCATCTCAGCTATGTTCTTGATTAACTAGGCCGGACAATCGGGTATAGGGATGACCATGGAAACCTTAGAGGATTCAGTCTGGTGAGAACACTGACTCTGATGGTGAAGGGGAGGTTGCTACTGGTATCCCTAATAATGTTGAGGAGGAGGATAAAGAGAAGAGTAGGGTCGATACTGGGAAGAGTACTGATGATTTGGGGCAGTTGACTAGTGGTACTACTGTGAGTGGTCTCCAGACTGCTAATAGTTGTTTTCCTCCATTTGTATACTTGTTGCGAAGGATGCTAGTGACGGAACATGTTGGGCTGGTAGTTCCGCCCTCCTTATTGTTGGTGAAATGGCCGACTGGCATGGTTCTGACCTTGTGGTTGTCCCTGAGGATGGGTCAGCTGCTGATCGTTACTTCATGCACCATTCACCTCTTGAATGAGCGGAGGAGGTGTGGAACACGACTCTTGGTATTGTGTCTAGAACTCAGATGGCTGGTAGACAACCATATGTGTCTACGACTGTGGCTGCTATGGCTGGGTGCCTACACATAATATACATGCTGGACCGAAGGTTGGCTGGGACTCAACTGAGGTGGTTGTGGTAGTATATGCTCTTTCTTCTCAGTTGGAGGCTCAGGGCAACTATTATTGCATTGCATGCACTGATAGTGTTTACCAGTTGCTCCAACTGCTAGGTAATGATGCCGAGCTTGTCCAGGTCCTTCATTCGTTGCTTGATCCTGTCAAGATTCTCTAGGTCTTGTGATATCTTCTCAATGATGTCTACATTAGACAAGTGACTCCCAATGATGCTCAGATCACAGTTGTCGCACCTATCTACTTCATGAATATCTGCCATGTTAACATTTTTGCGGAGGATCTGTGTCAATGGTTGAATTTGGAAGGAATGAGATGAGGAAAGCACGATCTCTCATTTGTCCATCTCCTCGAATATATCTCAGAATGCATCCTTATCTTTGTTGAAGTGGGACCCTCCATAGGCGGTGTCAACCAGACGTTGACTGTTCTCTATAAGTTCCCTCAAGAAATGTTGGACCAAGATATCTTCAGTTTTCATGGTGGGGATACTTCTCTAGCAAATCACTGAATCTCTCCCAGGTCTCCTGAATGGACTCTTGGGGGTCCATGGGAGATGCTGGCTATCTTAAACCACATGATATTGATACGATCGAGAGGGTAGTATTTGTGAAAGAATATGGACTTCAAATTCTCCCAAGTTGTCACCACCTTGCCCAAGTGGTTAATCTAATGGAGAGCTTTGCAATGTAGGTTGAATGGGAAAGCTGTCATCTTGACTACACCCAATGGGATGTTGGGGTAGTGCGTCATGCTGCAGATGCGTCCAATTTGTTGGAGATGGATATATGGTTCTTCATTTGAGTTCACGAGGAAACTAGGAAGAAGGGAAATGAGCTGCGGCTTCAACTTGAAGTGTCTGTGGATCGGAGGTATCTAGATCCACTAAGTGATGCGGTCGACCCCAGTGTTAAATGCCTGCTTTAGTGTGGGCTTAGGTTGGCCTCTCCCTCCCTCTCCCTTGCCTCTTCAAGGTCCATCTATAGAGTTATTTTCATCATTATCATCACCATGTAATCTTTCATCACCACCTCCTCATGGTGTTTCCCTCTCCTTCTACCTTCTCCTTAGGTCATTCAGCATATCTTGGAAGGTGACCTGGGCAAGTGCTTAACCCGTCATCTGCTGTTGAATCGCCTGAATGGAGGCCAATAACTGACTGTTGATGTTGTTCGGTTCGTGCCCTGTTCCATGTTCTGCTCTGTGCTTGGAATCTCCGGTCTCTTTCCTCTACTTTGGGGAGCCATCTCTTATTTGTATTGTGAAAGATCGGGCTTCGGATCGAGATCTAGGTCTACAATTGAAAAAATAACATGATCTATCTGCATGTAGGAACCAAATGTAGAGAATAATTCAGAATTAAGGTCAATTTTGAATTTTATTATGGAGGTGATGTGTAAGGAGTGAAGTCAATCTCCATAAAAAAAGGTAGAACTCAAGAAGAGAATTTTCCCAATTTGGGGGAGGAAGAAGAAGCGAAGAGTCCTGAGGATGGTTCGCGGAGTCTGACCCAAGAACCAGGAAATCACCCCGAATTATTGGAGATGTCGAGCTCGTGAAATCGATGTAGGTGTTGACGGAGTCCCGACTAAGCCTTCTAGGAGCTGACATCTTGAAGGAAAAAGTAGATTGAGAATAGATGAAGGATACGACAATGAGCACGAAATAAATGGAGTGTAAAACAGTAGAAGGCTCACAATAAGCTAAGGTCAAGGAGAAATGTAAAGAATGACAAAATGGCTTAAGAGCTCGAGACTTGATCTTTGAACCTACTCTAGATCCAAACAAACACCAAACAAAATGGGCTCACAACTCAACATTTGTGAAGCCGTGAAGGTTTAGCTATTTTTTATCTTTCCAAATTTAGGGTTGTGATTCAAAAGAAAATATTGTCACGAGTCCTTATCGGCTAGCCCTAGAGGAGAGCATGTACTACTAAGAAAGTATCCCCGTACTTATTCTACCTCCTTTGTATGTCATGATCTGCACTTTTTAAGGTCCTCAATATCAGTATGGGTGGTTACTCAACCAAAGAAATAGAGAGAGGAAGCAGATAGGCGAAACCACTGCTTGCCCCACAAGTGAGGTACTCGGATGCAAACCGATGAGACAACCACACCTGTGAGGGTGTGGCCTAAGCTCAGTACCTCAACTAAGTCAGATGCTCCATACACGGTGGGAACATCTTTGTCGATAGGGCCCTACTCAACCACGTATGATTGAAGCGCCAATATTTCATCCATCCTAGGTGATAGTTGAGGCATCGACGGATCGGGTTTTTGGCTCTAATCCTTAAGGGTCGTGCCTTGCTCTATCTGGAGTGTACCTGAATACAATGAGGGCTTTGTAAACCCCAAACAATGACGTTCATTACGGATTTTAATTAGGTCAAAGTTCAAATAGCAGTCCCCTTGTTTTAATTTATAGATTTTCACTTTTTGAGTATTTTTCGATGCAAAGCGCCTAACAATTTTTTGGATTTTCTTTAATTCCTAAGTGCTTAAAATTAGAGGGAGAAAATGACAAAGCAATGCAAGGTGACACTAAGATGAAAATCTCACCTTTGTGCCTAAATGATGAATGCTATGATAGAAGACTTACAGTGCTTCCCAACGCTCTCCATGCAGGATTCAAGGTAGAAAATTAAAAATCTAATCTATATACACGATATGCAAAATGAAAGAAATCACCCTAAATAGGAATTGTGATTAGTGTGAAGAACCAAATGCTAAATACCTATTAGCGTGAAGAACCAAATACTAAATACCTAGAAGATAAACCTAAAACTTCGGTCTTGGAGGCTCTTCGGTGTCCGCCATAACAGATCTAACAGACATTGTATAGAGACCTCTCGTGGGATGTGGTTTCAAGTCCAAGTATTCAACAACTAATTTTTGACATAGGTTCAAACGTAGAAACTATAGGTACATGCAATATTTGGACCTATGTTACTCGTTCAACAATCCTAAAATGCTAAGAGCTCAATCACAGAAAATAAACAAAAATAAAGGCGAAAGCACAAATCACAAGAATCAAAGAAAATGAAGGGAAAAATAGGGAGAACAAAAGAAGAATATAATTAAAACCACGGAAAACTCAATGAGACCCCAAGTGAACAAACACTTGAAAATTAGGCTCGACTGTTCTGATTCCAGTCCTTTTGTACTATTACAAATTAATAATGGAAACTTAAAGACATGCTCTCTCCCACCAAAAGGGAAATGTGCTATGCTAATATCCTCTCTCTCTCTTGCTCTCTCCAAGTGGTCAACTAGCAGAATGACCACTCTCCTTGTAGCTTGGGTTCTCCAACCACATATGTTGTCATTTTTGCCACACGGTCCCTCACAAGAAAAATAAGAGAGAAATGATCAACATAAATAAACAATTATCTCAAATAAAAAGGAAAATAAATCAAGAAAATAATGAAGAAAAATCAACACAAAAATCAATGAACTCCAAAGATCGAAGGAGAAGATCGTACGGTCCACACAATGTGGGACTGCAATCATCGAAGTGACCTCTCACGAAGACCGATGGTGTATTCAACAATCAACCCACAATAAATAATCAAACAATCAATGCAAAGCGGATAAAAGTTTATTACAAAACCCTATAAACAAGTGTGCAATGGACAATTACAAGTAGGGCGTCAAACACATGGAGCAAGAGGAATAAATAACAAAAATTGATAAAAAAAACAATAAATGTTTTTTGTTGTAT
Organism: Ottelia alismoides; assembly: GCA_037367405.1. NCBI lineage: Eukaryota > Viridiplantae > Streptophyta > Magnoliopsida > Alismatales > Hydrocharitaceae > Ottelia > Ottelia alismoides. The sequence continues at coordinate 639,357 of JAZKJV010009792.1, forward strand.
TTTTATATTGGTTTTTAGATTTTTGTGGGTTTTTAATTCTTTAATTTTTTTATTTTTAATTTTATAATTTTTATTCTCTTTTGATATTTTCTAATTATTTAATTTCTTTTAAATAATTCTTAATAATAGATATACAATGTTATAGAGATATTATATATAATATAATATCTATATATGCTATAAATATATAAATATATATATATAATATAAAAATAAAAAACCCAAAGTACAATCCTTTTTTATTTTTTAAGGGTTTTCAAAACATATAAGGTGTTGTAATAATAATATTAATATATATAGAATATATGCTAGTATATATAGCTATAAATGCTCAAAATAGGGAAAATAAAAGCTTTTTGCTTTTTTTATGTTTTATTACATTTTTGATATTTTCTTAAAGTTTTTGCAAATTATTTTTGTTTTTAAAATTTGAATAAAAAGATCAAAACAATGAACAATAATATATAACCGGATTGTTTTAGAATTTAAAAGAAGGTAAAATCTTAAATATTTCCAAAACTATTTTAATTTTTAAATAACAATATAAATAATCTACAGAAATAGGCAATGATATTTTTGGAGTTTTTGAGAATTTTTTTTAAAAAATTAGGTTTACCAAGGATTTGCAAATTTTTTGGCTTTTCTTTTGTATTTTTAGTGCTTTTCAGTATGTAGGTTCAAAATATAGTAATAAGTCACTCCCAATTTTGTAGAACTTTTCAAAACATTTTTGTAATTTTAATGGATTTTTTTAAATAAGAAGGGGGAAAATTAAATGTTTTTAAAAATTTAAATAAGGGAAAATATTTTAAATAGCCTTGCAAATTATATATGTGATTTAATACACTACTAGGCACTTAAAATAAATTTCCTATAATTTTTTTACATAAGATGATATTTTTAATAAAAGAGATACAAGAAATAAAAAAAACTAGAATGGACTTAAATGCAAATTAAATAAAGCTAAATTCCATTTCAAAACAAAAATACAAAGTCTAGGGGTTTCTACATAAATTTCTCCCAATGTTTAATTCATATAATGCTGACAAGGATATAAATGTAATTTTCAAAAAGTAGTAGGGCATTCATGCAAATTACCCAACAAGTTTTGCACTAGATTACAAATTTTATGGACTAAATAGTAACCCAAACAAGCAAGGGCTCCCTTGCAAACTAACTGACATATATGGGTGCATGAGGTCATGTGGAGAGGGGTCTAGATCCAAATAAAACAAGTATGGGGATCATAATGCAAATATTTCAAAAGTTTTATAACTTGAAATACAAGTTCTTGGACTAAAAATAAAAGGAAAAAATGTGGGGTAAGGTTTGCAAAATACCCCCACTTAGGCACTAGCAGACGAATGGATCTGCTTTACTAATACACGTGTCACACGCTCAACTATGGACAACACTTTATGCTTGGACGACTGGGATTAGATCCCTGTGGCTGATCTGATGGTCGATGGCACATTCATCCGACGGCTAAGGATCAATCTGGAGCGAGCGGTCGATCTGACGGTGGATGCTACTCACGAAGAACAGGGAAGAACACCGAGGATGGTGAACTTTGATCCGTCTTCCAGAGGAGCTCTGACCACCGGAAGGGCTCGCAAGTGGCTCATAAGGTTGATAGGAGGCTCCTGCGGCTGCCAGATGCTTCAGATGGCTCCAAGGACCGTCAAAAGGGGTCCTAAGAGGTTGATGAAGTACTGAGCTTCAGGAGACCTTCAAATTTGGTAAAAACAAGCCAAAAGGGGCCTCTGACCCTCCAGAACTTGCAAAGAAGAACAAGCACACAAAAAGGGGCTTCTTGGGGTTGTTATTAGGTGAAGATAGTTGAAGGAGGAGTCCGGTGGAGCTCTCCGATGAGGTGGCGGAGTTGGAGAGCTTATACCTCGATCTGAGCAAGATTGAGGGGGCTGGAGGTTCCTGGGATGTACCTGAGGCGAAGCTCAGCTCAGCTCCAACAAACTACGAATCGTGGATTTAACAAATAAAATGTGATTTTAATAGGAATTAGAAACTAAAACAATCTAATCTAAATCCTAGGAACAGAAATAGAGCTAAAGCTATGGATTTACCTTATAGGAGAAGGGAGCCAACGGAGCTGCGATGGAGATGGCCGACAAGCTCGGATCTCTACCTCCTACGTCTCTTCCTCCACGCCAAAGAGTCAAGATACTTCCTGCTGTCACCAGCAAGCTCCAGAGCTAGTCAATTCGAGGATTCCAAAGATAGAAGGAGATCAAAATCAAATCAAAATAGGAGGGCGGTGTATGTATAAGGTCGACTTGGCTAGGGAAGATTGCTCGATTAAGTGACCCATTGATCGGGGAATGAAGATGACGTGAAAGTCCATGGATCGAGGGTCAAAAATTCAAGAAGGAATCAAAGCAAAATAATGAAAGATTTGGATTGGAAAAATCGAGTAAGACAGGTGGTTGACTAGGTGATGAAACCCAATTTCATCATCTTAATTTTCTATTATTAACCCCCTTGCTTAAATCTTTGTCAATAAAACCTAGATAATGTCCTGTAATTATCAGAGTCCTTAATAAATTAAAAACCACAAAAAAATGGCTAAACAAAAATCTGTGGTAATTTTAGCCTTAAAAATACCCTTAAAAATATTTTGTGTCTTCAGTTGACCTCATCTTCAGTTTTGGTCAACATGAAACTTGTAGATCTCATTGAGATCTACAACTTTCATGTTTTGAGTTCTCTCAAATTCGACCGTTTGTCCCTTAAAAAGTCATCTAGAAGATCAAATTAATCTGATTGGGCCACGTGGCCCGTTCTGGGTGAGCCACGTGGCCCATCCTACTTTGTCCTATCCGCCCTTGCTAGGGTCGTTGGATCTCTTCTTTGATCCAACAGCTCTGCAAGCTCCACGTATGCGTCTCATTTTCTACCATCCGATCTTTCTCAAATCCAATCACAGCCGCTCGCTGGCGCTCTCACCGGAGCTTGCCACGTTGTGCATTTTGTGCCTTACGATTGCGCCATCGTCCCTTCAATCACAACCGCTACCTCCGCATTAACTATCAGCCCTTCGATCGTGCCCATGAGTTCATCACCACCGTTCACTAGCGCTCTCTCCACAATGCGCCACGTGGCAAATCATTCACCCTCTGATCCATCACCTCAGACATAATCTCGGCCGCTTGTTGGCGCTTAACCATTAGCTGTTGGATCACACGATCCAACGACCAATGCCTCGTCTCCTACCTCCAGCTCGCCTCTTTCCCCACGATCCCCACCTCGTCAACCACGTTCCCCCTTTCCATTTTCTCCACCTTCTCCAACGACCTCTCCAATCGCTAACCGCCTCACCACGTTCACCCATCTTTCCCCTTCCTCGTGAGCCTTCACTCGTTCCCTAACGCTCACCCACTCGCTCCATATCCACCTCGCAACCCACGTTCACACGGCAACCACCGAGCTTTACCACCTTCAAATACCCCACTTCCCCCTCCGATTTCCGATGTCCACCTTTACGCGGGAGGAGGCCCAGCCCTCCTCCGCCTCCCTGTGACTGGGGGAGGCGTATGGATCGAGCGACGACGACCTTGCCTCCCCGGCGAGACCCTCTGCCGATCACGACGGAGCTGCGGTGCGATCAGCCCGCTCGAGCTCGCTGGCATGGCCGACCAGTATGTGCGAAGACCCAGGCATCTTCCCCGATGCCCGGCCCAGGCCATCCGCTCCGCCAGACCTCAGGTAAGCCCCCTCTTCCTCCTTTGCCTTTTTTAACAATTTCGTTGATTTAATTAGGCCTCTCCCGTCGTCTTCACCTTCCATTAATCACCTCTCGAGCTCTGCCACGCAACCCCCATTCACGCGACACCCTTCGTTCATCTCCTCCCTCTTCCACACCTCCTAACGCTTCCAACCCATCTCCTCCGCCACCCACGGCGGAGGAGCTCAGAGATTCCATCTCCTTCACCCGCAAAAGCTCACATTCCACTCCACCTTGCACGCACAAGTATTTGCTTGATTCGGCTATGTACCTAACTCTGCAGGTCGATAACTTCCTCAATGGCCGGAGAGCTCGTCGGAGCCAACTGCATCAAACTCGCCATAGACATTAGGGCTCCGATGGACTGAGCCAAGCTGTCTTGCGCCTTCCCCGAGCTCCGAGCTTCCTCTACGATCATTAATGGAGCATCGGGGAGGTCGCTAGCAGCCGAGAACGAGCGGCAGAGCTCGGGCGTCTTCGCTGGAGTTCGGTTTCCACCGCCAGTCGCTGATGAAGACGGAGTTGCAGATACCGTTGGATGGTCCTCTCTCAGCGACCATCCAACGACCCAGTAGCCATTGCAGATGAGGCCACGCCATCGATTCCAGATGCCGTTGGATCTTCGAAGATCCAACGGTGTATGATCAGCCATGCTCACTCTCCAGTAGCCATTGGATCCTCCTGATCCAATGGGCTTCATTCGGCCACGTGGCAGTCCCCGAGTCCTCTCCGAGCCTTAGCACCAGACCAGGAGGTTCGGATGCTCCGAACCTAGCCCGAGCCTGCATCGAGCCCAAGCCATCCTCCGAGCCTAGCCGAAGCACAACGAGCCTCTGCCGAGTCCGAGCCTCCGACCGAACCTGGATGGCGCGTGCGTAGCACGTGCCATCTGGGTAATATGCATAGAGGTCCGCATTCTTCTCCAATATTGCAACCATGTCCACATCACGTGCAGCGCGCGTGCACTGTGGGAATTTTGCATAAAAACCCTCGTGGGTTTTTAAAATTGCGAAAATGCCCCTGTGCGTGTGGGCAATTTACAGGGATGGTCCTGTTCTTTTATGTATTTACATTTTAGTCCCTCCCAGGGACCTGTCTGCAATTTTATTTCATGTTTTATTTCATTTATGCCCTTGTCTTCTTTATTTCATATCTTGAGCATCGTGTGTCCGATTCAGTCGATTTCAGTTCCATTTCGAAGCTTGTTTGATGGTCTTTCTAATGGAATGCTTAATTATTATTTTGGACACAATTATTCTTGTGCATTATTTAGTAGCCTTTTGTCTATTTGAGCTTGTACTGATGCCTTGTTTAAAAAATTGTTCATCAAATTTGCCTCTTTAGTTAAACTTTAAATTGACTCTTGTTAACTTTGCTCATCATTTTGACCTAGGGCATGTTATTTGCTTGCATTTCATGGCATTTATCTACATGATAAAAAAATTAATAAAAAAATGCATGTTTATTTCTTTAACGCATTGCCTTGTCTCACTTCATGCATGCTTTGACCTATATGACTTTAACTCAACACTTAATTAGATAGATAAAAATCCGAATAATTCGAGAAAGGCTCGTGTCCCTGAGTTTGACCTTGCTTTCTTGCCAAGTAAAAAAACATACGACCATCCCATTTTGATTGATATATTTAAATAAGATGGTCTTTGATGAGCCCATTTTGGCATGACTGCGATGACGATTACAGGTGCTAATTCAACACTCTTAAAGGGCCGATTTGCTGGTTCATCAAATGGCACTGTTGCCGGGGACATGGCTCATTTCTTGTATTTTTGGATTTTTTGTTTATTTAATTAAGTGTATCTTTCTTTATAGGTCAACTTTGTCATTTCTGTTGCATTATAAAATTTTCCTCTTTATCGATCTCTAACCATTGTTTTTGTGGTAGGGCCCTTGATGGTTCAAGGAGGCGAGGAGCAGGAGCTACCCGCTGTGAGGAGCCGCAGAAGCACACTTGGAGCACGTCGAGAAGAAAGAAAAAAATGCCATTTTTTGCATGACATGTATTTTGTAATAAATTTGTCTTTTACAGTGGTCTTCGATCGAAGACTCGCGAGTGTAATCGAACTAATGTGGTTGTGTGGGGATCGTCCCCACTTGAGTGTCAACCTAGGACCTGGCACGCGGCTCCTTGAGCGTATTTTCATTTTCCATCTTTTACGTGCTTGCTCGTAGGTAGGACACAATATTAATAAAGACGCACGTAACATCGCCTCACTTAGCCAAATTTAAAAGAAATTCTTCACCGCTAATAGAAGCATGATAGGTGTGCTTTTATCGACTTGCATACATAGATTTTGGTTTTCAAAATGGCCCATGTTTTTCACGGATTTTTTTGCTAAGTCACTGCATGATTTCTCGCTTAGCTTAGATCATGGTTTTATCGAATACGCGGCTTTTCTCGGTTTCTCTTTCCTAGCTTGATCACCTAGGATTAAAGGAATATGGGAATGAATGGTAGATGATGATTTCTTGATTTATGTGCTAACCTTAATTCAGTGACAACCTTAAATAATAATTGGGACTGTTAATTGCAAGTCAACATAAAAAATGGAGTAAAAATTTTGGTTTTGGGAGAGCAACACCCTCGTTTACGCATCGATTTTCACTTCACATTTTTTCCGCGTAAAATATCTAATGTTTTATCACCAATAAAACTGACAAGATAATAAACCAACCTTGGTTGGTTTCATGTGTGAGTTGGTGAATTTGAGGGTCTTGCTTGCTTGATTGAGCCTTGTTTTTTTCGTTACACTCCCCAGAAACTTAGTCACTCCATCCATCTCCGTAGATTCATCCCATCACTTGTAAATCTGTCCTTCTTCTTCATTCACCTTGGGTCCCTTTCAAAATCAAATTCCATCTTTATACTTAGGCTAATCTCAGCCTAAGTATAGGGGGGACGCAAGTCCCCGTGATTTTCTCTACTCTCCTTTCCTTGCCTTTATACTTAGGTTATTTCTAACCTAAGTATAGGGGGAGCCTTTCTTAGCTCCCATATAATCCTTTATATTTAAATGGACCTATGGACTTGTAACATCTAGTGCTATGAGGACATAGCAAAGTTTAAGTATAGGGGGTATACCGTATATTCCATATACTTACTTTAGATATAATCTGAAAAATTTGAAAAATTAAAATCTTTTTAGCTAAAGTAAAATTCTTTGGACTAAGAGGACTCAAATGTTTTTACGGCTTTTATATACTATGTTACGCTATTTTGATAAAAATATTTTCGAAAATGGTTTTTTCTTGTTTGAAAATTTTTTTTGAAAATATTTTGAAAACTTTTTATTTGTGTGACGTGGTTTTGGAAATTTTCCATCTCTTTTCGAGGAAAGTTGAGTCTAACCTATGTTTTAACCTTTTATTAAAACCCATAAAAATGAGAAAAATCCAAAAATCCTTTAGGAGCCATTAGTGACTACTTAGCCCAATTAAGTAAGCCGCATTCAGTGAGGGTTCGCCCTTAGCAGATTGGATGGTTTAGAGGACATCGCGTAAGGCCCCGTCCTCAAGCAACGAGTTCCGGCCTGTACTTACATTCATACTGGGTGAATTGCAGATGCTCAATTGAGTTTAGGCAGTCCTAATATCTCTTGAAGTCCAAAAAAAAATCTAAATGAAGGAGTTGGATTAATCCTCTACACTTACACTTCCACCCAAGATCTGAAATGATCAAGGAGATTTAGCTTTTTGAGGTCTTTGAGATTTTAGGTTAACCAGCATTAGCCTTCAGCATCTTAGACTTAATCATCCAGATTCCCCTAGGTTTCTAGATTTGCATGCTATATTCCATGCTTAGTCTTAGACATAAAGAATATGATCATCACATCACATGCACGACTGCGGTTTTTGATGAGATGAGTTGATTTTTTTTCACTTGAGGAATTGGGATGAGGAATTCGAGTTTGGATTTGATCTAATGATGCTCGAGGATGGGATAAAATCTTTGGAGGCTTCATGAAACCTGAGAGTCAGCAAATATTAGCCAGTATGAGAACTTGGTTCTTATACTAATATCTTGTTATTGACCTAAGTGCCAGGGTGTGAAATAAAAAAATGTTGATCAGTATGCGCCAACTCTTGGTAAAAGTAGTGGAGCTAGCCACAAATTATACAAGTCAATGAAATTTCAAAGAAAGGCTCTCATTCCACAAAGTCAAATATCAAAGAGCTTCCACCAAAGGCGAGCGCTCCCAAACTTTTCAAAGTGTCCACTTCGACCACTGCTATTAGGACCAGGAGTTGGGCTTGCACCAAAAAAGGCTCTGCATCATAAATGCTACAAGTCTAGGTATCGAAGGTACGATAGGTACTCAAAAGAGACACACCCCGGTGTACTCCCAGGAAAATAAGTGTAGACGACTCCAACTTCTCTTGACGGACGCACAGATCAACACCAAAAAAATGTGTTGCGTAAAAGACACTAGAGAGAATCCTTGTTCCAATGAGAGGGAGAGAAGAAATGACACAATCCCATGCCCTCCATTATTGGCCATCCATCTTCATTTTCTAAGTCTGACAACTAAAGAGACGGTGGACTGGATGCAAGATTGGATTAATTCCCTAGTGTTAAGGATTGGGTCCTTAGGAGATTTTCTCAGACCAAGACTTTGGGTGACGATTTGACTCTACTCTCGGAATTGCAGTCAACACTAAATGTCATATCTTTAGATTATATGTACATCAGAGAGAGTCTGGAGAATTAGAGGAATTGGGTACCTCTTGATTAAGGCTGGTTGATTCTAAAATTTTGGACCTCTAAAGTTGAGTAGACTTGACCGGATCAGATCCTGTACTCACATGCACAAGGGGGTTAATCCAGCTTACTCATTTTCTTTAATGCTAGTGGACGAGCATAGTTTAAGTATAGGGGGGTGATGAAACCCAATTTCATCATCTTAATTTTCTATTATTAACCCCCTTGCTTAAATCTTTGTCAATAAAACCCAAATAATGTCCTGTAATTATCAGAGTCCTTAATAAATTAAAAACAACAAAAATTGGCTAAACAAAAATCTGTGGTATTTTTAGCCTTAAAAATACCCTTAAAAATATTTTGTGTCTTCAGTTGACCTCATCTTTAGTTTTTGTCAACATGAAACTTGTAGATCTCATTGAGATCTACAACTTTCATGTTTTGAGTTTTCTCAAATTCGACCTTTTGTCCCTCCAAAAGTCAGCTAGAAGATCAGAATAATCTGATTGGGCCACGTGGCCCAATCTGGGTGAGCTACGTGGCCCGTCCTCCTTTGTCCTATCCGCCCTTGCTAGGGCCATTGGATCTCTTCTTTGATCGAACAGATCTGCAAGATCCATGTATGCGTCTCATTTTCTACCATCTGATCTTTCTCAGATCCAATCACAGCCGCTCGCTGGCGCTCTCACCGGAGCTTGCCACGTGGCGCGTTTTGTGCCTTCCGATTGCACCATCTTCCCTTCAATCACAGCCGCTACCTCCGTATTTACTATCAGCCCTTCGATCGCGCCCATGAGTTCATCACCACCATTCACTAGCGCTCTCTCCACAATGCACCATGTGGCGAATCATTCACCCTCTGATCCATCACCTCAGACATAATCTCGGCCGCTTGTTGGCGCTTATCCATTAGCCGTTGGATCACACGGCAATGCCTCGTCTCCTACCTCCAGCTCGCCTCTTTCCCCACGATCTCCACCACGTCAACCACGTTCCCCCTTTCCATTTTCTCCACCTTCTCCAACTACCTCTCCAATCACTAACCGACTCACCACGTTCAGCCATCTTTCCCCTTCCTCGTGAGCCTTCACTCGTTCCCTAACACTCACCCACTCGCTCCATATCCACCTCGCAACCCACGTTCACACGGCAATCACCGAGCTTTACCACCTTCAAATACCCCACCCCCCCTCCGATTTCCGATGTCCACCTTTACGCGGGAGGAGGCCCAGCCCTCCTCCGCCTCCCTGTGACAGGGGGATGCGTATGGATCGAGCGGCGATGACCGTGCCTCCCCGGTGAGACCCTCTGCCGATCACGACGGATCTACGACGCGATCATCCTGCTGGAGCTCGCTGGCATGGCCAGCCAGTATGTGCGAAGACCCGGGCATCTTCCCCGATGCCCAGCCCAGGCCATCCGCTCCGCCAGACCTCAGGTAAGCCCCCTCTTCCTCCTTCATTTTTTTATTCAATTTCGTTGATTTAATTAGGCCTCTCCCATCGTCTTCACCTTCCATTAACCACCTCGAGCTCCGCCACGCAACCCCCATTCACGCGACGCCCTTCATTCATCTCCTCCCTCTTCCATACCTCTCAACACTTCCAACCCATCTCCTCCGCCACCCACGGCGGAGGAGCTCAGAGCTTCCATCTCCTTCACCCGCAAAAGCTCACACTCCACTCCACCTTGCACGCACAAGTATTTGCTTGCTTCGGCTATGTACCTAACTCTACAGGTCGATAACTTCCTTAATGACCGAGAACTCGCCGGAGCCAACTGCGTCAAACTCGCCATAGACATTAGGGCTCCGATGGACTGAGCCAAGCTGTCCTGCGCCTTCCCCGAGCTCCGAGCTTCCTCGATGATCATTAATGGAGCTTCGGGGAGGTCGCCAGCAGCCAAGAACGAGCGGAGGAGCTCGAGCATCTTCGCCACAGTTCGGTTTCCGCCGCCAGTCGCTGACGAAGACGGAGTTGCAGATACTGTTGGATGGTCCTCTCTCAGCAACCATCCAACGGCCCAGATGAGGCCATGCCATCGATTCCAGATGCCATTGGATGTTCGAAGATCCGACGGTGTATGATCAGCCACGCTCACGCTCCAGTAGCCATTGGATCCTCCCGATCCAATGGCCTTCATTCGGCCACGTGGCAGTCCCCGAGTCCTCTTCGAGCCTTAGCACCAGACCAGGAGGTTCAGATGCTCTAAACCTAGCCCGAGCCTGCATCGAGCCCAAGCCATCCTCCGAGCCTAGCCGACGCACAACGAGCCTCTGCCGAGCCCGAGCCTCCGACCGAACCTGTATGGCGCGTGCGTAGCACGTACCAACTGGGTAATTTGCACAGAGGTCCACATTCTTCTCCAATATTACGACCAGGTCCAGATCACGTGCAGCGTGCGTGCACTGTGGGAATTTTGCATAAAAACCCTCGCAGGTTTTTAAAATTGCGAAAATGCCCCTATGCATGCAGGCAATTTATAGGGAAGGTCCCGTTCTTTTATGTATTTACATTTTAGTTCCTCCCAGGGACCTGTTTGCAATTTTATTTCATGTTTTATTTCATTTATGCCCTTGTCTTCTTTATTTCATATCTTGAGCATCGTGTGTCCGATTCCGTCAATTTCAGTTCCATTTCAAAGCTTGTTTGATGGTCTTTCGAATGGCATGCTTAATTGTTATTTTGGACACAATGATTCTTGTGCATTATTTAGTAACCTTGTGTCTATTCGAGCTTGAACTGATGCCTTGTTTAAAAAATTGTTCATCGAATCTGCTTCTTTAGTTAAACTTGAAATTGACTCTTGTTAACATTGCTCATCATTCTAACCTAGGGCATGTTATTTGCTTGCATTTCATGGCATTTATCTACATGATAAAAAAAATTAAAAAAAATGCATGTTTATTTCTTTAAGGCATTGCCTTGTCTCACTTCATGCATGCTTTGACTTATATGACTTTAACTCAACACTTAATTAGATAGATAAAAATCCGAATAATTCGAGAAAGGCTCGTGTCCCTGAGTTCGACCTTGGTTTCATGCCAAGTAAAAAAATATACGACCATCCCATTTTGATTGATATATTTAAATAAGATGGTCTTTGATGAGCCCATTTTGGCCCGACTGCGATGACGATTACAAGTGCTAATTCAGCACTCTTAAAGGGCCGATTTGTCGGTTCATCACTAGGTCTGACAGGCCTAAGGGCGTAGCTGGTCAGTGGACCGGTGGGTCAACCAACGTTGCGTCCCCATTGGTCAATGTCGCCCGTAAAAGGACAAACCAAAAATAAAAATAATTCAAAAATAAATAAAAAATGGTTTTACCAAATTTTTTTATAAAACATAAAAACTATTTATTATTTTCTGTAGTATTTTACTATGATTATTTATTTATTTTTTTGAGTTTATTTATTGTGTGTTACTTTTTACTAGTGTATTTATAGGTATATTGACCTATATATTGGGTATTTTATTTTTGTTTTCTATATTATATTTTATTATTTTATACACATAATTTTTTTATTTATAACTTATTTAAATGTGCATAAATTTATTTTCTTGTATTTTTTTTGAAGATATTTGTACACTTAAATAAATATGTGTACTTATCATATAGGTATATGTATGTATAATTCATCTATATATTCTAGCATACTTATTTATTTTATTGTGTTTTAATGGTTCATTTATTTTAACTATGTATATGTATTATAAATAATATTTACAAAATTATATAAACATATAAATATGAAAAAGATAAAGAATAAATAAAATGATTATTTTATCCAGGTAAATTGCACAATAGGGGTCCAAAATCTGATTTTTGCATCTTAACTCTTAATAGAATAAAACCACGTTCATTAAATAGATAATTAAATATATATACAATTGAAGGTGAGTTTATAAATTTCGACACAATATGGAGAAGATACATGCTTGAGAAGTTTGTACTTTGACCTTTTATTTTAGGTGTCTAGGAAACACTATGCATTATTTTGCGACGAAATAAATTTATGTATTTTTCAATGTATTTTTATATATAACTTTCACGTATAAAGTATTGATTTGATGTATAAAAATTAATAATAAAATAGATCCTAAAAAATGTTTATTGGGGAATTAAGGAATAGGGCTTTGAATTATTTTTTGGTCATTATCTCCCCTACTTTATTCCTTATCGACTCGGTCATCCTGATGCCTAGTTCTCAGAGTTTAGAGTAATTCAATACCTACGATATTTCATTTATTTTTATTTTAGTTTCTTTATTCTTTTATTTTGGCATTTAATAGAGTATTTTATAAAATATTTACAATGTAAATACTAGATGTTATTTTATGCAAAATAATATTATATAAATGCATTTAGCTAGGGTTTAAAGGCGAAAATAAAAGAATAAAGGTGATGAAATGGAGATTCATCACCCTTGCATGGCCTAAGGGATTTTATTTCTTTATAATGTCTTTAATGGACATTAGTGAAGCGAGTAACTCAACATTTGTTGATTTTAGCTTGCTCATATGAGACTATACATCTTGAAAGACTTAAGGAGAGAACAATAACATGAAGTTTGCAAGCATCTATGAGTCCATCTCTGCCCTAATAGTCTCTAATTCAAAAATATAACTAATCAATTTTAGAATATATTCTCTAACTAAGTCACCTTCTTGTATCTTGCCATGAAGCATGCCTTTCAAAATGTTGTAACATTTAGTGCGGTTCACGTCGTTAAACTTCTCCTTCAGATTTAGTAGTGTGTCCTAAGAGGATGCAATGCCTATATGTTGCTTCTGAAGCATATTAGACAATGATCAAAGAATGTAACATCAAGCGATCAAAGGATCCTCATCCTACTTATTGTTGAAATTTAGGGCATCCTCTATCTGAGGGTTGACATACTTCACAGATAGGCACATATGTTATGCGTTCTTTCATAGGTACGACCTCGAAATTATAGATCCAATCTGAGCATTTTGGTTTTGACAAATGATTGATTTCAACTAGCTTGCTGAGTAAATTAAGGGATTTCATCTGAAATTAAATGTTTTCACTTTTAGATAATATTTTATTAATATAAATTATTTTAAATCACTATTTTATATTTTTTGTGCTTTGGAAGTCTTTACCTTTGTAATTTTCAAAGCATGATGTATGCTTAGCAAAATACCTCAAGCTTGATGTAGATCTCCTTTCCACTTTCATTTCTGAATAATATGAGAAAATCCTACTATAGTAAAAGGAGCGAGAGCTCTTTCCAACTTGCAAGTCCAACTTACATTCCTAATTTAGTTTTTAACACCCATGCCCACCGCAAGGGTGATGAAAATATGTTGTTAATTAAACCAACCATTAATGAGAAAAATATGATATGATGTGCTCAATTCAGTTCCTTCCTCAATAATAAGAGAAGTGAAGAGTTGGATCCATGTGAACTTGTATTTTGGAGTTATGAATTCACATAAGCATCTCGAAAAATACAATTCACGTGGATAGTAAACTTCGCAATGACAAGAGATCATGGATGTTATCATATGAATATCCATATTATGTTTAAATAATGATAATCACTTGTAATCATATTCTCATTATTAATCAATGGAAATTTAGTCATAGATTAATTATTATTATTAACCTAATCCAACTAAATTAACAGTAATCCAAAAAATTTATAAAGAGGTATTAGTGAATTCAATACTTGTATCTCTATAACAAAATGCAATAATCCAACCATACGTGCACGCAAACACAATTTCCTATTTCTGAAGAGTACAATATGGTCATTTCATATATGGCCTTTCTCAAGACAACTTTAGGCAGGTTATGTGGAATTTTGGGTGGGAGCATTTCCATAGCTATTAAGAAGCTAATTAAGTAACCATCACAACAAACCATGCCTAGAACCACATAAATCCTGATTGCATTTAATATAAAGAAATTAAATTGTAACCAATTAATTAAATCAATACTAAAGTGTTATTGATTTACAATCAAGCATGTAACATGAAATAAATACACATTCTAATTGTCGCATACAACCAAACAAACAAATAATAATTTCATGTTCTAAATTGCAAGCTACGACCATCGCACTTCAAATTATAAGACATTATATAACATGAGATTAAAATTCATTGCAACATCAAATATTAGACCAACTCCTTTGAAAATATCAAATATATTATCATCATTAATTTTGAGTCTAGAACTAAGAAAAATGAGATATTATATTTTATCAAGTCATCTTCCAACACCGCCTAAGGAGAAATCTAATTTCTTGAGGTCATATACTCAAAAATGCACAACTTATTTGAACTAATTGGGGACTTAATTAATGACTTATTGTTCAGTTTCTGAAAATAATATATGACTAAAAAATAGAAACAAAAAAATTCATAATTATTTGCTATGATCTTTAATCGAAATCAAAGACCACAAACACTTTTGATGTATGAATCTTCGTCCAAACACCACCGACTTTTGGTAGGACTTTTGGATATGATTCCCAACCTTATAAACATCATAAATATCCCAAAAGTGTTATCACAAAAGCAATGTACTCACAACACAAAAAATATGTCCTATTGTTCATTAAACTCGGATGCAATTTGAATCCTTTAAACAAGACTCTGTGACCATTTTTAAGGGAGATTAGATCTTGCACATCAAGAAGAAGCAGAATATACGAATCAAATTCATTGAAGAAGGTGTTCATCGTATTAGCATTGATGCGATCATATAAGAAATTGATTGCAAATACAAAACCAAATGGTTAATGAAATAATTTATAAATCATTTCGCATAACCATAGGAGTCTAAAAGAATACCTTTGATGTATGATTCTCTAAAACAAGAGACCTCCTGAATTAAGACCGACCCGACGGACACTTACATTGGTGGGCACAATGATGAGTCATGTTGCTTCCCCCAAACTTGAGATATATTCTCCACAAAGTTGTGTACTAATTAACGATCTAGATGATCTCTATCTCCTGATTTGTTCCTGCGAAATTGGGTCCTTTACGTATACGAAGCACGGCTAGGAAGGTGACTCCTATTGCATTTGGATAAGCTAACAAAGAGGAAGAAGAGGTGATTATGGTGGATGGCTAGAATTTTGGTGGAATATGTGGAACAAACATCAGGAATTTAGAGATAATGATTCTCTTTTATTTTCTACTCTTTCTCTTTAGGACTAGAGAGCACTTGATATAATTGTATGTTTTTTTAATGAGAAAGTAGGCCAAACCTCCCTTTTATATCTTTGGACTTGGTTTGTGATAATGATGGAATTATCTCTCTTGATATTTATCTATTATCTCTTTGATAATTTTCATTAGTTACCTCATGATAATTTTGGATTTATCTCCTGAGATAATTCATTAATTATCTCCTGATAATTATTGAATTACTAGTAGAGATAATTTAGGAATTATCTCATGATACTTCTTAAATTATCTTATGAGGATAATTCTCAACTATCTCTTTACGACAATTAGCAATTTTTCCTTCCAGTTATTGAATCCAATTCATTAGTCAAAAATGTAAATCTAATCTTTATTTAGTTAATTATGTGAATCATATTCTCATATATCCTAATAAAATATAAATCATACTCATATCAATATTAATTATTATTGATATCTACCCATGTTAATTATTGTCAATAATGTAAATCATATTCAAATTCTTCCATATAAGATTATATCCATGAAAATAACAATTATTGTCTTGATATATGATATATAAATGTATGAATTCTAATGATTAGGATTTGTAACAAGCATTCACTGATAGTTGGAGATAATGTTAAGGATATTATATAATCCATCTATAATGACTCAATACTTATATTTACGTCTAATGATAGGGTGTAAACCATTTTGGGCATATCAACATGGATCCATTTAAACCCATATCTCCGAACGATTTTAGATTCGTTTCCATTTCTAATCATTTGGATCTAGAAATGGAAACAATAATTTGAAATTTAATTCACTTAATTCTCAATTATTAAGCCGCAAAATGAAGTCACTAAAATCTACTATGTTTCATCACTCCCCCGGAATGGTAGTATCAAGGTATATAATCTATCATGATCGCATGAATCAAGAGTATTCCCAATACTCAATCATTCTACATATAGGAAGGCTTTGATTAAATTTGAAGTTTAAAGTTTTGTTTAATTGTATTCTTTGAGGATTTATTAATTGATCATTGGGTGATAATACTAATCACATACTTTCCAAAAGTATATATCTGTATTCTTGATTTCTTAGCTTATTTCTTAAATAAGACGATCATGCATGGAATTCGTTGTGATCCCATATCTCATGAGTGAACTCCATCTCCCAGTTTAGAAAAAGTGTGAACATATATGATTGCTTTGAGATATTATACATCTCATATTTCGTCATATGCTCACCATCATGCTTACATGTAGACCTTGTCACGACATCAACCTAATGGTCTTCTAAACATGCATACTCGGTTATGTGTGTGTATCAAAGGATGTGTGCATATTCATGACAATATACGATACATGTCTTTAGTATCTCAAACTCGTCAGATCAACATTTTTACTTTTGGTCAACAACTTGACTTTTGGTCAACATTCTAACTTTTTGGCCAACATATCTACTTTTGATGATCATGGAATCCATTCCCTTTTTGAAGAAGCTTCAGATTTGGATTTGGGATATAGGAATATTTAGCATTGTGTTAATGAGTAATAAAGAATGTAAGAATATTTATAGGAGATGTGTGATATCTTTAGTAAACACCATGATTTGCTTGTAAGAAGCTTGTAGATGAGCCATTTAAGTTGAAAGATATACACATAATCTCTAGAATTGTGTAAATCGGCTTGATGAATTTCGGAAGACATTTCAAGGCTTTAGCATTTTTAGAAGAAAAGGCCACCCAAGGGTGTTAAAGGCCTTTCAAAAGTCGATATTCAGAATGATTCCCTTAAGTTTGGAATGATTCCAAAAATTGATAATCGTGGAGGTCATGTGAAGCCATCAACATTGGACCTGCCTTTAATGGAACTGAAGCGCATTGTAAAGGTGGAATAGTACCTTCCAGAAGTGGCGCCCATCGATCTACAAGGATTTTGCAAACGATACGGATTGGTAAGTTGATAAGGCTTATGGGACATATTTTCAATGTCTGTAGTATCACCAACCTTGTTAAAAAAGTCATAATTACATTATTAAGGTGTCAGACTTTACTACCTTTGAAATTGGGTGGTGCATATGATGTACAACATGGACATGAAATCATCTTTTTTTAAGGGTTTTCAAAACTTATAAGGTGTTGTAATAATAATAGTAATATATATAATATATGCTAGTATATATAGCTATAAATGCTCAAAATAGGGAAATAAAATCTTTTTGTCTTTTTTATGTTTTATTACATTTTTGATAATTTTCTTAAAGTTTTTGCAAATTATTTTTGTTTTTTAAGTTTGAATAAAAAGAGAAAAACAAAGAACAATAATATATAACAGGATTGTTTTAGAATTTAAAAATAGGTAAAATCTCAAATATTTCCAAAACTATTTTAATTTTTAATTAACAATATAAATAAGCTACAGTAATAGGATATTATATTTTTAGAGTTTTTGAGAATTATTTATAATTTTTTAGGTTTACCAAGGATTTGCAAACTTTTTGGGTTTTCTTTTGTATTTTTAGTGCTTTTTAGTATGTAGGTGCATAGTAATAAGTCACTCCTAATTTTTTAGAACTTTTCAAAACATTTTCGTAATTTTTATATATTTTTTAATGTAAGAAGGGGGAAAATGCAATGTTTGTAAAAATTTAAATATGGGAAAATATTTGAAATAGCTTTGCAAAAAATATATGTGATTTAATACACTACTAGGTACTTAAAATAAATTTCCTACATTTTTTAAATATAAGATGATTTTTTAATAAAAGAGATACAAGAAATAAAAATATAAAAACTAGAATGGAATTAAATGCAATTTAAATAAAGTTAAAATCAATTTAAAAACAAAAATACAAAGTCTAGGGGTCTCTACATAAGTTTCTCCCAATGTTTAATTCATACAATGCTGACAAGGATATAAATGTATTTTTTAAAAAGTAGTAGGACATTCATGCAATTACCCAAAAAGTTTTGCACTAGATTACAAACTTTATGGACTAAATAGTAACCCAAACAAGCAAGGGCTCCCTTGCAAAAACCCACTAACTGACATATATGGGCACGTGAGGTCATGTGGAGTGGGGTCTAGATCCAAATAAAACAAGTGTGGGTGTCATAATGCAAATATTTCAAAAGTTTTATAACATGAAATACAAGTTCTTGGACTGAAAATAAAAGTAAAAAATGAGTGGTAAGGTTTGCAAAATAACCCCACTTAGGCACTAACAGACGACTGGATCTGCTTTACTAATACATGTGTCACGCGCTCAACTATGGATGACACTATGGTTGGACGACTGGGATTAGATCCCCATGGCTGATCTGATGGTCGATGGCACATTCATCCGACGGCTAAGGATCAATCTGGAGCGAGCGGTCGATCTGACGGTGGATGCTACTCACGAAGAATAGGGAAGAACACTGAGGATGGTGAACTTTGATCCGTCCTCCATAGGAGCTCTAACCACCGGAAGGGATCGCGAGTGGCTCATAAGGTCGATAGGAGGCTCTTGCAGCTACCAGATGCTTCAGATGGCTCCAAGGACCGTCAAAGGAATCTTAGGAGGTTGACGAAGTACTGAACTTCAGGAGACCTTCAATTTTGGTAAAAACAAGCCAAAAGGGGCCTCTGACCCTCCAGAACTTGCAAAGAAGAACAAGCACACAAAAAGGGGCTTCTGGGGGTTGTTATTAGGTGGAGATGGTTGCAGGAGGAGTCGGGTGGAGCTCTCCGGTGAGGTGGCGGAGCTGTAGAGCTTATACCTCGATCTGAGAAAGATTTAGGGGGCTGGAGGTTCCTGGGATGTATCTGAGGTGAAGCTCAGCTCAGCTCCGACGAACTACGAATCATAGATTTAATAAAATAAAATGCAATTTTAACAGGAATTAAAACCTAAGAAAATCTAACCTAAATCCTAGGAACAGAAATAGAGCTAAAGTTATGGCTCTACCTTATAGGAGAAGGGAGCCAACGGAGCTGCGATGGAGATGGCCGACGAGCTCGAATCTCTACCTCCTATGTCTCTTCCTACACGCCAAAAGAGTCAAGATACTTCCTGTTGTCATTAGCAAGCTCCAGAGCTAGTCAATTCAGGGATTCCGAAGATAGAAGGATATCAAAATCAAATCAAAATAGGAGGGTGGTATATGTATAAGGTCGACTTGACTCAGGCAGAATGCTCGATTCAGTGACCCATTGATCGAGGAATGAAGATGGCGTGAAAGTCCATGGATCGAGGGTCAAAATTCAAGAAGGAATCAAAGCAAAATAATGAATGATTTAGAATGGAAAAATCGAGTAAGACAGTTGGTTGACTAGGTCTGACATACCTAGGGGCGTAGCTGGTCAGTGCACCGGTGGGTCAACCAACGTTGCATCCCCATTGGTCAACGTCGCCGTAAAAAGAAAAACCAAAAATAAAAACAAATCAAAAATAAATAGAAAATGGTTTTATCAATTTTTTTTATAAAACATAAAAACTATTTATTATTTTCTGTAGTATTTTAATATGATTTTTTATTTATTTTTTCGAGTTTATTTATTATGTGTTACTTTTTACTAGTGTATTTATAGGTATATTGACCTACATATTGGGTACTTTATTTTTGTTTTCTATATTAGATTTTATTATTTTATACTTATATATTATTTATTTATAACTTATTTAAATGCATATAAATATATTTTTCTTGTATTTTTTTTGAAGATATTTGTATACTTGAATAAATATGTGTACTTATCATATATGTATATGTATGTATAATTCATCTATATATTCAAGTATACTTATTTATTTTATTGTATTTTAATGGTTTCATTTTATTTTAACTATGTATATGTATTATAAATAATATTTATAAAATTATATAAATATATAAATATGAAAAATATAAAGAATAAATAAAATGATTATTTGACCTAGGTAAATTGCACAATAGGGGTCCAAAACCTGATTTTTGCATCTTAATTCTTAATTAAATAAAATCACCTTCATTAAATACAGAATTAAATATATATACAATTGAAGGTGAGTTTGTCAATTTTGACACAATATGGAGAAGATACATGCCTGTGAAGTTTGTATTTTGACCTTTTATTTTAGGTGTCTAGGAAACACTGCATTATTTTACGATGAAATAAATTTGTGTATTTTTCAATGTATTTTTATATATAACTTTCATGTATAAAGTTTATTGATTTGATGTATAAAAATTAATAATAAAATAGGTCCTAAAAGCTGTTTATTGGGGAATTAAGAAATAGGGTTTTGAATCATTTTTTGGTCGTTATCTCTGCTACTTTATTCCTTATCGACCCGGTCATCATGATGCCTAGTTCTCAGAGTTCAGAGTAATTCAATACCTACGATATTTCATTTATTTTTATTATAGTTACTTTATTCTTTTATTTTGATATTTAATAGAGTATTTTATAAAATATTTACAATGTAAATACGATTTTATTTTATGCAAAATAATATTATATAAATGCATTTGGCTAGGGTTTAAAGGCCAAAATAAAAGAATAAAGGTGATGAAATAGAGATTCATCACCCTTGTATAGCCTAAGGGATTTTATTTCTTCATAATGTCTTTAATGGACTTTAGTGAAGAGAGTAACTCAACATTTGTTAATTTTAGCTTGCTCATATGAGATTATACGTCTTGAAAGGCTTAAGGAGAGAACAATAACATGAAGTCTGCAAGCATCTATGAGCATCTCTGCCCCAATAGTCTCTAGTTCAAAAATATAACTAATCATTTTTAGAATATATTCTCTAACTAAGTCACCTTCTTCTATCTTGCCTTGAAGCATGCCTTTCAAAATGTTGTAACATTTAGTGCAGTTCACGTCATCAAGCTTCTCCTTCAGATTTAGTAGGGTGTCCTGAGAGGATGCAATGCCTATATGTTGCTTCTAAAGCATATTAGATAATGATCGAAGAATGTAACATCAAGCGATCAAAGGATTCTCATCCTACTTCTTGTTGAAATTTAGGGCATCCTCTATCTGAGGGTTGACATACTTCACAGATAGGAACATATGTTATGTGTTCTGTCATAGGTACAACCTCGAAATTATAGATCCAATCTGAGCATTTTGGTTTTGACAAATGATTGCCTTCGAGTAGCTTGCTGAGTAAATTAAGGGATTTCATCTCAAATTAAATGTTTTCACTTTTAGATAATATTTGATTAATATAATTATTTTAAATCAATATTTGTTATTTTTTATACTTTTAATGTCTTTACCTTTGTAATTTTCAAAGCATGATGTATGCTTAGCCAAATACCTCAAGTTTGATGTAGGTCTCCTTTCCACTTTCATTTCTGAATAATATGAGAAAATCCGACTATAGTAAAAGAAGAGAGAACTCTTTCCACCTTGCTAGTCCAACTTACATTCCTAATTTAGTTTTTAACACCCATACCCACCGCAAGGGTTATGAAAATATGTTGTTAATCAAACCAACCATCAATGAGCAAAATATGATATGCTATGCTCAATCTAGTTCCTTCCTCAATAATATGAGAAGCGAAGAGTTGGATCCATGTGAACTTGTATTTTGGAGTTATGAATTCACATAAGCATCTCCGAAAATACAATCCACGTAGATAGTAACCTTCGCAATGACAAGAGATCATGGACGTTATCATATGAATATTCATATTATGTTTAAATAATGATAATCACTCGTAATAATATTCTCATTATTAATCAATGGAAATTTAGTCATAGATTAATTATTATTATTATTAACTTAATCCAACTAAATTAACAGTAATAAAAAAATTATAGAGAGGTATTAATGAATTCAATACTTGTATCTCTATAACAAAATGCAATAATCCAACCGTACATGCACGCAAACACAATTTCCTTTTTTTTGAAGAGTACAATATGGTCATTTCATATATGGCCTTTCTCAAGACAACTTTAGGCAGGTCATGTGGAATGTTAGGTGGGAGCATTTCCTTAACTGTTAAGAAGCTAATTTAGTAACCATCACAACAAACCATGCCTAGAATCACATAAATCATGATTGCATTTAATATAAAGAAATTAAATTGTAACCAAGTAATTAAATCAATACTAAAGTGTTATTGATTTACAATCAAGCATGTAAATGAAATAAATACACATTCTAATTGTCGCATACAACCAAACAAACAAATAATAATTTCATGTTCTAAATTTGCAAGTTGCGACCATCGCACTTTAAATTGTAAGACATTATATAACATGAGATTAAAATTCATTGCGACATCAAATATTAGATCCAACTCCTATGAAAATATCAAATATATTACCATCATTAATTTTGAGTCTAGAACTAAGAAAAACGAGTCATTATATTTTATCAAGTCATCTTCCAACACAGCCTAAGGAGAAATCCAATTTCTTAAGGTCACACGCTCAAAAATGCACAATTTTTTTGAACTAACTGGGGACTTAATTAATGCCATTGTTCAGTTTCTGAAAATATTATATGACTAAAAAATAGTAACAAAAAAATCCATAATTATTTGCTATGATCTTTAA
Organism: Ottelia alismoides; assembly: GCA_037367405.1. Classification (NCBI taxonomy): domain Eukaryota; kingdom Viridiplantae; phylum Streptophyta; class Magnoliopsida; order Alismatales; family Hydrocharitaceae; genus Ottelia; species Ottelia alismoides. The sequence goes on from JAZKJV010009792.1 coordinate 662,537, forward strand.
TCGAAATCAAAGACCACAAACACTTTTGATGTATGAATCTTCGTCCAAACACCACCGACTTTTGGTAGGACTTTTGGATATGATTCCCAACCTTCTAAACATCATAAATATCCCAAAAGTGTTCTCACAAAAGCAATGTACTCACAACGTGAAAAATATGCCCTATTGTTCATTAGACTCGGATGCAATCTGAATCCTTTAAACAAGGCTCTGTGACCATTTTGAAGGGAGGTTAGATCTTGCACATCAGGAATCTGTAGAATATACGAATCAAATTCATTGAAGAAGGTGTTCATCGTATAAGCATTGATGCGATCATATAAGAAATTGATTGCAAATACAAAACCAAATGGTTAACGAAATAATTTATAAATCATTTCGCATAATCATAGGAGTCTAAAAGAATAACTTTGATGTATGATTCTCTAAAACAAGAGATCTCTTGAAGTAAGACCGATCCGATGGACACTTACATTGGTGGGTACGATGATGAGTCAGGTTACTTCCCCCCAACTTGAGATATATTCTCCACAAAGTTGTTTAGCTAATTAACAATCTAGATGATCTCTATCTCCTGATTTGTTCCTACGAAATGGGGTCCTTTACGTATACGAAGCATGACTAGGAAGGTGACTCCTATTGCATTTGGATAAGCTAACAAAAAGGAAGAAGAGGTGATTATGGTGGATGGCTAGAATTTTTGTGGAATATGTGGGGACAAACAAGGGGAATTTAGAGATAATGATTCTCTTTTATTTTCTACTCTTTCTCTTTAGGACAAGAGAGCACTTGATATAATTGTATGATTTTTTTTATGAGAAAGTAGGCCAAACTTCCCTTTTATATCTTTGGACTTGGTTTATGATAATGATGGAATTAACTCTCTTGATATTTAACTATTATCTCTTTGATAATTTTCATTAGTTACCTCATGATAATTTTAGATTTATCACCTGAGATAACTCATTAATTATCTCATGATAATTATTGAATTACCAGTAGAGATAATTTAGGAATTATCTCATGATAATTCTTAAATTATCTTATAAGGATAATTCTTAACTATCTCTTTAAGACAATTAGCAATTTTTCCTTCCAGTTATTGAATCCAATTCGTCAAAAATGTAAATCTAATCTTCATTTAGTTAATTATGTGAATCATATTCTCATCTATCCTAATTAAATATAAATCATACTCATATAAATATTAATTATTATTGATATCTATCCATATTAATTATTGTCAATAATGTAAATCATATTCAAATACTTCCATATAAGATTATATCCATGATAATAACAATTATTGTCTTGATATATGATATATGAATGTAGGAATCCTAATGATTAGGATTTGTAACAAGCATTCACTGATAGTTGGAGATAATGTCAAGGATATTATATAATCCATGTATAGTGACTCAATACTTATATTTACGTCTAATGATAGGGTGTAAACCATTTTGGGCATATCAACATGGATCCATTTGAACCTATTTCTCCAAACCATTTCAGATCCATTTCCATTTCTAATCATTTGGATCTAGAAATGGAAACAATAATATGAAATTTAATTCACTTAATTCTTAATTATTAAGCCGCAAAATGAAGTCACTAAAATCTACTATATTTCATCACTCCTCCTGAATGGTAGTATCAAGGTATATAATCTATCATGATCGCACCAATCAAGAGTATTCCCAATACTCAATCAATCTACATATAGGAAGGCTTTGATTAAATTTGAAGTTTAAAGTTTTGTTTAATTGTCTTCTTTGAGGATTTGTTAATTGATCATTGGGTGATAATACCAATTACATACTTTCCAAAAGTATATATTTGTATTCTTGATTTCTTAGCTTGTTTCTTAAATAAGACGACCATGCATGGAATTCTTTGTGATCCCATATCTCATGAGTGAACTCCATCTCCCAGTTCAGAAAAAGTGTGAACATATATGATTGCTTTGAGATATTATACATCTCATATTTGCTCATATGCTCACCATCATGCTTACATGTAGACCTTGTCACGTCATCAACCTAATGGTCTTCTAAATATGCATACTCGGTTATGTGTGTGTATCAAAGGATGTGTGCATATTCATGACAGCATACGATACATGTCTTTAATATATTGAACTCGTCAGATGAACATTTTGACTTTTGGTGAACATTTGACCTTTGGTCAACATTTTAACTTTTTGGCCAACATATCTACTTTTGATGATCATGAAATTCATTCCTTTTTTGAAGAAGCTTCAGATTTTGATTTGGGAGACAATAATATTTAGCATTGTGTTAACGAGTAATAAAGAATGTAAGAATACTTATAGGAGATGTGTGGTATCTTTAGTAAACACCTTGATTTGCTTGTAAGAAGCTTGCAGATGAGCCATTTAAGTTGAAAGAAATACACATAATTTCTAGAATTGTGTAGATCGGGTCGATGAATTTTGGAAGACATTTCAAGGCTTTTAGCGTTTTTAGAAGAAAAGGCCACCGAAGGGTGTTAAAGGCCTTTCAAAAGTCGATATTCAGAATGATTCCCTTAACTTTGGAATGATTCCCAAAATTGATAATCGTGGAGGTCATGTGAAGCCATCAACAATGGATCTGCCTTTAATGGAACTGAAGCGCATTGTAAAGGTAGAATAGTACCTTCCAGAAGTGGTAATTAAGTTGATAAGGCTACGTGATTAAGTTGATAAGGATTTTGCTAACGATACGGATTGGTAATTAAGTTGATAAGGCTTATGGGACATATTTTCAATGTCTGTAGTATCACCAACCTTGTTAAAAAGGGTCATAATTACATTATTAAGGTGTCAGACTTTACTACCTTTGAAATTGGGTGGTGCATAAGATGTAGAACATGGACATGAAATCATGTTCAGTATTCGGCCAAAGTTTTCCGTTAGCTTGACTATAATTCCATTAGTTCTAGGGGTTTTGTGATTTGTGAAGTGTCTAATAGTAGCTTCAACCTCATGCAAAGTGAAAGTTTTTGTAGGTAGGTCAGCATCAAGCATCAGGGTCATCAAACCATGAGCAGTCAATATTTCAAGATGCATGTGAATTGGATCACAAAAGGGGTTTTCAAAGAAAGAAGTGATGATGCCGCTCATACCTTGACAGTCTGAGGTTAGGTTGTCATATCGATTGTTAAGCACAATAATGTGGGTTTTTATTTGAACGTGTTGAAACCATAATTTAAGAAAGCATGTGTTTTTTGTTCCCGTCCTATAAATGTCTGGTCTTCACTCTTCGAATCCAGTGTTGAAACTCATCATTTCTCGCTATCGTTAGTTTAGTTGAGCATGACAAGCTCGATGGTCATCTCATGATTGGGGTCTAGGTTCTTTCCATGCTCATGATATTTTTTTTCTTCCAAATAGTCAATTTCTTTCCAAATATCAAAGAGATAGCTTTCCTCCAGAGTTTAATGACCAGTTTAAGTCCTTTAATATTTTGCAACCAATGGTGAACAAGATTATTGGATCGGAAGTCCGCAACTCAGGAGTCGTATACTGTATTAACGAAACATTCCTTACTAACCCAAAAGGCTTCAATGCAAAAGGATGAAGAAGGACGATGGATTTTTCCATAGACCAATAAAAGAGGGTTGTGATGCGAAAAGGTTTCTATAAGGACACGAGGATTGCTAAGTGGAAAGTTTTGACCATTTCTATGTTTAGTAAACAACGATCTAGAATAGCCCATGAGGCGCAATCTTGAGAACCTGACCCGGTGAAGCGAGTATTTTTTGTCGTGCAATCTTGGAGTCCTTCGAATGAAGTTCATATATTGTATATATATAAGTAAAGATTTCTTTAGGAGAAGGGGAATTTTCTTCGATCATTAGCTACCTATGGCTTGCTGCCGACAATTGGAGATGGGGCGATGTAGGTCACGGGTCGAACGAAAGATGACGAGATGAAGTAAAGGCTATATATATGATCCCCACAAACCGGGAGCTGCTTTGATACATTGCAGATACAATGCTTTTATATAAGCAGCAATGGGAAGTGAGAGAAAAAACCCCAACTCACCCATGGAAGTGTATCCAATGCTTTTCTTTAACAACGTAAATTAACCTGCTAGCTTTTTTCTATTTTATTAGACGAGGTTTTGTTTTACATATATTCATTAAACAGCATCCATGCTTTAGCTTCCTGGGGGGAACTGACTTCTACTCTTTGTCGAAATTCCCCAATAGCATGGCAACGACATGATCGGATCCTCTAAGCATGCTCCATGGTGCTTCAAGGAACTAGTGGAGCAGATGGAGAAGTGCGGCCAATGGCTCTACGACCACATGCGTTACGGCCCGATACCCAAGGACGACGAAAGAGAAAATGAGATCAAGTGCTGGTTTGCGCTTGCACTTGCAATGCTGGTCATGGCCCTGGCAGGCATATCTCCGGGGGTGAGCCTGAAAGTAACCCTCGCCGTGAACGAGGACAAAGTACATCTTAAAAAGACCTGGGCAACCCTCGGCTTCCTTGTCGTTATGGTGTTCATCATCTTCGTACTTTGTCTGGTGATGCTGTCGGTTACCGTCACTCGTCCCACCCCTGACAGGTCCATCAAGATTGCAAGAACTTGCGGGAGGTTCGTTTTGTTGGGTCTTGTGCCAATTGGCGTCAGTGCTGCCGTGACGATCTTCGACGTCACTCGGAAGGGAAAACACTAGGAGTATCTGGATTAAGAAGAATTCTTGTGGAGGACGCAATCTGCGCAAACATTTTCCTGGCTTTTATCTTCTTCGCCATGCATGCAATGATTTGTGGTATTTTCAAGATTTCCCGATCAAATCCCAATATATTTGAATTCACAATATACACGTTCTACAACTCATAAAGTTGCTGTACGATTGATGGGAATCATGAATTTAAAGTCTCACTATAATCCTGATTACTGTTTATATCTTCTTTTATGTGTTTTTTCGACCTGTTGAGGAAATAACAAATTGTAAACATAAAACAGTTAGTTTTACAATATCAAAAATGAATGAAATCATGCTAATAAGTAGTCATCAATATCTGCTATATAAAAACGTCAAAGACTGAGAGTCTGTCCGAAATCGGGAAGATGTCTAGGCTCCATAACAATCATCCCAAATTTAATATTTTTAGTACTATTAGGAAACGAATTCTGTCTTAAGCAGACCGAAAGATTGTTGCACAGAGTGCCAAGTGAAAGAACTCAAAATGTGTGCGCTATACCTTTGCATAGTAAGTTAAAAAAACAACAAAACACATGTAGATACTCTTTAGACCACATTTCTGTAAATACATTTCTACTTGTAACAATCTCTAAACGAATAAAACATGCAAAGAAGAAAATCCAAAAAGAAAAAAAAACAAAACAAATTTAGCTTTAAATATTATATATTTATGATCCTAACTCATAAGCCAAGACGTAGTCCTTGATCGAGTCAATACACAATAATAAAAACAAGGAAGTCCTCAATAAGAGCATCAAGATTTACCTACACATCTCACTATACGTGTGTGTTACATTACATACAAACATCCATATCTATTTATGATTAATTCATTTTTCCTGATTCTTTCTCTACTTTTTTTTTTATAAAAATAAATATAAGATACATAAAAAATAGCCTTCCATAATCGGAAAGGAAACACAAACCTTAATTTTTCAATTCAACACCGTTAAATTGACGAAACTCACCTTTGAACTCCATCTTATAATTAATATTTAGATGCAAAAAGAATCCAAAATTATCCATGCCAAAGTTCCAACTTTTGCTTTTTGGAATCTTGTTCAAAAAATGTGTCTTGCCTCACCATCTACTAAAATCGACGGGATATGACCATCGAACTGCCTGTCCAATTGCGTACATGATATCTGATATGCAACAAATCGATTCATGCGCACTAGATTAATATTTGAAGTATATTATAACAGGAGAAAATATGAAATGAAATGGAAAATGAAAGATTCCTACATTCTCATTAATCATTAAGTCCACATCCACAAATATGAGATACAAGATATTACAATATAATATATAACCAACAACTTTTAGAACACATAAGACCCCTAAGAATGATTTCACTAAAACTCAATTCCCATCATGATACATATCCAAATCAGGAAAATGTACACTTTCTCTTGTATTACTTGTTAAGACCCTCCCAAGAGCCCACGAACATCGAAATCGAAGTTCGTATGCGAGAGTTATGTGCGAAATACGAATGGGTTGTAGCTATTGGATCTGGATCCAGATCTGATTACACTCGACCCTATATAAAGGGGACGCCAATTAGGTCTAGTCAATTATATCCCTTCACCCTTCACCGGAGCTCCACCATCGCAGATGATTTATGACCATTGATTGAGGATTCAAATACATCAATGATGAATCCACGTTTCATCATTTTTATTCTATCATTTTGGCCTTAAAAACCATAGTAAATGCGTGCAAATAGGCTTAATTTAGACATTTTAGTATTCATGCATCGTTGTTTAAATATTGTATAAAATGTGGTTTTTAAAGCCAAAATTATAGAATAAAGACAAGAAAAGAAAAGGAATAAAATATTGTAAATATTTTATGACCCGAAACACCGAGACCAGAGCATCTCGATGACTAGGTCGACAAGGAATAAAGTAGGGGGAGATAAGGGCTAGAATACAATAAAAATACCTTTTACTTTTAATCCATTCTTTATTCATTTTGGGACATATTTTTGGTTCCATTTTTTATACTCCAAATAAAGAAACTTTGTACATGTAAGTTGTAGATAATTAAATATAGAAAAATATAAAATAGATTTCACAGAAAAATATTGTACAGATAAATAGTTATGATCTGAATAAAATTTCAGAATCCCAACTTCCCAGACCTGTATCTCTCAAATAAATGCTCGAAACGCATCAAACTCACTCTTTTAATTGTATATAATTTTAAATAAGCTATTTAATGAAGGTGGTTTCGTATTTTGAGGTGCTACGGTTTGAAAGTTGAGTTTTGGACCCCTATTGTATACTTGTACATATTAAAATATTCGTATTATTATTTATTCATTATTTTCATAATTTTATATTTTTTTTTTATTTTGTAAATATTATTTATAATAAATCTGTATATTAAAATCGGAATAAAAACTCAAAGAAAACACGAAATAAATTGTTTGTATATTACACATAGGTATAATACCAATCAATACGCCTATAAAGAACATATATCTATTTATTTAAATGTATAAAACATTTCAGAAAAAATAAAAAAATGAAGTTAAGTGTATAAAAATACTTTATAATTTTATAAAATAATAAACATAAATAAATAAATTAATAATACAAGATAAAAATAATAAAATATATAGTTGTATATACCTATATAAGCCCAAAAAGGCAATTTGTATTTTTATACCTCTAAAAATAAATAAAAATCAAAATAAAATACTTTATAAAATAATAAACATTTTTTATTTAATAATTAAAAATTAATAAATTCAATTGTTAATTTTAAATGAATTTACAATTATTTCTTCCAAGGTTTTTTCTGGTTGGTTGATGAATCCTCATTCATCACGCTTTATTCTTTTATTTTAGCAAAAAACCTTTGCAAAACACCATGTATATGTTTGTAAATAGAATAATTTATCAAAAAGTATGCATTGTGTAAATATTAATAATTAGCATATATTTGTGCAAAAATAAAAGAATAAAGAAATAAGAAAAAGAAGGAGATATTTAGAATAAATATCGAGTGACCCGAACCCAAGTGAGGGCCAAGCATTGGCTTGACAGCAAAAGAACCCAAGTAGAGAGAGATAGGGCCATTCCCCATAAATATGCTCCTTCATGTACATATTTTATTTTATTAAAAATAAAACAAAAATAAAAATATGTTTTTATTAATTTGTACATATTTACGTAAATAAAATAAAAATGGAAAAAAATAAAAGAAAAATAAAAACAAATACTTTCTCATCAGTATACATATACCATGTATATAATATAAACATGTATTTATTCTACCTTTGTAAATAATTAATAAAAATCAAATAAAAATTTTTTATATTTCAAATTTTATGGTGTAATTAAATAAAATATTAAAATTGGAATATTTGTACATAAATAAAATAATAAAAATAAAATTCAAAAATACATAGGTATATATACCTGTATATAATAATAATATAATGTAAATACATAATTTATTTTTCAAAATAATAAATAAAAATAACTAAAAATACTTTGAAAATAAATAAACATTTTTTATTTTGTAAATATTTTGAAATAAAGTCTTTTTCTATTTTATTTTGAATTTTCAAATCTTCTTCCAATGCATTTTTTCCATTGGTCCACAGGGGATTGTTGACCCCCAGTCAACTCTCCCCCGTGGACCACTTCGCCCGGATCCGCGTGACGACCCGATCTTCCCCGACTTTTCCAGACGCGATTCGACCACCATCCACCCAAACCCCGGGCCCCGATTATTCATGATACATCCATGATCCATGCCGGCCATTCCTTCTAGGGATCCGTGCGCCCAGATTCGTCCCCGACTCCCATCTTATTGGACCCTACCAGTATAAGACCTCGCCTCCGGCCGAATTTTCACGCTATCTTTGGCCTTCCCCCTCGCCTCTGATGATCTCCTCTTCATCACCTGAGTGACAGTCGTGTGCGGGAGAGTCGAAGAGAGGGACGAGCAGCCGGGAACCATTGATCCAGCAGTCTTCGCCACCGTGCTCCGCCACCAAGCGAGCCTAAGCCTCTAGATCCGTCGAACCATCGTGGCGGCGACCCCGGAGGTCCCAACCTCCAGCACATACAAATGCATCCATCCAGTAGGTTAGATTCCCTCTAGTTTCGTTTGATTCTCGAGTTTTCAGATTCTGAGCTCCGCCGTTCTTCTGACTACCCAGTCCACTCCGTTCACCCATTCACCCTTCCGACCACTCCATCACCTTCGCTAGACCTCTCTCCATCTTCTTTTCCCAACCATACTCCCTGGCTCGCCCCAGAGCAGGGTAGCGACTCCCCTCCACCTCCACCTCGCCGGAGAGTCATGCATCCCCCTCATCCTTCACTCCTCTCGCGATCTAACAGGTCGAGGCACTTTGCCCCCGACCCAGCTTTCTTCTGTGCAGGTAGAATCGAAGAAAGACCTCGTCTGGAGGTCCCACCACTTGGGCACAGGAGCTCCAGGAGCATCTCGTCGCCAGAGCTCTCCTGACGCTCCCGGCCTCATCGGAGCACATCAGGAGCTGCGGACGACTTCTGGCTTCATTTCACCACTCAGAGCATCACCGAAGGAGGACCATAGCACACGTATTGGCCCGACGAAAGTCGTCGGCGAGCTGTTCATCCGGGATCTTCTCCCGCCGTCAGATCGAGCCCTCGTGCCAGATTAGATCACATCCATCCATCTGAGGGTTGCTTTCAGCCGTTGGATCCAACTCAGGACCTCATATGGAGCGTCGATCAACGAAGGGGTGTAGGTCGTTCTTCACCGCCAGATCTTCCTCGTGGCTCCCCTTCAGCCGTTGATCTTAATAATGGGGTAAATTTCCCTTAGGCCCCTCCTCCTTTCGTATTTGTAGTTTAGTCCTGTAAATATTAGTTTCAGTTGTTTTTATTTTGGAATACTTGCATCTTGGACCCTGTATTTATTTCATTTGCAAAATAGTCCCTGTAAGTGTGGAACACGTGCTTCGCCACGTGATTGTGGAACTTTTGCATTGTTTACCCTGTAGTTTTGAGTTATTACTGTTTATATCTTTTTAAATAGAAATGACACTTTTGTCCTTGTAAGTGCAAATCACGTGCGTGCCTCGTGTGTTTTGGACTTTTTGCAACATCGACCCCAAAGTTTTTACACGTGTTATTATTTGGCCCCAGAACTTTGTTTCTTTGCACTTAGGTCCCTATATGCTGTGCATTTTTCATTGGTTGAATAAAATATCAAATAAAATCCAAACCTTGTGAAATTTGGATAAGTGGCTCCTGCCACTGTGTAAAAATTTCACAAAATTTTTGGGACGTTTTTATTGCCTTTTGTTATTTTTAAAAAATAACAAACCTTCATTTTTGCTTCCGTCTGAAATATAAAATCAATTAAAAAATAAAACTCATCTAAAAATTACCAAAAAATTAGATATAGTTTATTTTAGTGTTTCCTTGCTTCTATCCAAGTTTGGTGTTATTTGGATTTATAAAATGCATAAAAAATATAAAACACCAAAAACCTTATAAAAATTGTTAAAAATTATACAGAAATAATAAAAATGCATTTTTGGTTTATGTATCTTAGTTTTTATTTCTACTTTTCATTAAAATTATCTTCATATTTTTATAGGCTAATTTTACTATTTTTAATTAGCCTTTTAAATCTGACTGCACATTTGTTCACTGATTTTGCCTTTTTCGATTTTTGTAAAATCAACCTAAAAGTATAAATTTCTGAAAAAATTATCAAAAAACACTTAAAAATATAAAAAACACAAAAATAATTTTATTTGAATTTTCTGATTTATTTTGATGCATTGAATAAATTGTTGAATGTGTCCTTCTTAGCCTTCTTTTTACATTTTCTTTATAATTAAAAATACAAAAAAAATTAAAAATATAAAAAATCCACCCAAAATACATTTCTTTATTTTATTTTTGACTACATCATTGGCTGATTCGGCCAACCCGTGCTCCTTGAGTTTGACCCTGGTCGCTATATCAGGTTAAATAAATAGCGAGACCGCTATTCGTGTTTCACTGATTTATTTTTTATTTGGTGGTCTGATTTTCTTGATTGACCGAGCCTCTCTATTCGGGTCGCAACGACACCGAATATTTTTACCTTAGCCTTATAGTGAGAGGTATTTTTCTCAGTCATCAGAATGGCGTCGTTGCCGGGGAGCACGGCTTAGTAGTCTTTTATTTTCGTTTTGTTCGGTTTTTACTTTCGAGGTTTTTCCCGTAGCTTTTCTTTCTTTCGTGGCTTTTCGCGGCATTTTGTTTTATTTTGTTTTTCTTTTATTTTTGTTTTTATTTGTTTTTATTTTATTTGTTTATTTTCATTTTTGCATAAATTTTCTTTTATTTTATTATCCGTTGTATATTTTTATAATAATCTTGTTTAACACCTCTATCTGTTTTCTTGCGAGGGCCCGAGGACCGAGGTGGCTTTTCTCGAAGAGCCTGACGCAACCGCGGGATTCAGAGGCGGCTCTCTTCTCTACAGAGCCACAGGAGAGCGCGAGGAAGCGAGCAGGAGTACGGGAGCCGTAGTTTAGTTTAGATTAGCTTTACCTTCTCTGCAGACCATTTGATTATTATAATAATACATGGATAGGACTCTCAGATTTGTGGACTTTTCAGAGTCTGTTTCGCCGAGCACCGGTATGCTCGAGGGACCCCACCGTTGTTTTGGTTTTGTCGCTTTTCTTTTCTTTGATTTCACATGGATTTCTATGCTTGTGCCCCTAGATCTAGGTTTTTATTTCATTGAGCCAGGTAGCATTAGGTCCAAAGCCCTAATAAGAAGATCTGTTCCTATACACGCCTTGACTTAGACAAAGAAAACAGTGCTTCATGATAATAGAAATTTTTGTTTATGACGGTTATCGCCTTTGCATCCATATAGATTAGTTTTAATTTATGCGCGGATTATAATTGCATTTAGACTGCTGGAGTCAGGTACGCCTTCTATCTCGTGCATGCATCATTGATTTTGTAGCGCATCAACTTTTCCATTTTTCTCCCCCCGTTTTTCTGGACTTAGGAATAAAAAGGAAATCGGAAAATTCGTTAGACGTTGTTTGCTTGAAAAATACCTAAAAACAAAAACAATAAAATCGGGACTGCTAAACACACTAGACCCTAAAAGACACCTCATTTAAAAAACTGTCTTGGGAGAGCAACCCCCTCCTTGTTTGGTTTGGATGAGCGAGAGAGTGACCAGCATCCTAGGCTAGAGCCATATCCGATTTCTTGACAGACTACCAGCCTTTTATTCGGGATAGTCAGTTAAGAGTATTGGATTCCTATCAGCTCACGTAATCGCTCTGAAAGACTGACTTGATCACCTAAATAAAATTGACAAGATAAGTGACCGATCCTTTACGGTCTTCAACTCAGTGTTAAGTAGGTGAATCGGGAGTTTGTTTTCTCATCTTGTGTGTTTCTAGATCCCTTCCGCATTCTTCCCATCTATCTTTTCCTTTGCCTCTCCTCCAGTCATTTTTCTCCCTCCCACCCTCCCTTCACTTTTCTCTTCCTCTTCTGTATCCCTGGATGATGGACCCCCCTCACTTCTTGCCGACTCTTGTGGCTTCTCCATCTTCTGACCATCACTCCAATCCACCTTCGAGGGAGGTCGAATCCCTGACCAACCTCCCGTTCCCTCCCTCCCATTCCTTTCATTCTTATGGGAATGCTGCGCTACAAGCCTGTGGAGCTCAGATTGAGAAGATGCCAGACCTAGACGATGCCATTGCTGAGTTGAGAGTGCAAGTCGCACGCGATCATAGAGAGCAGACGCGAGTATCAGATGCTTCCTATGCCAGCATGAAGGATGAGCAGATAGGATAGGGAGCTTAGTCAGCTTCTACATTAGGTCCATTCATTCTGGATTTGAAGCTTATTCAGAGACTGCCGACATTTTCAGGGAAGGTGCACGAGGAGCCCTATCTTCACCTGTCCGAGTTCGAGTAGTTTTGCAGGGCACAGATTTATTCAGATATCAATGCAGAGGAGATGATGCTGAAGACCTTCCCATTCACACTTCAGGATAGAGCCATGAGATGGCACCGACGATTGGGAAGGAGATTTTCTACATGGAGAGACTTACGGTTCGAGTTTCTACAAAGATACTTTCCCCAGCGTAGAGCAGAGACGATGCGGTCCTTGATCACAAAGTTTTCAGTAGTCCCCTAGGAGCCACTGCACGAGGCATGACCAAGATTTCTTGATCTCTTGAGGAGATTTACTGAGCGCGGACTTTCACTGACTGACCTTATTAAGATCTCCATGCGGGGGATGAACGCGGATTAGATAGCACTGGTAATTACCTCATGTGACGGTTCACACCGCAGTTCCGACATTAACTTATTGGATGCCATCTCAAGGTTACTTTCACAGAGACCATCTTCATGAGATGTCGTAGTCCGGACAACACATGAGGACGTTGCAGTACCAGTGGGGTGTGTCGCACTACATGAGGATACATTTTCTATTCACCCGATCGAAGACTTGGATTCTGCTGCAGCACATATGACAGAGGAGATGACGACCATAGTGGAGGTTCTGACCCAGAGACTACTCGAGTTCCCGTTGGTCTTCCATCTAGAATTTGAGTCATCCCCAGAGTTTCCAGTTGACGAGTCTTGGATATCAGATCTTCTGATACTCCAAGAGCCGGAGGAGCCCCCGCTACTACAGCCATCGATCCAGCCATTCCAGATTCCAATCCCGGATGATTCAGCTTCTATTCTACAAAGACACTTCTCCGATTCAGACAGATATCATGACTCATTCCGGCAGCCACAGCTTGATACAGGACTACACTTTGGGATGACATATATAGAGAGTCCCGTATTCGAGCATTTTGTCCTCCATTTTGATGAGATAGAGATATTTTCTGAGGACCAGATGACATCCAGCATTGCCGCAGAGCGAGGATTAGCCGCAGCCACAGTGCCAGCCTCCGCGGTGTTTAACAGTACCTTCTCCTGCTTCCAGATTTCCCAGAGCTAGACTTCAAATGATGATGCATCCTGGTGCACAGAGTGGGTGCGTGACAGCAACGCAGATGCCCTTATAGATCCTGATCCTCTATTTCTTACCGATGATCTTGCATTCCTCCCCGAGGGTTATCTATGGGAGGATGCCATACACGATGTGTACTCGGTTTCACCTTCTGAGAGTGTATCTGATCTGGCGGATCACGAAACCGAGTCTTCTAATCCTTCCACTTCTAAGTTATCTCACCTCGACGACCCTCGCGAGGATGAGTCGATCCTTGAGATATTTGATGATCTGTCTGATTTGTCTCCATTATATGCATCGGGTTTCAGTTTTCTAATAAAGTTTGCTGATTTTCACTTTCCATACCTCTTTGAGACACTGATCGACGTGGAGGATTCTATGACTGATCCATCCTTCTCCACGTTTGATTTCTTCGGCTCTACACTTCCACTCCAGTCTGATCCTGAGCCGATGATTTCTTTTGTGCTACCAGATCCTGATTACATCTTCCCATATCCTTGGCCGGTAGCAGACACCTTCCTGATTGCCTACCTGGGTGTCATTCTTTACACTGTTGATTTCGTCGCTGTTCTCATACCAAGACCGCGACGACAGTACGACATTCGCCTTACAGATGCCGTCAAGAACCTTGACACAGCGTTGTCCTAGCCTTTGCGCCCAGCTAGGGGCGTAAAAGCTAGCGCTTGTTGAGAGGCACCTCAACATTGTACCCTTTTGTATATACGTGTTTCGTCTTGGTTTGATCGTTCTTTCTTCAGTTTTTGTTTTCACCCCAGGTCTTGTATAGGATTATCTTTTCTATACTTAGGATATACCTCATCCTAAGTATAGGGGGTGGATACACCAAGTTGTTCCTTTCGTTCTGTTTCATCACTTCTGTTGTTGCCTATACTTATGGATTCTTCACCTTAAGTATAGGGGGAGTGATGCCCTTCTATCTTGTGTATAGTTGCTTTCTTCGTCTCTTTCTACCTCTATTTTCCTACCTATACTTAGGGATATTTTACCCTAAGTATAGGGGAGGTAGACCTTGTACATTCTCACTCGGATTTCCCTTTGTGTACAGCCTGCTATACTTAGGATTATTCGATCCTAAGTATAGGGGGAAACCCCCGAGATCCTCTTGCATTTCTATTCTTTCATTCATCTTTGTATATAGCCTTCCTTTTCACTTCCCTATACAAGGCACGAGTTATGTCTTCTTCATCACTCTTCACTCCGAGGACATCGTTCGAGCTAAGTATAGGGGGGTGTCGTATATAATTCATATATACTTTAGCCATAACTCGTACTTTGTGTGAGTGTGTTAATAATTAAAAATGGCTAAAACCCAAAAATCCATAAAAATTAAAAAAGTTTCCTTGTAAATAAAATTCTTTTATTGCACAAACATATCTTGTTGTATAAATTATTTTTGTAAAAATGTTTGTAAACTTTTTTGTGTAAATAGCTTGTAAATATTTTGATATCAAAATTATGTATATAGTACAAAATTGTGTAAAATGTTTTGAAAATCAAAGGTTTGCAAAAACCTTGTGTAAATTTGTGTAAATATTTTGCAAAACTTGCATTCATGCATACATCCATGTTTTAAAAACATTTTCAAAAATTTTGCACATCTGTAAATATTTTGTAAATAGCATCTTTGTAAATACTTGTATAGTTTTTCCTAGATCATAGTTGACATTTAAAGTAGCCTGGAATTAAATTGAAAAATAGAGCTTGATTAAAATCTTAATCCACCTAATTCTAAGAGGAACCTTATAGGGCTTAGGGTTGAGACTTTTCAGGTCCATGGTGACTTAATTCTTTGAGTCCACTAGGCTATAATCATATGTCATCTCGATGAGCCTAAGTAGAGCATTTAACAACACACACATGACTCATATAAACAATGGCTTTACTTGGACAAGCACTTTACACCGAGCTCTCTACGGACGAGGTGGTGAGGAGGCAGTCTTCCTTGACTTGGGGTAGCATATGAGGGTGGTACTTCTAGGCGGAACCTCTCTTCTTCTTATAGTGAAGGAAGTGCATCTCAACTTGGTCTGGTTGCCATGACGTCTAACGACAGGAGTTGTGGGTTGCAATAATGCTTCAAAAGAGGGATCGTCTACTGGCTCAAGAGGAAACACTCCATATGTATATATGCTGCACTTTGTAGATATGTTGTACAGATGCACATCAAAAAAATGCAAAAAGAAAAGAACAAACAAAGTGGTGGGTCTGATAGAAAATGATAATCCCACCGGAGTGTATATTGTGCAATAAGCAAAGCTTGAGACTCATGTTCCATCTTATGAAGCTTGCAGTAGGGAGACTTAGCTACACTGGTTGAGCTCCCAGGGATACATGGCTACACTTGCCATGGTCCATTCTCTTCTTTCCCCTCTTCTTGAGCCGGTTGAACTTGAACTTAGAAGGGAATACCCCGCTCCTCGAGGAAAGAGTGGCCAGATTAGGGCATTAGAGTTACCTTGTTGGGGAGGGTTGTCATTTTGCTACTTTTGAGGTGGAGAGCTAGACCTCACTTACACTGTACAAGGAAAGATTCATGGTCTTCAGGGTTTGTGTATGTAGACTTGTTCTGATCTGGATTATTGAGGAGTCTTGACTATAGATTAGTGGATCTTAGAGGCTGTTAAGTTTTAAACCTAAGTCCAAATAAGGTTCCAACACATTAATAATCCAAAGATCTGACTGAGCTCCATACTTCAATTTAATGAAGGCTAGTTTAATATTCAGCATTGATTCATTCATTTTTTCCCTTTTTTTTATTTTTATTTTCTTTTTCACTTCTTTTTCAAATAAGTGTTTGCTAAGGCACTAGTAAAGTTAAGTATAGGGTGGGGATGAATCCTCATTCATCACTCTTTATTCTTTTATTTTAGCTAAAAACCTTTGCAAAACACCATGTATATGTTTGTAAATAGAATAATTTATCAAAAAGCAAGCATTGTGTAAATATTAAAAATTAGAATGTTTTTATGCAAAAATAAAAGAATAGAGAAATAAAGAAAAAGAAGGAGGTATTTAGAATAAATATCGAGTGACCAGAACCCAAGGGAGGGCCAAGCATTGGCCTGACCACAAAAGAACCCAAGTAGAGAGAGAGAGGGCCATTCCCCATAAATATGCTCCTTCATATACATATTTTATTTTATTAAAAATAAAACAAAAATAAAAATAGGTTCTTATTAATTTGTACTATTTTTTGTAAATAAAATAAAAATGGTAAAAATAAAAGAAAAATAAAAACAAATACTTTCTCATCAGTATACATATACCATGTATATAAAATAAAAGATGTATTTATTCTACCTTTGTAAATAATTAATAAAAATCAAATAAAAATATTTTTATATTTCAAATTTTATGATGTAATTAAATAAAATATAAAACTGGAATAATTGTACATAAATAAAATAATAAAAATAAAATTCAAAAATACATAGGTATATATACTTGTATATAATAATATAATGTAAATACGTAATCTATTTTTCAATAATAAATAAAAATCACTAAAAAATACTTTGAAAATAAATAACATTTTTCTTTTTGTAAATATTTTGAAATAAAGTCTTTTTATCTTTATTTGAAATTTTCAAATCTTTTTCCAATGCATTTTTTCCATTGGTTCATGGGGGATTGTTGACCCCCAGTCAACTCTCCCCCTAGACCACTTCTCCCGGATCCGCGTGATGACCGATCTTCCCCGACTTTCCCAGACGCGATGCGGCCGCCATCCACCAAAACCACGGGCCCCGATTATTCATGAAACATCCATGATCCATGATAACGCTTCCCGCTACCCTTGTTAATTCGAGCAAATTAATGTCCAAATTAATAGCTAGTGTTCATTGCAGTCAGATAATGAGAGCGAATCAAAAACCACTTTCAATTTTTTTTATAAATTAATCTCGAGTGGCAACTTTTTTTACTTGGGAGTCCAAGGTCGAACTTAGGGAGGCAGCTGTCTCCTTAGGTTGATTTTTAGCGAAATCCAAGTGTTAGACTTTCAGAGGGATTATTTTTTTTCTTTTTAAATTTTCTATGCAGAACATATGCAAAATCAGGCCAGTTTTAAAATTAAATCAAATAAGTGTTCAAATGAAGTCCAAAAATGATGAAACTTGGCCAGATGATGAATTATGATGAAATTAAGCTACCCTAAATTTTTTTGGAATTTTCTGACACTAAATGAATTAACTATGAATTAACAATGAATGCAGGGTGATTTTGACTAATTTAATTTTAATAAATATCAAATCACAATATTTTTGGGAATAAAAATTATCCTAGATAAAACACTGAAAAAATTATAAAAATTCTAATAATTCATAGAAAAACCAAAAATTATTAATTCTTTTTCCTGATTATTCCTTTTTATTCATACTTCACAGGAAAATTACCTCCAGGCCTTGAAACAACCATTTAGTATTTTAAATGCTTGTAGAAGCCCGACTGGACAGTGCCTTTGGTTTTTAGTCTTATTTTATTTTTATAAAATTCTATAAAAATCAGAAAATTATCAAAAATTCACCAAAAACAGTAAAAAATATTAAAAAACATACAAATATTTTTGTTTGAATTTTTGGATTAATTTTGAGTGTTTAAATAATTAGTCCAAGTTGCTTGTTTCATTGTTTTCCTATTTTCTTTATAATTTAAAATTCCAAAAAAATATAAATTATTAAAAGTCCACCAAAAATCCTTTGTTTATATTTTTATTTGTCTTTGACTACTTCATAGCCGCAAGGCCGTCACGTGCTCCCTGAGTCCGATCCTGGTCGCTATACCAGGCTAATCCAATAGCCAGGGCCACTATTTGTGTTGATTGATTTTTGTCTTTGTTTGGTGGTCTGATCCATGATTTTTCTTGTTGAGCCAAGAGTTCTATTGATCCGGGTCGCAACGACCGGAGTGTGATTTATATTGACCTGATCTGGATTGATCGGATTTTTGGCTCATCAGAATGGCGTCGTTGCCGGGGAGCACGGCTTAGTAGTCTGTTTATTTTTCATTTTATTTTGGTTTCTTTTTCGCGGCTTTCCGTGTCTCTTTCTGAGTTCGTTGCTTTTCGTGGCTTTTTATTTTTTTCTTTATTTTCATTTCATTTCATTTTATTTTCTTTTCTTTTATTTTTGTTTTTGATTGTTTTTGCTTATTTATTTTCTTTCCATTTTTGCACATATATCCATGTTTATTTTATTTGCTTTATTTGTTTTACTTTATCTGGCTTGACACACTTTTCTGTTTTCTTGCGAGGGCCCGAGGACCAAGGCGGCAACTTTCGAGGAGCCGGAGCAACCGCGGTGATCGGAGGCGGCTCCCTTCTGCACGGAGCCGCAGGAGAGCGCGAGGAAGTAGCTGAGTGTGGGAGGGATAGATTAAAGTAGATTAGATTCATTATTTGAATAATTGTTGTAATAATACAGGACATGACACTCTCTTGGACTTAGACACTCTCGGGGTCTGTTTCGCCGAGCACCGGTGTGCTCGAGGGACCCCTTAGTTTTTTTCGCGGTTTTTCACGGTATTGTTTTATTTACTGCCTTTCGGTTTCTCGCGGTTTTTCGAGCCCCTAGCCTTAGGATTTTCTGCTTGATTGTGACGTAATTAGTAGGATCCAAGAACCCTATTATATCTGCCTGCACCTACAGATCGGTAATTGGACCTATACTAAAAAGATTAATAAAATAGTCGACTCACTTCCTTCGAGCCTACGTGCCGCAGCCCACCCTCCCAAGCGCTACTCCTGAACCCGATTTGTCGGGAGGAGGAGGGGTGGACGAGACCGGACTCTTGGATTGGAGGTTGGTGGTCGATTAGACGTTCTTCGAGTAGCACTGTTGTTTAGGGACTCGGTTTTCCGCCTGCACCATTTAGGTAGATATTTTCTGTCTTTAAATTTTGCGCGGATCATTTTGCATGTAGACTGCTGGAGTCAGGTACGCATCCTTACTCTGCATGCATCATTGATTTCATCACGCATCGGCTTTTCGACTTCTCCCCCCCTGATTTTTGGACTTAATAACCAGGAGAACCGAAAAATTCGTTAGGCGATTTTGCTTTTTATTAAAAAATACCTAAAAAGAAAAACAATAAAATTTGGGACTGTTAACTCTATCGACCCTAAAAGACGCTCACCGAAAAATTTGTCTTGGGGAGACCAACCCCCTCATTATCTGGTTTGCTTGCGCGAGAGAGTGACCCACACACTAGGTAGAGCCCTCCGATATTTTTCTCGACTGATTACCGGCTATTTCTGTACGGGACAGTCGGTTGAAAAAATATCAGGTTACCCAACAGGTCACGTAATCGCTCTGCTATCCTGACTGATCACCAAAATAAAATTGACAGGAAATAAATTGACCGAGCCTTTACGACTCTTCAGCTCGCGTTGCAA